>JAHDVF020001203.1:0-661739 GCA_022606425.2 Lepidostoma basale | reverse complement strand
TTTTATATTTTTCAAAAAGTATTTATTTATTCATGAATATCTATTTTGTCCCCTTCAAAGTAATTCCCCTCGGATATAATACATTTATGCCAACGTTTTTTCCAATCCTCGAAGCACTTAAAAAAATCATTTTTTGTGATCTTGTTCAGCTCCTCCTTCGATGCCGTCTTTATCTCCTCAATCGTGGCGTAGCGTCGTCCTTTCATGGGCCTCTTCAGTTTGGAAACAGGAAAAAGTCACAGGGGGCCAGGTCTGGGGAATACGGTGGCTGCGGCACCATTACTGTGTTGTTTTTGGCCAAATATTCGCGCACAAGCAACGATGTGTGAGCAGGGGCGTTGTCATGGTGCAAAAGCCAGTTTTTGTTCTTCCACAAATCAGGGCGTTTCTGGCGGATTGCTTCGCGCAAATTGCGCATAACTTTCAGGTAATATTCCTTATTGACCGTACTACCCTGTGGCAAGAACTCATTATGCACCACGCCCCTGAAATCGAAGAAAACTGTGAGCAAAACCTTCACGTTCGACCGAACTTGGCGCGCTTTTTTTGGTCTTGGCTCATGCGGCAGCTTCCATTGGGATGATTGAGCTTTGGTTTCACGTCATAACCATAAACCCATGATTCGTCACCAGTTATGACCCTCTGGAGCACATTTGGGTCGGCACGGACCGAGTCCAACATCTCCTGAGCAATGTTAACGCGATGCTACTTTTATCGGAATGGTTACCTTAATAATTTTGGCGGGCGACCTTTGACTCTCAAAATCGAATGGCAATGAGCCAATCACATATGTTTAGGTCCTCAGCAACTTCAATCAAGTATCTGATTA
Source organism: Lepidostoma basale (assembly GCA_022606425.2). NCBI lineage: Eukaryota > Metazoa > Arthropoda > Insecta > Trichoptera > Lepidostomatidae > Lepidostoma > Lepidostoma basale. The sequence continues at coordinate 660,910 of JAHDVF020001203.1, read as the reverse complement.
TCATTAATACTACTTTCACTTTATCAATGTTTTCTTGTTGACGTGCTCGGGCGTCCGGCACGCTCTTCGTCGTTCATATCTTCTCGGCCCTCTGAGAACATTTTGTACCACCGATAAACGTTGTTTTGGTCCAAGGTAGCTTCACCATATGCCACAGTCAACATTCGAAATGCGTCCGTGCACTTTATTTTGTTTTTCACACAAAATTTGATACAGATTCTTTGATCCATTTTTTGAAATAGGCAAAAATCGAAGACGAGCCAAAACACATCCAAGCAAAACAGCTGTCAAAAATTAACTAAACATTCAAAATGGCCGACCTTGTCAGCATAAGTAAGGGACATGAGTACCAACATAACGCCAAAAAATCAAAATCAAATGAGATGGAAGCCAGCGGAAATTCAAAATTCAAGATAATTTTTGAACAGACTGTATATATATATATATATATATATATATATATATATATATATAGCAGTTATATATGTTATATATATATATATATATATATATATATATATATATATATATATATATATATATATTAGCATATATAGTATATATATATATAGTATATATATATATATATATATATACATAAATGTGTTATATAATGAACGACATAATATTACATACCGATTAAAAAATTTTGTGTGAAGATTGGCCATGTACCTGAATTACGAGACTATTGATTGGCGTTGGTATTGCTTAATGATAATCGCATAGAATTTTCGAGATTTTCATGCGTTATCCTCGTTCGAATTTTTGATTAAGTGTGTTTCATCCTCGAAAAAAAACTGTTCACATGTATATGTGCTGCCAAAAAGACAAATGATTTTTCTTGCAAATGTACGTAAATTTGTATATTTTTCTTCCACTAAATATAATTTATAAAAATCCGTCAAAGCAACTTTGTCAAATTGTGATTTTTCCTTCGGGGCGTATGCGAGTTTCGCCGAATCACTGCAAGCGCCCGTGTCATCTGCATTATTTAAACTATAATTTTATTTCTCTATTACTTCGTCGAGATGAATCAGGGCCGGACAAAATAGCTCCGCGGGCCGGCGGTTGCCCATCTATGATCTCACTTATGGATCATAGGGGGCAACATATAACTCAAGATAGCAAATGTTGGAAGAGTTTAGAAGAGGCATCCATCCAGCAGTGAAGTAAAATTGGCCTGAAAAGAATATTCATCGTCAGCCTGTCTTCATACACTGCTGGACGTAAGCCTAAATATTTAAAATGAACTTCCATCGAGACTGTTTTTTCATACTAAAATATCATTTTTAATATTATTTTCTCGTCCTAAATATTTATCCCAATTTATAGAACCTTTAATAGAAAAAATCATATTTAATTGCTTACAACTGTCAGAAACATAGCTTTAGAAATTGAACACTATAAAATTTAATAATTGTATTCTTATTTATTCAACTCCGCAGACTTGCAAAGCGAAGTACCTACTCCAGGTAATATTCGTTAACTTCTAATTGTAATTTGAGAACTCCTTTTCCTTACGGGTCCTTCAAATTAGATTTTTTCCCTTTCGAAACTTAAAATTTATTTCTTTCCTTCCTTATTTGACTTGCACGTCAAAACGCTTCCATTGGGATGAAACTCGACAAGTTCAACAAAAGTTTTACTCGTTCAATCGCCAACAACCGGTTAGAGCTTTCTTTCCTCAGGTGAGGGTACATTGTTAGTAAAATACACGGGGGAAAACGAAAATAAGAGAAGTTATATTTTAATATCTCCAACACAAAAGATTGGGGAACGGTAAAACGGAAAGCAATTCTTAAGTAAATGGTATTAAGATTTATTCGGGAGTATTCTCATTCAGATTTCATTTTCATCTAAATATTAAAATTACTTTTCCACTTTTTGGCCTCACTCTGGTATTATAGTAAATCTAACTAATTAATTATCACACCGATTCCCTGGAGAGGTAGGCAGAGAGGAGGACTAATAATTTTTTTTTATCAGTTAGAACTTATAAATAATATTCTACAATAAAAATACATAATGATAATATAAAATTTTTAAATTGTATTATAATTTAGAAAATACAAAAATTATATTGAAATTAATAAATGCTTAAACAATAACAAAATAAAACGATGTTTTTTAACTACTTCCATTTTTGTCTTTACTTCGACAGCGACCGGTTTCGCCAGGCTCACTGGCTTCGACAGACAGGTGAAACCGGTCGCTGTAAATAAAGACAAAAATGGAAGTTATTTAAAAAAACATCGTTTTATTTCATTATTTCTATTTAAAATTAATTTCCATCAAGAGATTTCAGTAAAATCATTGAATTATCTTAATAAATGCTTAATTTGCATATGATTGGGAATGGGAGCTTGGAAGACTAAAAGGAGAATTATTTTTCATTATATTCATGTTAACACACTTTTATCTTTGTAAATAGTTGTTTTCAATATACTCGTACATTCAGAAACATATAATAGTTTTTTTCCCCAAGCGACTATTCGTGATACATTCATACATCATTTGAAGTCATTACTTCCAGTGTTGCAGTCCAACTTCTTCCATAAATCAGCCACAAAGTTGGGAAAGAACTGCGACAATTCTTAGGATCCGTCGTCATTCAATGGGGCAACAATTCAGACCCGAACTGCACTCGAAGCGGGTTCGAGTCGAATAGTTAGAATTTGGAATCGCTTAGATTAAACTGGCTAAGTTTTCGAGAACTAACTCGTAAAATAAAGGACTCCATCTAAATTATTGTACTTGCTCTATCTCTTTTAGCGGAATGTTCAAACTCTATTTAAATGAATGTCCATTCAATCAAACAGTTTCCAAATCTTATTCAGAAATATCTTAACTCAAAATGAGTAAACAGCTTAACGTATTTTGTTAGTTTTATGATAGAGAACCTTGCTTCATTTTGTTTTCAAAGAGTTTATTGCAATATTATCCAACAAAAACATTTGCTGTGAACTATGAAATGTTGCAGTTAACTTAATTTTCCATGTATAAATAATAATATAAAATTTACTAGTACTAACAGACATAAAAAATAAATCATCTTCTTAAAACGCACACACAAAATGTAAGTTTGAAATAAATGTCTTTATTAGATAGTAATAAAAAATATATATACACGACTATGTTTTGGAGGTGACCTCCATCTTCAGGGGTAAGTATATTACTTACAGTTAACAGTTATATAATTACACCTGAAAATGAACGTCACCTCCGAAACATTGTCATGTATAAATATTTTTAGAGATAATTAATAAATTAAAGTGGAAAATATAAGGTCCTTACATATGAAATTGGCGTTTTGTATGGGAGGAACATAAAGTTGATTTTTTATAAATATAATATATTTATTTAATCAAAGTATGTACCATTGCTATCTATGCACTTTTACCATCTCATAGGTAGTTAATCGATACATTTACTAAAAAAAACATACGGGAATCAATAAAATCTTTGAAGTCAGTTTGGACTGCCCCATCGGAGTTGAATTTTTTCCCTTGCAAGAAGTTATCCAAATTTCGAAAAAAATTGTAATCTGTTGGGGCAAGGTCCGGAGAGTACGGTGGATGTCTTAGACATTCCAATTGAAGCTCTTCTAATTTATCATACAGGATCTACTTTTCATCCCAGGTAATGATTCGATTCAAAATCCCTTCATTATTATGCCGGTTGAGTAATGCAACGCAGCAGTCAACGCGCGTTTGTTGATTTGCTTCACTCAATTCGTGAGGTACCCACCTTTCAAGCTTTTTCACCTTCCCAATTTGCTTCAAGTGGATTAAAACAGTTTTATCACTAACACCGCAGCCTGCAGCTATCTCGGACGTGGTTTGCGATGGATCCGCTTCCACAATAGCCTTCAATTCTTCATTATCAACTTTGGTCTCCAGCCGTCCATGGGGCTTGTTCTGCAGGTCGAAATTTCCAGAACGAAAACGTTGGAACCAAAAACGCACTGTGTTTTCTTTTGTAGCACCGTCGCCATACACATCATTAATCCTTCGAGCCGTTTCTGCAGCACTGGTGCCACGGTGGAACTCGTACTCGTAAATAACACGATATTTCAAGTTTTCCATTTTGTAAACTGAGTGACGCAAAGAAAAAAAACAATTGAGGAAAAAACAAATGAATTATAATTTTCGAAATACAAATACTTGAGTAAATAGCTGTATAAATTTGAATTTTGGAATTCCTAACCAAAGAGAAGACATTTGAGATGAATGTTTCCAGTACGGCAAAACGCCAATTTCATATGTAAGGACCTATATTATACAGTGGTGTGTTTCAATTAATTAGAACGAAATATATAAAGTTTGTTTGAATATAGTTAAAAGTAAGGTTGTTTGAATATACTTTAATACTTATAAATCACTTTCCCTTTTTCATGTTGTGGTACATCTCCTTATCTTTCACGATAAATTAAGAGAAAATCTCAATACTTTTAATGTTTTTAAATGCGAAAATGGCCGTTCACAATGGAGTTCTGCTCCCAACCCTTGTGTATAGAAGCGAAGCATGGAACTGGCAGAAGAAAGATGAGAGCAGAATAAATGCGGAAGAGATGAGGTCCCTAAGACGTATGTGTGATAGAACGATGTATGACAGAATCTCAAATGCTGATATTAGAAAGGGATGTAGAGCGGAAGAAGGTATAATGAACAAAATTATGAATGGATCGCTGCGTTGTTTCGGACATATGAAGCGCACGGGTGAAGAAAGAATGGTTGAAAAGGTATACGTTAACGATGTAAATGGAGTACGGAGTCAAGTTAGACCGAGGAAAGCATGGCACGACCAAATTGATCAAATTTTAAGGTTGGTTAATAAGACTAGCTAATAGACTCGCTGTATGAATGTGGAGGAACCTAGAGAGGTATGCCAGGATAGAGTAGTGTGGCGGTCCATTCTCTCTGCCTACCCCTGCTGTTAAATGCATTTTCACAGTTTTCAAACCAATCGACTACAAAATGTTTTGCAGACAAGAAATTTTTATTGTGCCAACTTTGTCTGCGGTCCTGAGTACTGAAATATCTCATTATCTCTGGCTCTCCAGACAAGGATGAACCTCGGCTGCCTCCAAAATTTTACTCTAGCCATCCTTATCCTGAGCCCTGCACTTTCACTCTTCTGAACTGAACCCAAACAACAACCCTGAGTTATGCCTGCGTCGCCATATATTGTCCTCGCGGACTGGGCCCAAAATTCTCCTCAGGATTTTGCTCGCAAACAGTCGCAACGTTTGAGAATCCACAACTCTCGGCTTCAAGGTCTCCGCTCCACCCATCAAGACTGGCCTTGTTTATATTTTGTATATGCTAATTTTGTTTTCTATTAGATTCACGTTACATACTAAAATATAAATCATGAATAATTAAGATAATATAAATCATTACGAACGACGACCTTCGTGGCAGAGTGGTAAGAGCTCTGATTCCCATTCCGAAGGTTCTGGGTTCGATTCCCGGCGATGACAGTGTGATTGTCACACTGTCTTTGGTCTGGCGTAGTATTCTCGTGACAATAAAATAGCGATAGATTGGCTACCTGTCACATGTCACGAGAATCAATATATCAGCTTAAACAAATTGTATGTTGCATATACAAATTGTTGTATATTTTTTTTTTCAACAATGATGTTAACTAACTAATTAACCATCACGCCGTCTCTCCGAAGTGGTAGGCAGATAGAAAAGATTGCCACACTTTAACCGATGCGGCACTCCATCCTTCTCTTTTCACCACCACGGTAGACGTGGTATGATGGGGTTGCAAACCTCATCACCACAATGATGTTAAACTCCATATTAAGTTATTTCCATAGTCTGTTTTCTAGATATTCATTATATTATTATAAATTTTATGAGAACAAATGAAGCAGAATATGGTATTTTCACCGCTCTATATTTTCCATAAAATGTGATAAAACTTCTACAAAACAAACGTTTTTATTCATATTAATTCTTTATTATGGAGTTTTACGTGCATACCATATTGACCTCTTACTGTTGTACAAAATTTGAAATTCGTTGGTTGATTGTCCTGAATTTGTTGGCCTAATATCTCTACGGGTACCTCTGCGAGGAAATCTGCAAACTGACACTTTCTGGGCTGACAACTTTCACACGAATCACAATACCTCGAATGCACAGACTTGCCAATGTATATATGGACAGTTGTTAGACTTGTTTTTTTAGAGTCTTCCTATTTTAAAAAAGCAACTTCTTGCTCTTTTTGAATTTACATAGATTTTAAGCTCCTGTTCGCTCGCCCCACATGTACGAGTATATCATCCGGTCACATGTTGGATTGGTAAATTATTGTACTATCACTTTGCTTTTTTTCATCCCAATTAATTTATTGTCTTCTCTTTTCGACATTACACAGTGAAATTACGTAATTTCTATTTTCTATTATATTATCTTTTTTCTCGTTTGTGTTTTGCCGTTATGTGTTAGTTGTCTGTTTAAGCGTGAAAATATTAATTACCTTTGTTACTAAACATGTAATTTTTTGTAAAAGCCCTTGCGGCGTGTCAAAATAAATAAATATTGCTTTATTTTTAGGTAATAAAAACTAAAACGCACTTGATTCTCACTACATCCCATGAATTAATAAAACTTCTTGAAAACAGACACGCAGACGTGTTCATTCGTATTGTAATAATAAAAACGAAGACGTAACCGTATAGATGGATGTATATTCAATTACGAGTTTGATATATATAGGGCGTTTCAATTGATAAAATAAACGGAATTAACTCAGCTGAATGTTGAATAATTCACCCATATTTCACCAGATTTAAAAATGGCGAAGGATTAATCGTGATTCCGATTTGAAGCAATGCAAATCAGGCCGTTATAATTCCCGCCATAATCCAGCTCGGCTGTAACTGTTAAACGTTTGGAGCCGCCGGAACTTCCCGATTCAACATTTCAATTAAATATTACGCGAAGTTCGAGGGGCTTCGACGAGGAAGGAAATCGACCGCGAGAGATCCCGATATTGAGAAATTCACGGTACATTTCTCCAATTAGCTAACTTTATTGAAATTTTAATTAAGGGATTGGGGGTTGAAAAAAGAGGAAATCCCCTGCTTGGCACTTAATCAAAACCGTAAATTTAAGTGAAAAGCAGTATTGAATTTGTAACGTTTCGAGAACAGTGGGGTTTCCGATTTTCAATTTGTTCAATTCAAGAATTATATCTTCTTAAATAATATGATGATGTCTGGATGATTTAAATTATTGTTATGCATGTAGTATCTGCTCGTATCTGTGTCATATATAGACGTACTACAGAAAGCCAGAGCCAATAGAGAGCTGTTGTCGAATGTGAAAATTAGAAAGGTCTCATATTTGGGTCATGTGCTAAGGGAAGAAAAATACCACCTCATTCGACTGATATTAATGGGTTAAGTGGAGGGACGTCGGGGAGTTGGTAGAAGGCAGCTGTCCTGACTGCGAAACATCAAAGAGTGGACAGGAATAACAAGAGTTCAGAACCTGTTCCAAGTGGCGCAGGATAGAGATGCCTTTGCTACAGTGATCGCCAACGTTGGGGGGACCTGACACGGCACCAAAAGTAGAGAAAAATCTGTATCATCGAGACTGTTGAATTCATTATATAGTATAGTATATCCAGCATACATCACCAAAGTACCTGTCAAGATAGACAACTGGCTTGGATGCTTTCAAAATGCCAACTTGTGTGGCAGAGTAGCAAGAGCTATGACTGCCACACCGAAGGTTCTGGGTTCGATTCCCGATGACAGTGTAATTGTCACGCTGTCTTTGTTCTGGTGTAGAATTCACGTGACAATAATATGGCGAAAGATTACTTACTTATCGCATGTTATGAGAATCAATATAAACATCTAAATAGTAAATGGTATACAGTAACTATTTATAAAAAACAACCAGTTGCATACAACAAAAACTTTCTTGTAATAATTTATGATGTCAATTTTTGTTACTGAAAATTAATCAAAATGCCTGTTTAATAGAAGTTTTATTATATTTTAAGAAGAATGTTTAACCTTGGCAATACAAGGTTAAACGTGAAAATCCCATAAAATATAATAAAACGTTCAGAAAACAGACGTGTTACATCATTGTTCTAGAAACAATACATTTATCGATTTTTGTTGTTATATTTACAGGAACAAGTAAATAATATTATGTTTATCTAATATACTGTGTTGGATGGAGTCAACAAGCTATAAGTAATCCTAAATCCGACGACCTTTGTGGCAGAAAGAGTTATGCCTGCCTCACCGAATGTTCCGGGTTCGATTTTCGACAATGGCAGCGGGATTCTATGATATTCTTATGTCTGGTGTATAATTCAAAAGACTTTAAAACGGCGATAGATTAGCTGTTTTTAATTTGTTTTGAAAATCAATATAATAGCTAAAACATATTATGTATACACAGTAATTGGGTACAAATTAAACCAGTTTATTTCATCAACAGAGATTACAAAATAAAGATTTAAGGCATCTTTTATGAAGAGGAAAAATAACATTGTATATAGTATACTGTACTACCAGATACGCATAATGGTTTTTAGTATACTACCAGAAACGCATGATGGTTCGACATTAGGAAGACGAGATACTCTCCAAAATCAAGAGTATTTGCCTTCTGAACGTACTTTCACTAATATGAAAGACGTCGATCTCCGAGGAGATCGCGTTTACCAGATTAATCGCTCTTCTCACCGACGTCACCAGAGGCAGGTTTGTTCTGTTAGTTCAGTTAGTTCAAATGATGTTTTATTTAAAATACATGTTTTACTATCTAACATATCCAGTAATTAGGCGCTTTGAATAATAAAAAATAACCAATTTTTGTGATTTATTTCAAACATTCTTGGGATAGGAATCAAAAACAAATAAATGTATACCATTTGTCACTTTTTCACTTAATTCAATTTGCATCGTGGAGTTCCCACTGTCCCAAAAGAGTGTTGACGAGGGAAATATCTCTCAGAAGATATTCATGAAATATCCTTTGGGGTGTACCTACCACTGGGGTAGGTACTTGCCTTAACCCAATTGATTATTTATTAAGAAGAGGAGTACGTGAAATGTTCTATACATTTTTAAATGTATGTTTGTACCTACTTGACGCCTTGTAATACCGTTGAAACCCTAAGCCATTCGGTGGAAGAGGATACCTTTATGCATAACGAGATGCTGTGATTTCCCAAATCATTTGAAAGCTATCTACAGTGTGTGTCCAACCAATGATGCTGGTATTATGTAAATCAATTTTTATAATTTTGTAATCTTATGTATTATTTTAAATAAGTGTACTTTTTATTTGGTTCGGAACAGACTCGAAAGTGGTTCTGTGATATGGAGTCCTCACGAGGCGAGATATTCCGTTATGCTGGAGAGCGTTCAGAAAAAAAATCTGATTTATCTATACATGAGGGAGTATGATAACTATCCGTGGCTCTATCCCACAGCATTTATTTTGGGAATGCTTGGGGCCAACTCTCTGCAGCTTCGAAGAGATGGGCATCTCATCTTATAATCTCAATCTTCTCATAACCCATTACTTTAGATTACTCAGGGGATATTTCGAGAACTCGTCCGTGCTGGAGGGTATTCGGCTTTTTGTCCCTGATAGATGTCTCCGACAGCGACATTATATATTGTTTTACCTACCGGCCGCCAGAACCAATCTGCCGCTGGTGACACCGGTGGGAAGAGCATTTAGTCTGCTGATGTTACGTTGTTGCGTTATAAAAGGATCATTAAGATAATTCGGACACATGGAAAGAATAAATGAATAAGTAATTGCAAAAATATATAAATATTAACGAAATTAAAAATAGAAGAAGACCGAGGAAATTGTGGCATGCCTGCATGACGCGCGAGAATGACACGATGTATGAATGTTGAGGAAGCAATAGAAGTATGTCAGGAATGAAAATTGTATCATTCCGTTATTTTTGCCTACCCCTTTGGGGAGACGGGGTCGTGTTTAGTTAGTTTTATATGCATTTATTATTAATTCTGACTAGATTGCGAATAACTTGCTTTTGGTCACAATCTCAGAACTCGTGCAAGAAAACTTCGTCCATTTAAACAGTCCCACGTGGCTTTAAATGCATTTGGCACCAAATCCTCGGCGAGCTCCTTAATTTGATTTCTTAATTAACTTCAATTATATAACTACAGCACACTAATGCCTTGTAATAAAATACAACCGGTGAGCGATGGCCATCTTTGTTTCATAATGTTACTAACGAAAATGCAAGGAAAATTAAAATATTAAAATTTGCCTGATAAATGATCCCGTCTGTTCTTTAAAACACAATTTATAACGGCGATTTATAAACTTGTACTTGGTGCTCGAATAGAAAAACTAAGTAGTTGGGATACACCAGTTGGTATTTCTAAAGTATCTTTTAATGGCTTGAAAAACGTGTTTTAACGTAAACCTGCAATTACTGTGGAATTAACTTAGTAGCCGCTTAAGCGGTGAAAAAGAAAATGCGTGAAATATAATAGTCATATTATACAACACACGCGTATCAAAAGAAAACGTCCGAAGTTGGTACGATTATATAATTGATACCTATATAAGAAAGAGCCTTGAAATTTTAAAAAATAAAAACAGCCATACAAGTATATATTAACAACCAAACACAAAATACTTTCATATGAAGCACTGATTTTGTGGTGGGGCATTATGAAAAAGAATTTAAAATACTTTTACTTGTATTTACACCACTTCATTGTTGTTAGACCAACCGGTTTCACTCCCGACAGAGCTTCGTCAGGGTTACAAAACAAAATAAATGCAGTTCAAAAATTTATTTAAAAAAGTGTTGTAGAAACAAACAAGTCTTTTATTATATATAAAAAAAACTTCTTGAACTAACTAACTAACTAACCATCACGCCCTCTCCCCGAAAGGGTAGGCAGAAAGAATGGACTGCCACACTTTTACTGATGCGACACTCCATCCTTCTCTTTTCGCCTTGCGGGAGACGCGGTGTGATGGGTTGCGAACCTCATCGCCACCAATAGGCATCTCCCGCGCACACTTTGATCGTCCAACACCCACAAAATAAATCTTAAACAAATAATATAAAATACAATGATATAAAATAAAATAACAAAATAAAAATAATTTAACACAAAATGTTCTTTTTAGATGGTGCACATATTGTCTATTTAATTTATGTTCCACGAATCCACCGTTTTTCTAAATTTAGCACATAATTTAATAATACATAATGTTTTTTTCGATGTTGCACACGTTGACATGGACGATCCGGACTTTTGTGTTTATTTAATCTATGTTACACGTATCCACCTTTTTTAAATTAGCTGTAACTAGGCACTTAACCAGCAAGAACTTAAAAATAATATTAGGGAAATTATTCAAATTGTCATTGGAACAAATGAAAAATTTATTTTTACACCTGTCAAATTTTTTTATAAAACTTCTTGATAATTATTATAATACCGGAAATCTGTCTGTTTTCGAGAATTTCAATTATGATGTTTATTATAATTATTATGTGTCATGGTTATTACATATTTCGCCTTTCTAAGGCATTATCAGATGTTAATAATAAATTAAATTCAACAATGCCTTTACACTCTCGAGATTATTTGAACGATATCGATTATTTAAAGAATTAAAACACTTTTTTTTCATAAAATTTTTCTCGACATGTTACGAAGACTAACACTTTCATCATCAGGAGAACGATATAAACAATATAAGAGTTCATACAATTCTCCCGATGATGAAGGTGTAACCCTTCGAAACATGTCGAGAAAAATAAACTCAAAAGTGGAAAAAACTGTGTTCTTATTCATAAAAAAATTCGTCATTATGGAATTCCACAGTTTTAATGATACTCGTATTTATACTTTCATCCTTATTTTGCCAGCTATTACCTTTACTTCCATTCATACAGTCATTTGTTTATTTTTTTATTAATGTAATAACATACTTTTCAAGAAATTGAATCCATCTAAAAAAAATATTCTAATATAGATAACAACAAATATTTTTTTTTAATTATTCGGTAACAATTTTAGTTAACCGACTTGCGTGCAAAACACTTTGTATGTATTTGAGGAAACGATGGAAGTAGTCAAGAAACGAGAGAAGCACGTTTTTAACTAGCCCAAACTATACTCCCGTACATAAGAGTTGACAGTTTTAATAAGTATCTTAAAACGTGCAAGTAGTTTTCAATATTATTATAAGACAACTAACTAACTAATTAACTATCACGCCGTCTCTCCAAAAGGGTAGGCACTCCATCCTTCGCTTTTCGCCCCGCGGGAGACGCGGTGTGATGGGTTGCGAACCTCATCGCCACACTTCGATCGTCCAACATCCACAAAAAAACTAAAACAATTATATTTAAAATACAATGATGTAAAATAAAATAATAAAATAAAAATAATTTAACACATAATGTTATTTTTAGATGGTGCACATACGAGTATTGTTTATTTTATTTATGTTCCACGTATTAACAGTTTCTTTTAATGAGCTGTAATTAGGTACTTAAAACAAACCAAAAAAGCTAGAATGGCAGTGCACAATGGTGTTCTTCTACCGACCCTTATGTATGGAAGCGAAGCATGGAACTGGCAAAAGAAGGATGAAAGTAGAATAAATGCAGTAGAAATGAGATCTCTTAGACGAATGTGTGGATACTCTGTGTATGATAGAGTGTCGAATGAAAATATAAGAAGTGAATGCGGTGCGAATGATGGTGTCATGAACAAAATAATGAAAGGATCATTAAGATGGTTTGGACATATGGAAAGAATGAATGAAGAAAGAATGGTAAAAAAATTATATGTTAATGATGTAAATGGAACCAGAAAAAGAGGAAGACCGAGGAAAACGTGGCACGATCAAATAAATCAAATATTGAATGTCGGCCATGTGAGGAGTCAGAGAAATCGACGCGCGTGCATGACACGATGTATGAATGTTGAGGAAGCGAGAGAAATATTTCAAGAAAGAAAGGTGTGGCAGTCCATTCTTTCTGCCAACCCCTTCGGGGAGACGGCGTGATGGTTATTTAGTTAGTTAACAAACCAATACCAGCAAGACTACTTATATAATTTTATTACTATTAAGTATTTTTACGGATCAAAACATAATTAATATTTTAATCCAATACATAGCTAGGAGTTATCAGTGAATAAAATTTGATTAATCTGGTATTATATCTTCGAAGTGGTGAGATATTACGTCAACGTACGCTCCACTCGGCTTACACGGAATTCCAATCACGGGACACAATATTAGAAGATCACGACTATCCTGGAAAACCAATTTGAAGATAATTTTTCCATCGGCGTAATAAAATATTCTTGCGGAGACCTCAAACTTTGCGAAATTGGAGATTTAAAACCGAGGCAAGTGCCCATATATTTTAAAACTGAATAATTCCCAAAAAACTTTTTAGGAATTTGTGTAACATAATCCGTAAAATTTAGAAAGTTGCCCACTTAGACATAGATTGAGTTCTGAAAACTCAATTTTCTCTCACGAGAGGCACAACCTCTTAATAATACCCTCTTTAATTATAAACTTTGCCTAATATTTTAATTTGCTGCATAATCAAAGGGAGGCATTTTAGTGCTTTCATACAAATGATCATTAGACTCAACTTCTGTCAGAGCGTAACACGAAATATTTCGCTGGCCTTATACGCCAGCGGTCAGAGAAATCCGATAATATTCGGGTGGGGCCAAAATCGAGAGACAGGCTTTTAATTAATTAACTGTTAGCTAACGAACTGTAAATATTGACAGTACCAACGATTTTTAAACAGCATAACTCAATTTTCTCGTTTTAAAAATGAACTTTTTTTGCAAAATCGATTTATAAACACGTTGTTTTAATTAATGGTACATTATTCATTTTATTAATAAACTATTTTCAATTAGCTTAACAATAAGACAACTCATTACAGAGGGGCAAGAGCTATACTGCCACACCAAAGGTCTCGGGTTCAACTCAGCCATTTGCAGTGTGATTGTCATACTATCATTGGTCTGGTATAGAATTCACATAACAATAAAATGGCGATAGATAAGCTATTTATACAGTAAATGGGTTCAAATAATTTCTTCTTAACGTAAATTGAGTTTCCACTGCCAATTTAAAGTTGATTTTCTTAAAACCTATGGACCCTAATATTATAAAAAAAATTGTAATCCTCTATTGAAGTGTTCTCAATATTTCGTAATAAAAAAAAAGCAAAAAATTACTTCCTTCATCCCAAAAAAAAATATTTTCTAAGACTGCCCTCACCTTCATTCGTGTTAAGGTAGAATTTGTTTTGCTAATATTTACAACTTTATCAAAAGTGACAAATACTTACTCGCTGTTTTGAACGTATTATAAATTATATCTTTGACCTTTTCAATAGGTACGTAATAATACCGACTGGATGAAAACGCAGCACGTAAGTTAATAATATCAGAACTGTGAAAATATTAACACTTTACCAAAAGGGACAAATATTAATACGAACTCGTTGTCTTGAACGTACTATACATTTTGCCTAGGTGCCTTTATCATCGCCCCGCCGGCCCGGCGCTCAGACAAGTTTCGACCCGACCCGACCCGATGTCCCAGTCGCCCGCATGCTATGACGCATTACATATCAGAAATCGCATGGTTCCAGAAAAAAATTAATAATGATATGTTTTTCAAATAATCCATGTATGTTATAGATATCGATCTATTCCTAATGAAATTCCCTACAAGATGGCATAAATTAAATTTTGATTCATCTAGTCATATGCTTGATATTTAGATAAAGTTAGCGGTAAACTGAACTTACCACATGGGAGCAAGCGTTTTGTTTTGAACACGGTACGTTAAGGGTTAACGAATGTGGAAGGCAACGGGAAACATCTGCATTAATAGGCCAAGTGGAATCCCAAGAACCAGCAAAAATGTGACACTTTGCCGCAAACCAATATCTTGGTGCAAACTGGCGAAGAAAAAATAATTTAAATTTGGGGGAAATAGTTTAAGTATTTTTATGGTATGTTATATGTCAATGAAAAAATTACAAGAAAAAGCTAGTATTATTATTTTTATATAAGGAGAGTGATCTTAGCAGCAATAAAACTTAAGTGCTCGACCCGAATATTGAAATAAAATGCAGAATTGAAGTTGGACGACCTATATGTAATAAAATGAAAACCTTATTTTACTACGATAATCTTAACCTAAAACTCCGACAAAGAATAGTAAAATGTTATATATTTATTTATAATTTGTTGAATCGCCCTTTACATCAATACAGCGCGAGTAAAATTGATGAAAAGGGTATAACTATAATATTGATTCTCGTGACATGTGATAAATTGTGTACCAGACCAAAGGCAGTGTGACAATCACACTGCCATCGCCGGGAATCGAACCCGGAACCTTCGGCCACGAAGGTCGTCAATGGTATGGTATATACTCATAATACTATATGGCTGTGAAACTTGAACTCTGAAAGTGTATATAAGAAACCGTTTGGAGGCGTTTTAGATGTGGAGGCAAAGAGGATGGAATGCCATGACATACCTCTCTGGATTCCACTATATTCATACATCGTAACATGCACGCTTGTCGATTTAGTTTTTGAATGTGATTCACTTTTAGTTTTTGATTATTTTGTCATGCCATGCTTTTCTTGGTCTTCCACGGCTTCTCTTTCCACTTACACCACCTGTATACAACATTTTAACCATTCTTCTCTCGTCCATTTGTTCCATATGCATAATCCATCTCAGAAATCCTATTTTAATTTGACTTATTATGCAATCATCTGCCTTACGTTTCTTCCTTAGTTCGTCATTCGGTATTCTATAATATAGCGTTTATGTGCACATTCTTCTCAGTGATCTCATTTATACGGCATTTATCCTACTATTATCCTTTTGTTGCCAGCTCCAAGCTTCACTTCCATACATAAGGATTGACACTAGAACTCAATTTTGTACTGCCATCAAATCTTAAAAAATTTGAAATATGAAACACACAGACAAAATAACACCGCAGGTGTAATTAAACACGGTATCTGCACTTTCCACCCTTTCATATTATTTAATTAATTCACTTAGTTACATCGTCATATCTCCAAACTTTCACCTTAAATATCCCCTTCCTGCAATTATGCACTGAAGGAGTCCCTTAAGGCGGCTCGCTATATTCCGGAAGGCTTAAAAACTTCCCGGTGAGGTTTACACAGTAAAACAATCTGCATAATTCTGTTAGCTGATGAGCTTAAAACTGAAACTTGGTCTTGCTTCTTTTTCTGAGAAAACTGGTTAAAATATTCAACCTGATTCATAAATTTTAAATATTGTTAAATCCACACTATTTTAAATTGTGTGAACTTAGAAGATATTGCAAGATTTTTAGTTAATTCTCGTATATACAATTATTATATTATACTTTGTGATAAATTGTGATACATAAAAAAAATCATTTAATTTAACAGTTTAAAATGTTAAGGTATCATGGTGTTTTGGCCAAAACAATGGACTATTGAAAACAACTTTGTTTAATCCACAAAATATTAATAAAATATTTTTTTTAAAACACGACATATTTCCGAGGATACCTCCATTTACATGTGTAAAAATATAATTATTATATATTTTTACATCTGAAGATCGAGGTATCCTCTGCAACATGTCATGTTTTTTAATATTTTGTGGATTAAACAAAGTTATTTTCAATTTCCTAAGTATATTTCAATGGAATTCCACAGTGTGCCTTAGCGTTCAAAGAGTTGATACAATTATTACTGCGCTTATTATTATTTTTTTAAATATTTATTTGCCTTCACTCTGTGTAAAAAATTCTCATGCGAAAACAAATTGATTTTATTTTTAAAAAAACACCTATCATTAGATAATAATTTAAAAAATTAAAATTTAAATTATTTTACCATTAAATATAAATTTTCGCTCACGAAATATGTAATTTTATAAAAAAAATATTATGTCTTTCTTATTTTTATTTATTCTTCTTTTAAGAATTTCAGCTTTCCAATGTTACTCGTATATAATAAAATGACTGTTTGCTTTAGCATAAGACATTTTGTAGAAGCCGACTTCGCGACAAAGCATACGCTGGCGCTACTTTCTGTCAGAATTCCAGTATTAAATTCATTTATATATTATTTTTTAATAGAAATTCTGAGCTAGACCAGAATCATGTTCAACATTAAATTGAAAATTTTATAAGCATACCTGAAGAAGTTGTTCCTTCTTTTAAATATTTACAAATCTTCTAAACCGTTTTCTTTGCCTGATAGTTAGTTCAAAGGACTAAGTACAAAATATTTTATTAAGATCAAAAATTATTTTATTTTTTTAACGTTTGATGCTGTTTAAAACGTTATTAACATTAAGTTGAACAGTTTATAAATAAAATAAAAATTTAACGACTCGTATTTATTTATTTGAAAATTTGTTTTCGCTTTATATCAAAGATACGCGATAGTACGCGAACTTTGCTTTTCCAAGACTTATTAACTCTCAAAAATGTTATTATCAAACATCAAAGACAGTTCCGCAAAATTGTAAACATTCTTAAAATTACATCAAATCTTAGATTTTAAACAAATCATTCTCCATAGATGGCGTTAGTGGGTCGGTTGTATAGGTTAATTCTTGAAAAAAATTCACTAGTGCAACCAAATCTACATAGATGGCTGACTGAAACTGCCACGTGAAGATAAATATGGATTTTGAAGTATATATACATCTTCCAAAAATTTGTCACGCATGATCACAAATAACAAAGGTGGAATGGGGAATGTTGTAATTACATAAAGCGTGCGCTTAACCCAACCAATGACAGGTCATAAGTCCTGTAAACACCTTGATCATCCATGTTCAGTTTCCAGTTTACGTCTTCGTCTCTATTGAGATACAATTAAAAATCAAAAACTATTTATTTATCTATTATTATCCATATTGTTACACGAGAAAGAAGCCGACCGAAGAATTCAGTGGGGTTGGGCGGCCTTTGGAAAATTACGTCATGTTCTCACTTCTAAAATACCACAATGCCTCAAGACTAAAGTCTTCAACCAGTGCGTCCTGCCAGTCATGACTTACAGAGCCGAGACGTGGACACTGACAAAAGGTCTAGTCTACAGATTAAAGGTCGCCCTTAGAATAACCTTGAGGGACAGATTTAGAAACGAATTTATTCGACAACAAACCAAGGTGACTGAGGTGGCGGTGGGCTGGTCATATCTGTCGGAGAACCGACAGCCAATAGGGAAGACGGGTTCTGGAGTGGAGACCACGTACAGGATTCCGTAGAGTTGGACGTCCCCCTGCCCGCTGGACCGACGATCTGAAGAGGATTGCTGGACATGGATGGATGGGAGCGGCAATGGATAGGGGTCGGTGGCTTGCTTTGGGAGAGGCCTACATTCAGCAGTGGATGACAGATGGCTGATGATGAATCCATATTGTGTGTTGAAAACCACAATATTATTAAAATGTATCATCTTCTTCTACTTCTTCTTCTTCTTCTTCTTCGATTTTATATTTTTCTTTCAATAGATTTGACGATCTGTAGCACAGAAATCATGTCTCCTGGGGTTATGAGGTCCAGCTCTCTCTCCATCTCTTGGTGGTCTTCCAAGTGGACGGTGTCCGGAGGGGATTTCGTAGGCGACTGAATATGAAAGTCTGTCATTTTTCATTCTGGCTACTTGGTCCCTCCAGTACATTCTTCTGGATCTTATCCCCGAACGATAAGATTATATAACATGTATTTACGAGTATTTACTGATACACTTTGAACTCGTATATTGACATAACATTGGAAATGATTTAATAACGCTGTTTTCATTCCACTTTTATTTATTAAATATTTATATTTTTAATATATCGAACAACACATCTTTCGGAAGTGACCTTAGGTGTTAATATGTATATAACTTAACTAACCAAAGAGAGACTTATTATATAAAGATATAATATGTATAATATAATATTATGACTAATCTTTACACGTACTAATTAAAGTGGGTACTTTTCCTCACTGTAATCATTCAAAGATTAGTCATTATATTTTACTTTATTATTTTATTTTACTCTGAAACGTGTTGGTTGGATATTTTTATTTTATAAAACGCGGAATAAAAAAAGCGGTGCTAATTAAATTTCAAGTTTATAACAATGAAATTCTACTGAATTAATTAAAAAGTTCATTGTTTTGGCCGAAACATATCACAATTTATTTTTATTCACTGAGAATGTCGCGACAGCTGTTTCGCAAACCGATGTTGGTATCATCAGATGTTACAGTAATCTCTTGTTTATTGTACTGGCGAAACAGCTGTAGCGACACTCTCAGTGAATAAAAATAAATTGTGATATTATAACAGTGTTATAAATTTTAACAGTAATAAATTCTACAGTATACACGCCTTAACCTTAAATAAACTATGTATATTATATCCAAAGCATCCTTAATCTACTTGATTGAGATTTTTTTTTTTCTTAAATATGTAATAATCTTTCTTCAGGCTTTTCATTTCATCGGCACACCTTAAAATTGTTTATATTATTCACCGTTTAAGATGTCTCGATATAGACTTGACATTTCGGGTTCGATGTCGTCCAAGTTATATATATTCGCAAACCGTCACGTAAGCCGCTAAACCACTTTTGACAAGTTCAAGTGGCGAAGTTCAAAGAAGTGGGGAACATCGCCAAGCTCTTCTGCGAGAGTGTTTGTGACATGGTCTATTTATATTTTAAAAGAAATACGGATTCACCTAAGAGTCGGCCTTTGAAATCCCCCGTATACCACGTATTTCGGGTAGGTATAACGTTATTTTAAAACAAAGCGATAAGGGAGATTATTCTCCACCCTTGAACGATACACAAATTTTGTTATTTCTTTCAAAATTACATGGGAATTAAAGTATGGTAAACATATTTCTAATGTTATTCTAATCTGAAAAAATCACCTAAGCTACAAGTGGAATATATTGTTTTATGGGTGAAAAATTAACAGAGAAACTAACTTTATTGATGAATTTATTCTTCTTCTTCATCTTCTTTTGGTGTCATGTCAGGTCTCCCCAACGTTGGCTATCACTGCAGCAAAGGCATCTCTGTCCTGCGCCACTTGGAACAGGTTCTGTATTCTTGTCATTCCTGTCTATTCTTTTGTGTTCCGCAGCCAGGACAACTGCCTTCTACTAACTCCCCGACGTCCCTCCAATTTACCCATTAATATCAGTCGAAGAAGGTGGTATTTTTCTCCCCTTAGCACATAACTCAAATATGAGATCTTTCTAACTTTTACACTCGACATCAGCTCTCTATTGGCTCTGGATTTTTGTAGTACGTCTGTATTACCTTGTCGGTCCACGTTACACGAAGCATTCTGCGATATATCCACATCGCCTCCAACAGGTTCATTACATTCACTTTTAGAATACATGTTTCGCAGCCATATAGTAGTACAGACCATATATATAATAATATTAAATCATTCTTTGTCAGAGTTTCAGGTTAAGATTATTTATTATCATTCCACTTTATTTCATGAAATAACAATATTTTGTATTTCTTCTTCTTCTTCCTCTTTAAAAGTTCTGACGAACTGAGATACAGAATTCATGTCTCCTGAGATCACGAGATCCAACTAACCCTCCATCTCTTAGGTGATCTTCTAGATGGAAGGTGTCCGGAGAGGATTTTGTAAGCGGCTGGATATGCTTTTCTGACACTATCCATTCTAGCTACATGGTCCCTCCTATATCTTCTTCTGGATCCACTCTACCGAACTATTTAAAATATGAATAATTGATCGAAAGAAAATCATTATTGAGATAATTACGAGGTAACATTGTGATGACCATAAAACTTAAATGGTTATTCGAAATGTATCGGACGTATGCGAGTAGTTTTAATTTTATCAATTTTTTATTATATTATTAATTTTTTATTATTTTTAACTATGCTAATTTAATTATTTAATTCATGTTTGTTATTTTGTATTAATTTAAGTTTAATTTGTTTATGTTTTCTTAAAATAAATAAGGCAGTCGGTAGTCGCGTGAAAGCGCATAGCAACGAGATTATACAGTAGCTCAATCGAGATTATTCTTGGAATAATTGTGTTGTTGTTGTTAACAGCCAATCACAAAGGCCATAGCAACACAGCAGCTGCGACTGAAATTCTCCGAATCTAAAAAATACGTTAAATAACCGTTATCGCTAGTTTGCGGAGGCTATATAAGCGGGTCTTGTAAGGACTCGGCCCCTCACTCTTCCTTCAAATTCACATACGCGTAGACAGACTGCGCGTTAAGAGGCTTGGCGCTCTTAATTACGTGAAAACCAGTATTTGAGCTACTGTAAACTTCTCTTCGCTTCTACCCTGCACTGATTGCCGCATATAATAAAACTTTGTTTTATTACACAATCATCATCACGCCGTATTCTCCGTTTTACCATCCACACCACATCGGAGACGAGCAGCAGTCAGCGGCCAAAATAAATATTAATAGTACGGGGGGAGCAATCTGTCCCGTACACGAAATGTCATAAAATAAGAACGATTATTATTATATTGCAAAATGTAGTATAACATAATATATATATATTTTTTTTTTTATGAAAACAACAGGTCTTTTGAACCCTTTTACTGTATACAATTTATTTTTTAGCTATTATATTGATTCTCGTGACATGTGATAGGTAGCCAATATATCGCCATTTTATTGTCACGTGAATTCTACACCAGACCATAGACAGTGTGACAATCCACTGCCATCGCCGGGAATCGAACCCGGGACCTTCGGAATGGATGTCAGAGCTTTTACCACTCTGCCACGAAGGTCGTCAATATGAAATGTTATACATAATAATTTATTATGTGTGATGATTACGAACTGTTTTATGAATTCAATCACTGTTTGTCCAAAGTGGAAAAAACTGTAAAGTAATTATGGAATTCCACAGTGTTTAGTTTATCCAAAAATAGTACGTGATTTCTATAAAAAAAATTTTCGGTCTAACGCAAGACGGTATTAAAAATCTTTAGAATTATTTAAATTTATTTTAAAATTATACAATAAGATTCACAAGACTCCCATATATTGCACAAATAATCAGCCTTACGGGACTCGTCCTCGTGGAAGATCTCCTAAAAGATTTCATTTCATTTCATTTTTTTAATAAAAATTACAATCATTACAGACATATAATTCCAGATCGTTTGCAATTACATTATGAGAATTTAAAAGAGAAGCATAAAGAATTAGCTTAAGAATTAGAAAGAATCATAGGTAGTTTGCTAAATGCCGAAAATCATTCTCCATAGATGGCGTTAGTGGGTCGGTTGTATAGGTTAATTCTTGAAAAAATTCACTAGTGCAACCAAATCTACATAGATGGCTGACTGAAACTGCCACGTGAAGATAAATATGGATTTTGAAGTATATATACATCTTCCAAAAATTTGTCATGCATGATCACAAATAACAAAGGTGGAATGGGGAATGTTGTAATTACATAAAGCGTGCGCTTAACCCAACCAATGACAGGTCATAAGTCCTGTAAACACCTTGATCATCCATGTTCAGTTTCCAGTTTACGTCTTCGTCTCTATTGAGATACAATTAAAAATAAGAATCATAGCATTGATATTGCATCCCTGAGGCAAACCACACTATCACGAAATATGACGACCTCCGATTAAGCAAAAAGATAGCCCTACCCACAGACATAACCATTGGCAGGTTGATTCTGCAGCGCGTCAAAAAAAACAATCTGTGCTGCCTTTGACGAAGGTAATTATCAGGGACAAATAGACCTACATCACTCAGGACATCTGAGTTTTGTATGCGGCCGCCAATCAGCTGAAAGAAGTGAACTCCCAGTTGAAAGAAGAATAAGATAATTTAAAAAAAAATTATATAGCACTCTTTTGTTTGATTAATGTTTTGTTTTGTGGCGGGAAAGTAAATGGAACACGGAAACATAAATTCAAGTTAAGGGCACATCTCAAACACAAACCGTTTTCAAAGCAGAATTATCTTGTTGCATTAATTTCGGTGTAAAAACCGCAAAGGATTCTGATTCATGGACCTGGATTACATAGAACAAAGAGATTGGAATATACATAATTTAACGCGCGCATAACTCAAACTGTCAAGCGGTGAATATAGAGCGCGGTACCTACGGCAGGAGGAAGAAGTCCCTAAAACCTTTCGCTTAATGGCTCTAGTCGGATCTAATTATTCCCTAAGTGTTGTTAATTTGCGACAATGCGACAATCGTCCATTTTGCAATTCTGTTCCGGCGTAATTAGTCGCACATTTAATGAAATGTAAATTAAGAGTCGAAAATGGCAGCAAACGTCTTTCGATGCCACATTGGCGATTGTCGCCATTTAATTCATCGGCAAAGGTAATAAAACTTAATTATTTTTATTTCGCATTTGCTGTTATTGAAGGGCTTGACTACAGTGGGTCAGTATTGCATTTAAACGGCCGTAACGTTAAAAGGATGGAAAAATTTTAATACCTCAGCAGCATACTAACACAATCTTTTAACCCAGATGTAGAGATAAAATGCAAAATTGAGGCAGCAACAGTTACGTTTAATAAAATAAAATCACTCGGTTTCTCCGACTCCTCACGTGACTGACATTCAATATTTGATTGATTTGATCATGGCAAGGTTCCCACGGCCTTCCACTATTTCTAGCTCCGTTCACGTCGTTTACCTTCTTTCACCTTCTTCACCATTCTCTCTTCACTCATTCTTTCCATGCGTCCAAACCATCTGAACAACCCTTTCTATATTTTGTTCATAACACTTTCATTCGCACCGCATTCACTTCTTATATTTTCATTTGACACTCTATCATATACAGATTTATCTCGACACTCTATCATATATGATCGTCTTAGAGATCTCATTTCTACTGCATTTATTCTACTTTCATCCTTATTTTGCCAGTTTCATGCTTCACTTCCATACATAAGGGTCGGCATATGAACACCATTATGCACTGCTAATTAAACTTATTCTTCTTCTTCCCGTGCCCTGTCAGGTCTCCCCAACGTTGACTATCACCCTTGAGTAGGCCTCCCCGTCCTGGGCAGCTCGGAACAGCTCCCCCCCCGTTCCTCAGCCCCGTCCACCCTCGGATGTTCCTCAGCCAGGAAACCCGCCTTCTCCCAACACCTCGTCGACCCTCAATCTTACCTTCCAAGATCAGATGTAATAGTGCGTACTTTTCGCCTCTCAGAACATGGCCCAAGTAGGACACCTTACTGACTTTGATGTTGCTCAGCAACTCTCTGTCAACTCTGGCTCTATGGAGAACGTTTGTGTTGCTGACCATGTCAGTCCAACTTATTAAATCACTTTCAAATAGCAATTTATTTAGATAATCACTTCACAATTAGGTACTTAACTCGCTTAAAAGCATTTGTTATCACACTTCTTTTCAATTGCGTATAAGTTTCTCGCATTGTGGATTTATTTTTGCCTGAAGGACTTCCTCGATTGTTTAGGCTGGTACTCCAGCAATATTAACCTAACGTAATACATAAGTAAACACCAGTGGCGGTACGTCCATACAAGCCGTGAAGCCGGGCTTGCCTTAAATAATCTATAATAAAACGATGTTTTTTGCGCGTTTCGTTGCATTGCAAATAACTCCGCTGACATGCGCAGAAATGACCTACGTCTATGTTTTGTTTCACTCATAAGCGCCGTATTTTATTTCACTCATGCGTTCCATAGGCGAGACGCCCGTGAAATCGCCTACGTCCACATGTTTTGTTTCATGTTTTCAATGGGCTTCATTTTGGGCTTGCAAAATGTAAAAGGGTCTTTATCGCACTTGCGTATTTTTGGCTTGTAATCATATAGCTAGGTGCATATATAGCAGAAGATATCTACATTTTTTTGTATGGATTTGAAGCCGGGCTTCATCATTTGGAAGTATGCTTCTATTGGATGTGTCACGAACTTCATTTCTTTTGTCAGAATGTTTTCTGTTATTTTCGTTATGTGCAGAAATGTTATGAAAAGAAAGATTATGTGATTTCTTTACGAACATTTTTTTTTATAATTCGTGTTTCGGTGTGAACAAATCTTTTGTTATTTTTTATTTACAGCTTATTTTTTATAAGTTTGGTGACGCAAAAGATAATTCATAAATTTTGAATGCGCCTAAAATGGGATTTATGAATAATTATTATAATTTAGAAAGATTAACTCTTTTAATCCGGAAAAATACTTTATAGTGACCCTCTACTAATATTATAACACAAAAAAATCGGACGGGCTTGCCTTACTGGTTGACCCTAGGGCACGCCACTGGTAAACACTTATGTACGCTATAGTACGAAACCGGATTATTTTTCTTACCCAGCGAAATTTTCGTAATACTTATAATTTTCGTAATAGGAAGAAAGTATTTGAATCCATATAGTCTGCTTGGAGGAGATGAAAAGAAATTAATTTTATTTCTGCCTTCTTGAAATACGTCTGAAAATTGTTTTCGTTTTATTTCTACACCAATAAATCTTAATGCGGCTTTTACAACTTAAATTATAATGATGGCCCATTATCATCAATTCTCTTCCGAGCTTCAACTTATCCTTTAATATAAATTTATGATTTTTTTCCCTTCAACTCGTTCGTAAGCCCTCATTTTGACCTGACCCGAATATATCTTATTATCGGGCTACAAAAGACTTTGATGGGAAATAGATTTTACCACGTCCAATTTCATTGTAAAATTGAAGCGAGAAATTGTTTCATTTCTATGTTATATAAAGCTAACAAAATAAAATTCACTAGTAGTTTCAACTTGTTTTATGTATTTTTTCTTAATCTCATGTCATTGTCTTATTTTATCTGATTTTTATAATAAAAATATAATGAAAGCATGATTGTTTTTACAGTTTAACATTGATTTATTTACATATAAAAATATATAAACAATAGTGACTCATTTATTTCAACTTGCGAGGGAAAAAAGTTAACGAAAAGTCACGATTGCATATAAAATATAACTTTACATTAACTCCTAAGGATAGAGGAGATCACCTCCGAAACATACAACAACAGTAACAAACCATCACGCCGTTTCCCCGCAAGGGTAGACAGAGAGAATGGACCGCCACACTAATCTATCCTGACATACTTCTCTAGAATTCCTCCACATTCAAACAGCGAGTCATACGCGCACGTCGATTCTTCCGGTTTCTAACATGACCAACCTTTAAAATTTGATTAATTTGGTCATGCCATGTTTTTCTCGGTCTACCTCGACTTCAAAGTCCATTTACATCGTTAACGGATACATTTTTAACCATTATTTCTTCACCCATGCGCTCCATATGTCCGAACCAACGCAGCGATCATTTCATAATTTTGTTCATAAAAGCTTATTTCGCTCTACATTCCTTTCTAATATCAGCATTTGAGATTCTGTCGTACATCGTTCTACCACACATACGTCTTAGGGACCTCATCTCTACCGCATTTATTCTGCTCTCATCTTTCTTCTGCCAGTTTCATGCTTCGCTTCCGTACATCCGAAACATTTTTTAGATAATATTTTTGTATTTTTATTTTGTAAAAATATTTACTAAATAATGTGGATTATACGGTGTTCAATGGAATTCCACAAGTTTATCGCCTTAACCTTCAATCAAAATAAATATGTTATATATACAACATTTTGAATGTGTACAAATACTTGTAGACAAATACTGGATTTAACCCATTGCAGGTAAGTCATTTTTAAGAATTAATTTAATATCAATAGAGACGAAGATGTAAATTGTTTTTTGGAAACAGAATATGGTGTTCGAGGCGTTTACAGGACTTATGACCGGTCATTGGTTGGGTTAAGCAATCGCTTTATGTAATACAATATTCCCCATTCTGCGCTTCTTACGACCACCACGTCTGACAAATTTTTGAAAGATGTATATATGCTAATATGTTGAGGAACACTACACATATCAATCACACGCTCAATCCACACTAGCGCCATCTATTGTTCCATCTATGTTATATATAAATTGTTGATAAATAAAGAGATATAAATTGTTGATAAATAAAGAGAACATAAAGTAAATCGCGATCTATGTTATATATAAATTGTTTACGTGTGTCATGTGCTAAGGGGAGGAAGATGCCACCTTCTTCAGGCGATAATTATAAGCAAAATAGATTGACGCCGGGAAGTTGGTAGACACCAAAAGAAGATGATATATTTAAAACCGTGGTTTCACAAAATAGTTATTTTTTTCAAATTAAAAACGGAATTCCAGTGTGAACGCATTACGCTTGAATGAAGCGTAGTTTTAATTTAAACTAGTATTTGTTTACTGGTAAAAATAATATAATCTGTTAAATTAAATAACTTTGTTTTTTGTATCACAATTGTATTTTATTTTACGCGACAGCTGTTTCATCAACCTATGTTGACATCATCAGGTGTTACAATAATATATCAAATGTCAATGTTTCTATATTATTGTAACACCTGATGATGTCAACATAGGTTGATGAAACAGCTGTCACCTAAAATAAAATACAATTGTGATAAAAAAGCAGAGTTATTAAATTTAACAGTTTGAAATGTTAAGGTATCATACATAGTGTTTCGGCTTAAACAATGGACTATTTAATAATATTAACTATTTTTTTTATAAAAACATTAAAATTAATAATTGAGAATGAAACATCAAAAGCCATGTTTTATTTTATACAATAAATAAACTTAAATAGATGTATGTTTGTGGCTTTGAAAACGGTACCATTGAATGTTATCATAAAGTAGTGATATTATTATAATAGTTTTCTGTGACTGTAGAGAATGGTACGGTGGTTATAACATTATTTGAAGGCAAAGTTTCTAACCACAACACAGACAGTATTATTATTACGTCTACGCGTTGCGTCTGCGCACGTTCCTGATACACTGTTATCAGTAGCATCACGCCGGATTCTCCAGGGTGAAGGTACGATAATGAAGGACCACTCGCCCACATAAATCATGAACTTGTTCGAAACGTCTAAATAACTGTATTTTAGATTTACAGCGAACTCCCACCCGAAAACATGCGGGCAAGGAAAACTCAACTAAAATCCAGAGTGACTAAACTTACATTCAATTATCCTAACGCAAACTATTTCTGTTTTTAATCAAAATGCCAAGTTAAAAATTCATTATAAATAATGCAAATAAATAAATAATGAAACGATTTTTATAATACCTATTCAGTTTTTTTTCTATTTATAAAATTGTATCGACTGATTTTAGCAGATATCTGCCATCTGCTGTTTATTTGTTTTATCTTCTCCCAAAAGAGAGTAGTGATCTGTTGAAACCGGTCAAAACTGAGGAACAAATGGGATAAAAATTATTATATTTATTTTTTGTTTCAGAATCACTTACATACTTAAAAAATAAACACGTTTACGTTCGTATTATTTATTAAAAATGGAGTTTGACATCATCACTGTTCTTCCCTGACATACTATTCTCCCTTCCTGCACATTCATACATCGCGTCATAGACGCACGTCAATTTCTTCGATTTCTCACATGATCGACATTCAATAATTGATTTATTTGATCGTGCCACGTTTCTTTTGGTCTTTCTCTATCTCTAATTCAATTTATATCCTTATGTACTTTTTTTAACCATTTTTTCTTCGTTTATTATTTCCTTTTGTTAAAACCATCATAATGTTCCATTCATTATTTTATTAGACTATTGTTTGCGATTACAACTTTAAGTGCATCATCGTACAAGAAACGTCTAATTCAACCATATTGAACATTTTTAACTGTTTTAGCAGTAGTCAGGGATCGTGGTTGTTAACACTTTTTATGTATAATAAATTATTTTATTTTATTGATTTACAAGCTCGATTTTGGCGTTCGGCGAGGAGGCGCCCGGCGCCCCACCAGGTATTCTTATACCGCCGTGTTGCGTCTTGCACGTGCACTTCTCGACTCACTACCTCACTGTCGCCGTTTCTGTCCCCACAACTTCGTTCCTCTTCTTTGATTATGAATTTTTGTAGCACTACTTTTGCCTCTCTGGTTTCAAACCTGGAATTGGTTTGCAGCAATTTCCTCTATTCTTCTCTTCCATTCTTCTCTGTCTTGTGCGGCTCTTT
This sequence comes from Lepidostoma basale, assembly GCA_022606425.2. Classification (NCBI taxonomy): domain Eukaryota; kingdom Metazoa; phylum Arthropoda; class Insecta; order Trichoptera; family Lepidostomatidae; genus Lepidostoma; species Lepidostoma basale. The sequence goes on along the minus strand of JAHDVF020001203.1, from coordinate 631,678 downwards.
TGTAATCTGCATATGAAGAGCAGCGCACGTCCACCAATCGGTCTTCCAGGTACTCTCGGCGTGGGCGTCCCCTAGAGTTTGTCCCCTCAGTCATACCCTTCATTATGGCATTCAAGAGGTCTTCTTGTCGTATTACATGGCCGACCCATCTTGCACGCATTTCGGACAAGGTCCTGAGCAGGTGCCTTCCTCCTTCGATTCTTTGAAGAACCTCCTCAAGAACTATGTGTTGTATAAATCCTACAAGGTTGCCTTCGTGAATTAGTTCAATTTTTAAAAGTTATTTCTCATAATTTTTAGTAAAGCTTACTTCTTTATATTGATGAAACTATAATTTCAAGAGTTTTCCACAAATATCATATACACAACTGTATTAGCTCTACGTAATCGTTTTTTTAGATTTTATGAAAAATATTTTCAATAATCTTATAGCCTTAAGGCTATGCTTACGTATTAGGCTCGAGGAAAATTCATATCTTTTGTGTTTCAATAAAGGCCTTGAATTACATATACAGAAGCAAATTACATCTAAACATTGGAATACGTATACCTATTATACGTAAAATCATGGTGTATGTTATAAATTGTATAGTAAAAATATAGGGATATTGAATTTACGTTATTTTCGAAATTAATCAAAATGTTTACGAATTTATTTCACATGGTTGCATTGGTTGTAGAATGTTATCAATGAAATAACTCAAGAATGTGCTATATTAAGAATTAAAATATAAATTTATATCTATTAACCCTGTAAAATGTTACTTAAGTTCTGTAAAATAAATATAATATCCACAAAATATTAATTAATATTTATATTATAAATAGACAATATCAAAACGAATCAACCAAGTAGAATAAATGCAGTAGAAATGAACTTTTTTAGACGAATTTGTGGATTCGCTATGTATGATAGAGTGTCAAATGAAAATATAAGAAGTGAATGCGGTGCGAATGATGGTGTAATGAACAAAATAATGATAGGATCATTATGATAGTTTGGACACATGGAAATAATGAATGAATAAAGAAAGGTAAAAAAGTTTATTTTAAAGATGTAAATGGAACTTGAAATAGAAGAAGACCGAGGAAAACGTTGCACGATCAAATAAATCAAATATTGAATGTTGGTCACGTTAGGAGTCAGATAAATCGACACGCGTGCATGACACGAGGTATGAATGTTGAGGAGCGAGAGAAATATATCATGAAAAATGTGGCAGTACATTATTTCTGCCTACGCCTTCGATGAGACGGCGTGATGGTTATTTAGTTATTTAAAACGAATAAACATTATTTTGACAATCGAAACAACCAATCAAACCATGATTTCTACAGATCTTTCTGTTATATTGTATTATTTAATCAATAATTTCGGTTTGGAATCAACCAATTTCGAGATGAATATAAAAAATGAGCACTGGGTCGATATTTTACTAAAACGAACTCTTGACAGTACTCTAATTCACCAGATTTTAGATTTTTTTTTTACTAATGTGATTTTTTATATTTATTTCTCAGATTCCTCTGGCAACTACATATTCACAGATGAACCCCCCTTATACCCTGACCACCAGGACAGGGGAGAGGGCTTTGAGGAAATCGAGGAAAACTTGGTCCATGCAGACCACGGACCATACTTCGATACCTCTGTCTCCAAGAACGTCACAGCCCTCGTGGGAAAGACATCGTACTTGAATTGTAGGATAAGGAACCTTGGGAACAAAACTGTGAGTATTTATGAATAAATTATACAAAAATTCATCGTTAGCATTTTGTTAAGAAATCTCAGTATCACAATAATGAAAACAACTTTTTCAGTCTTTTGTTTACTTTTCTACATGTGTTTAGAAAATATAATAGTTTCGTAATTAAAAGAATGATTTAAAATGCATATTGTTCATTAAATCGTTTATAAACAGATAAATTAAATAACTTTGTTTTTTATCACAATTGTATTCTATTTTACCCAACAGCTGTTTCATCAACCAATGTTGACATCATCAGGTGTTACAATAATATATGAAATATAAAATTTTGGGGATTTTTCGAATCTTTATGTGTTTTGGTTCCTATGTCAATTTGAATAATTTCTTTGATATAATATTCAAGTTCTTGCTGAAATTGAGTTAGGTATCTTAATATTTTAATTAAAACAACGGTTAGTTACTATCTATAGGAGAAAATATTAAAGGTGGAAAATATAAAAATAAAATAATAATAATAGTAATAAAACAGTAACTAGAAGGAACAATTACACATAGTATAGAGTCAAAAACGATGAAACATAATAAATTGAAACGATAAACAATAACAGAAAGTACATAGATTACATTAATAGGAAAGGTGCCAAAAGTTGAAGGTAGTATTATTATTTTTTAGCTAGATTGTATAGGGAAAAGTTTTTAATGTACTACATACTAACGTGGAATAAGAAGGAATTTGGTTATTTTTAATATTTAGTTTACATTTTTTTGCCTTTCATTTTCTAAATTTTCTAATTTCTCTAATTTTTCAGGATAATTTGGTTTATGTAAAAATGTTGTGTTTTGGGTCTCGAAATGATGGTCAAAATTCACACAACGATTAGCCATTTCCCAAAAGATGTTTCTTTTTTTTGTATGAAATTTTGTGTTCATATAAATTGTTTATGTATAGTATAACAATCAAAGTGTAGCTCCCGCACAAATTTTGAAGACAGGGTTTTAACGGTGGCAGGTCCATCTAACTGGAATATGCCCCCTACAGGACTCATATGCAGTTAAAATCCGACTGATTTTATAAATGTTACTTTGAAACTCACATTTTCCAAATATCCCATAAAATATTAATATCCGATTGCTAGTGGCAGATGCAGTCAACACGTCCATGACATAAGTTGCTGACGAATACGTGATATAAATTAGCCTAGTTTTTAATATAATAAAATAAAAGTTTTTATTATAAAAAAAAAGTATTCATTTAGTGAAATAATTTTCGTAAAACAATCATGGAAGTGAAGCACAATGTTTCGGTAAGTAAGATTTAAAGGTTGTGTAATTTTTAACGAAATTATTTCATTTACGTAAAGCATAAAAAAAATACAAATATTAGATTCAAATATAATAACATTAAAACTCGCAGAAAAATATTTTGAAAAAAGAAAAAAAGTACTTTCCTAAAAATTTGCTTTTTCAAACAGTTTTAGTTGTTTATCCCTTATTTTTTTCTCTAACCCCCCTCCCACTCACTCTGACTTTGCATTATTTGTAGTAATTGTACCTTATTACATTGTTTTGTTTTCGCTTAGTTGTTATACTGCCCTGATGAAGCTTGGGTCCAAGCAAAACTAGTTGGCAATTATAATAATAACCATGCCGTGGTTAAATACATTTTTTTATATATTTCATATTTTTCAAAATAAAATGAAATGTAAACAGTCGAAACCATAACATTAACAAATATTTATAATTTTAAAATAATTTATACACAATAATAAATCATAAATTACTTATCTGACTGAACTTTATATTAATTATTATTGAACCTGAAAATTCTTAATTTTGTTGAAATATTTAACAAAATACAAAAATCAATTAACAGCAAGAAAATTTTCTTCATTTAGTGAAATAATTTTCGTAAAACAATATTGGAAGTGAAGCACAATGTTAACTTAGCATTTCTTTCGGTAAGTAAGATTTGAAGGTTGTATAATTTTTAACGAAATTATTTCATTTACGTAAAGTATAAAAAAATACAAATATTAGATTCAAATATTTTAAATAAACGAAAAAATTATGCATTTAAAACACTTGTTGTTGATGTATCAAGCAACAGTGACACACATAGCTGTTGTTGTGGTTGGATGTTTGAAAATGTATATTGGAAAAAACAAATATATGTTGATCGAGAGCAAAAGGCGAATCTACAAAACCTGCGTTCGAGCTATAATGACATATGTAATTGAGACGAGAGCTGACAACATGAAAACAAAAAATCTCATAAGAATTACAGAATAAGGACTCTCCGATCCATCGCGGGAACCACATAACCAATAAGAAAGATTTGCGACGTCAATGATGTTATGCGATAGAGAGATAGAACCTGAAAAGACGTTACTGGATAGATACCGAGGAGAAAGTGTGTTTTGAATGAGTGATAAGCAAATCATCAAGTAAAGAAATTACAGGCAACTGACTTCCAGGAAGATTACCTAAACGATAGCAAAACAGTTGGACAACTGTATCCCAGAAACAGGCTCCTAGAAAAAAACAGGGTATATTAATAAATAAAACAGTAAAAAGGAAAATAAATCAAATAAGTATTATTCTTCTTCTTCTTTATTCGTTTCCTCATTACTGAGGGTCGTGATGTATAGATCTACCCGTGGCTTAAACAAAACGCTTCCAATCCTCTCTGTGATCCGAAGTCTGCACTGCTGGGTAAAGGTTTCCCCGGTTATCTCCTTAATCTAGTCACACCACCGCGCAGGAGATCTGCCTCTACTTCTTTTGCCTGGAACACTTCCTGTGGAAATATTTTTTTCCCAGATTACCAAGCTCTCTCCTGGCAATGTGATCAAAGTAACTATATATAAACTATCACATAGACCTAAACCTCCGAAAACGACTTGTAAAAACATTGTTGTAGGAGTGTTTTACTTAACTGCTGCGAGACTTGGTGCCTGGGCGAAAGAGAGCGCAAAAGGCTGGAGGCATTTGAAAAGTGAACCTACCCATGAATTGCCCATTTTTCATGGAGGAACCACGTTACAAATGAAGAGGCTCTCAGCAGAGTTGAAGGGAAAAGGCACGTATTGAACACCATAGTGGAGATGCGCGCGAGATGGGTTGGCCATGTGTTGTGACACGAATGTTTTCTGCATGATGTTTTGGATGGAATGGTCGAGGGAACGATTGGCAGAGAACGACCAGATTTGCCGAGATATGGGCTGCACCTCTTATGCTGAGTTGAAGAGAGTTGCCGATGACCGAGCAGTGTGGAAGAGGAAATGCGTCGCCTTGCTGCAGACCAATCTTTAGATTGAGAGGGGAGAAGAAGAAGCATTTACAGATAGTCTTCCTGTTATTTTGAGTTCATTGAAGACTGAATCGTTCATCTAATTAAGTATTACGTGACGTAAATTTACTTACAACATTCGTCAACAAATCAAACAAATTCGTTACACATAGGGGGTAGGTGGATAAGTATTTTTTTTGACAAATTATTTTTCCTCTTTTCCATTTTAGGCTTAAATCTGAAATTCCGCTATTGCAATCCTTTTAAAAATCGGAGACATTATGTGCGCTAACCGCTAAACCGCGGGCCCGTTACCCTTTTCAAATAAATTGGTATAAAGTATGGCTTTACCAATATTGAATTCCCAAACCACAGAAAAAACGCTCAAAAAGTTACTAGCAGCGAAAATGCTTTTAAAATGTGTGTTTAGTGTTGCCCTGGGACGGTATCGTTATTCAATATCCAATTTTCGTTTCAAATTGTATTTTTTGTGAACTTTTTCTATTGTGAAAATTCTTGTTTGCCAACATGCTTCTGGTATATAAGGGAGTACTTTATGAAATTTCGATATGAAAATGTTGAATTCAATTGAATTTAGCCCGAATGAAATTGAAACTAGTTTCCTTCATTTACGAGCGTCTTTTATTTAGTTAAATAAAAGTTATTTTCTGTTTTTTTTATCTAAGAAAAAAATATGAATATTTTAATGCACGTTTTTAAGAATTTTATCGACAGAGAACCTATCGTTTCATTCGTGATTCGCTCAGTCATTATACGAAACGATAGAGAGATAGCTAGGTATTTCAGCATCACTGGAGGAGAATCCTGTAATAAAAATTCTCAAATTTACAAGTTGAAGAAGAAGAAGAAGATAACGTAATCAAGTGATTAAAGCAGATATGAATTAAATGCCGTGTGAAATCATTATAAACAAAATTATGAAAAGAATTTATCAATGAAAGCGAAAACGGCCGTTCACAATGGAGTTCTGGTCCCAAACCTAATTTATGGAAGCGAAGCATGGAACTGGCAGAAGAAGGATGAGAGCAGAATAAATGCGGTAGAGATGAGGTCCCTAAGACGTATGGTATGTGTGGTAGAACGAAAAACGACAGAATCTCAAATGCTGAATGATATAAGAAAGGAATGTAGAGCGGAAGAAGGTATTATGAACAAAATTATGAAAGGATCGCTGCGTTGGTTCGGACATATGGAACGCATGGATGGAGAAAGAATGGTTAAGAAAGTATACGTTAATGATGTAAATGGGGTGCGGAGTCGAGGCAGACCGAGGAAAACATGGCATGACCAAATTAATCAAATTTTAAAGGTTGGTCATGTTAGAAGTCGGAGGAATCGACGTGCGTGTATGACTCGTTGTATGAATGTGGAGGAAGCTAGAGAGGTTTGCCAGGATAGAGTAGTGTGGTGGTCCATTTCTCTGCTTACCCCTGCGGGGAAACGGCGTGATGGTTTGTTTGTTTGTTTTTTCATAAAATCGTTTCGATCGCATAGAAACGATTCATGGTAAAGATATAATATGACTGCGTGTATGACTTTCTGTATGATTGTGTAGAAATCTAAAGTGTGGCGGTCCATTCTCTACTACTCGTACTTGCCTACCCTTCCGAGAAAATGCGTGATTATTGTTGTTGTTGTTGTTGATATAGCAGATAAAATCTGTACGTATTTTCATACTAATCGAAGTTTGTACATTTTAAATCACAATTTTTTATATGTTTAAGCTAATGGAACTAAAACGACTCGTATAGTTAGGTTAAATACCCCATCAATCATTTCTTTCCATACCAATCGAACAAGCACTTTGGTCTGTTAGATTTTTTCCCTCTAAAAGGCATTTATAAATCCATTTCGTCCAGGGCTCATATTTAGGCAGCGCTACGTATATAATACGTGTTCATTTTCGTGTAAATATGAAACTAAAAGAACTTTTTGGGGCATTTACGTTCGGCCTTTCCTTTACGAGCTTTGATAAATTCTAATGATATTTCTAATTTGTTTATGTTAACAAACGTTTTTTCATGTTCTATAGTTAGTAATTCAATTTGTATTCCAATTTATGATACATAACCCATAAAAATATCATCATTTTCTGAATATATAATGTTTTCATCAAGCAATGGATTTTCACTACAAATATAATAAATTTATGAAATTTCATTATAGACGTTCATTGTTACTAATTAAAATAAAATAAAAATTCTAAAAAAATCGTTTTAAAATATGGATTTAGTTAAAATCCACTAATGTTTGTGTCTTCGAACAGTTTCGGCAGCTCGCTGCCATCTTCTTGTCAAATTAATGACACCAAAAAATGGCAGCAAGCTGCCGAAGCCGGTCGAAGACACAAATATTAGTGAATTTTAACTAAATCAATATTTTTAATTTATTTTTTTACAAAAAAAGAACATTTAAATTATTTAATATCATAATATTTAAAATTCACTTTTTGAGAATGTTGCGACAGCTGTTTTACCAACCGATGTTGTAATATTCTCAAAAAGTGAATTTAATAGTGTTTTAGCCAATGGACTATTTAATTTATAAATTTATAAAATTTCTTCAAATACTGACAGAAATGATGATTGTTAATAAATACTACCATATGTTTAAATGTATTTTATACAAAGTGTTTTGATTTTTAATGTTAGAAAAAGTCTTTCTCAAATAAGAATATTTTATTTTTATTTTTATATAATACCATTCTATGTTATGAAATATTTGAAAATATTTACCTCTGTATTTACCGCGGTAATAGATTACGACGAAATAAGAAAGAAATGTAAGACAGATGTAAGGATTCCTGAGATGATTTGGACATAAAGAACGAATAGATGAAAGAATAATATTTAAAATGTTGTCTATAAATAGTGTGAGTGGAAAGAGTTTTGAAAAAGAAACAACACAGTATAACCAACTTAATAAATTATTATAAAACGGCTAGATCGAAAAAATCGACGAGAGTGCTTGTTAGATGTCTGAATGTAGAAGAAACAAGAAAGGTATCTCAGGACAGAACAGTATGGTGGTCTATCCTCTCTACCTCTACATCTCTGGGGGAAAAGCGTGATGGTTACTTAATTAGTTAGTTTTAAGAGAATTTGTAAAGTATATAAGTTTACGTTCTGAAGTTTCTTATCAAATCCTTCATCAGCTTTATATTAAGGATGTTCATTTGAGTGATTCTTGTATCACAAATAAGACAACTTGAATTCACAGTGTCATTATTACGACGTCCAATAAAAGTTTTTAAGCGCAAATTTCGTACAAGAGAAACAAACAATTGAACAGATTTTGAAATGTGAATTAAGGAAGGCATAATTGATTGCTAAGAAACTTATTTAATCGTATGGTTACTAACTAACTAACTAACCATCACGCCGTTCCACCAGAAGGTTACGCAGAGAGGATGGACCGCCATGCTGCCCTGTCCTGACATATATCTCTAGCATCCTCTACGTTTACATAGTAACAAGAACGCTCGTCGATTATTCGGACTTAGAATGTGGCCGCCTTTCAGTTATTGATTAATTTGGTCATGCCATTCTTTCCTTTGGTCTTCCACGGCTTCTTTTTCCACTCACACTACTTGTATGCAATATTTTAACCTTTCCACTCTCGTCCATTCGTTGCATATGTCCAAATCATCTCAGGGATCCTTTTTTTTTTTTTTTACTTATTATGCAATCATCTGCCTTACATTTCTTTCTTATTTCGTCGTTCGGTATTCTGAGATATCGTTTTCCCGCCCAGTCTTCTCAGTGATCTCATTTCTACAGAATTTATCCAACTTTCTTCCTTTTTTCCATCTCCAAGCTTCACTTCTGTACATAAGGATTGGCGCTATAACGCCATTATGTACTGCCATATGTATAGTTGTGTGGTTTATAATCTGATATTTGATTTTAGTATAAATATTTAAACTTTGTTTCAGGTTTCCTGGATACGACACAGAGACCTCCACCTACTGACAGTCGGAAGGTCCACTTACACCTCAGACCAGCGGTTTCAAAGTGTCCACAATCCTCAGACGGAAGATTGGATATTGCGGGTAATTTTTCATTTAAAAGTTTTTTTTACTTCTTAATAACGCATTCATTTCACCTTGCAAGGGCAGTCTCAAATTAATTTGAGAATGCCCTCGCAAGGCGAAACAAATTTGTAACTAGTGTTATAATGTTTTTTTATATATCATAATATAAATAGGCAAATACGCAGATGTCATCAAGGAAGAGTACGAGTGTATTTTGAATACAAGAGAGCGAGAGAGGAATATTTCTTTGAATTTTGTTTCAGGATTATTTTTAATTATATTCTGATTATTGTTGTATGACAGTTGTGTAGAAAACAAAATGAGAACAATTTGGTGTTGATAATTGTAAATTTTTTTTTGTGTGTGAAACAATCGTTTATATTGAAAGTTAAAACTTATTACTGATTACTTATTACTGAACTTATTACTTATTACTGAAACGAAAAGTCTATGAAGCCTGCGTTCTGCCAGTTGGTACTTATGGTATTGAAACTGTAACATTGTCCAAGCAAAGTGCCGAGAAAATACGAGTGACCCAAAGAGCCATGGAAAGAGCCATGTTTGGAATAAGCCTAAGAAACAGAGTCAGAAACGATACAGTGAGAGAAAAACAATGGTCAATGACATCATCCCCCGGACTCTGAAATGGCAATGGGCAAAAGCTCAGATAAAAAGTGGAAAAGAAGGCTGCTGACTTGGAGACCGTGGACGGCAAAGAGAAGTGCATGGCGGCCGCAACTACGGTGGAAGGATGATCTAAACAAACACGTCGGAATAACCCTGGATGCAGTCTGCACAGGACATAGTGACATGGAAGCGAATGGAGGAGGCCTTTGTTCAGGAGTGGACGGAAATAGGCTGAGGAAGAAGAAGACCTTCTTCGAAGACCTTGACGACCTTCGTGGCAGAGTGGTAAGAGCTCTGACTTCCATACCGAAGGTTCCTGGTTCGATTCCCGGCGATGGCAGTGTGATTGTCACACTGTCTTTGGTTTGGTGTAGAATTCACGTGACAATAAAATGGCGATATATTGGCTACCTATCACATGTCACGAGAATCAATATAATAGCTAAAAAATAAATTGTATACAGTAATTAGTTTCAGTAATTAGTTGTATACATTAAAAAAAATAAAAAAATTCAAAGTGTAATTTTTTTAAATATAATGTGAATATTTCACGGGTTATTACATACAAGTAAAGATAAACTCACTCTAAAACTGCAAAAGCAATTGAGTTTTCACTATGTACGAGTATATATATTTTTTTTATAATAAAACTTTTTTGGTATAACGACTCAAGGCACTTTCCAATTAGTAAAATGGAAGCAGCGAATACCAGAGTTCTGGAAATATCATCTAAATATGCTAATTACAGCAGCGCTTTACTTTATACACGCATACACCCTATTTTCTGCTAGAGTAACAATCGACCCCGCCATGACTTGCAAGATGGCGGAGCCTAATAAAGTCAATGAGGTTACCACATGGCTCCCAAAATTGTACTTCTCACTCAAATACAGAACTTTGTGGTGTTACCTAACCTGACCTAACCTAACCTTCAAACTTTTGGCGTGATATTTTAATTTAAAATAAAGTTGACGAACATTAATTTGAAATTGTTTTATTAAAGATACTAGTTCATAGAGTATAAAACTAAAACATCAATTGAAAACTTTGATTTTTTCTGGAACCTGAAAGGAAACTTGTGTAAAAAATGTTTCAGTAATTTTCGATAATAGTAAGCGGTTGTTTGTAATACATTTTTGTCCATTATATATATTAAAATAAAATTAATTCATTAAACGATTTACATATAAATAAAACACACCTTACAAAAATACATTCAGCAAATATCAAAACACAGACAAAGTAACTAAAACATATTACAAAGTTTACAAAATTACAAAAGAATTCGGGATGTATCAAAATACAGACTCAGAAACTAAAACATCTTACAAAATTACAAAACTCTCAGGAAATATCGAAACACAGACATAGAAACTAAAACATAATCCAAAGTTTACCAAATTACAAAACATTCAGGAAATATCAGAACACATACATAGAACTAAGACATATTACAAAGTTTACAAAATTATAAAAACATTTACGAGAAATCAAAACACAGATATATAAACTAAAACATATTACAAATATTAGTCTCGATGTTCTATATTATTATTATTATTATTATTATTATTTTGTTGAATCGCTCTTTACATCATGACAGCATTAGCCAAATCGATGTAAAGGGTATTATAGCTATCATAGTGATTCTTGTGACATGTGATAGGTAGCTAATTTATCGCCATTTTACTGTCACGTGAATTCTACAACAAACCAAAGACAGTGTAACAATCACACAACCCTCGCCGGGAATCGAACCCGGAACCTTCGTTGTCATGAAGGTTATATGTAGTTAGTATGGTTTTCGATAATATTTAACTTGGATGGAGGATCTGCAGCTTCTTAATACTCTTAAATTTTATAAACCGTATGAGCTTAGTACATTTAATACATTATTGTTACAGGTGCTCTCCCCTCAGCACCGGGACTCGGGTACCTACGAATGTCAAGTGAGCACCACCCCTCCGATGGGACACTCTATGTCCCTGCTTGTTGTGGGTAAGTCAAAGGAATGTTTTTAATTTTTTTTTCGACATATGGCAATATTACAATGTAAAATATTACAATGTGTCTTCGGAATATATATTTTTTAGTTGTCTTCTGTTTTTCTTTTTTTCTTACTTGCTCTCATTTGTTTTCTTATTATATTATTTATTAATATTTTTTTTGAAAATTGTTAATTTTATTTTTGTATATTGTGATTATAAACGATTTGGATTTGTTATTCTGTAATGTTTATAATTTATTGAACAAATTGAATTGAATTGAATATAAATGTACAACATAAAATTAACACTTTGTGTATTAAACACGGAATTGTTATATTTGACGCCAACTAGTTTCGCTGGTACCCATGCTTCATCAGCAGTGGCGGTACTCCCACAGAAAGCCAAAAGCCCGGCTTGCGTAAGAAAATTTTAATCAAAAACCCCATATCTAAGTAATCATGCCCCCGCATAAACCATCAAACCACTAAATCACCTTCCAACAATGTTCCCATCAGACGTGGGAGGAATAGTTCCAAGAGCTGAACCTCTCTGTAAGGCAGAAGAGGTTTTGATCCAAAATTTCTTACACAAGCCGGGCTTCTATTCTATTGGAGTACCACCACTGTTAATCAGGGTAATATAAACAATAACTATTAATTAATAAAAAATAATATTGTTATTTGAAAATTCATGGTAGAAGTCCATTGTAAATAATGAAAAAAAAAGTGTAAGTCTAGAAAATGGCAACGAGCTGCCGAAACCGGTCGAAGAATAAAATATCGGTGAATTTTAACTAAATATACATCTTAAAAAGTTTATTTTCCTTATTTAATATTAATAATTCAAATGTTTTTGTATACGAGTAGTACAGAAAAAGCTTGGTTTAAAAGCAAAACAAGTGGGCGTCAAATATAATAAGAATTCCATGGTTAAGCTGAATCAAATTCTTCATATTGATCAAAACGTTCGTTTTCAATAAATTTATAAAAGCAAACACACCATCACGCCCGAAATGGTAAGTAGAGAAAATGAACAGCCAAACTACTCCTGACACATCTCTAGCTCCTTCGACATTCATACAGCGAGTCATAAACGTACGTCGATTCTTCCGATTTCTACCAAGGCCAACCTTAAAATTTGATTAATTTGATTATGCTATATTTTCCACTATCTATGTACAGTCAAAAATAAGTAATCTTCTTAATATTCAAATATTCGTCACGATAAAGCCTATATAATTATGTACAGGGACCCAAAAACATTCCACGCAATAAACGCAAGCATTCGGGTGGATATAATTATTTAAAACAAAGTCTGTAACTACGGACTGGCAATCATTTTTCAGATATTTTCAGTGGTTTGAGTGAATGGAATTTACGAATGAAAGTTTGCATTACTCGACTCGTTCGGAACAACTAAGCGGCTAAAGTATGACACCCTTATATTATTAGATATAAAATGTGTATGATATTTTATGTATAAATGCCTATATTTTTGCAGAAATATTGGAATATTTAAAATAGTATATTTCTTAGGGTTAATATGGTGGTACAATATATAATAACTAATAGCTATAAAATCGACAGATGATTTATATTAAATAAAAATACCACTTAATTTTTGCTTTGTAATTATTGATAAAAAAAAAATTCTAATAAATACTTAATCTACCACTCACAACTTTAGAATTTATATAACGTGAATCAAAATATAATTATTCTTAAAATAAATGGCGCTCAAACTCATCATTTCAAATATAAACTATTCCACTAAATCAAAGAACGCAGTACATAATATAGTTCGAGTGCCAACCCTTATGTATGGAGTGAAGCTTGGAGCTGGCAAAGAAGGATGAAAATATAATAAATGCCATGGAAATTATATCACTGAGAAGAACGTACGGGAAATTGATATATGGTAGGATACTAGGAAATAACTACGAAATGAAAAGCAGATGATTGCATCATAAGTTAAATTAAAAAGGATCCCTGAGATGGTTTTGACCTATGGAACGAATGGCCGAAAGAAGAACGGTTAACATGTTGTATACGAGCAGTGTTAGTGGAAATAGAAGCCGTGGAAGACCAAAGAAAGCATGGCATAACTAAATTAATCGAATACCAATAGGCGGCCACATTCAAAGTCGGAAAAATCGACAAGCGTGGTTTATCCTCTCTGCCTACCTCTCCGTGGAAACGGCGTGATGGTTAGTTACTTCCTCCATTTCTAGCTCCATTCACGCCGTTTTCATATACCTTCTTCACTTGTTCTTTCCATGTGTCCAAACCATCTTAACGACCCTTTCATTATTTTGATCATAACACTTTCATACGCACCGCATTCACTTTTTATACTTGCATTTGACACTCTATCGTATACAGATTTACCACACATTCGTCTTAGAGATCTCATTTCTACTGCATTTATTCTACTTTCATCCTTATTTTGCCAGTTCCATGCTTCACTTCCAGAAATAAGGGTCGGCACAAGAACAAAATATCATATATTATTATACAATATTATATAATTTTTTTATTATTTCTTGAACAATGATGCAAAACTATATATTAAATAATTAATACGAATGAAAACGCCAGTTTTCTTGAAGTTTTATTATATTTTATAAGAATGACATAGTTCGCCCTTCTAAGGCATTATAAAATGTTTTTTTGTTAACATATTTTTTGATAACATATAATGAACATTTGATAATTCCTTAGAAGGGCGAAACATGACATTCCCATAAAATATAATAAAACGTCTAGAAAACTGACGTTTTCATTCGTATTAATTAATATTATTATATTATATATTATTTTTCTTCTTCTTTCTTCGTTTCCTCATTACTGCGCGTCGTTATCTATGGAGAATTCCGTTCCATAGATTATCATCGGAGAGTAGTGCAGTGGTTTCCCTTTGCCTTCTGCGGATATTGTATTTTTTTTTAAATCAATTTTTCTCTACTTTAGTTACTCATAATATTATTTTTAATTTGCAAAGGATACACGCAGAGCTTTGGTTAATACAAATATATATTTTAAATATTATATCCAAACCCACGCTATTTCACATATTCAGTCATTATTTCAATTTTATAATATACTTTGAATTTGCAGACTGGATTGAAAAAAAGGGCTTACATTTTACGACCAAGCCACACGATTTCAATTATGATTCTTATTAGGCGCCCAATAATATTAAAAAGAATAAAAATGACAAACACGTCCGCTACGAGTCCTAGGATTATACATAATTCGTACATTTTGGGATAAAAGGTACCTCTGTGGAACAATTTAAAATAATAATACGCATCAAGAGATTCTGCGTAAACTAAAGTATAATGGCGGCCATTCTTTTTTAAAGCCACCATTATCACCGAAGGCCGAGTAAGAGGGAACGTTTTGGCATACGAAAAATCATAAAAGGCTTTTAGGTTACGCCAAGCCTAGATAAAAACGAATTTCATACTGTTAAAAATTATTTTATTTCGTGAGAATGGTACGCGGTGCCCGCAAGCACAAAACTTTCGCCATCAGAAAGGAACAAAAATTAATAGGCTAATGCAGGAGAACCGTATTCGCTGTTTGCCAAGACATTTTAAATAGCTTATTGTCTAAAGGTAAACTGCTTGCGGTCGTTACTGTCTCGAGTAGAACTACTTTGACTCCGTGTACAACTGGATTTACTATAATCTATAAAGCACACAAGTTTCTTGATCCTTCTCTTGTAATAACCAAGCAAAGAAACCTTTAATTCATTTGTAGTAATTTGCGAATAAAATGGTTTTAGAAACAGTACTTTGAACCCGCAAAATGTGTAAGTGCTTACTGAGGCAAATTATAGTAGATTATATAGTCTCAAATAAAGGGTAGTACTTATTTTACTCTACGAATGATACTTACAAAAGACTTCTTGCTGAACGTTGATAAAATCAAATAATTATTTTACCATAATCGAATGATTTTCTGAAATCTCTTGATTAATCAAATTTGATAAAACGATGTTTTTTAACTACTTCCACTTTCGTATTTATTTCTACAGCAACTGGTTTCACCAGACTCGCTGGCATTGGCAGACTGATATACCTGTGAGTTTGTTCCCTAACTCCATTATAGGGATTCCCCAATCTCATGGTAATTATTTACTTCTTCTTCTTCTTAGATGGCCCTACAGCCCATATCGAGCCTTAGCCTCCAGTATTCTTCGCCTCCAACTCCTCTTGTCCTCCGCTTCGACCCTCCAATCCGACACTCTTAACAATCTTGCTCCATCTCTCCCAACTCCATCCTCCCATTGCAGCCTTGGTCGTCCAATTGGTCTTCTACCACCTGGGTGCCACTCCAGCAATATTTTTGGGGTTCGCGATGACGGCATCCTCTGCACGTGACCGGCCCATCTCAGTCTGTTCAGTCCGACCTGTGTGGAGAGGCTGGGAGCTTTGTAAATATGATAATAATTATTATTTAGGCCCACCTAAAAAAAACAAATAGAACAAACAAGTAAAATAAAATGCAGTCGAAATAAAATGTAATGAAGCTATGTAATAGAGCTTCAAGATGGTTTAGACTATGAAAAAAATTAATGAAGACAGAATTGTGAAAAAAATACACGTAAACGACGTAAACGGAGATAGAAATAGAAGAAAACCGAGGAAAACGTGAAAAGCTTCAATTAATGAAATATTTAATGTCGGCAACGTTAGAAGTGAGATAAACCGACGTGCTTGCATGAAACGATGCGTAAATATAGAGGAACCGATGAACGTATATCAGGACAGAACAATGTGGTGATCCATTTTTTTGCCTTTCCTTCCGGGAGACGACGTAATGGTTCGTTAGTTAGTTTTAACAAATAAAAAGAATATAGAGACTAACCTTCAATAACAAATAAATAGAATATAAAGGGAAAAATTAACTTAAAGCGGTTGTTTTACACGTAAATGAGTATTGTATACAGTCTTGTAATACAAATAAACATAATATGAAGAGTAAGTTTCATTATTTAAATTAACTTAAAGCAGATATTAAATCAGTAATTTATAATCTTGTAATAACAAATGAATATAAAATAAAGAGTAGAGAGTAACGTTCATTATTCGAATTTACTCAAAGCCGTAGTTTTAAATCGTTATTTTATACAGACTTGTAATTTCAATACACGGGAAAACCGAATAATGTAATTATTAATTCATGTGTAGGAAATGGAACACACCCGCTCTTCCATACATAAGTGGGTTGTGAATACTTATATCAACTAAAAACCATTCCAAAGCAATTTTATAAGACTTCGTGCGTAAACCACTCAAAAGCAAAGTCTTGTAACAGGGAATTACGAACCCACTGTGAACTTATATATTGTACGTACGTGTACTTGTTTGAATATATTTAAATTAATTTTGGTAGTTTCGTTGGCATATTTGGGACTGAATAATGCCTTAGCATATACAGGATGGTTAATAATGATCGTATTTTTAAAATTGGTCATATTATATAATTGTTCTAGGGGCAAGGAAGGTGACTCTGGAAACGACACAATGTCGACCAAAACTTCCTCCATAATAGTTAGTGGAATAGGAAAAATTGGCATTTTAGTGCCACCCCTGTGATATTTAAAACTTTCATGCCATTGATATATAGAAGAAGAAGACTTGGATTTGCAATGAGTTTAAGGTCTTATTAATATAAAAATATGAGAATAAATAAACAAAAAATATTATTACTGTTAAAATTGAAAACACCGCTATATTATCAAAATTTATTTTTATTCACTGAGAGTGTCGCGACAGTTGTTTCGCCAACCCGATGTTGGGATCGTCAGGTGTTACAATAAACTTTTTATTGTAACACCTGACGATGCTAACATAAATGTCGCGACAGCTGTTTCACCAACTGATGTTAGCATCATCAGATGTTACAATAAAAAGTTTATTGTAACACCTGATGATGCCAACATCGGGTTGGCGAAACAGCTGTCGCGAGACTATCAGTGAATAAAAATAAATTGTGATATTATAACAGTGTTTTAAATTTTAACAGTAATAATATTGAAGTATCAAATGGATGCCATAATAATTTAATTATTTAAAAATATTATTATAATATTTCCGAAATTTGGATTGAGTTTATTGAATCGCTTGTATTAAGAAAAATCATCCATTTCAGCGATGATAATATGATTCTCACACTGTATTTAGTCTGGTTAAGAACTCACGTGATATAAAAATGGGCTAGAGATTAGCTTCCTATCACATGTCATTAGACCTTGGCATCGATTTTGCTTGTGCTGTATTGATGTTAAGATCTATACAACAAAATAATTATTATAATCAGTCATTGGATAAAACAGATATATTTTTTAAACTTTTATTTCCTGTTTTATAGTGTTCTTATCATCCTGTATATCAGGCAATGAAATAAATATCTTGCCATATACGAATTTGGTATGTATATTGTAGGGTGCTGGCAAAATTTAGACACGAAATTACCTCAGTGGTACAATCAGTTTGATAAACCCATCACTTAAAAGTGTAACGGGGTAATTTCGGTATTTTGCTGTCGCAAACAATTACATTCTTACGTATAGACTTAAATTAAATGTCTAAATATCGCATATTGACGATATTGGTCGAACGAAATATTTTAAAACAAAGTAAGTAAGGTATGTAAAGATATATTTCAGATCGTTTGCATCCCTCTCCGGTGCACAAAACTTTAACAACTCTATTGTACAAAATTTTTATACTTAATTGATTGAGATAGAGATTATTCTAGGAATATCGGTAATTTGAATTGTAAAACAAATGGTCTAAGGATGTCATTTATTTGTATTACAACAAATGGTCTAACCAGTCTGTCGATGCCAGCGAGCCTGGCGAAACCGGTCGCTGTCTAAATAAAGACAAAAGTGGAAGAAGTTAAAAAACATCGTTTTATTTAATTAATATTTAAAACAAATGGAATATATCGAAAATTTAATATATATTTATTTTGTTGTTTATAATATTTTCCTCCTTCTATTTCCAAATTTTCAACGTGTGATGTTATGTTCCTTTTATTAACGTGAAAATTTTAATAGCGTTCATATTATTAAACGTAATAAATACAAAATAAGGTGGTTAGCGAACTCTGAAAAAATATTATAACACAACATATTATATTTATGCTTTTATTTTTATATCAAAATAACACGTTATAGTAAAATTAATAATAATGGGTATAATCATTTTCATTCATAGATGAAATCACAATGCAAAGCGATGGCGAATATAAAAGAAGCTTTATTTAATTTTCAAAAGCTTGACACATAAACTCAATTTTAAAAAGCTTATTAACCATTATGCCGTTTTCCCGCATAAGTAGGTAAAGATGAACTGCCATACTACTCTGTTTTAACATACTTCTCAAGCTTCCTCTACTTTATATAGTAATATGCACACTCGTCGATTTTTCCGACTTCAAATGTGTCCGCCTTTAAGTATTTTATTTTTGATCATGCCATGCTTTTCTTGGTTTTCCACGGCTTCACTTTCCATTCACTCTGCTTATATACAACACATTTTAACTATTCTTCTCTTGTCCATTCGTTCCGTGTGTCGAAACTATCTCAGGGATCCTTATTTCATTTTATTTCTGATGCAATCATCTATTTACATTTCTTCCTTATTTCTTCGTTCGGTTATTTATCATATTTCGTTTTCCCGCATACGTATTTTTCACGTATTATTCTCAGTAATCTAGTTTCTACGACATTTATCCTACTTTCATTTGAATATTTTTATTTTTACCCCTTGGAAATACGTTTAAATCGACGCCGTAAATAAGAAGCTCGTCGATTTCATTAGACTACGAGTATTTCCCGTTTCCCTCCGCACCGTGCTAACGATCATTTTCAGTAACAAAGGAAGGCCATATTTAAAATCCACACAATGAATGTTATGTAATATCTGTTTCGGGATATAAACCATGCGTGACATAGTGCGCAGTCTTTTGTAATCCTCTAGGAGCTACATTTCCCAAAGGGCCGTATAAAAAACGAATTCAAGGATCCCTCGCTTTATGCGAATTCATATTATATTAATTCAAACAAATAAAAGAAAAAAAATACATATCCATACATATTTAAATCTATTTAAAGTTAGTTCAAAATGGTGTTAAGATATACATTTAATATATGCTATGAGTATTTAGTTGCAATGCACATATGTGTTTATAAATTGAACATGTAGATCTGTGTGTAATGTGTACCTTGGTCATCTGTTGGCTTTTGGTAAAGGGGGTCAAGTCAAGTAGATTATTACTAAAATACAGCTCGGTTGGTCTGCATTCGGAAAGCTGGGCAACATCTTCAAGTTGGACATGCCACAAAAATTTAAAAACAAAAGTGCTGGACCAGGTGTCACCTATGATGACCTATGGATGAGAGACATGGACGTTAACTAAATAAGCAATGTTGATCACAAAATCAAAGGTTCACAACGGGCCATGGAAAGATCCATATTGGGTATCTCACTTAGAGACGTGGTCATATCCAACGTGGAGATTAGAAGACGCACCAGGGTCACCGATGTAGGGAAACGCATTGCGAGGATGAAGTGGCAGTGGGCTGATCATGTGTGTCGACGGGATGATGGAAGATGGAGCCAGAGGGTTACTAAACTACGGTTAGGCTGGAGAAGTGTCGGGAGCCAGCCAACCAGGTGAAGCGCTGATATTGTGCGGAAGGCGAGAAGGTCCTGGTAAAAACTGGCGAGAGACCGAGAGAGATGGCATGAGGGTGGAGAGGCTTACGTCCAGCAGTGGATGGAGGCAAGCTGACGAAGATAAAATGAAAGCCATAAGATACCTTATGAATATTCTGAAAGTTCCGAAGTGACTGGTTAACCTTTTTCACGTAGTTGTGAACACCTGAACTGATAGGTAGATAAGACTATTTATAAAGATTGATTGTATCTCAATAGAGACGAAGATGTTAATTGTTTTTTGGAAACATAATATGGTGGTCGAGGCGTTTACAGGACTTATGACCTGTCATTGTTTGGGTTAAGCGATCGCTTTATGTTAACAACATTCCCCATTCCGCCCTTCAATTAATTAACTAATAAGTTAACACAACATTTATTGATTCTCAGGCGGTACGAAGTTTGTCGGGTCAGTTAGTTAACAATACGAAATTGTTCTCCATTTGTTTTCAACACTATTGTCATACAACAATAATCAGAACGAAATTCAAAATACTCCAAAAACGTTCACAGATATGTGTATCACGCACTTTTCGAATTTTTCGAATCACTTTTGGAAAGAATCGAAGTATTCCTCTTTTGCTCTCTTATATTCTAAATATTCTCGTACTCTTTGCTGATGACATTCAAATTTATTTCGTTTGCTATAGCCGGTTATCTATAGATACAATTAATCCTTAAAAATGATTAACCGGCAATGTGTAAAATCCAGTATTTGTCTACAAATATTGGTAACATTCAAGACTATTTATAGTCTTCTATAGCAGATCGTATCGTCGATCAAATCATATATCTCCTAAATACCTTACGTGCATCGATGCATCGTATTATTGAGTTCCTACAAATGATTTAAATTTGATATTCCAGTTCATTGCATACCATAAAGCTCTCGAGATTTTCAACGTAACGAATTTCATAAGCGCGCCTCATCCGAGATACTCAAAGCTCCCGTTTATAGGGGAAGTGCTGAGGGCAGAAATTAAATGAAAGGATTTTTTGTCGCGTGTGAATAATAGTGGAAGCAAAATACGTAACGTATCTGTTTGGAAACACGCGAGGATTGAAACCATAATATTGTCTTATACAAAGGTTACTCTCGAGACGAGATAGGCAGCTCTTTTACCCCCTAACATTGAAGGAGATGGAGCTTTGGGAGGACGTAAGTTTCAGTACTTTGTTATTCATTCTATTATGCCAGTTTTTGCGCAGATTATGAAATATTCAACAACTGAAAACTTAACTTGTTAGATAAAAATATATATTACGAAAATTTGGCCAATTCGGAAAAATATGTACTAATTTTTTGTGGTTTTCTTCACGTGTACATGTACATTAGCTAATTTACTAACTGACTATCAAGCCGTCTCCCCGCAGGGGTAGGCAGAAAGAATGGACTCCAACATTTTAGCCGATGCGGCACTCCATCCTTTTCTTTTTGCACCACGGGAGACGCGATGTGATGGGTTGCGAACCCCATCGCCACCAATAGGTATCTCCCGCGCACACTTCAATCGTCCAACGTCCACAAAATAAATCTAAAACAAATAATATGAAATACTTCTTCTTCGTCTTTGTTAGCCTTCTTCCCTCCACTACTGGATATAGGCCTCTTCTAATTTCTTCCACTCGTCTCTATCCTGCCCCATTTGTATCCTTGTATCCTTGGATACAAAAGGGATATTAAATACAATGATATAAAATAAAATAAAATAGAAAAATAAAAATAATATAACACATAATGTTCTTTTAGATTTAGATGGTGCACATGTTGTCGTTTGGTGATTTTATTTTTGTTTCAAACATATTAAAATAAGACCTTTTTACTTTGAAGTCATGAAACCATATTTTATTGACTATTTGCATATAATTGGTAAAAAAAAAGTGAATGTTAAAATTTTATTCTTCCGCACGAAACATCTAATTTGTGGTGTAACATTTTCAGATATAAATTAAACACTTTAATATTTTGTTTAAATACCACTGAATATTAGTTTTTTAAAGTTGCTACTGAATTCTCTTCAGGCGTAGTTCCATCAGAGTTACACAACTGTTATATATTGTTAATGTTGATACAAACGTTTGCTTTCAAGCAGGGAGCCATTTTCTTCGTTGCTAAGGCTATTAAAAATGTATTAAAACGTCTACGTATAAATCTACATCCAAATCTACATGTATAATACAAATGTTCGGAACTCCACATTCAAAATTAAATATTGAATGTGGAGTTTTCCATCATTGTCAATAAATAATAATAATAAATATAATATTTAACATTACGATTATTCATCATAACATTTATATTATAGCGTAGAGAGTGATTATTGCTATCATGTATTAAAAAAAATCAATAAAATCTATCATTCAATTTTTTAATTTTCAAAGTGAACATCATATATACTATAATCACATCTGCAACTGCATATCTGAAAAACTTACTCTCGGCAACCTTCGTGGCCGAGTGGTAAATGCTTTGACTACCACCCCGGTCCCGGGTTCGGTTCCCGGCGATGTTTTGGTCTGGTACAGAATTCACGTGACAATTAAATATTGATAGATTAACTACCTTTCACAAGTCACGAGAATCTATTTGATAGCTATACACTTTGCATCGATTTGGCTCAAGCTGTAATGATGTTAAGTAACAAAATAATAATAATAATAATATAAAAATTTACCTTAAGTTCTATCTAAAATTTTCTCACAATATTTTGTATGGTGTATCAAGATTATTTAAATGAATATAACATTACGAAGAAACTAATGATTCATTCGGCTAAACTCTATAATTCAGGATATAAGGAAATCCTTTTAAGTACCAAAGTGTTACGATAATATATAGGTAATATTTTCGTAAATACGGAAGCTTATAGCCCGTCTTTTAAGTGCCTTACGTCTGTCCTGAATCCTGAAAGATCCTTAAAACGATTTTACGAACCAATAAATTAGGGCATTATTTCCTTCTCGTCGCCAGTTTTCGCTACCATTAATCCCACATACACTCGAATTCCCATTTAAATTAACATTAAGACCCCAAGAAGAAAATATGTCTTTTAGGTGGAATCTGGGATTCTGGGAGCATGATCCTATTATTTTCTCATAACTCACCCCGTATCACGGCTGAGATTGCCCGAGGGGGACAAAAATAATATTCGAATGCGCATATGCTCTAAAGAAACCGTCGCTAGAGTCTTTTTCTTCACCGTGATACCGAAACATATAAATTTTCCTTTCTTAAAACCCTTCGACACTAATGCTTCCACCTTGGATTTGTCCCAAACCTGGCCTCGAGAAAAGTTCCATGTAATCAATACGCATTTAGGCTTCGTGATATTACGTTCTCACAAGCTTAATTAATTAATCAGTTTTACAAATACACGTAAATCTAAGGGATATCAAAGTTCGACTAACACAAGTTTACTATGTAATTATGCGTGTATAGCGAAAGCTTATATCTAATTGTAGATAATACACATTGAATACGTATATATGATAATAGACTATATGAACTCTACAAAATTCAAATCGATTACTCTTCTTCTTCTTAGCATTGTCTCATAAATGAAGATCTTGACTACAAATCCATGGATTTGCTACTCTCATATTATATTTTAATAACTGTATTAATTCTTGGCTTGAAGCATACATCATTAGTTGAGATAATTATTAATGTTCTGCAGAGAAACGTGAAAGTAAAATTTTTCTTTTTTGTATTATTTTAAAAAATTTATGAAACCAAACGTGATTCAAATTAAATTTAAAAAAAAAACATAATTGTATTATACATAAACGAACGATGATTTTTTTATAATTTATTTTCAAAAAATATATAAAAACCACTGTAATGAATGCAAGCATTAAAATGTATGTATATGTGTAAAACGTTAATTTTTTTTTGTAAAAATATGTTTTGCACTTCTAGAATATTGTGTATGGTGTATGATAGAGTGTCGAATGAAAATAGAAGAAGTGAATGCGGTGCGAATGATGGTGTTGTGAACAAAATAATGAATTGATCATTAAGATGGTTTGGACATATGAAAAGAATGAATGAATAAAGAATGGTAAAAATATATGTTGTTAACGATGTAAATGGAACCAGAAATAGAGGATGACCGAGAAAACGTGGCACGATCAAATAAATCAAATATTGAATGTCGGCCATTTGAGGAGTCAGGGAAATCGACGCGCGAGCAGAAACGATGTATGAATGTTGAGGAATCGAGAGAAAAATGTCAGGAAAGAAAAGTGTGGCAGTCCATTCTTTCTTCCTACCTCTTTGGGGAGAAGGCGTGATGGTTAGTGCGTTAGTTAGTTAGTTAGAATATATTTTCAAAAGAGAACCCAACTACGTGTTTATAGTTCAGTCTATGGTTCCTTTACTATATTTTCAATTTTTTTTACTGACCGTACCTACGTATATTTTGTTTTAAGTGTATGAGTATATACTCAGTAACTTACCATGCCTCAAAAATATTCAATAAAAATATACGGAAAAAAAATTTATGATCTTAGTGTGTGTCTAAAAATTCAAATGCCGGACTAAAAACATCAAGACCCGTAATAATTTTTTTTTATAAACACAGAAAACGTATGACTATATTATAAAAGTTTTTTGGATACGTAAATATTTTACTTTTCTGTATAATATTAATATTGGGTCAGTCAAAGGGTCACAACTTCCCATTCTTATTATCTAGTTTTGATGAATACATTTCAGCAAGTCAAAACTCCGATAAGAGAGGGAATAGAATTCAACAAAACAACCTTGAAGTTTATATATCAGATCAAATATTAACATGTTATATATACTCTATGTGTATAGTTGAAGATACCTTAGTTTGGGTAAGTTTGTTACCTTAGGCCAGTTCAAACCCGAGGGACAATATTGGTTATGTTTAAAGTAAGAAATTGCCTTGCACCCTAAGGATTTCAAATAAAGTTAGTTGTCCGCGTTATATACACTAGTTTGTTTTTATCGTAGATATAAAGGGGGTACGCTTTACTTAAGGGTTAAAGAAATATTTTCTTACTTTCTTTTTCTCCCCTGATAAAAACTACATATGGCTTTTCTCCGGAGGGTTACTCCTTCTATGAGGTAGATTCTCAGCTGTCCTTCCAACTTTTAGGAGGTCTTCCACGAGGATGAGTCACGAGAGACTGATTATGTAATGCAATATAGGGTAATCAGGTGGTCTTCATTCTTTGGACATGACCGTACCAGTCTCTTTTTTGCTGTTAATTCCATCTTAAATTATCATCAACCTCACATATATCTCTTAGTTTGGTGTTCCTTACGCGATCTCTCCGTGTCTTGCCTGCAATCGTCTTCAGTGTCATTATTTCAGAAGTCCTCAGAACTTGTTTGGTCTTGATTGCGTCTGCCCTTACCTCGACGCCATATGTAATTATTGGTCTTATGCATGCATTATAGATTCTCATATTACTATTAATGGCCATATCTTTGTTTATCCAAATTGTAGATTTTAAAGCGCCAGTGATTGCAACTGCCTTGTTGATTAAGGCTTGTATTTGTTCCCGCAGATCAGCTTCTCTAACCATGTCTATCCCTAGATGTCTGAAGGTTCTGACCTATTTTATTGGTTGATTCTCTATAACCACTTAGCATTAAAACAATTTAGCTTGTGTGTAGTTTTGTAGGTATACTGTTATCTAAGTCAGTAGTGTATTATGTACCTATTCTTGTATGATTTTCATTAAATGATTATAATTTAATAATGAACATAAAACCAGATTTTACTTAATTACATGTTTTGGGTGTTTAGGAAAAGGTCATACATTTCGTATTTTCGGGAGAAATTATCATGTTATATTTTTTACAAGCGTTGTGTAGTCTGTCTGTCATTTTTTGTTGGTCTCTGGTATATTTGTATAGAATCTTGTTTACTACCCCTTGATCTGTTTGTATATAAAGCAGTAAGTTTATAACAGTGTCACCAGTCTAACTAGTTATCGAAATAAAGGGAATATGTCGCACGCTTAATAGAACACTGGCTTAACTCAAAAAAGCAAGTTTTGCTCAATCTGACATGAGTCGGTGTTTTAACAAAAACAGTCGAAAAACACGTGCGAATGAAAAATACCGATATATTGTAATGGAGGTCAATGGACGTAATTTTGACTTAATTTTAACGCAAAACGATGAATAGCGTTAACACAAGCCTCTGTCTAATTTTAACTCAATTATGGCCTAAACCATAATCGGTCAGTTTACTATTAAGCATGCGATGTGTAACTAGATAATAAAAATAAAATCGTTTCATTTAATTATCATTTAAAAATACTTATTATACGATGACTCTATCAAAGTTTTGGTTGGCTAATTACGATACATTGTTTTCTATCATGTTTATTATTGGTTTCTTGATTCGTGTACTCGTATATCGCATGACATTAACTTTATTCATTTAAAATTAGTTTCTCTTGTTACCTTCGTTCCGAAGTCAAAGTAGTAGCAACAAATCTAATAATCAAGTTTAATGTCGAGCTGCGCGTGTCTTATATTGGATTCGAACATGTAATTTGAGTTTCAAAGTTAAAAATTTATAGACTTCTGTAAGATTTTTGTGTATCAAATATTTTCTTTCTTTTTGATACACAACATTGATTTAGAGAGTAGCGATTGGAGTAGAATAGAACAGAATTAGTTTTCCATCTTGGAGACTTGGGTTCATTCCTGTACATGAGCTAATTCTGCTCCATAATGACGAGCTTTTATTTCTGTTAGTCAATTTAGGCAAAGTACCAGGGACATAATATTGTGAGATAACTACCTAACTAACCATCACGCCGTCTCCCCAAAGTGGTAGGCAGAAAGAATGGACTGCCATACTTTTCTTTCCTGACATACTTCTCTCGCTTTCTCAACATTCAAAATCGTGTCATACACGCCCGTCGATTTCTCTGACGCCTCACATTGTGAGATTAATGGGTTAAATGTGTTAACTAACACATGTTTTATATATTCCTAGAATCTTGCATAATTTTGTAATAATTTTGGTAAGTTTATATCGTTCTCCCGATGACGAAGGTGTAAAGCCTTCGAAAAATGTCGAGAAAAATAATCTCAAAAGTAAAAAAAAATTGTTTTTTAATGTAAAGCCTCCGAAACATGTCAAGAAAAATAATCTCAAAAGTAAAAAAAAACAAATATTTGTGAAATGTATACTTCCATCTGTATACGAATAAATAATAAAGTAGTTTGCTAAATGCTAAAACAATCATTCTTCATAGATGGCGTTAGTGGATGGATTGTATAGATTAATCTTAAAAAATTAATTAGTACAATCAAATCTACATAGATGGCTAACTGGAACTGCCACGTGAAGATATGTATGGATTTGGAGTATATATACAACTTCCAAAAATGTATCATACATGATCATAATAACAATGGTGGAATGGGGAATGTTGTAATTACATAAAGCGTGCGCTTAACCCAACCAATGACAGGTCATAAGTCCTGTAAACACCTTGATCATCCATATTCAGTTTCCAGTTTGTTTCTTCGTCTCTATTGAGATACAATTAAAAATTTAAAAAAAAACAGTTTTTTAATGTAAAGCCTTCGAAACATGTCGAGAAAAATAATCTCAAAAGTAAAAAAACAGTTTTTTAATTCGTACAAAAATCTTCATTATGGAAGTCCACAGTAGTAACGCCTTAAGTTTATCTAAAATCAATGAACCGTTTTAAAAACGTTGGTAACTTTGCGATTTCTTTCTTTCTTTCATCTCAGCGCTACATTCCGGAGTGGGATTTGGCCTCCTCCAAAACAGTCCTGCACTGACTTCTGTCCTTGGCAACCCCTTTCCATTATCCTGGTCTTTCCAGTTTCCTCTAATCTTCGATCCTTATGTGTTTGGCTAGGTCATTGTTCATTTCCCAGTCGAGTCACATTTCCGAGATGATTGAGTTAGTGCCCATAATCATATGTTATTTTACCATGCAGGGAGATTACCCCTGCGAGAAGCCGTCCTCCTTTATCGGGCAGGAATTAAGAAACCAATTTTCTCGACGCAGGGGATATGTATAGTCTATAACGAATGTGCTCAATACTGCCCAACCTCACAGAAACGCATCTAATACAAAATATGATCATAATATCGGACTTATCCAATAAAATACCAATAATAATTTGACAGTTGAATATCTATAAATTAATTTTTAACTTTGGGTTAACTAAAGTAAAATGACCTTTATATTAAATAGTCCATTATTTTGACCGAAACACTATCATACCTTAACATTTAAAAACTGTTAATGAATAAGCTTTGTTTTTTAAATCACAGTTGTATTTTATTTTATTTTACGCGACAGCTGTTTCATCAACCAATGTTGACATCATTAGGTGTTACAATAATATATCAAATATCAATTTTTCTTAATATTTCGAATCATTATGTGTATTTGTTACTATGTCAATTTGAATAATTTCATAAATAAAACAACGTTGTATTTAACCACGATAGGGTTATATATTGATGCCAACTAGTTTTGCTTGGACCCAAGCTTCATCAGGGCAGTATAATAACATTATACTGCCCTGATGAAGCTTGGTTCCAAGCGAAACTAGTTGGCATCAATATAATAACCCTACCGTGGTTAAATACAAAATGGTTTTATTTATATAATTATTTAAAATGTCTATCTACAAAGTGAGTGCTTTATATGAAGAATTGAATAATTTCTTTCATATAGTTTTGAAGTTCTTGCTGAATTTTGAGTTAGGTACCTACATATTTTAATTAAAAGAACGGTTAGTTACTTTTTATAGGAGAAAATATTAAAGGTGGAAAATATAATAATAATAAAACAGTAGTTAAAAGGAACAATAACACATAGTATAGGGTCAAAAACGAATTAAAAACGATAATAATGATCTTAATATTCTTTCAGGGCATACATAATAATACAAAATCATAAACAATTCCAATCTAATAAATCTATAAAAGTGTTCACACTCCCGTGTTATGCAATACTTTATATAGTCTATAAAACATGAAGTCAATAAGACATGAAGTCATAAGAAATATTATTTACGATTCGTATCCCACAATGTCGATAGGGCATAAATAAGCATACAACCACAAAGAAGAAAGACAAAAACGTAGTTTGTAAGAAACAAACCGAATTTGTGTTCTCTTCGAAAAACTGACCTCCTTTCCTAAGTCATAACTCATAATTTATCTCGTGACTTACAGTATTTCCTTGCCTTTCGAAATGAAAGAAGATTTGTAGCTGTAAAAATAAACGAGAAATCGATTTTTCGGTCTTACTACCATTGCTGTAATCCATAAAATAAAATTTATTATTTTCCGTCTGTATTTCTGGGAACTCATGTGGAAACACTAATTTTCCAATTTCTTCAAAGGGCGCCCTTGAATTTTCAATACAATTATTGAAGTAGAATCATATTTATTACGATATAATAGAAATCATAATTTTTTAACTGATTTTTTCTGAACACGTGTTTTCGATTTGTTCAAGGATTCCTAATACTACCTCTAATTGACATACTAATTTAAAAGTAACCTTCGTTTGGATTTAAAAATGAAATTGTTATTTTTTATGTATTCCTATTACCAAATGTTAGTTCACCATTTATATTTTTTGGTAACAGTAATTGTTTTTACAATATGTTTTTTATAATTAATAATAAAGTTTATTTTTTTGTAGACAAATACTGGATTTTTACCCATTGCGGGTTAATCATTTTTAAGGATTAATTGTATCTCAATAGAAACGAAGATGTAAATTATTTGACGACTACCATATTCTGTTTCCAAATAATAATGTTTCTTCTTCTATATTCAACCACACTTTGTGTTGTGTATTCTCATTTTAATAAAAAAGAAAGGCACATCGTATTATCACAATACTTTTTTTAATTGCAGACATGTTTTGGTCGTTATTCGGTCATTTTTTTTCTAACCAGTAAATAAACAAAAAATCTTAACTTATATTTTAAACATGGGGGTGGAGTTGATTAGAAAGGTGGGGGTAAATTTTAACTGATTAGGATTTTGAGAGGGGATGTACGAGTATAACGGAAACATTTCGAATATGGAATTGAATTTAAATTTAGTTGGTTGTTCGGTCATTCTTCTAAACAGTAAATAAACAGAGAATTGTAACTTATATTTTAAACATGGGGTGGAGTTAAGTGTAAAGGTGTGGGTAAATTTTAACTAATTAGGAGTTAGAGGGGGATGTATAACGAAAACATTTCGAACATGGGAATTGAATTTTAATTTAGTTGGTTGTTTAGTTTAATGACTTATTTTATCTCTAAAATTTCAAGAATATTTTATGTTAAATTATTATTATAAACATTTGATAATACTCGTACATTGTGATTTCTTACAGAGTTTAAGAATACCACATATTTAAAAAAAAAACATAATATTTAGTTATTCTAAATTAATCACCTTGCATTATGTTTACAAATATCAAAAGATACTTAAGGAAGATTCAAAATTAAAAAAAAACTTGTGTTTATAATAATTAGTATTAGATAATTACCATATTTCAAATATATATTAACACATTTGAGTCTTTCACATTTCTTCTAAATTTTGTGGAATCATTTATCTTTTTCTTTATCTTGACAATGGCAAGGCCTTATCTGTCTTTTGTCATATCCAGGGGTTGTGTTTTATTTTCAGTAATTCCACTTATGGAGGCATTTTTATTGCATCCGTTTATCTAAGACTTTGAATTTGCTTGACAAAATATAAATTG
This sequence comes from Lepidostoma basale, assembly GCA_022606425.2. NCBI lineage: Eukaryota > Metazoa > Arthropoda > Insecta > Trichoptera > Lepidostomatidae > Lepidostoma > Lepidostoma basale. Next base: position 600,513 of record JAHDVF020001203.1, on the reverse strand, counting down.
GATTTGAATTTTTAAACTAAGTTTTCTAAGTGCAGAAAAAGAAAATAAACGCATATTTACTTCTCTCGGGTTGCTTGCCTTTTAAGATTGTAGAATGATGGAAAAGTGTTTGATACAAGTTAGTTATGAGGTTCGTATAAACTCATCGGTTAAGTATGTTTAACCTTTTACTACCGACTAAAGGTTAAAGCTTTTCAGCGCTGCAAAAAGTCAAATGTTTATTTACGTTCCTGGTGCAATAAAGGTTAGGCAGAATGTCAACTGCAACGCTGCTTTCAGAAGCTTATTTTAATAAATATGTTATTTACTTAATGAGCTCTGTATGTTTAAGACATTTGATATGGAATTCTAACCTTCATGCAGGACTATTTCTAAATCACGTCAATTGTAAAGCGGCAAAAAACAAAAAAAAAATCAAAATCGGACTTCTGTTTTCTAGAAATTTTATTATGATTTATGAGAATAACATTTTTTTATCATTTCATAACAAACACCATTTAAAATTTTCGTTTATATATATTGTTATAATGTTCACAATGGAGTTCTGGTCCCAACCCCAACCGTATGGAAGCGAAGCATGTAGCTGGCAGGAGAAGGATGAGAGCAGAATAAATGCGGTAGAGATGAGGTCCCTAAGACGTATGTGTGGTAGAACGATATACGACAGAATCTCAAATGTTGATATAAAAAAGGAATGTAGAGCGGAAGAATGTATTATGAAAGGATCGCTGCGTTGGTTCCGGGCATATGGAGCGCATGGATGGAGAAAAAATGGTTAAGAAAGTATACGTTAATGATGTCGAATGGAGTACGGAGTCGAAAGAGACCGAGGAAAACCTGGCATGACCAAATTAATCAAATTTTAAAGGTTGGTCGTTTTTTGGAAAAATTTTGGAAGTCGGAAGAATCAACGTGCGTGTATGACCGCTGTATGAATGTGGAGGAATCTAGAGATGTGTGCCAGAATAGAGTAGTGTGGCGGTCTATTCTCTCTGCCTACCCCTACGGGGAAACGGCGTGATGGTTTGTTGTTGTTGTTGTAGCTTGTTTTATTTTTTTGGAAAGGACGTTAGATCAAAAAAACTGTGTTTTACATATACTCGTATACATACGTAAGGAGTTAAACTTCTTTGACATAACAAATCAAGAAAAAATATTTTTCTACATAATATGGGAAAAAATATTGATTACTTCTCATTGATGGCTTGATTTCCTCGTGTATCTTCTAAAACTGTGATTTGTATCACTAATAGTCTAATTATTTTACTAATTAATTTGGTATATTTTCAAAAAATTACACCAATAAAATGAGACGGTTCGTTGGTACTACGAGTTTTATATATTACTATTTTTAGTAATATTATCATTCATGTCTCTGTTAAATGACATATCTTTGCAATTCGTGAGTTGGCATGCGTAAAATGTCCAGGAATAATTGATTATTGAAGGGTAACTTTGTCATGTCGCACTTCCGTATAGGGTGCGCGCGCAGATCTCAATTTTTTCCCTCTAGTATTCAAAAAAGTTAGTAGCCATGTTCTAGAATGTACAAGTTGGAGTTATCATAATAACACAGGACACAATTAATAATAATATTCACAATGCAAAGCTATAAAAATGGTTTAATTGTGTATACTTCATTCTAGTTATAAACCACATTACCTTTAATGTGAACAGCCTACATTAATTCCGTGAAACTGAATTATTAAATTGCGCACTTTTCGCAAAATTCAAAGACACGGAATTAAAAGCGCTTTAAATTTTTCACAGGATTTTCGCCAACATCAGCGAATTCATTAAATTTACATATAACAATACACAATGAATACCGCTTGAGTATACAAAACTCTTTTGTGGGGGCGTCGCATTGGCGGGAAACAGAAATACACAAGGAAAAATATTTTATAGGCTTTCATATAATTCTTTTTTATACTTTATTTAGTAAAAAAAAGCTTATAGTGAATATAAATGTTTTAACAAGAAAACTGTCAATCTTTTTATATATATAATTTTTCTGTATTGGCGTATGTAGTTTAACTCCTCCTTAACAGCTAGAGCGATTTTGATGATTTTTTTTTTGGTGTGTATGAATGATTCCACGGCAAGTAAGCTTAAACATGTCATTAGCATAAAATATAATTAAACTTCTAGAAAACAATTCTAATTCGTAACAATTATTCCTAAATTTAACACTTTCAGAGTATTTGATAACATGTAGCAAATAATCATATGTTTCCATACCCTTATACAAGATTATATTTTGATTAAACCCTTTAAAATATCCTTTTCATTCTAAAGTTTTGGTTACTCTGTACCCGATATCCGTGCACCTTAATACATATACAACTTATTTTTTTCATACGTCATGATGGGGCGGACGCATGCCTTGTATATTATCTTGACTTTAATTTTGTTTTAGCTTTGTTGATTTGTTGTCGCAATTCATCATATATGTCACTGTAGCTACAGATCTCTACACCTAGGGAAGTGAATCGCATGACTTGCTCAATAGGTGTGTTATCGATGGTCACTTTACATCTGAGCGGCTCTTTTGATATCGTTAGGCACTTCGTTTTACTAGAGGAAATTGTCATGTTATATTCTTTAGATGCAAGGTGGAATTTGTAGAGCATTTTCTAAAGATCAACTTTATTCTCTGCTAGATTTGCAGCGTCGCTTCGTCGGCATAGCATACTATATTGATAACATTTTTTCCAATATTGTGACCTAGGTTCAATGAAGACAGCTCTTCTATTATTTTATCCATAATAATGTTTAATAGAAAAGGACTGAGACGGTCTCCCTATATCGTTTTGTTTAATTATTATTTAGAATGTACTTCCATCAAGAGATTTCGCCATTTGTTTATTTATATCAATTTATGTATTTATTGTTTTTTGAACAATGATGTAAATCTCCATATTAAATAATTAATAAGAATGAAAAAACTTATGTTTTTCTAGAAGTTTTATTATATTGTTTTATTATATTATGACATGTTTCGCCCTTCTAAGGCATTAGATAATGCCTTAGAAGGGCGAAACATGTCATAATATAATAAACTTACATAATATAATATAACTTCTAGAAAAACATAAGTTTTTTCATTCGTATTAATTATCAATTTATGTGTTTGCAAATTTACAAAATATCTTATATACTCGTATAACATTTACGATTCATGAAAGTTGTGTCTTCCTTTAAAAAAACATGTTGATCTCCAAAAATATTTTTAGAAAAAAAATATATATTGTTCTATATATGCTTGACGGAGCAGAGTGGACGCGTTTTACCCTGTTTTCGAGTACATTTACTCACAATACACACACGAGTACCTACCGCATAATACATATCGTGTATTCCCTCTGGTCTAAGTGCCCTCACTCCCCAGCCCTCGGGGCGCAGTCGTTTTCTTTTCTTTGTGTGCCCTGAAAAAACGGAAACCGGCATTTCAAACAAGCCCGTGATTACCCAATACAGCGCGGATAGGAAGGAACTTTTCCATTTAGGTTCATGCCACTGCACGTTGGTACGAACGGCCCTCGTATCTTCTAGGGATGGGTGTTTCTGCTATTTTTAAATAACAATAACGTTTTTAAAAACCTGTTATTTTATATAAATGAATTATATCTAAACTAATTAACCATCATGACGCCGAAAAAATAGACATTTAAGAATGGGATTATCATTTCCGCCGGGAAATATTTTTTGAAATGAAAGACGTGTATTAAAATATTTAAAAATCTTGCAAATAAGAACTATTTTTATATTTATGCTTTGATTTCTTGAATGGTATGCTTGACAACATTTTTTAAATGATTATTAATAAAATAGTCCATTGTGTTAGCTGAAACACTATGATACTTCAACATTATTTACTGTTAATATTAAAACCCCTCCTATGGTATCACTTTTTTTTTACGACAGATGTTTTGCCAACCGATGTTGGAATCATCAGTTGTTACAATTAGTTTTTGTTTGCGAGAGTTGTTAAAATTAATTTTCGTGATATTTCGAATGGCCATAAAGAGTAAGATGAGAATCTATAAAGCATGTGTAAGATCAATAATAATATATGGCGTCAAAGCAAGGGCAGACACAGTTAGGACCAAACAAGTTTTGAGGACTTCCGAAATGAATAGTAAGAAGTAGAATAAGAGAGATATATGAGTTTGAGGATATTATAAGATGGAGCAGACAACGAAAAGGGGACTGGTACGGTCTTGTGAAAAATGGACACCACCAGACTCCCCTATATTGCATTGCATAATCAGCCTCATGGGACTCGTCCTCGTGGAAGACTTCCTAAAAGATGGATGGATAGCTGGGAATCTACCTCACAGGAGAAGCAACACTCTGGAGAACAGACCACATAGGTCTACAATAAGGAATAAGAAGAAGAAGAAGAAGATTTTTCAAACTTTCGCGTGCATTTGTTCCAATGTCAATTTGCATAATTTATTTGGTAGCACTGGTTGCGATATGTGATGATTTAAAATATGTTTCTGTAATAATTAAATAACTTGTATACGAAAAGCGTTTTTTTATAACAGTGGCACGTTAAAAATCCCAGCTGTGGTATCTAGAGTGCTCCTAGCGTTTCCCGCATAAATTGGCCGCTTTTCTGTCTACTGTGTATGTATAATGGCCTATTCAACCCAGTATTGTAGATGGGTATATGATTATATTTCGTTCGTAAAATCTTCATTATTTATGTTTGTATCTCACACACAAATATGAAATATAATTCAAAACAAAACATTTACTCACGTATTAAACCAGAAGTTTAATTACGAATTCATACAATTTATGAAATTTTTAGCCCTTAAAAAGCTAGTCTCTGGTGGATTTTCTTTGTTTTTTTACGTAATTTTTTATAGAACCACTGTTAAATAATTAACATTAATAATAAAATAATCGTTATTATCAGAATAGTATAATATTTTAGATAAATGTTTTTATCTAATTACATAGAATGATCCGTAACGATTTTTTTCTACTTCTATTTTCAACTATCCATAAAATGTTTCTATATTCTCTACATCCAATGTGTTTAAATGATTTACAAAATATTATGAAAGGAAAGATCATATTCACATTCTTCCTTTTCTTCCTTGTTGTAGACCTACACGTATGTGGTCTGATCTTCGAAGGGTTACTCCTCCTGTGATTCGGATTAGTATGAATAAATAAATAAATTTTAACTGTTCTATTTTTTTATACATTTGTTCGTTTTTTCATATGTGATGTAGCACCTGATGATGTCAACATAGGTTGACGAAACAGCTGTCACGTAAAATAAAAGAAAAATACATAAAACAAAGTTTTTCAATTTGAGTTTATAATGTTAAAGTATCATAGTGTTTCGGCCAAAACAATGGACTATTCAAAATATTTTTGATAACAAAATATTAGATATGTGATGGTGATGCTTTGATTTAAGGGGAATTAGTCGGGTTTTTTTTTCAAAAGAAAGTAAAGTGATATTTAAACGTAAAATAATTTCATTTGTTAATTTTAAATGCCATTAAATTAAGAACATCTTAAAAATCCAAAAGGGTATTGAATATATTATACTACATATAAATGTATTTTCAAAACTTTTGAGTGAAAGCGTTCTCCGAATTAATCACTTAGTAGTTAAGATTAGATAAATAAAGGTTATTCGGAGAATACTCAAGTGGTGGTCGGCTTATCAAATGTTAAATAAGATAATCGATTGTTTTGGCCGAAACACTATGATACTTCGACATTTTAACTTAAATGTTTAAATTGAAAACACTGTTGAAGCAAACCATCACGCCGCTTCTCCTCAGGGGCAGGCAGAGAGAATGGACCACCACACTACTCTATCCTGGCAAACCTCTCTAGATTCCTACACATTCATACAACGAGTCATACACGCACGACGATCCCTCCGACTTCTAACATGACCAACCTTTAAAATTTGATTAATTTGGTCATGCCATGTTTTCCTCGCTCTGCCTCGACTCCGTACCCCATTTACAACGTTAATGTATACTTTCTTTCTCCATCCTTGCGTTCCATGTGTCCGAACCAACGCAGCGATCCTTTCATAATTTTGTTCATAATACCTTATTCCGCTCTACATTCCTTTCTTATATCAGCATTTGAGATTCTGTCGTATATCGTTCTACCACACATACGTCTTAGGGTCCTCATCTCTACCACATTTAATCTGCTTTCATTCTTCTTCTGCCAGTTACATCCTTCGCTTCCATACATTAGGGATGGGACCAGAACTCCATCGTGAACAGCCGATATTATCACGATTTATTTAAATGAGTTTATCACATCATAATTGAAGAGGCCTCTGAATGGCAGTACAGCATGTACCTAACGTTCGTCGACTTTGAAAAGGCCTTCGATACATTATCGTGGACTTCAATCTGGTCAACTCTCATTCGCAGAGGAGTCCCACAGAAGATTGTGAATGTCATCAGGGCAATGTATGACGGTTGTTCTTGTCGTGTAGTGCACCAGGGCAAACTCTCCGAGGCCATCAAAATGAGTGCGGGAGTGCGACAGGGATGTCTACTATCACCCCTGCTCTTCATAGTGGTTCTGGAGGATGTGTTGCGCCGTTCTTTCGACGGTCCCCGTGGCATTCCATGGATGCGTGATACCCAGTTGGAGGATCTGGATTATGCTGATGACCTCTGTTGGCTTTCGGTAAACCGGGTGGATGCGGAGCGGAAACTTTGTAGACTTCACGAGGAAGCGGCAAAAGTAGGTCTCAAGATTAACATGTCCAAGACAGTAGACCTACGAGTGTCCACAAATGACTCCACCCCAATCTTGCTCCACGGTGTTCCCCTTGTGACCACGACGAGCTTCTGCTACCTCGGTAGTATGATAGCAGGCTCGGGAGGTACGGAGGAGGATGTAGCCAGTAGACTTGACAAGGCAAGGGGAGCTTTCGCTATGCTTCGCCCTGTATGGCGCTCCGGTATCATTTCGAGAAAGCTCAAGCTCCAAGTATTCAGCAGTAACGTTAAAAGCGTACTGCTGTATGGATGTGAGACTTGGAAGTCTACCGCAGACGTTATTGGTAAACTCCAGGTGTTTATAAATAGGTGCCTTCGCTCAATATTCAAAATCTATTGGCCCCAAACAGTGTCAAATGCCGTTCTCTGGACCATGGCAGGCGAAAAGCCAATTAGAGAACAAGTCGCTAGGCGCAAGTGGCAGTGGATCGGTCACACTCTGAGACGGAACCCAGCCTGCATCGCTCAGGGCGCACTAGACTGGTCCCCTATGGGGGGAAAGAGAAAGCGAGGCAGACCTAGAGCCACCTGGAGAAGAACCCTGCAGGACGAGGTTAAGGCAGCAGGTCTCACTTGGGACGATGTTAAGCATCAGGCATGCGATAGAGTCGGGTGGAGAAGATTCCTTGAGGCCCTATGCACCACGGAGGTGTGACAGGACAAAAAGAAGAAGAAGATCACAATAGCTTTTTAGTCAACCTATGCTGGCATCATCAGGTATTACCAACAACTAAGGATTTAACTGAAGGGTAAAGGGTTAAAGTTAAAGGTTTTTCAAAAACCAGAAAACCATGCAGGACTGTTCATACGTGTTTGTATAAACATCTGTATAATATTACGTGAATTTTTTTACTTCGTTTAAACCCGGCTACATTGTTGTAGGCACGTGAGTTGATGTTATAAGGTAAACTCGTACTCAACTAGTTCAAGTTATACAAAACAACACAATGAGTGTAAAAAAATATTCACAATTGCGGAGTTTCAGATTTTATACAAATTTCAAAAAACCGCAAAATTTCGAACTCAACAAGCGCCATGATCGTGTTTTTATTTCTGTGTTGTCTTTTTTTCCCCGAAACGGTATGTAAATTTGGGAAAACAAATTCCTTTGTGTTAACTCTAACATTTCAAAGTGTACCTAAGTAAATAAATGTTTTTTTTTGTAAAGCTGTTTACATGTGAAATGTAAAACGGTTGTTTACTGTGAATTGTTTACGCAAAATTCACGCTATTCTGCGGATACTGTAGTATCCGTCTTATAGTTCGACGACCTGCGTGGCCGAGTGGTAAGTGCATTGACTGCCACCCCGAAGGTTCTGGGTTCGATTCCCGATAAGGGCAGTGTGATTGTCACACTGTATTTGGTCTGGTGTAGAATTCACATGACAATAAAATGGCGATAGATTAGCTACCTATCACATGTCACGAGAATCACTATGATAGCTATAATACTCTTTACATCGATTTGGCTCATGCTGTCATGATGTAAAGAGCGATTCAACAAAATAATAATAATAAATAATAATAATAATAGTTATGATTGGATATTTGTATTGCAATGTGCAGACCATGAAGTATATAGCTCTCTTAAACCACAAATATCATTTCGCAATAAAAAATTTAATCTTATTCTTCTTCCTCCTCTTAGTTTAGGTCGTATGACCTGTTTGTGACGATGGGCTGTCCTGGGATGATGATGTTCAGCCATCTCTCCATCTCTTTGGCGACCTTCCTGGTAATCTCTTGCTGCTTGAGTTTTCATCTTTAACAATTTTTGCATTTCTTGTATTCTCCATGCGGTCCACGTGGTCTCTCCAAAAGCGCCTTCTGCTTTTTCCCCATCTTACTATGTCTTCAACACCACAGACAGACCTTGTCGTTTCATTACTGATCCGATCTCTGAGAGTTTCACCTGCGATGCACCTGCGATGTTCGCATTTCTGCTACTCTAAGAAGGTTCTAGTTCTATCGGTTAATAATTTTATACGAATATTAATTGCACTGGAACAAAAAAATCAAATGATTTTACTGATATCTCTTGGTGGAAGTTCTATTAAATAATATTTTTTAAAAACGTCGATTTTTAAGTCTGGACTAGTCTGTCGATACCAGCGAGCCTGGCAAAACCGGTCGCTGTCGAAATAAATACAAAGTGGAAGTAGTTAAAAAAATACTGTTTTATTTCATTTATATATAAAAAAACATTTTGGAAATAAGAAATAACGTTGTGCAAATCCACTAAAATATCAAAAATCATGACATGTTTCGGAGGATACCTCCATCTTCAAGTGTAAGTATAAAATAAAAAAATAAACAAAGAAAGATTATCAATCGCATTTAAAAATCTATACAATACAAAGGAACAATTCATTTAAATTGAATCATTTTTTTATCCGTAAGAACTGACTAATTATTATAAACAATAACAATACATAATAATTATTTGATAACAAAAATTGTAATTTGGTAAAACGACATTTAAAAAAACACATTTTTTGCTTAGATATTATTAATTTGAATATAATTGGGAATGGGAGCTTGGAAGACTGAAAGTAAACAAAGTATTTAAGGAGAAAGGAGTAAAAAGAGGAATCTGATTTTTAATTATGTTTTCACCTAATTTAATGGATAATAAACAACGTTATTTTTCTATTTCTAAAGTGTTTTACAATGGAATTCCACAGTGTTTATGCCTTTCCTTTTAATTATGTAAAAAAAAAAACATTTGTTGTTATTTGCGGCTTACGTTGTTCAAACGCATTAGTTGTTTCTTGAACAATAATAACTTATCAATTAAGTAAAGATAGATATACTATAGTAAAACTAGTCTTCATTTTTCATTCTCCTATATTGAATATTTTAAATTGATATAAACGTCCTTTTTCTAAAAGTTTTATCAAATTTTATAGAAGTTACATGTTTCGCCTTATTTGTGTATTATACATATAAAACTGATATTAATAAATATTACGTAAATAGTCTATTGTTTTGGCGGAAACACTGATACTTCAAAATTATTACAGATAAAATTTAAAACACTGTTATAATATCACAATTTCTTTTTATTCACTGAGAGTGTCGCGACAGCTGTTTAGTCAACCGATGTTAGCATCATCAGGTGTTACAATAAGTTTATTTTAACACCTGATGATGCCAACATCGGTTGGCGAAACAGCTGTCGCGGCACTCTCAGTGAATAAAAATAAATTGTGATATTATAAGTGTTTTAATTTTTAACAGTAAAAATATTATATATTATACAAACATTCCATATATTAAACATTGAATACGGAGTTGGAGAAGACCGATGAAAGCATGGCATAACCAAATTACTCCAACTTGAATGCTCTGCCATGTTTGAAATCGTAAGAATAGACTTGTGTGCAAGAGTCGCTGTAGTGGTTAATTTCATAAAAATATTTAATATTCTTTCCAGAACCCATCACAATGATAGTCGGTGGTCCCGACTTGTACATCAACACTGGCAGTACCCTGAACCTCACTTGTATCGTCCGGCATTCTCCTGAGCCACCACCGCATATCTTTTGGACTCACGATAACCTGGTAAGTGCAGAAAAATAATAATAACTGATCATATAGCAAGATAAAATACTCTTCTATAGAGTGGTACAATAAAGGCTTTATGGCTCTCAGTTACAGTTTTATTTTATTTTTTTATTTATACTATTTAGTATGAGAGTATCGTGCGAGGACTCTCATTATTGATACCCCACTATTTATGACATGAGTTCTTTTAAACATTATTATAAGCAATAAATAAACTTACTGTAGATTGTGAAAAACAAAACATAAAAAAACTTAAAACTAACTAAACTAAACAATCGAACAAATAAAAAATTACAGCAAGTAAAAGTCACATTCTAATTTAAGTTTTTAAAAGTTAAATATAAATTTATACGATATTACATCTATAATATTCACTACACAGATAATAAATTAAGAGAAACATGAATAATAACACTGGATTTTTTTCAAAATAAAACACTGTTTAATATTCCACTATACTATATTTATAGACTACACAACATGTTTCAGAGTTACCTCCATCTTAGCATCAGAAGAATAAATGTATGGCAATGTTCATCCATGAATAACATGGGCAATATCTTCTTCTTCTTCTTTTTGTCCTGTCACACCTCCGTGGTGCATAGGGCCTCAAGGAACCTTCTCCACCCGACTCTATCGCATGCCTGATGCCTAACATCATCCCAAGTGAGGCCTGCCGCCTTAACCTCGTTCTGCAGGGTTCTTCTCCAGGTGGCTCTAGGTCTGCCTCGTTTTCTCTTTCCCCCCACAGGGGACCAGTCTAGTGCACCCTGAGCGATGCAGGCTGGGTTCCGTCTCAGAGTGTGACCGATCCACTGCCACTTGCGTCTAGCGACCTGCTCTCTAATTGGCTTTTCGCCTGCCATAGTCCAGAGAGCGGCATTTGACACATTTGACATTTGAATAACATGTTGTCCATGAATAACATTAGATAGAGATTTTGCGTAGTTCCTAATAATAACGTGATTGCTAAAATTCAAATGAAACTACAGACTAAAATTTGAATTTCCTACCGTCTCGTATTTCGGCAAATATTTCTAATATTCTAGACTCGCTCATTGTTTAAGTAACAAATACAGCGAATATCTGGCAGACATTACTCTCCGTCAACTGGTTATATTTGACATACCAACATTCCATGGATGCCTTGCCCCCGACAAACGGTAAAACACCGTAGAATAATATGTCAGAAACTTTATATTGGTGATATATAACAATTAATTGTCTTGGAGCGTGGGAGTCAGTTAATAACATGAATGTACAAAAAAACGCATTTTTAATAATCTTTATTTATATTATTCTTCTCTACGGTTTCGAGATGGTTTGGACATATGGAAAGAATGGATGAGATTAGAATGGTTAAAAAGTTGTACACAAGCAGCGTGAGTGGAAAAAGAAGCCGAAGACGACCGAGAAAAACACGGCATGACCAATTTAATCAATTACTAAAAGGCGGTCACGTTTGAAGTCGGACAAATCGACGTGCGTGCATGGTACGATGTATGAATGTAGAGGAAGCCCGAGAGGTATGCCAGGACAGAGAATTGTGGCGATCCATCCTCTCCGCCTACCCCTCCGGGGAAATGGCGTGGTGGTTAGTTAGTTAGTCTCTATGGGCGTATGAAGTTAAACTTCTCCTAAACGGCTGGAGCGATTTTCATTTTTTTTTGTGTGTGTGTGTGCTTTAGTGGGTCCCTGAATGATTTAATTTTACAATTGGACCCGGTAGGTGAGCGCTATCTGGGAAGTTTATGAATAATTGACCTTCTGAGAAAAATTCATAGCTATTTTTTATGATAGGCCATAAAATCATGTACCAACCATGGTCTGCTCTGTTTTGTGAGAATAGTACATAGAAGTGAAAAGAAGTTGAATAGGGAAATGGCGTGGTGGTTAGTTAGTTAGTCTCTATGGGCGTATGAAGTTAAACTTCTCCTAAACGGCTGGAGCGATTTTCATTTTTTTTTTGTGTGTGTGTGTGCTTTAGTGGGTCCCTGAATGATTTAATTTTACAATTGGACCCGGTAGGTGAGCGCTATCTGGGAAGTTTATGAATAATTGACCTTCTGAGAAAAATTCATAGCTATTTTTTATGATAGGCCATAAAATCATGTACCAACCATGGTCTGCTCTGTTTTGTGAGAATAGTACATAGAAGTGAAAAGAAATTGAATAGAAGTGAAAAGAAACTGATCAATTTTTAATAATATCTGTCAAAATTAATCATATTTGTAAACAAGGACAGGTTGTTCGAAACGTGTCTGATCTGTGATTTGAATAGTGTTGTGTGTACTCGTATATACAAAGTATATAAAAAAATGAATTAGATTCCCTTTTGCGTTTTGATTTTTTTGGAATATTGCATTTTACAATTAAAGTTAGTACCGCATAGACAAGGGACGGGCCTAGGAATTGTATGAGCGAAGCTGACGGAAGAGCGCCGCTACGTCCTATAACAGCTTCGGGTACGCGGTGGATAATCTTTTATGTCTTTATTTAACTGTTTGTTTGTTCATCTGTATATGTAGTAACAATCTCTGTTTAAAACCCTACAATAAATATTTTATTTCATTTTTTTAATAAAAATCACAAACATTACAGACATATAATTCTAGGTCGTTTGCAATTACATTATAAGAATTTATAGGAGAAGTATAAAAAAAATTAAGCTTTAGAATTAGAAAGAATCATAACATTGATATTGCATCCCTGAGGCAACTCACACTATCACGAAATATGTCGACCTCCGAGGCGACCCGATTAAGCAATAAGATTGGCCTACCCACAGGCATAATCATTGGCCTACCCACAGGCATAACCATTGGCCTACCCACAGGGATTTTTTTTTTATAATAAAACAATCTGTACTGTCTTTGACGAAGGTCTAATCTATTATCGACTATCTAATGACGACCTTCGTGGCCAAGTGGTCAGTGCGTTGATTGCCACCCCAAAGGTTTCGGGTTCGATTCCCGGCGAGGGCAGAGTGATTGTCACACTGTCTTTGGTTTGGTATAGAATTCACTTGACCATAAAATGGCAATAGATTAGCTACCTATCACATGTCGCGAGAATCACTATGATAGCTATATTAATACCCTTTACGTCGATTTGGCTCATGCTGTCATGATGTAAAAAGCGATTCAACAAATAATAATAATGATAATCACCTCTATAAGTTTACAATGAACTCAGAAATCTTACAGACATTGTTTAAATTTGATCTTAACACTTAGTTTTACTATTTTACGAGTATAACGAATCCGTTGTACGAGTATAAGCATATTTATGAAATTCTCTCAAATTTGAATAAAAAAATTTGAGCAGTGCTGGTATACAATATAAATATCCTCACACACAAAGCTTACAGCCGTAATATACAAATATCTCCACCAAACAGTAATTTCATATGCGCCCAAAGTATACCCCGTCGTTTGAGGTTTGACGATAAGGGCCTGTATGGGAAGCATGATGTAGAAGAGGTGAGCCCAACGTAGGGGGGGCGAATCTTCTTCGTCATTAGGTGAGGATTCAACACAATATTCCAGAATGTTCCAGAACCCAAAATTGTATTACTCCTTTAATGGTATTCAATCTCAAATGGAACAGATATATTACATTAAATACTAATTGTTTAAAAAGTTATAGTTGTGTGCGGGTGAGCTTAAATTTAACATCGTTCTTTATCATTGTCATTGTTATATGTAAACGACGTAAACGGAAAAAGAAATAGAGGTAGACCACAAATATCAATTGACAATAAAAAATTGATATAAATTTTAATGGCAGTAGAGATATAATCTCTAAAATGAAAATGAAAATGGTTTTAAGATTATCAAATGATTTTATTGAAATCTCTTGATGGTAGTTCATTTAAAAAATATTTTTAAAAAGTCGTTTTTTTTAAGTCTGGCCTGGTCTGTGGATACTATCGAGCCAGGCGAATCCGGTCACTGTCTAAATAAATACAAAAGTTTAAGTAGTTAAAAAAACATCGTTTTATTTAATTAATATGTAAAATAACATTTTGAAAATAAAAAATAACGTTGTTTATTCTCTACTAAAATTATTAAAATCACGACATACTTCGGAGGATAAATAAAGTGTAAATATATTATATAATAGAGGTTGACCGAGGAAAACGTGGCGCGATCAAATCAAGCAAATATTAAATGTCTTCCACGCGAGGAGTCGGAGAATTCGACGTCCGTACATGACGATGATCTTTTGTATAGCACCATTTTTTGTGAGAGATTCACTTCAAGTGCGCTCGTCTGGAAAACTTCTCTTAAAAAGAAAAGTTTTAAGAGAGCTTCGGAACAGTCCTTCGTGGTTTTGATTGCGGATTTTATAAGGCAGCCTGTTCCACGCCATCGGTTCCGCGATGCCAAAAGCGCGATCCGATATATGAATGTTGAGGAATCGAGAGAAGTATGTGTAAAGAACGGTGTGGCAGTCCATTCTTTCTGCGTAGCTCTTCAAGTAGATGACATGATGACTAGTTAGTTTTTGTCTTTTAAAAATATGAAATGTTATTTTTAACATTATGCAAAAGCATAGGTGGTTCAGAAAACAATATAAGACCAGTCTGTTAATGCCAGCAATCCTAGATTGCTGGCATTGATTACTGTTGATTGCTGACTAGATTGCTGGCATTGACTACAAATTGATTACTGTTGAAATGCAGACAAAAATGAAAAGAGTCTTATAATGTAAAAAATAAAGACTTTATTATTATTAAACAACAATACCTATTTGGTTTTATAGTACACACACCTACGTAGAAAATCTTCAAATAGTTGATTTTATCCCAAAAGTAATAAAATCTTAATATATAAGACAACATTTAAAATGAATATGTAATGGTTCATGTAGATTAACATTAAAGCAGATGACCTTTATAGTAGAAAAATCTCATTTTATATGGTATGTATTAGTAGAAAATGGTCATAACGTTAGTTGACATATTTTTCATGTTTGAAATGAATAAAAATGTTCTCCTTTTATGATATTTCAAGAGTGCCTAGAATTCAAATTTTGTTAACCTTTCAAGAAACTCAAGCATATGATAGTGCAATAACAAAAATCTCTTTCTTAATATATTACTTTTATTCTAAAAGTTCTAAGAAATAGAAGAAGACCGAGGAAAACAAATCAAATAAATCAAATATTGACTGTCGGCCATGTAAGGAAAAAAATAAATCGACGTGCGTGCATGACACGAAGTATGAATGTTGACGAAGCGAATTATTTCTGCCTACCCCTTCGAGGAGACCGCGTGCTTTTAGTTAGTTAATTAGTTACTTGCATTTAATATGTAACATAAAAGTATAGACATATACTTTTAATTATTAACATACAATACTTTATGTATGATACTTTCATTAGCATTATTGTTTAGAAGAAATTAATCAAACTTATTCATTATTATGAACAATTTTT
Organism: Lepidostoma basale; assembly: GCA_022606425.2. Classification (NCBI taxonomy): domain Eukaryota; kingdom Metazoa; phylum Arthropoda; class Insecta; order Trichoptera; family Lepidostomatidae; genus Lepidostoma; species Lepidostoma basale. Next base: position 584,716 of record JAHDVF020001203.1, on the reverse strand, counting down.
TTTATATAAGTCGTGCTGCCGCACAGATGTGTCGAAAGATCATTTTAACCACTTCAGTACCGTAAGGCCACTGGTGACCGCTACGTAGGCGCACCACCAATAAGGTAACGTTGTATTAAAAATGATTCTAGTAGGAATTTTTACAATTTTTTTTTTGTGTGGGGAACGATATCTATACACTATCTCTGCAAGAAAAATGAACCTTCTGACGTTGGTCGATCTTATTGAAAATAGGATTTTCGTAGAAGTCGAGCGGTAGGTTTACCACTTATGGTAAGATCAATATAAGGGATCCATTTTTTGTTTTAAATTTATACCTGCAAGAAAAACGAACCTTCTGACGTTGGTCGATCTTATTGAAAATAGGATTTTTGTAGAAGTCGAGCGGTAGGTTTACCACTTATGGTAAGATCAATATAAAGGATTCATTTTTTGTTTTAATTTTATACCTAAATTTCAAGTGTTTTGACCTTTTAACCTTGCCTTTACCATATGTTGTTGAGCAGTAGGGTTACCACTTATGGTAAGATCGATATAAATTATTCATTTTTTGTTTTAAATTTATACATGAATAAGTGTTTTGACCTTTTAACCTTGTCTTTACCATATTTTCAAATTTCACATAATTTCAAATTTGCCACCTATAAACTGTCTAACTAACTAAAACTAACTAACCATCACGCCATTTCCGCGGAGGGGTAGGCAGAGAGGATGGATCGCCACACTGGCCTGTCCTGGCACACCTCTCGGGCTTCCTCCACATTCATACATCGCACCATGCACGCACGTCGATTATTCCGACTTCGAATGTGGCCGCCTTTTAGTAATTGGTTAATTTGGTCATGCCATGTTTTTCTTTTCCCACTCACACTGCTTGTGTACAACTTTTTAACCATTCTACTCTCATCCATTCGTTCCATTTGTCCGAATCATCTCAAGGATCCTTTTTTTATTTTATTCATGATGCAGTCATCTGTCTTACATTTCTTTCTTATTTCATCGTTCAGTATTCTATCATACAACGTTTTCCCGCACATTCTTCTTAGTGATCTCATTTACCTATAAACTGTCAACCATAGTATTTGAGCATTATTTAATTCAAAACAGGAATTTTAAAACGCTTAACAAAGCACTCCTAAGCTAGGCGTTTGTAGGATTATTGGTGAAACCCTTGGTGTACGGCGAGAAGAGGTTTCCTTCACGGCAATTTAATTTAGTTACTTCGTCACCTCCAGACTACAAAGAAGAGCCGGTAGGGGGCGCAATCTCGCAGTGCCATTATTGTCAGGAATATCACAGTTACAGCTCATTAAGCCGCTGGCACAACGTTACACCGCCGCAAGAATTCAGGTCGGGAGATAAAGTAATAAAGTGTTTACCTACTTCTTCCCAGCCTCAGAAATGTCCTACGTGAGTACGTGCCGGTTCGAAGTACCGGTTGATTAATCTCACCTCGCGTGGGTCGATTGATAAATTGAGCCAACAAAACTCGTTGATCAAAAACACATTTTAATTAAGTTCATTTGTTTCGATCGAATACAAATTTGGTAATTCACTAACTTTTAGATTTGCTTCATTTATATACCGTAACTACCTTAAATAAATTTAAAGTACATGTATTAAATTTGGATTTATTGTTTAACTAACTAACTAACCATCACCCCGTCTCGCCGAAGGGGTAGGCAGAAATAATGGACCGTCACACATTTCTTTCCTGACATATTTCTCTCGATTTCTCAACATTCATACATCGTGTCATGCACGCGCGTCGATTTCTCTGACTCCTCACGTGGCCGACATTCAATATTTGATTTATTTAATCATGCCACGTTTTCCTCGGTCTTCCTCTATTTATGGTTCTATTTACATCATTAATATATAATATATATTTTTTAATTAATATTTAATTTTTTGCCAGTTCCATGCTTCGCTTCCATACATAAGGGTCGGTAGAACAACACCATTGTGCACTGCCAATCTACCTTTTTTGGATAGGTTTTTGTTTGCGATGACAACTTGTGATGACAACAAGTGTTTATTGTTAATAACGATGACAACGATGACAACAAGTGTTTATTGTTAATACAACAACCTAATTTATTGTTTTATTTGCATTAATTTAAATAAACGTCGTTTTCAATTACATAACAAGAGTTTATGGGAGAATCATCACGAATAAGAGTAAAAATTAAAAGAAATATAAAGAATAGTAGTTAAAATGTGAGAAATATTAAAAGAAAAAAAAAGAAAATGAATACGAATAAAAACTTTTTTTTGATATTGTATAACATTGTTTATCAGTTTATGCAAATCACTGCCGTCTTCTGGTAATCATTAATGTAATAAGAAATCTAGAAAGATCGAGGAAAACACGGCATGATCAAATCAATCGAATATTTACCTGTCCAGGTGTGAGTTTCTGCTGACAAAATTGTATCTGAAAACTGTTTTTATTTTATTTTTTACTTTTATAATTTTATATCATAGTCAATGCTATAAACATATATGTTATTGAATAAAAAAAATATTTACACCAATTCACATGTTTTATATAATATAAAAATTCTTTATATTTTCTTTCATGGGTAGTACATGTGATATATTAGAAAAACACGTCACCGGGCTATAATTATAAGCGCGGACGTTCTTGACGCCCATACTCATTTGAGGAAATTTTTGTTTGGACGACGATGTACTGCCATATTCCAGGACAGATTAAATGGCGGCCACGTGAGGATAAATCAACGTAGGTCCATGACACCATGTATGAATGTTATGAAAACATAAGAAGTATGGCAGAAAAGAACAGAGGCAGTCTTTTCTCTCTGCCTACCCCTTTTGCAGAAGATGTCAGACGTCAAAATGGTTAGTTTGTTAGTTAATTTCAATTACATTAAAAATATGTTCGTTTAAATAACATCTTGACTTTATTCTATGTTCGCCATACTTTGTGTTGTAGATGTTTTATTTATCTGTTTCTTTTTTTATATACTTTGTACATATATACAACACTATTAAAATTACAAATCAAACATTTCTCGAACAACCAGTCCTTCCTCAGTGATACATATTATAAAGATACATATTTAAAATATTATAAAATTTATTTGACCAGATTAATCTTAAAAAATTAATTAGTACAATCAAATCTACATAGATGGTTGACTGGAACTGACACGTGAAGATAGGTATGGATTTAGAGTATATATACAACTTCCAAAAATGTATCATGCATGATCATAATAACAATGGTGGAATGGGGAATGTTGTAATTACATAAAGCGTGCGCTTAACCCAACCAATGACAGGTCATAAGTCCTGTAAACACCTTGATCATCCATATTCAGTTTCCAGTTTGCGTCTTCGTCTCTATTGAGATACAATTAAAAATATTATAAAATTGTTTAAAATACGATCAATTTTGACAGATGTTATAAAGATTTATTTTGGAACGTTTATAACATTCGTCAAAGTTAATCATATTTGCAAACAATTTTATAATATTTCAAATATGTATCTTTATAATATGTATCACTGAAGAAGGACTGATTGTCCGAAACATGTCTGCTATGTAATTTTAATAGTTTTGTATATACAAAGTATACAAAAAAAGAAAAAGACAAATATAACATTTTGACTGGTTGCAACCCGTGAAATATTCACGGAAGTAAAAAATGTGTACTCCTTTTAAACTTGGTTTACTGTACAAACAACCAGTTTTAAGTTTTATATTTTTAAAAAATCTTTTTTTTAGACACGTTAAAAATTTCTACACTATTGTCATACAACAATAATCATAAAAATAAATTCAAAATAATCCTGAAATGATTAAGAGGCATGCGCATCGTGGGCATTTCGAATTACTTTCAAAGAGAATCGAAGTATTCGTCTCTCAATCTCTTGTATTCAAAATATTCTCGTACTTTTTCTTGATAATGTCCGGGTTTTCGACTATTTATATTATGATGATTTGTTAAATAAACTTACAAATTTATTACCTTTCAGGAAGTATACAGACTTTTGCTTTAGATCAAATCATTCGACATTAAAGCATCTTTACGGAAGCAAAAAATGCGTTTTGAATCTAGGCCGAATATCCAGAAAAATATTAAAATGAATGTCAGAAGATGAAACCCGACGAAGGTTAGCAAAAGATGTCTGAATATGTTGGAAATGGAACTCATATGTCAGAATATAAATACGGGGAGCAGTAATACGTTATCCCTCCGCAGGGACCAGCCCAACCCTTCGAAAGTCAGGCCTAATGGTTTCTTCTAGAATATGTATTTTTTAAATGTCTGCCCGTCGAATAGATTGAATGATAGTAATAACATATTTATATGGACCTATATTTTTCTTAACAATGTTTGGTAATGATTTTTAAAAATATTGTTCACGGAAGAGTACGAGAATATTTTGAATACAAGAGAGCGAGAGAGGAATAGTTTTTTTTTTAATTTTATTCGAATTATGAATCTCATTTTAAATTTTGTTCTAAATGTTGTACGACAGAAGTAAAACAAAAGGAGTACAATTTGGTATTGTAAATTGCGAAATTTTAGTGATAATTAGAATTAAAAGTTAATACTTATTACTGATTATTAACAGTGAACCAAAATTTAAAGGGTTAGAAAATCTTTACTATTTTTACGTTCCAACTAATAATATACGAGTATTATAATCGTTATCATTTGCATTATGGATCCATAATTGAATAATTATTTGAAGACGCTTTTTTTCACAGCATTTCTTTGCTCTTTTCACAAACATGTTTCGGGCCACATATGTATGTTCTTCCTCGTTGCAAAATTTTTAATCTGTTTTATTTTCTTTCCATATCCTCGACCATAAAATTTCAACACTGAGAAATGGTAAATGTGTCCCGAAACATGTTTGTTAAATTAAATTAAAGTTTTGTGAAACAATGTATAAAAAAAATATATTATATTTCAGTACTTTAATACTTATTATTAGTTAAAAAAAAACATTATTTTATTTAATTATTAATTAACTCTATAAATAAATATGTAAGGATTTCTTTTATAAAATCTATATTCCTCATATATTTTTAAATTCTACAACTTTATCATCTATTATTTTTTCCAATGAAAGTCTAAACACAAATATCGCTTATATATATTTTTTATAATTTGATTAAAAAAATGACACACATGTAATTAAAATTTTGAATCTATTACACAGTAGAATTTATTTGACTTTTAATAATGCCTTAGATATGCAAAATATGTCATTATCATAAATTATAATAAAACTGTTATAGAACAGACGTTTTTCATTTGTATTAATTATTATACAGTTCTCATTATAAGCATAAACAATAAATCATTATTATAAATAAAAAAGGGTCATTTCCAAAACGCAACCCTGAATCAAGAACTTAGTATTTTGTCCCCTAGACTACGACTTTTTGGGTTTAGGAACCACAGGGTTTAGATGAAAAAGTTTAAATTGAAATTGTAATCAATTGTATTTGAGAAATTCCCATTTCAATTCTTTTAGGTTACTTTAAATTAAGTACGTGTTAGGAAAATATTAGTTTAATCCTTATTCGTTTATATTCTAAACTAAGTTACTCTTTTAAAAGACAAGATGAAGAGTATTGATGTAGTAAAAATTAAGAGACAAAAGAAATTTGCGGACCATTTTTATTATTTTACAATTAACTTTTCATGGACCGAATACTTAACACAAAATACAAGAATTGTTCGCTTGTTTCAGAAGAATTAGAATAACTGCCGATTATTTATTAGATTGAATACCTATCCGCTTCTTTTTATGTCTCTGTGTTTGTATTCTATCTTCTTTTATCCGACTGAGTTGAAACTCTGTACAGTTGTTGTTGGTATGTTGACTAATGTTGACGTTTTCTACTGACTTCTTTTGGAGCCGATAGAGTATTCTAAGACAAATGTATACCTTTGGGGAATGTGGTGAGAGTTAAAAGCAGTGGAGGTTTCAGCGTTTATTGCAGGTCACAAGTAATCATACGTTAACAGTATTATGTACTCGTGAAGGAGCGTGCGTCTGGACGTCGATAACCGCTGGGGCTGATGGTTCACTGGGCAGTATCGTCGGTCGGCTGGAGTGAAGACTCGTCGAAAGTTGCGTGGCGTAGCAGTGTAGACAGTTGCGTAGCTCGATAGGAGGGTCGGAGGTTTCTCGTACGTAGACTTGACGGCGTAGACTCGTGTCGGTTAGAAGTCGCAAGAAGGAATACTGTCCATGGTGGTCGGATGTACCGCATTTATATGCTTTGCTTCCATTTTCACACGATGCTCTGCTCTAGTGACCTAGTGACCAAACTGAATAAATCTGGGCCCCGACTCATCAGTTTTGATAAGTAGGTCCTAAGTCAGGCGTTTTCGGTTATTTGTGTACTATATTTCATCATGAAATATGCTGGTTCAGCGTCGAAGTCCACTTATGTGGATCACCTACATACCTTTGCCAATTTTCTAAATTCAAAATCTAGAAAATCATTTACATTTACTTAGTTTGTATATGTAAATATGTATGCTGTGTAATCGTATGTGTTTTTATGGTACTTTAAACAAATTACAAGAAAGAGTTAGCAAAAGGCATTGTAACGCTTGTCGGGCCTTAGCTACCATTAACACAAATGGTATACATTTTGTACACCATTTGCATCAAATTTAAAATAAATATATAACCTGCCTTTAAAATAATTCAAATAACACAAAACTATAAAGAATTTAAGGGTGTTGTTAAAAAATTCCGTTGAATATCAATTTATTTTTATTTTCGAGTGTTGATTTTCTTAAACTGTAAATGGCTCTACCTAAACCTTGTCTAGACGTAAAGTAATGAAGAACATAAACAAACATTTTAATCAAGCAGAATAAAATACCTTTGAGGAGATAGAGCCATGAATTTTTAGCTCTCCGAATTGTTTGATTGTTGACGCTTTGTGAAATTATAAATAACAACGAAAATCGTGTAGTTTTCTATTTAAACTTCGCTTTCTAAAATAAACACCTTTTGGTTGATTTGGCAAATAACGAAACTAAAGTACGAGATGTTTGATTTTGTAATACTATACCCAGCAAGCAGATGTATTTTTTACCTTCATATTTAGAAATAACGAAAGAAAAACTAAAACTGTCGAATTCGAAATATTTACGATAGCGCTTGTTTTTTCTTTTTTTCTCCATTATTGGAAAGATAATAATCTAAAGAGTATTAGTTTTTGTAATATCTTTTGAGAAAATGATAACTGAGTTGAGTTGATTTGATTTCAATCACTCCGTTTCCCCAGAGAGGTAGAGAGAAAGGATGGACTGCCATACTTCCCCCCATAATCCTCTACAATACATCATCACATGAACGTTCGTATATTTTTCTGACTGTGGGTGGCTTTGATTATTTGATTAATTTGATAATGCAATGCTTTCCTTGGCCTTACACGGCTTCTCTTTTTCCACTCACACGGCTTGAATAAAAAATGGTAACCATTCTAATCTTGTCCATTCGTTCCATGTGTTGAAACCATCTCAGGAATCTTTATTAATTTTACTTATGATGCAATCATCTGCCTAACATTTCTTCCTTATTTCGTCGTTTGATATTCTATCATACGAGTATATCGATAATGTATATGAAGTTTTCAAATTCCAGAATGTTGCTGCACCAACTGCCATTTTATTAACTTATTATTTTCTTTTTTGTTAGGAAATCAACTACGACAGCCCCCGTGGAGGGGTGAGCGTGATCACGGAGAAGGGTGACGTGACCACGTCCTACCTGCTGATCCAGCGCGCGCGCGCCCCCGACTCGGGCAAGTACACGTGCAGCCCTTCCAACGCTAACCCGCGCACGGTCATTGTTCACGTGCTCAATGGTAAGATACACGTTTACAGTTTAACACCATATGTACAGTTTAATGCATATATTTGAAGACAGTTAAAATACTAGGATCGCATAAAAGTTAGGAAGACAAAATACTTTCCAAAGTCAAGAGTATTTGTCTTCTGAACGTACTTTCACTAATATGAAAGACGTCCATCTCCGAAGCAATCGTGTTCAGCAAGTTTGATAATGTCATTCCTTCTTCTTCTTCTTCTTCTTCGTTATTGTAGACCTATATGGTCTGTTCTCCAGAGAGTTGCTCCTCCTGTGAGGTAGATTGCTATCGACCAGATGAGAAAGGAGGAGGGTTGGCGTGCAAGGTTAGCATCCTCTTCTTCTTCTTCAAGTGCCCTGTCGGGTCCCCCCAACGTTGGCGATCACCTCGGCGAACCTGTTCCTGTCCTGCGCCGCTCGGAACAGCTCCTCAACACTTCGGATGCCGGTCCACTCCCTCACGTTTCGCAGCCAGGACATACCATACATAAAATACCATACCATACCTTACCATAGAAAAACAACCTCAAGCTCACAGTGCAGAGAAGAAATCCTCGGACAATAAAGGACTACTCTGGAATCCGACCAAAGCACAAAAAAACGGACACGAGTACGAAAACAGATCAACAGTCGAATTGCCTGCTGGAATATAATGTCATGGAATAAGAGAGACCAAGAAATCATTTTGGAACTTAATAAATAATAATGTCATTCCCATAAAATAAAATCAAACTTCTAGATAAAAAAAAGAATTCATTAGTATAATTTTAATAAGGTTATGGACTAATGGAATCTAAAAGTATAACATTCTTCATTCAATAGAATATTAGAGGTATTAGTTACCCATGAGTTATTTTGTTTTTTAAAGTACCTTCAAAATCGTCTTCTTCAGTTTTTTTATGCACGTCCAGAATAGTATGTTGAGCAATTAGATCAAATTTTGATTAGATTATTACTTATTTTTAATTCGTATCAATAATATATAGTTCCTACTTTGTTATGTTGCTTCTTTTAGTTGAAAATCGTTTAATGTTTGAAAGAAAACAGACGTTTTCTAATAAAAATAAAAATGGATCCTTTATATCGATCTCACCATTAGTGGTAACCCATGAAACACATATTGCTCGACTTCTACAAAAATCCCTTTTTCTAAAGATCGACCAACGTCAAAAGGTTCATTTTTCAGGCAGAGATAGTGTATAGATGTCGCTAGCCACACAAAAAAAATTGTTAAAAATCCTACTGGAATCATTTTCAATACAAAGTGGCCTTACGGTATTGGTGGTTCGCCTACGTAGCAGCTGCTACCAGTGGCCTTACGGTATTGAAGTGGTTAGCCTTTCTGCATTTGATATTGGCTTAGAAATGCGAAACACGTCATTCCCATAAAATGTAAAAAACTTCAAAAAAGTTCATTCCTGTAAGTGATATACAGTTTCGGTTTTTTTATGTTTCTTCATTTAAATAATAATTTTAACTACTTGCACTTAACTAACTTTACTTTTTAACTACTTGCACTTTTGTCTTTATTTCAACAGCGACCGGTTTCGCCAGGCTCGCTGTTGAAATAAATACAAAAGTAGAAGAAGGTGGATTCGTGGAACATAAATTAAATAGACAATATGTGCACTATCTAAAAAGAACATTTTGTGTTAAATTATTTTTATTTTGATATTTTGTTTTATATCGTTGTATTTTATATTATTTGTTTTAGATTTATTTTGTGGGTGTTGGACGATTGAAGTGTGCGCGGGAGATGCCTATTGGTGGCGATGAGGTTCGCAACCCATCACACCGCGTCTCCCGCGGAGCGAAAAGAGAAGGATGGAGTGCCGCATCAGTAAAAGTGTGACAGTCCATTCTTTCTGCCTACCCTTTCGGGGAGACGGCGTGATGGTTAGTTAGTTAGTTTAGAAGTAGTAAAAAAACGTTGTTTTATTTAATTATTATTTCATCGAGAGATTTCAGTAAAATCATTCGATTTCTTACTTTATTTATAAATCGTTTTATGTTTATCAGATGTTTGTGTAAACACAATATTTACTTCCGAGACAAGTATGATACAAGTACCTGGTTACTGGCAGTGATGTAGAGTGCCGCAAATCGGACCAAACGCTAGTCCTTTCAAATCGTTTGATGAGGTTTCTAGTGTGTTTACTTTGTGAAAGCCCTCCGAGGAGACAGCTACCCTCCCCTTCTAGTCACACCCGGCCTATTGTCCTCGGGCGCATGTATGAGGGCACCCGCTCACCGCGATGTACTCGTATACCCACAGACGTACTAAATCCCTAGTGCCGCTCTTACGATAAACATGATGGAGAAAATGATCTTGATACAAGGAAAGACAACTTCACTCGTGTGTTAGGGAAATTGTTCCCATACTGGCGCCAAAATTCAGTCAATTTGGTGCCGTGTATGTACCGATGGGATCGCATTTCTAACCCTTGGGGCGGATCTAAATCTGGATGTATGTGTGCGCCATTGAGGGCGGTTCATCGCGGTAAGCCAATATACAAAGGAGTCCTTTGTCGGTCGGATTGGTATAATAATACAGGTCGTGCTAACTTCAGAGTGGTCATTTTGACTTAAATTGTAAACTACAGCATGATTTTGAAATTAAATATCACATACTCGTAGCATACCACATAGATATAGATGACAATAGTTTATTATCTTCTATTTATTATCTTCATTTCATTACATTTCATTTTATTTATTTTTATAAAAATCACAAACATTACAGACATACAATTCCAGATCGTTTACAATTACATTATAAAAAGAGAAGCATTAAAAAAAATTAAGCTTAAGAATAAGAAAAAATCATAACATTGATATTGCATCCCTGAGGCAACTCACACTATCACGAAATATGTCGACCTCCGAGGCGATCCGATTAAGCAATACGATTGCCCTACCCACAGGCATATCCATTGGCAGGTTGGTTCTGCAGCGCGGCAAAAAAAACAATCTGTGCTGTCTTTGACGAAGGTAATTATCAGAGACAAATAGACCTACATCACTCAGGACATCCGAGTTCTGTATACGGATCGACGTGACAATAAAAAAATGGTAGAGTAGAATTTTCAAAGTATTTTTTTATTGTTTCATATTAGATAATTAATACGAATAAAAACGCCAGTTTTCTAAAAGTGTTATTATATTTTATGGGAATTTTCGCCCTTCTAAGGCATTATCAAATGTCATCACATTTAATAATGCTATAGAAGGGCGAAACATGTCATTCCCATAAAATATAATAAAATTTCTAGAAAACTGACGTATTCTGATTTGTATTAATTTTTTATCAAAGTAATTGTTATTACATTTTATTTGTACTGACAATATGGTAATATTTCCAATAATATGTGATGAAACAACACCCCATTTAACAACTGATTTACTGGTCACAAAAATTCTAAATATAATATTATTTTTAATGCTTTAAATCATTTAACTTGTTTAATAAATAAATTGGATGATTTATAGAGCGCCATTTTTTTTAATTAATCATCTCATGGGCACTGTAGTCCCATTTTATGAACTATTTAAAGATAAACATTTTAGTTAAAATAAAAAATATTTATTCAGAATAAACATTTTGTTAAAAATAAACATTTTGTTAAAAATAAACATTTAGTTAAAAATAACCATTTTGTTGAAAATGAACATTTTGTTAAAAATAAACATTTAACATCTAGTGACAAATAAACATAACTTACTAACTAACTAACCATCACGCCGTCTCCCCGAAGGGGTAGGCAGAAAGAATGGACTGCCACACTTTTCTTTCCTGACATATTTCTCTCGCTTCCTCAACATTCATACATCGTTTCATGCTCGGGCGTCGATTTCTCTGACTCCTGACATGGACGACATTCAAAATTTGATTTATTTGATCGTGCCACGTTTTCCTCGGTCTTCTTCTATTTCTGGTTCCATTTACATCATGAACATATAATTTTTTTACCATTCTTTCTTCATTCATTCTTTCGATCTTAATGATCCTTTCATTATTTTGTGCATGACACCATCATTCGCACCGCATTCACTTCTTATATTTTCATTCGACACTCTATCATACACAGAGTATCCACACATTCGTCTAAGAGATCTCATTTCTACTGCATTTATCCTACTTTCATCCTTCTTTTGCCAGTTCCATGCTTCGCTTCCATACATAAGGGTCGGTAGAAGAATACCATTGTGCACTGCCATTCTAGCTTTTTTGGATAGGTTTTGTTTGCGATGACAACTTTAAGTGCACCATTCACTTTGTTGCCTGCCCCAACCCTTCTTTCAATATCCCTCTCCACTAGCCCATCTCTTGTAAACATACTACCTAAATACACGAACTCAACTACTTGCTCCAAATTTTCACCATTCACGCTAATGTTGCAGACTGTCATGGTTTCTTCCTTATCAAAAATCATTACCTTGGACTTATTAACATTCATCATCAGATCATTTCGCATGCATACCTCATACATACAATTCACCAGGACTTATAGATCATGCTCGTTGTCTGCAAGAAGGACAGCGTCATCCGCATACAACAGACAGCTTACTGACACTCCGCTCATTTTGGCACCTACATCCAACCCTTTCAGCTCTTTCATACATTTGTCCATAAACAGATTAAATAACCACGGGGACATTACGCAACCCTGTTTGACACCTTTATTGATATCAAACCAGGCTGTAAGATCTCCATTTACTCTGACACTAGCAGTACCTTCCGTGTATAGCGACTTAATTGCCGTGATCAGTTTTGTATTATTCCATATTTAGACAATATTTTCCACAACTTTTCTCTATTAACGTAATCATATGCTTTTTGCAAGTCGACAAATGCACAGAATAGTTTGCGGTTTTTGGCCAGAAACTTCTCTGTCAATGTACGAAGTCCAAAAATTTGATCCATACATCTTCTGCCATTCATAAAGGCACCTTGCACATCCCAAACTTTGTCACTCGTCAATAAACATTTTTGCTAAAAATAAACATTTTGTTAAAAATAGTATTCTTTAATATGAACAACACATTTTTTTCACTCAAAGGTATATCGCTAATATTTTTTTATTGATTTTAAGCCTTGATATATTTTCTATTAAACTAAAGCGGGAGTTATGTTACACGGTATTTCTCGTCGTTCAAATCATCAATGGAACTCCCCTTTTTAATGGTTAAAACTTAAATAAAAATACATAATGTTCTGTTTTTTTTTCAGGGGAACAACCCGCAGCCATCCAGCACGGTGTGAGGTTAAGTATAGACCATTCACTGATGGTCTTCCTGTTTGGGCTCCTCTTAGCTTTTGTAGGTTGCTAGTTCTCGAATTATAAAGTGTAAATTATTCTTACAAGTAACTTCGCACAAGTGATGGAGAAACATTCAAACGGTTATGTGCAAATCATCCTAAGTATTTACTGTTATAATGTAAAATTAATTTTATTCAAATATTTAAGAATATTATTTATAGATTCTGTATTGTAAATATATTACGAAATGTTTGGTTAATATTAAATGATAAAATAACAATGGTTGTTTATGTTTTCCCTCCTTTGTAGAAAAACACTCCTTAAATAATATGTCTTCTTCTTCTTCGATTGCCCTACAGCTCATATAGAGCCTTAGACTATATTATTTCTCGCCTCTAACTCCTCATGTCCTCAGCTTTGACCCTGCAATCTGACATTCGTAACAATTTCGCTGCATCTCTACCATCTGGTATTCTACCACCTGGGTACCCTTCCAGCATCCTTTTATGGGGTTCGCGATGACGGCTTCTTCTGCACGTGACCGGGCCATCTCAGTCTATTCAGTCTGATCTGTGTGAAGAGACTGGGAGCTTTGCTTAAATAATACGTAAGTACTAATTGATAAATCAAAGATTAAGACTTGTTATTTGTTATATAAGAAAAAATACTGTAATAAAACTAAGGTTCTTCTATTTTTTAAATATTTTTGATTAGTTCAAGAATGAAAAAATGATGTTTTAATTCATTAATAATTCCAATATTAACGCCTTAACTTTAAAACGTGGAATTCACATTGTTCACATCGTGGAATTTTAATATTCACACCTTAACTATATTAAAAAAACATACATTTTATTTCATTAAAGTAAAAGTTCAATGACGTCTATTTGTAAAATCTAATTTAATATAATATACGAATATTACAATTGAATAATTTCTTCAATATTATTTTAACGTTCTTGCTGGTGTTTGATTGCTTTAAGTACCTAATTGCAGCTAATTTAAAAAAAAAACGGTCGATGCGAGTAACATAAATCTAATAATCACAAAAGTCCGGATCGTCCATGTCAACAAGTGCACCATCTAAAATGAACATTATGTGTTAATATATTTTTATTTTGTTTTATTTTATATCATTGTATTTTATATTATTTGTTTTAGATTTATTTTGTGGGTGTTGCACGATCGAAGTGTGCGCGGGAGATGCCTATTGGTGGCGGTGAGGTTCGCAACCCATCACACCGCGTCTCCCGCGGAGCGAAAAGAGAAAGATGGAGTGCCGCATCAGTAAAAGTGTGACAGTCCATTCTTTCTGCCTACCCTTTCGGGGAGACGGCGTGATGGTTAGTTAGTTAGTTAGTTATTTAATATAATATACGAATATTACAATAAAAAGCTAAAGGATACTAAAATAAAATATTATGATTATCCATTATTCTTTTTCCCGATAAATGCAAGAAATATTGTGTCCAGTACTAAAAATTGCGTTTTACTGCTTATTCTGGCGCATTGTATGAAGATATTTTTTTGTTTTCTTGCCCTATTGTCTTATCATTTTTCTGCAGTTTCATTGTTCCGTAGCATAATGCCGACAACGAAAACCAACAGCCAGTGACATCTTTTGTTCCGTACTGAAAATCTTTTTTTACTATCGTTTTACATGTAGGTACAACATTTAGATGCTACCTCTTTTTAAAATGGGTACTGGCATCTTTGTATTTCTTTTATACAGAGGATTACGTTGTCTACCATTACGCTCCATTTCTTAATGACACGTTTTCCTTAATTAAATTTCGTTGGGTAACATTTTTAGTGAAATCACTTTTTTATTATTTTATGTAAATTTTTTTGTTATTAAACTAGAGAAATTTTAAAAATATATATGTTTAAATCATAGTTTTGTTCTTGTTTTAAGTGTTCTTGTTTCGACCAATTCCAAGACATTCTATAATTATGTATTATCCGATAAAAAGAACGAACTATATTATTATCAATATTATTAAATATGGTGAAAAGGCAGTAAAAACAACGATTGGAGCGTAACCTATTGGTAGTAATCAACAAAATAAAGTGAAGAGAAAACAGAATTATAACATTTTAAATTTTAATTATTATATTTCTAAAAAAAATATTATCGTATTTCTAAAAAAAATTTATTAGTATTTTATTTCTAAAAATCTCACGCAACGAAGTAAGAACTATACGAAATTATAATGTTTTAATATTTTTTCCCGACGGAGAAAATATATATCGTGTATAATCGCTTCATATGAAACTTTAAACCATTTTTCTGCAAAAACAAGTTTTTTTAAATCATTCATCAAAGCTTTTTTTACATCTAAAATAGCGAAAAGGTTATTTCTGGAATTGTTCAACTCTAGACGTAAACTTTTCGTAGACATAAATCACAAAATCCCTACATCCTATAATGAATAAAAGTTAATCGGTTATCCAATAACCCAATATTTATCTTCTTCTCTGGTTTCAATCCTGGGATTGGTTTGCAGCAATTTCCTCTATTATTCTCTTCCATTCTTCCCTGTCTTGTGCGGCTCTTTTGAAGTCTGCAAATGATGAGCAGCGCACGTCTACCAACAGGTCCTCCAGGTACTCTCGGCGTGGGCGTCCCCTAGAGTTTGTCCATATTTTATATCATATTTTTTTTCTTATATTTTTTTTATATTATAATAAATAGAAACATTGTACATTAAAATACCGTAATGGTTTTTTTATCAAAGTATGCATTTAATTCAAAATACTAATTCGGATATTAAAAAGACAATAAAATTATATTTTCTGGAATATTGAGTATCCATGTCTCCTGATATACTCTTCAAAGATTCTCGATTAGGATTGTTGCAGACTTCATCTTCCTGGACCTAAATTAAAGAAGTAGTTTATAGTAAGAATAATATGATGTTTTTATCATAGTAACAGGGGACATGGCATGTGGTGGTAAACATTTTTTTTTTGATATTTTTATATTGATTCTCGTAACATGTGATAGGTAGCTAATCTATCGCCATTTTACTGTCACTTGAATTCTACACCAGACCAAAGAGAGTGTGACAAATCACACTGCCAACACCGGGAATCAGAACCGGGGCCTTCGGTATGGAAGTCAGAGCTCTTACCACTCTGCCACGAAGGTTGACGTGTTCTGGGGGACAGAACTCGTTGCTCTCGATCTTCTTCAGTTTAGTTTTGTATGGATTGTCTTAAAAATAACAAAGTGTCTCCTATTACCTTGGTACTATGGTGGAAGCATTGGTCGACATTGTGTCATTTCCAGGGACGCCGAGTTTTAAAGTTTTAGTAACACCACACGTGAAAGCACCTTTCTTGTCCCCTCCTGATCAATCCTGCACACATTTTTATTTTATGTTCAAATACTTCTGCTCATATTTATAAATTGGTTCTAATAGCATCGATTTGTGATGTAGATTTGTTTTTCTTTTTCTTCGTTTATGCCTTTATATACAACACTAATATTTATAACATCTGTCAAAACTCATCATATTTGTTTACAATTTTATAACATTTTAAATATGTATCTATATATGTATCACTGATGAATGACCGGTTGTCCGAAACATGTCTGATATATAATTTTTTTTTAAAGTTAGTGTTGTATATACAAAGTATATAAAAATCAAAAAGCCAAATAAATATTCGGTATTCATTTTTCCTTTTAAACATTGGAACATACTGAACAGGCATAGGTTAGTAATAAAACAACTCCAGATTTTTATTGACACTCTCAAGTATGGAAACAAATTTTCAACGCAATAAAAAACCCAATGTATCACTTATTTTCCGTGATCAATGGTGTGAAAACCTGAACGTAAACCATGTCATGATATTTCTAAGAAGAGAACGATTGAGATTTACTGCCCGCTACAATGGTTCATTACAACAACACCCCACCCCTGCGCTTCCTGTCCTCCACACCCCTACCGCTCTCCGCTCATCCAATGCCCGGCTTCCCCTAACAAGACTATCTTACGTCCCATCCTCTGATTAACGGACGTGACAAGACGACAAAAAATAATGCAGTCAGCTATAAATTTCAATTTCTACACGTAGTCTTAGAAGAACACTCACAAAAAATCGTTACCGCAGAAAGTTCAGTGGTGGGTACTGAAAATTATTACTTTTTCTACTTCTAAGTGTAGGCCTTGTGGCCTGTTTCTTCAGAGGATTTTACCTCCTGAGAGGTCGACTCCCAGCTGCCGATCCATCTCTTTGATGGTCTGCTCGGGGAACCTACCTTGAGAATGACCATGCAACACAATGAGGGGGAATCTGAATGGATCTATTCTCCTCACTTGTGCATACCAATACCTTCTCCTTTGGATTACCCACCTAACGACATCCTCGACCTCGCATATCTCCCTTATCCTTGAGTTCCTTTTTCTATCTCGTAGTGTCTTGCCCGATGTGTTTTATTATTAAAAGACTTATTACAAGAACATTTATTTGTGATAATTGTATAATCTTATTTATTATATCGTTGACCTTGAAAGTCAACTCAATTTGAACATACTAAAAGCATTTGAAATGTGGCTCCATCGCCGAATGCTCAGAATTCAGTGGACAGATATGGTTACCAATACCAAAGTCCTGAGGCGAGCTAGAGTTGGCAGGGAACTGTTATCAAAGTTCTGAAAATTTCACATCTGGGTCATATACTGCGTGGGGAAAAGTACTACCTTCTCCAACTGATATTGGAGGAGAAAGTTGAGGGACCCCGAGGGCCCGGTAGGAGACAAAAAAATGTCCTGGCTGCGAAACACGAGGGAGTGGACCGGCATCCGAAATGTGGAGGAGCTATTCCGAGCGGCGCACGACAGGGACAGGTTCGCCGAGGTGATCGCCAACGTTGGGGGGACCCGACAGGGCGCTTGAAGAAGAAGAACATTTATTTATATTAATGAAAACGCTTGACCTCTAGAAGTTTTATTATATTTTAGATGGAATGACATATATCGCCTTTCTAAAGGCACTATCAAATGTGAATTCTATCTCTCAAACCTTCTGAATGGCAGTCAGAGCTCTTAACACTCAGCCACGAAGGTCGCCGTTTATTAATAACTATTTGATTCGGTAAAGCTCGATTAAGTTACAAATTTTTCACTCGCTATACATATATCAATCACTCTGAAGATGTAGACTACAATGATCACAGAAACGTCAGTCTGAGACTTAAAATCTTTTGAATATTTTCGGTAGGGTTATAAATGGATATTTTTTAATTTACGAACAGATACTGGATAACGGTTTTTGATTTAGTATCTCGAGGTCGTAGAACCTGGGTCATTAATCAAACTATTAAATTCACATTATCCATATTTTATTCGATTCTTTAGAGATTTTCGTTTGACAATTTTTTACTGATGGTAATTCAATGGGTCCCAGATTTTTACTCTTTCCAATAGGATACTGTTTAAAATTTGCTTAAAAAACATGTACTTGTACACCGAACTATATTTTTACCTTTTAATATTTGTTTTATTTAATTCTAATGCTTTATTTAAATGGCTGAATTACTCAAAATAAGAAAATGATCGCTCTCTTTCAAAATACGAAAAATAATAATTTTTATTATTCATTTGTCTTCAATATTTATTATATTTAAATTGTAAAACTTTGTATTTTTCATAATATTTTATTTAATGTACCTACCCAAATACTTGTAGAAAAAAGGGCGGAATGGGGAATGTTGTTAACATAAAGTGATCGCTTAACCCATCCAATAACAGGTCATAAGTCCTGTAAACGCCTCGACTACCATATTCTGTTTCCAAAAAATTACATCTTCGTCTCTATTGAGATACAATTAATCCTTAAAAATATTTTATGTCTTTTAAAAGATATATTTTATATAGTTACCATCCTTTGTATTTATAATAATCTTAACATGGTAAAAAATTTATGTAGGGCAATTGCATGTTTAAAAAATAGGGCAAAAAGAGAAGGATGGAGTGCGAATCGGTTAAAGTGTGGCATTAAATTATTTCGCCCTACCATTTTGGGGAGACGGCGTGATGGTTAGTTAGTTAATTAACATAGTAAATCTCCTGGAGATTTTTACACCGAGGAAGGATAATAACTATTCGATATGGTCAAAATAAATATTTTTTATATTTATTTAACCATATTATATTAATCTATCACTCGAAGATATGTTGATCTTCATCTTCTTTATCTTATTCTTCTTCCTCCTTGTAGTACCCTATGTGGTATGTTCTCCAGAGGGTTAGTTTTCCGGTGAGGATGATTTTCATCTGTCCTTCCATCTTTTAGGAGGTCTTCCGCGTAGTTATGTGGTGCAATGTAGGGTAGTCGGGTGGTGTCCATAGTAATATAATATAATAATAAATTGGATAATTTATAAAGCGCAATTTTTATGAATTACTCATCTCAAGGGACGAGCGATGACTGGCTGAGGTGGCTCTACGGATAGGCGGGCTGAAGTGGCGGGGGGCTGGTCATATCTGTCGGAGAACCGACAGCCGATGGGAAAGATTGGTTCTGGAGTGGAGACCACGTACAGGATTCTGTAGAGTTGGACGTCCCCCTGCCCGCTGGACCGACGATCTGAAGAGGATTGCTGGACATGGATGGATGGGAGCGGCATCGAATAGGGGGCGGTGGCGTGCTTCAGGAGAGATCTACATTCAGCAGTGGATGACAGACGGCTGATAATGATGAAGGAACGAGTAATTCATAAAAATGCTTTGGACATGATCGTACCAGTGGTACAGTCATGTCCTTTGCTGTATTATCCATTTATATTATATCCTCAATCTCTTATATCTCTCTACGTTTTAATGACAATATTAGATATGTTAATAATTAATAAAAATTCCATACATTTTTGTTGTGATTGAAAATAAATTTGAGTTTATTATTACGGTCGTTGAACCGTGATCTGATTTCAGTAAATTATTTTTTTATAAAGAAAATAACCGTTCGCAATGCTAATCAAGAAAGCTTTTAATTAACATTCTGAACACGTCTTTTGAAAACTGTCTTATCTGTAATTACACAGTCACTCAAAATAGAGTAAGGAAGTGCTTTGATGTAACGTCTTAAGTAGTAGCATAATTACATTCATTCACATTTACATAACACACGGAGTGTAATTCACATTTGACCCGGTATAATCTTATTTCCTCAAACACACCTCATGTCTCTTCATATTTATACATCGAGAAAGCAGGCTCTTTGAAATATGAATATAAAAAATCTAGTATTAAAACATGATATACGAGTACTTGTATAATATATTTTATCAACTTATTCAACGCTAAGGCAACACTGTGGAATTCCATAGTAATATACTTAGGAAATTGAAAATTACTTTGTTTTATCCACTAATTATTAAAAAAATATTTTTTTTAAAAACACGACATTTATTTATTTATTTATTTATTCAGTAAGGGCAGCATACAGTGATATCAATATATAAATTTAGAAACATTATGAAAAATAATAAATAAAGCCAATTACGTGATACCACAAATACAATAAACAGTAAATTGAATTTAAGCTAAGGTAAAATATGGTCAAAACAAAATGATTGAAAGTTAAACATAATAATAATAGTAGTAGAAATAAGAACAAAATTAAAAGTAAAAATAAAAGTAACATATTTCAATATCATGCAACATTATGGTCTCATCCACGCTGAATGGTTGCTCCTATCGTTTTTTTGAAGTTTCGTTCGTGTTTCAATTAAATTTAAAAATTAAATTTCAATTTTCGTATCGACTTTTAAATGCGTTTTTATATAAGTCTTTCTTTGTTTAGTTTTTACTATATTTTTACACCTGAAGATGGAGGTATCCTCCGAAAAATGTCATGTTTTTAAATATTTTTTTAATAATTTGTGGATTAAACAAAGTTATTTTCAATTTCCTAAGTATAATATGTTTTATACTTTTTTTTTTTGAACAATGGTGTTAAACTCCATATGTGAGAATAATTTCGATAGAAAACTCCATTTGATAATGCCAGAACATGACGAAACGTGCATTTTCTATCCTACGAGTATAAATTATAATAAAACTACAAGAAAAAGAGAAGTTTTCATTTGTACATTATTAACCGTCGCGTTGCCATGTGGTCAATTGAGTTTCCACTGCCAATTTAAAGTTGATTTTCTTAAAACCTATGGACCCTAATATTATAAAAAAAAATTGTAATCCTCCATTGAAGTATTCTCAATATTTCGTAATAAAAAAAAAGCAAAAAATTACTTCCTTCATCCCAAAAAAAAATATTTTTTAAGACTGCCCTCACCTTCATTCGTGTTAAGGTAGAATTTGTTTTGCTAATATTTACAACTTTATCAAAAGTGACAAATACTTACTCGCTGTTTTGAACGTATTATAAATTATATATTTGGCCTTTTCTCATACGTAATAATACCGATTGTGGACGGAAACGCAACACGCAACTTAATAATATCAGAACTGTGAAAATATTAATACTTTACCAAAAGGGACAAATATTAATACGTACTCGTTGTCTTGAACGCAATATACATTTTGCCTAGGTGCCTTTATCATACGTAAAATTATAGCGCCGCGGCGCGGCGGGGCGAGACAAGTTCATACTTGCTGTCAGTTGTTTATATGCTGTCTCGTCATTCTATATCAGAAATCGCATGGTTCCAGAAAAAAATTAATAATGATATGTTTTTCAAATAATCCACGTATGTTATAGATATCGATCTATTTTTAATGAAATTCCCTACAAGATGACATAAATTAAATTTTGATTCATCGAGTCATATGCTTGATATTTATAGATAAAGTTAGCGGTAAACTGAATTGACCACATGGGAGCGAGCGTTTTGTTTTGAACACGGTACGTTAAGGGTTAATATATTTTATGTATTACTAGCTGACCCGGCAACGCTTCGCTATTGCTATATTAGAGTATATAAATACTCGTACACCCAATATATATTAAAGAAATACAATGAAAGTTCAATATCAATTATTTTATTGGATAAAATGACATGTGTATAGGTGCAAGAATGTGTGTATCCTAATTCAGTTCATATCTTTAAAACATTTGTTTAATCCAAGCAAACTTGCTGTGAACTTGAATAATACTAATGTGAATTGAACAATTGAAGGCTGGGCAATTGGTCTTAAACATAGCTGTGCAAAAGCGCGTTATGATTTAATAATATAGTGTAGTTCAAACGTTACCCTAAAGATGCCACCCAAAAAAAAGTTAATATATATCTTTTTCAGCTTTATGTTTAAACCATTAAACGTCCAGTCTTAATTTTTTTCCTCAATATTTTAAGTGAAATTAAAAAAACAAATAAATATACTATATCACATTTGCATAAAACATTCATACATATACAATTCATATCCGTTCACTCCTGGGCGTAGGCCTCCTCCATCTGCTTCAATGTCTGTCGATCCTGGGCAACACGCATCCAATGTCGTCCCTCCATCGAAGTTGAGGACGTCCTGGGTTTCGGGTTGCACTTCATCTACGCATATATCGAGGTGTGGGATCCATCCTCTGCACACGCGCATTCCATTATCTTCTGGGTTGTCTGCCTCATCTCATGACATCTTTCAGCTTGCAGATTTCACCGTTTCATGTTACCTAGAAATAAAAGGAAAAATATTAAATTAATATAGTGTAGTTCAAATGTTACCCTAAAGATGCCACCCAAAAAAAAGTTAATATATATCTTTTTCAGCTTAATGTTTAAACCATTAAACGTCCAGTCTTAATTTTTTTCCTTAATATTTTAAGTGAAATTAAAAAAGCAAATAAATATACTATATCACATTTGCATGAAACATTCATACATATACCATTCAAGGTCATAATAATGCTCTTAGAAATACAATGTTTAGAGAAACAAAACCCTTGATTTTGATGTCCATTAGATGAAGCTAATAATGCACATTCACTTAACCGATGACGAAATTTGTAAATTTGTGTGATGTCTGGAAATATACATTGAATCAATTCTCCTTTGGAGTGTGATTCTACAGAAATCAGTTGATAATTTAAAGCATTCATTCCATACAATGAACTTTCATTGTTGCAGAATTTTACCCATTCCAGAAATATTTAAAATGTTGCATGTAGGTGTTTCAATGTTTTGTATCATCATCATCATGAGCCTATATCCGTTCACTCCTGGGCGTAGGCCTCCTCCATCTGATTCAATGTCTGTCGATCCTGGGCAAAACGCATCCAATGTCGTCCCTCCATCGAAGTTGAGGACGTCCTGGGTTTCGGGTTGCAGTTCATCTATCATCAGGGCTGCGAGCGGCATGCCATTTTAGCGCTGCCACTCTTCCGATGATGTCCGACACTCCTGTTCTGCCTCTAATAGTGGAAATCAACCAATTAATCCAACCTGTACATACCATTTCAAAATTAGTTCATAAATATAACAATCGGGTGTGGGATCCATACATGCCAGTATCTTGCGTTGCGTGCCCCATCTCACGACATCTTCCTCCTTGGAGATATCGTGGATAGCCGTGTTCCTCACCCTATCTCAAAGAGTCTTTCCTGGTATCATCCTTAGCGTCGGCATCTCTGCAAAAATCAAATAATTATATTAAAATGAGCAGTATATTTTAAAAAAAAACACTCGATCATTGTAAGATTGGCGTGGGAACATCAGACCATTTGGAAATGTTATATTAGTGGATTTTTCCAACTGAGGCAGCTAATGCTGTATGTAAGAATATGTTTACCTATCACAGCATAACAGAGAAAAACTAAAACAGCTGAAGTAAATCGTCTAATCCAAAAGATATTATAGGTTATCGCCCTGCCAGAACAATTTTACATTAAAATAACTAACTAACTAACTAACCATCACGCCGTTTCCCCGAAAGGGTAGACAGAAAGAATGGACTGCAACATTTTAATCGATGCTGCACTCCATTCTTCTTTTTTCGCCAACGCGAGAGACGCGGTGTGATGGGTTGCGAACCTCATCGCCACCAATAGGCATCTCCCGCGCACACTTCAATCATTCAACGTCTACATAATAAATCTAAAACAAATTATACAAAATACAATGATATAAAATTAAATAACACATAAAAATAATTTAACACATAATGTTCTTTTAGATGGTGCACTTGTCGTCAGCTGACGATCCGGACATTTGTGTTTATTTAATTTTTTATTCCACTGTTTTAATTTTAATTAGGCACTTAAAACAATCCAACACCAGCAAAAACTTGAAAATTTGATTGAAGAATTTATTCAAATTGTCATTGGAACAAATGAAAAATTTATTTTTACAACTGTCAAAATTCTTTTTATAAACGAAAAAACTTGTATTATTTTAACATCAGAAGAGTGAAAACGTATTTCGTGTCACAAATAACTATCACAAAGTGCGGCAACAATCAAATTGACCAAAACAATTCACTTATACAGGAAATATCTCCAAATTGACAGGAGCAACACATGAATCTAATATTTTTTTTTAAATCAGAACCAGAACCAGATTCCTTGCAGGATTTGCGAATTTATTCGTTGGGTATCCTATCTCTAACGGTTCTCCCCACAATAAAATAACATTATTAAAATAGATTATACCAATTCATAGAATTGTTACTTAGAATTTAACGTTTTTCCATGTATTCATAACATAACCTAAAATAATACGTAAGTAAACGATAGGTATGTAATTTCATTTCTATCTATATAAATTCGATATAATTTAGAACTAAAACTTTGAAATATGTAATGCGGAAATATAATCTGTATTCATTTCAACGTCAAAATAGAATAAACTGAAGATATATATGAATTAGAAATATAAATATTTTACTTACGAAACTAACACGCAATTCAAATTTGACATTTCAGAGATAGGGATGGGCAATCCGCTCACGAGTCGACTCAAAGATTGGAATCGTTTTGGTGAGCGGGTGAGCGATGATCCATAAAAAAAAGAGCGGCAGCTCAATGATCCGCTAGGTCAGGGGGGTCGGCAAAATTATTAGCCAAAGAGCCAAATGCGTACTTTACAACGATTTAAAAAAAAAATTGAGAGCCAAATATGTTTATTGATTTAGATAAACTTTATTATAATTTTTGCACTTCATTCAATTACGGGTACACTGAATAAAACATTATTTCATACTTCTTCCTGTGATGAAGGCGACCAGCCTTCTCTCCATCTCTTTGGTGGTCATCCTGGTGGTCGACGGCCCTCTGGAGTCTCTTGCATCACGATATTAGGAATTTTTGCTGGATCCATTCTCTCGATGTCTCTGCCTACTCCATCTCACTATGTCTTCAATGTTGCAGGATTTGCGAATTTATTCGTTGGGTATCCTATCTCTAACGGTTCTCCCCACAATAGGTCGCAGTCTGGTTCTGACAGTGTCTGTTCTTGCTTTGATTCCGTATGTTATTATGGACCTGATGCATGTTTGTTTGTTGTTATTCTTAATTTTAGGCACAATTCCATGTTCTCATCAATAAGACGACTTCGTAGTTTACTCTTGTTAAAATTCATGCTTGAATAAAATTGTCCGCATGAATATGTAGAAGCGAAAAGCGAAAGATCAGCAAGAGTGAGTAATACTATTTCAGGCGTTGAAGATGATGACTAAAAATCTTTTGAATTGGCGATGATGATTAAGAGTTTTAGCTAAACCGGAATTGATAATCGTAATCACCAATTCCATAACTTTACAAATTTCTTCTGGAAATGTCTGCGGACAGAGCGTTCTTGATGAATGATGCGATGGTAAGCAAGTATCTCGCGATTATTTTTCCTTTCAACAACCCCCTTCGGCTCCGGAGCCGCATTTTGCCGACCTCTGCGCTAGGTGAATCATATATTATTGCAAAAGAGTCGACGAACGGTTCCGCTCAGTAAAGTGAGCCGATTCTTCTTGATAATTATCGAGCGGCTCCGGAGCCGCATTTTGCCGACCTCTGCGCTCGGTGAATCGTATAATATTGCAAAAGAGTCGACTATTTTTAGTGATCTCTTTAAGGGATCTGAGCTGAATGGTTCCGCTCAGTAAAGTGAGCCGATTCTTCTTGATAATTATCGAGTCGTTTGTCAAAAAAGTTGTTTGTCGTTGTGAATTTTTTTTTTAGCTCATCGACAAAAAATTTATCCTGGTGAATTTTTTTTTTTTTACTGGAATCAACTTTTTTGGTCGAGGAGCAAAAAAAAAAGGTCACTAAAATAATTTCAAACTTTGAACGACTCAAAATGGTGAACCGTGGATCGTTAAAAAGAGTTGGCTCACTTTGCTGAGCGGAACCGTTCAGATCAGATCCCTGAGATGAGTCGTTTTGCCCATCCCTATACGTGCGTATATTTTTCAGTTCAAAGGAGCGACTAATTTCATATCTGACCACGCAAAGAGTCAAAAAAGCCACTAATTTGTATCTTATCACGCCAAGCGAATATAGACTCTAAAGATCGATACTCAGGTGATACGAACATGAAGGTCTATACTCGCTCGCACTACGAAAATTTATAAATTTACAAAGTTAATTAGAGCTCGATTAATAACAAAAATATGCCTATGCCCACCTATGTCTATCTATTAAGGAAGTGTATAACTTGGAAAATGATCAGCTCAGGAATAACCTCAGAAATAGTCCACACACACCCGGAAGATCGCCTTTTATTTATATAGATTACGCCGATTAAAGACACCCGACATCAAAGCATTTCCGGATCTTAATTTGATCAAATTTGGTTGACCACGAGTCGCCGTTGTCGGTAGAATTTCTTAATAATTGCAATAAATTTTTAACAGCGTTTATTTTCAATCGGGCCGATCCATTAATGGTCAATTACAATAAAAAAACAACGCAGTGATAATTAAGAATTGAAATGAGCCCCTTAATTGAGAGTTGTAGAACGAATCCCAGATCGTTTGAATAAAGTGTTCGAAATTCGAAACGGGTTTCCGGGCGGTCACTGACAAACTTTCAGAAGCGGATTCTCAAACTTTAAATAAAAAATGTAATTTAAAACAAATCTTATACTTTATAAAAAAAGGAGTAGAATATTTTTATTTTTAGTTCGTGTATTTATGTTGAATTTATATAAAATTATTAATTGAATATTTAGCAAAGATAAAGTATTCAAGGAAAGAAAGGTGCCTCTACATACGGTGTTATTATACATCTAGCGCCCCTGTAAAATGTCAAGGTCGGGCAAACCGTCCACCACAATGTCAAAAAATATGTTCCCTACAAAACTTACTTGCATTTGACTCACGTCAGAATTTACGTTGCAGAGTGGCAAGTGCTATGAAGGTCCCGGGTTCGATTCTCAGATATGGCAGTGCAATTATTACACTGTCTTTGGTCAGGTGTAAAATTCACGTGACAAATAAATTGTGATACATTAGCTACCTATCACATGTCATCAGAATCAATATAAATGGGTAAAAAACAAATTGTATACAGTAATTGTGTTCACAAGACCTTTTGTATACAAAAAAAGACAAACTCTGCCCAACAATTGTCGCCCATCGACACATTTTCTTGTAAGTGAAATTAATGTTTTAATTTTAAAACTCAATCTTTAAAAAATAACTAACTAACTAACCATCCCGCCGTCTCCCCGGAGGGGTAGGCAGAAATAATGGAACGCCACACTGTACTGTCCTGACATACGAGCACTTCTCTCGAATCCTCCGCATTCATACATCTTGTCATGCACGCACGTCGATTTCTCCGACTCCTCACGTGACCGACATTTAATATTTGATTGCCACGTTTTCGTAGGTCTTCCTCCTTTCATTATTTTGTTCATAACACTTTCATTCGCACCGCATTCACTTCTTATATTTGTGTTTTTCACATTCTTTCATCATATCTATCTCTACAGATTTATCACACATTCGTCTTAGAGATCTCATTTCTACTGCATTTATTCTACTTTCATCCTTATTTTGCCAGTTCCATGCTTCGCTTCCATACATTAGGGTCGGCAGAAGAACATCATTGTGCACTGCCATTCTAGCTTTTTTGGGTTTTTGTTTGCGATGACAACTTTAAATGCACCATTAACTTTGTTGCCTGCCCCAATGCTTCTTTCAATATCCCTCTCTACTCGCCCATCTCTTGTTAACATACTACCTAAATACACGAACTCATCTACTTGCTACAAATTTTCACCATTCACGCTAATGTTGCAGACTGTCATGATTTCTTTTTTTTCAAAAATCATAACCTTGGACTTATTAACATTCATCATCAGATCATTTCGCATGCAGACCTCATACATATTCACCAGGATTTGTAGTTCATGCTCGTGTCTGCAAGTAGGACAGCGTCATCCGCATACAAGAGACAGCTTACTGACACTCCGCTCATTTTGGCACCTACATTCAACCCTTTCAATTATTTTAAGACTCAATTTTTAATATACAGATTTTCTGAATAAATGAAATAGAACATTTCACGTTCAATTGTAATAAAACGAAGAAATGGGATATCAAAAAATAAAAATAGTTCTAGATTAACTTTGCATTGTGACATGTTCATACACTGGAAATATCAAAATTCAAACTAATTAATATGATAGTACAGTAACATTTCACAAAATCTATTAGTTGGGACTTATTAAACTTTTTTAAATGATTTGTTTACTATAGGCACTTTAATATATAAAATTAAATAAATTATGTCCATTTCCATCCTGTTAAATTAATTTTTTTGTGGCTATTTTCCTAGTGCTGCTGACATTGACAGTCTTGAACAAGTCCCATAAATAATAAACTCGCAAAAGAAATTTAGAGAAAAACCTTTTAATGGCCTGATCATCCAGTGTTTTGTTATTTTATTTAATATCATTGTATTTTATAGAAATTGTTTTAAATTTATTTTGTGGACGTTGGACGATCGAAGTGTGCGCGGGAGATGTCTATTGGTGGCGATGAGGTTCGCAACCCATCACACCGCATCTCTCGCGGGGTGAAAAGAGAAGGATGCAGTGCCGCATCGATTAAAGTGTGGCAGTCCATTCTTTCTGCCTACCCTTTCGAGGAAACGGTGTGATGGTTAGTTAGTTAGTTAGTTATGAAATAGAATGAAAAAAAATCGTTGATATTATTGTTTCGTTTTTTTAAATTATTCAATTTAACGAAATTTTATACCGTCTTCGAATTTGATGACTGTGCGAGTATTCTCATCCCGTTCGCGCATCGCTTTTCATCGTTTGAAAGAAACGCACGAGTGAATTTCTGTGGACACGCGTTTGAGATTCGCTGGTCCGTCACAAGATGCCGCCCATATCAGTGTCGTATCTAAATCACCGAGTTAGTGGGATCTAATTGCTGCTCACTGCCCACTGGCCCTAACTGCCCCTAGGTGTTGAGTGACCCATACTACGGCGCGGTGGTTCAAGGTAACTATCTTATCAGAAAGATCCATTAGTATGCGGTAGCCAAAAACAAACTGTCAAACAACAAATTAAAATAAAACGGTGTCTCAATATAAAAACATTTTTAAATGTCTCTTGTCTGTATCTGTATTACGACCACCCGTGGAGCCATGCCATCGACAAACTTCAATCTGCGTTCAATGCAGCAGCAAATCAAATCAAATCAGTATATTTTCTCAAAAGACATTACAAACATTTTTTATAGTTTAAGGCATTTACTGAGAACAGGTAAAACATAATAAATATATAATACCAGGAACGCATGATAGATGGTTCGACTTTAGGAATACAAAAGTCAAGCGTATTTGTCTGGACGTACTTTCACGAATATGAAAGAAATCGATCTCCGAAGCGATCATGTTCAGCAGTTTGATTGCTCTCCCCACCGGCATCACCAGAGGCAGGTTGGTTCTGCGTGTTGGGAGATAAAACGTCTGTGCTGACGCTGTCGAAGATAACTATCCGGAACATAAAAATAGTTAGCCTCCAAGATGACTCATTAACCCTTACCACTCCTTTGTCGAATGCCAGCCGACATCGCTATATGTACGCTACAACTCAGTTGTCGGCTGGCGGCCGACAAGATGAGACTTGCGCGCGTGGTGTATTTTCGCGTGCAAAACTTGACACGTGTCGTTGTTTTTTGTGATTATTCGTTAAAAAAAAATATTTCACGTTTTAATAAGATTTTGACTGTTTTCCTTTTGATAATCCTTGCAAATTCACATAATCTAAAATGACAGGAACTTCGCGTAATACATCATGCAGAGGAGCGATTAGAGTACAAGTCCCACTTCATTGCGAAACTGGACAAAGGTTCTAAAGACTGTACTGTGTGCAGTAACATAAATATTCAAGGGGGAAGACGGGAAACAGTGAGGTTTTGTTAGACCTGTTACAGAAAACCTGGTCTCCATCCTGGAGATTGTTTTAGAAAGTACCATACTATGCAAAACTATAAGTAATCCATCATGTTTTTTGTAAATTGTTTTTTATATGAACTTTTAGCGATATTTTTTGTAACTACCTATCAATAGAAATATTTTGACATAATTTAAATTAGAGTTGGCTGACAAACAATATCAAAAAATAATGGAGTGGTAAGGGTTAAAGGCATTCCAAAAAAGTCCCATATAACACAACATCTCAAAGAGTCCAGAAAGAGTCCAGTATAAACTCTGCTGGACAGTCTTCAAAGCGCTACATGGAATGGCTCCAAATTATATATCCGAACTCTGTATAACAGACAGCCTAAATACAAGGATATCCACACTTCGCTCGGTGAACTCCTCAGCAATAGGAAGATTA
Organism: Lepidostoma basale; assembly: GCA_022606425.2. NCBI lineage: Eukaryota > Metazoa > Arthropoda > Insecta > Trichoptera > Lepidostomatidae > Lepidostoma > Lepidostoma basale. Next base: position 553,816 of record JAHDVF020001203.1, on the reverse strand, counting down.
GTTGAGCCAAAGCGTTGCCCTAGTGCAAATTTCGGGGATCGAGCGTTTGCAGTAGCCGATCCATCAGCTTGGAACAATCTTCCTTCACCCCTCAGATGCATAAATGATCCGACAGACTTCAGATCTAAGCTGAAACCCCATCTTTTTCATATTTCATACCCAATTTAAAACGTGCATATTTTGTTCTACAAGACTTTCTAATCGATCGCGAATATCAATCAGATGCAGCGTTACATTTAGATTTAAAATACGTCCTAATGCGCCCTTAAGGTGATTACATCACAAAAAAAACGGCGCTTTAAAAGTTAGCATATTATTATTATATTATCAGTGGTGTCTGTCAACTGCAACCGATATACGAGTCAATTTCCTTAGAGTGTGACTTTTTTCCTATCTAAATAAAGTGGACATAAAACTATATCATCAATTTATTCTGGTGCAGTGTTAGGTCCCCCAAACGTTGGCGGTCACTGTAGCGAGATCATCTCTGTTCTGGGTTACTTGGAACAGGTCTTCAACTCTCCTCACTCCTGTCCACTCTCTTATATTCCGCAGCCATGATAACTGCCTTCTGCCAACTCTCAATCACGACCATGATATAATAATAATAATTATTTTTTATTATTTTGTTGAATCGTTCTTTACATCATTACAGTGCGAGCCAAATCGATGTAAAGGGTTTAGCTATCATATTGATTCTCGTGACATGTGATAGGTAGCTAATTTATCGCCATTTTATTGTCACGTGAATTCTGCACCAGACCAAAGACAATGTGACAATTACACTGCCTTTGCTGGGAATCGAACCCTGGACCTTCGGGGTGGCAGTCAAACCACTTACCACTCGGGCACGAAGTTCGGCATTGTGTGTTGTATTTTTTAGAGATAACACATAAGGTATTAGCATGTATGGCATATGTAGCGTGAATAATTCACATTTTTGTAAAGCTAATAATTTATCCGAAACGTCTATATAAAGATATTTAATACTGAGCCACCCTATTTATTTTTATTTATTGCCAGTATAATTGATTTTAATGACTCTATTAGATTTCAATATGGAGATCCCATTATTTATAGAATCAATAAAACAATAATAAAAATGTCAGTTAAAACCACTCAAATAAATTATTAGTCGTAAAAATATTATTCAGAAATGATTCCTGTATTCACGATAAAATAATATTTTTACATAAGCATTTTGTCATCATAAAGATAGGGGTATAATTAATTAGTGATTTTACGACAAATATTAATACGTTTATTGTACAATATAATTGATATTAAAGTTATTATGAAATTACCTGTTATACTGGTACAATATAAGTCACAAATTTATACGAAGGGCACGTGTCGATTATCCCCATTTTAATTATCTAAAAACACAGAAATTGCTTTCAATTTTAATAATTTATGTCTTTTTTATACAAAACTGGGTAAATTTTAATTGGGTATATATGATTTAATTTTTTTTTAAATATTTATTGAATAAAGTAAATTAATTATCGTGTATTTAGGTAGTATGTTTACAAGAGATGGGCGAGTGGAGAGGGATATTGAAAGAAGGGTTGGGGCAGGCAACACAGTGAATGGTGCACTTAAAGTTGTCATCGCAAATAAAAACTTATCCAAAAAAGGTAGAATGGCAGTGCACAATGGTTTTCTTCTACCGACCCTTATGTATGGAAGCGAAGCATGGAAGTGGAAAAAGAAGGATGAAAGTAAATAAATGCAGTAGAAATAAGATCTCTTAGACGAATGTGTGGATACTCTGTGTACGATAGATGTCGAATGAAAATATAAGAAATGAATGCGGTGCGAATGATGGTGTTATGAACAAATTAAAGAAAGGATCATTAAGATGGTTTGGACATATGGAAAGAACGAATGAAGAGAGAATGGTAAAAAAAAATATGTTAACGATGTAAATGGAACCAGAAATAGAGGAAGACCGAGGAAAACGTGGCAAGATCAAATAAATCAACTATTGAATGTCGGCCATGTGAGGAGTCGGAGAAATCGACGCGCGTGCATGACACGATGTATGAATGTTGAGGAAGCGAGAGAAATATGTCAGAAAAGAAAAGTGTGGCAGTCCATTCTTACTGCCAACCCATTCAGGGAGACGGCGTGATGGTTAGTTAGTTAGTATTAAAGTAAATTATGTTGGTTACTAAGTGAAAGAAGACTGTAGAAAAACGCATACATTATGAAAACGCCTAAAATATATATAATTCGAATATTTTTTTAAAATATTTAAATACAGAACGGTAATTTCGTATACTGATTTATGTAACTAACTCATTCACCATTGAAATATTTATTACATATTTATAAAAAAAAAACATCTTTAACATCGAATATCCCGCTCTTTCTTTTTTATCAGCATTGTGCAATTCATACTTTGCTATTTCGTAAAAAAGCATATATAGCAGTAAATGCGAAGTTAAGACACGAGGATCTAACATTCATAAAGTGGCAATCCCTTTACCCTCTCAGCGCTCACATTAGCAGTGATCACCTCATACGAGCGTGTTAATAGGCATAAGGGTTGTTTGCGACCTTCTGCCTCCTAATGGGGGTGGGAAGGGTTTAGAGGTACAGTGAAAGGGTGGAACGTGGAAATGTCCTCACAGGGATGACGACGGACAGGGTTTAAGCGGGATTGAAAATAACATCAACGTTTACCTTAAGACTATTCAAATAAAAAAATATGTTTTTTATAATGTTTATAAATATGTTTGATTTGTGTGTATAATTGTGAGCCAACTTAAAAAAGTAACTATAACGAGTTTACTTTTATTTAAAAGTATGCATAAAAAAAATCATATTCAAATGACAATTCGCAAAATTATTTAAGTAAACTAAATATATATTGCACATTAGCGATATTAAGACCCATCGATACGATATTAAACCCCATCATAACCAAAGGAAAACTAAAATTTCTAATTTTGCACATATTCAAATCAGTTCATTTTCTCAAAATATATTACAAACAACAATTATAATTTAAGGCATCTATTGAGAATAGATAAAAGTAAAATATATAATACCAGGAACAGCATGAGAGATGGTTCGACTTTAAGAATACAAGATACTCTCTAAAGTCAACAGTATTTGTCTTCTGAACGTGCTTTCGCTAATATGAAAGATGTCGATTTCCGAAGCGATCATGTTCAGCAGTTTGATTGCTCTTCCACCAGCATCACCAGAGGAAGATTGGTTCTGCATGTTGGGATAGAAAACAGTCTGTGCTAACGCTGTCGACGATAACCACCGGAACATAAATGATGGCATATGGCAGAATTCTCAAAGAATCCCCTGATATGTCTGAAGAAATGGGTAAGCATGTACCCATCCCTCCGTATCTGTAAACTATTGATCCCCAGCATGCCCAAGAGGAATACAGTGGGATAAAGCCACGCATAGCTACCAAAATCCCTCATATTGTCTGAACCAACACACGAAACTTTTCCATCACATTAGTCCAGGACAAGAAAGATATTTTCTGAGCTATTTTAAAACGTACATTTAAAAGCATATCATATTAAGATGATCCACGCTTTCAACATGGAGTAACTAATCCAATGGAGTATCCAATAATAATACTCTATATCCATGTATATACAACTGATGTTAACCTTTGTTCCGCTACGACTGACTTTAGTCACAGTAATTAATTGTGCGCATCAGGATCTCGAGTGTACGTTAATTGATTATTCGAGGGAAATACTGAAATAATAAATTATTGCTGTAATGATTTCCTTTGTAAGAAAATACAGTTTAATATTTTATTTTCAAAATGCGTTGACGAAGAAAACATATGTCGCGTGACGATGATAGATAGAGTAATGTTTGCTTAACGGTCTGAGGGTTGATTCATTAGATCCCTTCCTTTATTGTACATATCCTCTCTTTCTTGCACAAGTTCAGAATGGACTTTCGATTAGTCCGACGTTCCCGCCGCATTCTTAGTTCCGTTTGACTAGTGCCAATCTTCTATCTATATAAATAAAAGCGAAAGTGTGTTATTGTGCTCCAAAATTACTCTGTTAATAGGTCGCAGATCGAGTTGATTCTTTCAGGATTGATTAAATGGAACATGGCGGTGGTAATAGGCATACTTTTATTACGAATCGAGCTCTAATTAACTTTATAAATTAATAAATTAATTGATAATTTTCGTAGTACAGGCGAATATAGACCTTAAAATTCTAGCTCTGAGTCCAATGACGAATCGTTTTATAGATACAAACTGAATTTTAAATTAGTATACACACATTCTTGCACCCATACACATGTCATTTAATCCAATAAACAAATTGATATTGAAATTCAATTGTATTTCTTTAATATATATTGGTTTTATTTATATACTCGAATATAGCAATAGCGAAGTGTTGCCGGGTCAGCTTGTAAACATATAAATGTACCAATAATATAATTGCATCATTATCATTTCATATTCAAAACCAGAAAATTCAAATTCAATTTAATTTTATATGCCATACTTTTATTTTATATGCTAGTAACTTAACTCATTACATGCGTGAAGGGTTTTAATACCCCTTTGCTGGACTAGTGCTGGCCGGCGGGAAGGGTGTAAATACCTCTTACGAGGACTCAGCGTTATTTTAGTGATTTAATATAGTGAGTCACAATTTTAGTGATATATTTTTGAAAGTATACAGTATATAACATTGAATGATAATTGTAATTAGAATTTCAAGCTTCGCATGTTAATCAGCGCACACATCTACCAGCAAACAAAGTGTGACTAAATTAATATAAAAGTATTTTATATTAGTTCCGCGGTCACATCCCTGTTTTGAGATCGTCGCCGTGATGGTCCATTCGAGTCGGAAACATCTTTGTCATTGCTTATCCGTGATTGAAATCGGGTTATGTTGAATGCCTGGAGAGTGTGAAATATAATTCAGGGTTCCTGAAACGGTGACCGTAAGGGTTGGGGGGCCATTTGTGACGGAAAATCAAAGGCCTGCTATTTATTGCGGTTCGATTAAACAAACGTACGTATCCTTCCTAAGAGGTTTATTTGACTATTATACGAGAACTAATTTATTAAATAATTGATGAAATCGCACCGTGAGTGTAAAACCGAAACAAGTGCAAATATACAATTTGGAGATATGGGAGTTTAAAGACTTCATATTGCTTGGAAAAACTGTTTTTTTTTTTTATAAACCAATGATTTTCGGTATATATATTACTTTAAACTGAAAATCATTGGTTTATTAAAAAAAAACAGTTTTTCTAAGCAATATGAAGTTTTTAAACTCCCATATCTCCAAACTGTATATTTGCACTTGTTTCGGTTTTACACTCACGGTGCGAAATACTTTATTTCAGTTTTCCTCTGAAATATTATTATTATTGTTATTTTGTTCAATCGCTCTTTACATCATTACAGCGCGAGCCAAATCGATGGAAAGGGTATAGCTTTCAAATTGATTCTCATGATATGTGATAGGTAGCTCATCTATAACGATTTTATTGTCATGTAAATTCTACATCAGAAATTATTTATATTGTTTATTGAAATTTCTTGGTAGAAGTTCATTGTAAATAATGAAAATAAAAAAACTTTATTAAGAACTTTTCTATGTTTATTTTTAATGTAAAATCTACTTATTGATTTTCGTCTTCGACCGGTTTCGGCAGCTCGCTGCCATCTACTGGTGGAAATCAATAAGTGATATCAAAATCAATAAGTAGATTTTACACTAAAAATAAACATAGAAAAGTTCTTAATATTTTTTATTTTTAATTTCATTATTTTCTACATCAGACACAAGACAGTGTGACAACCACTCTATCAAAGCCGGGAATCGAACCCGGGAACTTCAGTGTGGCAGTCAAAGCACTTATCACTCGGCCACGAATGTCGTCATAATGTTTGGAGTACTGTTATTAGCATATTGTTATTGTTACTTGAACAATGATGTAATATTCCATATAAAAAATACATATAAAAACGGTTGTTTTCGAGAAATTATATTTTATCAACATTTTGAAAATTTCTTTACAAGGCGAAACATGCTAACTAACTAACCATCACGCCGTCTCTTGGAAGGGGTAGGCAGACAGAATGAACCGCCACACTGTTCTTTCCTGACGTACTTTTCTCGAATCTTTATACATCGTGTCATGTACGCACGTCGATTTCTCCGAGTCCTCAAGTGGCCGACATTAAATATTTTATATATTCGATCGTGCTAAGTTTTCTTCGGTCTTCATCTATTTCTTATTCCGTTTATATCGTAAACTTTTTCTTTGAGGAACGAGCAATTCCCATAAAATCCAATAGAACTTCTAGAAAACAGACGTTTTCATTCTTATTAATTATACAATATACTGTGTTAAGCATCGCTTAAAAATAATGCGAAACTCCAAATCTAATAATATATAGATCTAAAATCATATAATATATTCAATAAAATTAACGTAATATTTGGTATATGATGTCTTAGACTGGCGAAATATGTCATTTGCATAAAATATGGTAAAACTTCTAGAAAACAGACGTTTTCATTCGTATTAATTAATATTTTATAGTGATATTCTAATAATGCTATTGCAAGGTTAATTTACAATCATAAAAATCTTCTTAAACACATAATAAACAAAATTATAATAATTTTAAAAAATATACTCCGTTTTTCCGACTCCTAATATGGTAAAGTTAAAAATTAATTACGTTTGTTTTCACAATGTTTTCTTCTCTTCACTTTTAGTTCTATCATCTTTTGTGTTTTATTTATATCTAAAACAATATCTCTCAATCAAAAGCAATGAGTGAATTGAAACCGTTAATTTAGAAAGATTGTTTATAATAGGTAAAAGTAATGAGATGAAATCGATACACGTTGTTTATTCCGCGGAAAGCAATTCTTAGTAAAAATTAAAAATAATTATTCAGTGACGTTTTGTGTGTAAGACTATATACCTACCATATATCAAATCAAATCAAATCAGTTTATTTCATCAACAGACATTAAAAAAATTATTTTTAAGGTATCTATTGAGAACAGGTAAAATAATATATTGTGTATAGTATACTACCAGAAACGCATGTGAGATGGTTCAACATTAGGAAGACAGGATACTCTCCAGAATTAAGAGTATTTGCCTTCTGAACGTACACTCTATGACATGAAAGACGTCGATCTCCGAGGAGATCGCGTTCAGCAGATATGTTTATGTAAGACTCTCAGACCGGATAAGAAATACTGATTTACGTAGATGCTCTGGAGTAACGAATGCCGTCGACATGGTGGCCAAGCTCAAATGGTCATTTGCGGGACATGTTGCCAGATTGGTAGACGACAGACGGACCAAAAAGGTGATGCAATGGAGACACCCGATGGTTCGATGATAATCGAAAATTTGTAGGTGATTGGATGAGAAAGGCACAATACAGCAATGCGTGGGGAAGTAGTGGAAGGCTAATGTTCAGCAGTGGACAACAACGGTAAAGTAGTAAGTAAGATGTTTTGTAACATACAATTAACTCTTAATTTAACTAAGAATTAATTTCTTCTTACATACTATGACAACATTCGTGGTCGAGTGGCAAGTGCAATGACTGCCACAACGAAAGCTCCCTGGTTCGATTCCCGGCGATGACAGTGTGATTATCATGGTGTCATTGATCTGTTGTAGAATTCACGTACCAATAAATTAGCTACCTATCACATGTCATGAGAATTAATATGATAGCTATATATATACCCTTTACATCGATTTGGCTCGCGCTATAACATTGTAAAGAGTGATTCAACAAAATAATAATAATATTACTATAACGTTTTCAAATTAATATAATAAACATTAAACTTGTCAATTCGTATTGAGCTTAGCTCATAGGTATACCTCTCTGGTAATTAATACGAGTAATAATAAAAACAAATGTTTTCTAGTAGTGAATTTTTAATACTATTTTATAATTCCTTAGAAATGTGAAACATTTCCTTATTCCATTCCCATAAAATATATAATAATTAGCTACAGATATATATGTTTAATAATATACACACTTCAAATAAAAATTATATATATAGATGTTTTTTTTATTAGAAACTTCCACGCGTTGTTCTTATTTCTACAGCGACCGGTTTCGCAATGCTAGCTGACATCGACAGACTTAGAAGTTTGTCAATTCCAGATTAATTTAATTATTATTTTAAATGAACTTCCATCAAGAGATTTCAGTTAAATCATTATATTATCTAAACATTTCATATTTGGCAGTACCGCAAAATTACATAATATTAATGTAACATAATAAATATTCACCCTACGCAATTAAATCTCGTTCGTAATACGCATTTATAAAGCTTCAAAATACCCCTAAACGAGTGTCCCAAATGGGTCTCTTAACAATTATTACGCAACTTAACATTGTCTGTCACTAATCGATAAAGAAAACTCATGGTTACTCCGTCTTCAAGTCGTCATTTAACCTTTGTTAGGCTCGCCCCTGCCTCGACCTCCCTCTCCCCTTTATAAATGTCTGTTCGCCATAAGAACAACCCTCCAATTTGCTTTGTTGTCTACGTAAAATTGGAAGAAGAGCGAATGCCAGAGATTTGTATTGTTCTTGAAATCGGATTTTCAAACGCTTATTAATACGTTTCGCTGTGTGTCATCGTGATTAATTTCGCCGATGTAACCAAATTTCTAAGTAATATTCGTTTGTGCTGCGCGCTCTAGAATACGATAAAAAGCTTAATTGTGGTATAATTATAATTATATTAAACATTGTTAATCTGACAATTGTAATAAAATAAAAAGCTAACTGTTTTATTGTATTGTTCTGAAATTCTGAAGTTCTCTTTTTTAATTCTTCATATAAAGCACTCACTTTGTGGTTAGACATTTAAAAAAAATACAAATATAAATAAATCAACTTTGTATTTAACCACGGTAGGGTTATTATATTGATCCCTACTAGTTTCGCTTGGACCAAAGCTTCATCAGGGCAGTATATACAACTCCTTCTTCCCTTTAGTCTAGGTTGTATGATACAGAGGTTTCCCGGGATGATATACCCAGTTTTGTAGTTAGAAAAGTTATTAAAAAAAAAAAAAATGTTTTGAAAAATACTGTATTAATGTAACAAATTAAAAATTCTTTAATTATTGCGCTCCGAAACATGTTTGTGAGAAGTTTAAAGACAACAATTTTAAAAAAATTATTCAAATGTAATTCTACATCACAAAGTGATAGCGAATATTAAAGTAATTTTTTGTAATGTATACAAATACTTGTACTTGTAGGTCGAAAGAAGGGCGGAATGGAGAATGTTGTTAAAATAAAGCGACCGCTTAACCCAACCAATGACAGGTCATAAGTCCTGTAAACGCCTCGACTACCATATTCTGTTTCCAAAAAAAAAACAATTTACATCTTGTCTCTATTGAGATACAATTAATCCTTAAAGTTATACTAAAAATCGATTACTGATAAATTTATGTGCACATGCATTAACACTGTGTGTACTGTTTTATCCATTTAGAGTATATTCTTCTCGCAATTTTTCGAAAATCGATATAAATTAATCTAAACACAAATACGGGTATTTATTGTTTTTTGAACAATGATGTAAAACTCCATATTAAATAATTAATACGAATGAAAAAAGTTATGTTTTTCTAGAAGTTTTATTATATTGTTTTATTATATTACTAGCTGACCCGGCAACGCTTCGCTATTGCTATATTAGAGTATATAAATACTCGTACACCCAATATATATTAAAGAAATACAATGAAAGTTCAATATCAATTATTTTATTGGATAAAATGACATGTGTATAGGTGCAAGAATGTGTGTATCCTAATTCAGTTCATATCTTTAAAACATTTGTTTAATCCAAGCAAACTTGCTGTGAACTTGAATAATACTAATGTGAATTGAACAATTGAAGGCTGGGCATTACCAAGGTGGCAAGTTTGCAAAAAGTCTGAAATGAGTTTTTGATGCCAATTGGTCTTAAACATAGCTGTGCAAAAGCGCGTTATGATTTAATAATATAGTGTAGTTCAAACGTTACCCTAAAGATGCCACCCAAAAAAAGTTTATATATATCTTTTTCAGCTTTATGTTTAAACCATTAAACGTCCAGTCTTAATTTTTTTCCTCAATATTTTAAGTGAAATTAAAAAAACAAATAAATATACTATATCACATTTGCATAAAACATTCATACATATACAATTCATATCCGTTCACTCCTGGGCGTAGGCCTCCTCCATCTGCTTCAATGTCTGTCGATCCTGGGCAACACGCATCCAATGTCGTCCCTCCATCGAAGTTGAGGACGTCCTGGGTTTCGGGTTGCACTTCATCTACGCATATATCGAGGTGTGGGATCCATCCTCTGCACACGCGCATTCCATTATCTTCTGGGTTGTCTGCCTCATCTCATGACATCTTTCAGCTTGCAGATTTCACCGTTTCATGTTACCTAGAAATAAAAGGAAAAATATTAAATTAATATAGTGTAGTTCAAATGTTACCCTAAAGATGCCACCCAAAAAAAAGTTAATATATATCTTTTTCAGCTTAATGTTTAAACCATTAAACGTCCAGTCTTAATTTTTTTCCTTAATATTTTAAGTGAAATTAAAAAAACAAATAAATATACTATATCACATTTGCATGAAACATTCATACATATACCATTCAAGGTCATAATAATGCTCTTAGAAATACAATGTTTAGAGAAACAAAACCCTTGATTTTGATGTCCATTAGATGAAGCTAATAATGCACATTCACTTAACCAATGACGAAATTTGTAAATTTGTGTGATGTCTGGAAATATACATTGAATCAATTCTCCTTTGGAGTGTGATTCTACAGAAATCAGTTGATAATTTAAAGCATTCATTCCATACAATGAACTTTCATTGTTGCAGAATTTTACCCATTCCAGAAATATTTAAAATGTTGCATGTAGGTGTTTCAATGTTTTGTATCATCATCATCATGAGCCTATATCCGTTCACTCCTGGGCGTAGGCCTCCTCCATCTGATTCAATGTCTGTCGATCCTGGGCAAAACGCATCCAATGTCGTCCCTCCATCGAAGTTGAGGACGTCCTGGGTTTCGGGTTGCAGTTCATCTATCATCAGGGCTGCGAGCGGCATGCCATTTAGCGCTGCCACTCTTCCGATGATGTCCGACACTCCTGTTCTGCCTCTAATAGTGGAATTAAACCAATTAATCCAACCTGTACATACCATTTCAAAATTAGTTCATAAATATAACAATCGGGTGTGGGATCCATACATGCCAGTATCTTGCGTTGCGTGCCCCATCTCACGACATCTTCCACCTTGGAGATATCGTGGATAGCCGTGTTCCTCACCCTATCTCAAAGAGTCTTTCCTGGTATCATCCTTAGCGTCGGCATCTCTGCAAAAATCAAATAATTATATTAAAATGAGCAGTATATTTAAAAAAAAACACTCGATCATTGTAAGATTGGCGTGGGAACATCAGACCATTTGGAAATGTTATATTAGTGGATTTTTCCAACTGAGGCAGCTAATGCTGTATGTAAGGATATGTTTACCTATCACAGCATAACAGAGAAAAACTAAAACAGCTGAAGTAAATCGTCTAATCCAAAAGATATTATAGGTTATCGCCCTGCCAGAACAATTTTACATTAAAATAACTAACTAACTAACTAACCATCACGCCGTTTCCCCGAAAGGGTAGACAGAAAGAATGGACTGCAACATTTTAATCGATGCTGCACTCCATTCTTCTCTTTTCGCCAACGCGAGAGACGCGGTGTGATGGGTTGCGAACCTCATCGCCACCAATAGGCATCTCCCGCGCACACTTCAATCATTCAACGTCTACATAATAAATCTAAAACAAATTATACAAAATACAATGATATAAAATTAAATAACACATAAAAATAATTTAACACATAATGTTCTTTTAGATGGTGCACTTGTCGTCAGCTGGACGATCCGGACATTTGTGTTTATTTAATTTTTTATTCCACTGTTTTAATTTTAATTAGGCACTTAAAACAATCCAACACCAGCAAAAACTTGAAAATTTGATTGAAGAATTTATTCAAATTGTCATTGGAACAAATGAAAAATTTATTTTTACACCTGTCAAAATTCTTTTTATAAACGAAAAAACTTGTATTATTTTAACATCAGAAGAGTGAAAACGTATTTCGTGTCACAAATAACTATCACAAAGTGCGGCAACAATCAAATTGACCAAAACAATTCACTTATACAGGAAATATCTCCAAATTGACAGGAGCACCACATGAATCAAATATTTTTTTTTAAATCAGAACCAGAACCAGATTCCTTGCAGGATTTGCGAATTTATTCGTTGGGTATCCTATCTCTAACGGTTCTCCCCACAATAAAATAACATTATTAAAATAGATTATACCAATTCATAGAATTGTTACTTAGAATTTAACGTTTTTCCATGTATTCATAACATAACCTAAAATAATACGTAAGTAAAACGATAGGTATGTAATTTCATTTCTATCTATATAAATTCGATATAATTTAGAACTAAAACTTTGAAATATGTAATGCGGAAATATAATCTGTATTCATTTCAACGGCAAAATAGAATAAACTGAAGATATATATGAATTAGAAATATAAATATTTTACTTACGAAACTAACACGCAATTCAAATTTGACATTTCAGAGATAGGGATGGGCAATCCGCTCACGAGTCGACTCAAAGATTCGAATCGTTTTGGTGAGCGGGTGAGCGATGATCCATAAAAAAAAGAGCGGCAGCTCAATGATCCGCTAGGTCAGGGGGGTCGGCAAAATTATTAGCCAAAGAGCCAAATGCGTACTTTACAACGATTTAAAAAAAAATTGAGCGCCAAATATGTTTATTGATTTAGATAACCTTTATTATAATTTTTGCACTTCATTCAATTACGGGTACACTGAATAAAACATTATTTCATACTTCTTCCTGTGATGAAGGCGACCAGCCTTCTCTCCATCTCTTTGGTGGTCATCCTGGTGGTCGACGGCCCTCTGGAGTCTCTTGCATCACGATATTAGGAATTCTTGCTGGATCCATTCTCTCGATGTCTCTGCCTACTCCATCTCACTATGTCTTCAATGTTGCAGGATTTGCGAATTTATTCGTTGGGTATCCTATCTCTAACGGTTCTCCCCACAATAGGTCGCAGTCTGGTTCTGACAGTGTCTGTTCTTGCTTTGATTCCGTATGTTATTATGGACCTGATGCATGTTTGTTTGTTGTTATTCTTAATTTTAGGCACAATTCCATGTTCTCATCAATAAGACGACTTCGTAGTTTACTCTTGTTAAAATTCATGCTTGAATAAAATTGTCCGCATGAATATGTAGAAGCGAAAAGCGAAAGATCAGCAAGAGTCAGTAATACTATTTCAGGCGTTGAAGATGATGACTAAAAATCTTTGAATTGGCGATGATGATTAAGAGTTTTAGCTAAACCGGAATTGATAATCGTAATCACCAATTCCATAACTTTACAAATTTCTTCTGGAAATGTCTGCGGACAGAGCGTTCTTGATGAATGATGCGATGGTAAGCAAGTATCTCGCGATTATTTTTTCTTTCAACAAACCCCTTCGGCTCCGGAGCCGCATTTTGCCGACCTCTGCGCTTTCCGCTCAGTAAAGTGAGCCGATTCTTCTTGATAATTATCGAGCGGCTCCGGAGCCGCATTTTGCCGACCTCTGCGCTCGGTGAATCGTATATTATTGCAAAAGAGTCGACTATTTTTAGTGATCTCTTTAAGGGATCTGAGCTGAATGGTTCCGCTCAGTAAAGTGAGCCGATTCTTCTTGATAATTATCGAGTCGTTTGTCAAAAAAGTTGTTTGTCGTTGTGAATTTTTTTTTTAGCTCATCGACAAAAAATTTATCCTGGTGAATTTTTTTTTTTTACCGGAATCAACTTTTTTGGTCGAGGAGCAAAAAAAAAAGGTCACTAAAATAATTTCAAACTTTGAACGACTCAAAATGGTGAACCGTGGATCGTTAAAAAGAGTCGGCTCACTTTGCTGAGCGGAACCGTTCAGATCAGATCCCTGAGATGAGTCGTTTTGCCCATCCCTATACGTGCGTATATTTTTCAGTTCAAAGGAGCGACTAATTTCATATCTGACCACGCAAAGAGTCAAAAAAGCCACTAATTTGCATCTTATCACGCCAAGCGAATATAGACTCTAAAGATCGATACTCAGGTGATACGAACATGAAGGTCTATACTCGCTCGCACTACGAAAATTTATAAATTTACAAAGTTAATTAGAGCTCGATTAATAACAAAAATATGCCTATGCCCACCTATGTCTATCTATTAAGGAAGTGTATAACTTGGAAAATGATCAGCTCAGGAATAACCTCAGAAATAGTCCACACACACCCGGAAGATCGCCTTTTATTTATATAGATGACATGTTTCATCAAATGGTTATATGCCACATTTGATAATGCCTTAGAAGGGCGAAACATGTCATAATATAATAAAACAATATAATAAAACTTCTAGAAAAACATAACTTTTTTCATTCGTATTAATTAAATACAGGTATGTTACATAGAAAAAATATTGTCTCAGTTTATTACAATTTGCTGTTGGGTTCGCCACATTGACGAGTTGTGTAAATCTATTGTTTAATGTTTACTTTTGTGAAGTATTCCGTGATTAATGTACTCTTTAAAAAAAATACGAATGTAGCCTAGAGAATAAATACGATCACGAGAACGAGTATTAAAAATGCAGACAAACCCAGAAACGCAGAAGGTATTTCAGTGAACGTAAAATTTAAAAACGTTTTCATAAAGAGTGGTATCCAGGCCCGAAATAGATTTTTCAGCCCCAAAATTGGAGTCATGAAACAGTTTGATTCACCGCACCCGGAAAGCGGTACAGGTAGCTACCAATTTAATAATGAACTCCCTCGGCGTCTCCCCCAGGATAATCCGCCCCCTCTCCCACCCCTCGCAGGATTCCACCCCTCTCCTCCCCAGTCCAATCCATCCTTCCTCTTTGTGCCCACACCGCTGGAGCCGTCCCCTTCGAAATGCTTGTGATCACTTTCGTGGAATATAATTAACGAATCATACTCGAAAGGTTTCAAAAATTCTGTACTTGTGTTTATGTTGATTGCAAAAATAATACACATACAACACACTTTTTAAAATTATAATGGTTGTTTTTTAATTGATTAATGTTATAATCATTATGGGGATCACTGGACCAGCTGGACAGAAACATGATAAGTGAAGTGAAGTTAGTGAAAAGTTTCGCCTATCTGGGGTATTATCAAAACCAACTAACTAACCATCACACCGTTTCCCCGGAGGGGTAAGTAGAGAGGATGGATCGCCACATTTTTCTATCCTGACATAACTCTACATTCACACATCCTGACATCCACGTTAATAATAATAATAATATGCTGACTTTTAAAGCGCCGTTTTTGTGATGTAATCACCTCAAGGGCGCATTAAGACGTGTTTTAAATCTTAAAAATCTAAATGTGACCGCTTAAAAAACGATCGGTTTAAAAGTATAGTAGAACAAAGTATAAATGTTTAAATTGGGTATGAAATATGAAAAAGATGGGTTTTCAATTTAGATCTGAAATCTGTCGGATCATTTATGCATCTAAGGTGTGAAGGGAGATTGTTCCAAGCTGATGGACCGGCTACCGCGAACGCTCGATCCCCGAAATTTGTACTGGGGCAACGCTTCGGCTCAACTAATCTTCCTATTGCTGAGGAGTTCGCCGAGCGAAGTGTGGATTTCCGTGAATTTAGGCTGTCCGTTATACAGAGTTCAGATATATAACTTGGTGCCATTCCATGTTGCGCTTTGAAGACTGTCCAGCAGAGTTTATACTGGATTCTTTCTGGACTTTTAAGCCAGTGAAGTTCTTTGAGATGTTGTGTTATATGGGACTTTTTTGGAATGCCTTTAATGAGCCTTGCTGCTGCATTGAACGCAGATTGAAGTTTGTTTATTTGTTGTTTTGGAATGTTTGCATAAATTCCATTACAATAATCAAGTCGTGACACAACGAAGGAATTTACAAGAGTTTTGAAAGTGTCATGGGGAATACTCCTTTTGACGGATTTTAATCGTCTTAGGTGGAATAAACTAGCGCTGACCGTGTTATTAATTTGGGATTTTAGAGACAGATTTGCGTCAAGATAAACACCAAGAAGCTTTGTGGAGTTTTCGATTGATTATTTATTAAATAAATTGGTGTAAATACACATTTACAATTGTATTATTATTATATTTAATAAATCATTTGATTTCCCGAAAGCTTACCCTAATGGGTATTTGCATATTTTTTCCAATAACTTTTCTGCTTGTTTAAAATTTTACTGACCGCTTGTGAAAAGTTATTGATAGAGGGCCGACTGCACGCACGGATGCAGCATGAATTGAAAATGTAAAGTTGTATTCGGCTATTAGAGCAATGCTAACCGACCCCCGATGACTGTACACCCACCCCATCACGTGGCGTCGTTTTATCCCGCCCCAAGGCACCCTGCTACATCGACGCACAATACATACACGCTATAAATTAGATAGCCGTTTTAATTCATAGTAATCAATAACCGAGCGGGAAAATCAGTGATTCTTCATTGGTTATTAGCGATTACGCTGGTAATTTTGTCATCAGCAGATAGAATTTCATTTATTTATTTAAAACATGTAATCTGACATCATCCACCGGGTAGCAACTATAAAGTGGCAATGGGCAAGTCACGTACTCAGAAGTTCAGACGAAAAATGCTGATAGAGACCGTGGACGGCAAAGAGAAGTGCAGGGCGACCGTAACTACGGTGGAAGTATGACCTGAACAGGCATGTCGGAATAATCTGGAGTGTCGAAGCTAATAGAGGAATCTTTATCATAAAATATTCATAGATGGCGTTAGTGTATAGATTGAAAAAACTACCATGTAAAGGGTGGTGTTACAGATTAACATATATACAACTTCCAAAAATTTGTCAGACATGGTGGTCATAAGAAAATGGAATGGGGAATATTGTATTACATCAAGCGTGCGCGCTTAACCCAACCAATGACAGGTCATAAGTCCTGTAAACACCTCGATCAACTATATTCTGTTTCCAATTTGCATCTTCGTCTTTATTGAGATACAATTAATTATTTTATCATAAAACTTCCAGAAAACATAAGATTTGATTAACATAAAATATCCTTTGAGTGTGTGATTTGATGTGAGTGATTAGGGCTCGGAATTGACATAAAAAACATATTTTTTTCCTGGACTTAGCTTTCAATAAGACGCCGTTTTTGAATGTAGAAGCCGTTTTTTAATTTGTAGACCCTCTATCATCATCATCAGCCATCTGTCATCCACTGCTGAATGTAGGCCTCTCCCAAAACACGCCACCGCCCGTCCCCTATCCGTTGCCGCTTCCATCCATTCATGTCTAGCAATCCTTGGCAAATCGTCGATCTAGCGGGCAGGGGGACGTCCAACTCTACGGAATCCTGTACGCGGTCTCCACTCCAGAGCCCGTCTCCCCCGTCGGTTCTCCGACTGACATGGCCAGCCCATCGCCACTTCAGCCCGCCCATCCTCAGAGTCACCTCAGTCACCTTAGTTTGTTGTCGAATAAATATGTTTCTAAATCTGTCCCTCAAAGTTATTCCTGGAAGTTAATAATTGGAAATAAAAAAATTATCAATGAAATCGAAAAAGGCCGTTTACAATGGAGTTCTAGTTCTAACCCTTTTGTAAAGAAGCAAAGCATGAAACTGGTAGAAGAAGGATGAGAGCATAATAAATGCGGTAAAGATGAGATCCCTTAGAGGTGTGCGTGATAAAACGATGTACGACAGAGTATCGAATGCCGATATAAGGAAGGCACGTAGAGCGGAAGAAAGTATTATGAACAAAATTATGAAAATATCACTGAATTAATTTGTTACACATTGAACGCATGGGTAAAGAAAGAATGGTTAAAAAAAGTAAAGGTCAACGATGTGAATGCAGTACGGAGTCGAGGAAGACCGAGGAATGTTATGTTAGAAGTCAAAATAATCGCTATATGAATGTGGAGGAAACTAGAGAGGTGTATCAGGATCAGTGGCAATACTCCCATAGAAGGCCAGAAGCCCGGCTTGCGTAAGAAATTTTGAATCAAAACCTCTCCTGGTTTACAGAGTTTTAGTTCTTGTGGCTATTCCTCTTACGTCTGATGGGAACATTGTTAGAAGATGATTTGGTGGGTTGTTGGTTTATGCGAAGCATGATTACTCAGATTTAGGGGTTTTGATTCAAAATTTCTTACGCAAGCCGGGCTTCTGGCCTTCAATGGGAGTACCGCCACTGGTCAGGATAGAGTAGTGTGGCGATCCATTCTATCTGCCTACCCTTTCGGAGAAACTGGGTGATGGTTTGTTGTTGTTGTTAAAATAAGAACGCGATTACAACATTGTAGTAAATGTACATACATTAGAATGTAACAGTAAAATGAGCAAATTGTCGTTTCTTTTTCTTAATCGTGTGATTTAAATGTCTCGACTATTGATTGAGCAATTCCTCGATCATTGAATCGAATCAATTATGATCATTCATCTCGTCAAACGCTTTCAATCCTCCTCTCAGCTATCTGTCATCTCACACACAAAGGGAGAAACAAGCTAACTCCTGAATGAAGCATCACGCCGCCAATCATTTATATTGACTGCTTAAAATACGCCTTATTCAACGGTACAGTGCGGTAAGTTCAAATATTATTATTATTTTTGATAAATGTAACTAAATCTCTTTTATATTCGCCAAACATTGTGTTGAGGATTCATTGAATAATGTTTATTACTACGCAAACAACACTGACTTTAAAAATTTAAATTAAAATGCAAACATGTTTCGGACATAGAAGCCCTTATTTCACCAGTTTTTGTTAGTTTTTGTATATACGCAATAAATATTAAAACAAAATTTTCACGAATGTGGTAATTTTTTCATGTAAGAATTGTTTAAATTGTATATCAATGGGTAAAATGGAGGGATGTCGGAGTGTTGGTAGAAGGCAGTTGTCCTGGCTGTGGAACATAAAAGAATGGACAAGAATGACCAGAGTTCAGAATCTGTTCCAAGTGGCGCAGGATAGAAATGCCTTTGCTGCAGTAATCACCTACATTGAGGGGACCTGACACGGCACTGGAAAAAGAATATTGTATTTACAAAACATTGATGAAGGATTTCCGTGTCCGAAACATGTGTGTATTTTAATTTTATTTGAATAAATTTCTCTTTGTTTACAAAGTTGAAAAAACGTTGTTTAATTGAATCTAATAAAATATAATAATATATATTTTTTGTGCGTGACAGCCTTCGTGGCAGAGTGGCAACAGCTATGACTGCAAACGGAAAGTCCCAGGTTCAGACGGCCATTATCGCGTTTTTCGACAACTTGGTTGACGGCAAATTCGACATCGTTATCATCCAGGAACCCTACATAGGCCGAACCAAAAGATCGACAAGTCCGCGCTCAGGAGGTCGACCTTCAAAAAAGGCGGTGTGGGTGCGTCGGTCAAGACGGCGATAGTGGTATTGGACGATCACCTGGCATAGCGTGCCATACTCCTGAACCGGCACAGCGACGGCAATGGCGTTTTCGTGGACATTTATTTTATAATAAACATTTTTTGAACGTCTTTTTATTCTTCCCATTGTAATACCAGTAGCAAAGACCAAGAGTATGGCATTCTCTCGAGCTCAGATAGGATGTAGGGTGTCTGTGGGGGGTGTTTCAGTGGAACAGGTGGAAAAATTTAGATATCTGGGTTTAGACTTGTGTGTGGGAAAACGTATCTACCGTGTAAAGTGATGGGGCAAGTAAACAAGGCTGCGATCATTTCAGGATGCTTCAAGAATTCAATTTGGAAAAACCCTGACATGAAGATCAGCAGCAAAGTGAGAATTTATAAGACTTGTGTGCGACCTATAGTATCGAGTGCAGGGCGGACACCACCAGAAATGAAGACGCTCAGATATATAATATATATCTGGCAAGACACAGAAAGAGAGGATATGGAATACACGGATAAGGGAGATATGCGAGGTCGAGGATGTCGGTAGGTGGTGAAGGCAAAGAAGATACTGGTATGCACACGTGAGGAGAATGGATCCATCAAGACTCCCGTTCATCGTGTTACACGACCAGCCCCATTGTAGACGACCCTCGGACAGACTACCAAAGAAATGGATCGACAGCTGGGAGTCGACATCGCAGGAGGCCAATTCCTCTTAAGAAACAGGCCAGTAGGCCTGCCTACACTAAGAATAAGAAGAGAAGAAAAAGATTGTAACACCCCTAATTTTCCGGTTGAGGTTTAACATAGTTTCCTCGGCTGAAAGGCGAATGTCGGAAAATAGAGATAGCCCATGGACCCCAGAGCTTGACTGAGTCAGCTCTGTAGAGCTTAAATATATAATATAGAAAGACATTGTATAATAACTATTGATAATATCCCTGAGATAAACAACTGCAAGGATCCAATATTATAATTGAAACCAATAAAAAAAGTATTAAATATAAAATATATAATAATATTTATAAAAAACTTAATTATCAATATTACGGTTTGAAACGTTTTTCCTTATTAGGACACTAAACATGTAGAGAGTACTTTCAATATATTTACAATGTAAGGGAAAAAAGATGTTGTTATAATTAATTCTAAGAAATTCCCAATAATATTAAGTAGCATTTCCATCATAAATCGAATTTGGAACCAATTACTGATATTTTACATAAAAATATTTTTTTGCATTACATGAGTAGCTTTTGATAATTCTAGGAATTATTGATAAAAACTCCACACTGAATCTTACAGTATCAATACACAGGGGTAGAAGAATCAATAGTTCCAATATTAGAACACCAAAGATCATTTGTATTAGGGAAATAAATAATGGAAGAGTGATATTTGTTCGCTGATAAGTATTATGTTTTTATGATAATTCAATCGAAAAAAGACCAAAAAAATCAGAAACCGTAAAAATAGGCCATATTTTATATAAACTAAATATTAGGTCCTTACATATGAAATTGGCGTTTTGCCGTAATGGCAAATTTGATCTCAAATATCTTCTCTTTGGTTAGGAATTCCAAATTCAAAATTTATACAGCTATTAACTCAAGTATTTGTGTTTTAAAAATTATAATTTATTTGTTTTTTCCTCAATTGTTTTTTTTCTTTGCGTCATTCAGTTTACAAAATGGAAAACTTGAAATATCGCGTTATTTACGAGTACGAGTTCCACCGTGGCACCAGTGCTGCAGAAACGTCTCGAAGGATGAATGATGTGTATGGCGACGGTGCCGCAAAAGAAAAAACAGTGCGTTTTTGGTTCCAAAGTTTTCTTTCTGGAAATTTCGACCTGCAGAACAAGCCCCGTGGAAGGCCGGAGACCAAAGTTGATAATGAAGAATTGAAGGCTATTGTGGAAGCGGATCCATCGCAAACCACGTCCGAGTTAGCTGCAGGCTGCGATGTTAGTGATAAAACTATTTTAATCCACTTGAAGCAAATTGGGAAGGTGAAAAAGCTTGAAAGGTGGGTACCTCACGAATTGAGTGAAGCAAATCAACAAACGCGCGTTGACTGCTGCGTTGCATTACTCAACCGGCACAATAATGAAAGGATTTTGAATCGAATCATTACCTGTGATGAAAAGTGGATCCTATATGATAATTGGAAGCGCTCATCGCAATGGCTGAACCCTGCCGAACTAGCCAAACCATGCCCCAAGCGAAAATTGACTCCAAAAAAGTTACTTGTGAGCGTTTAGTGGACTAGTGCTGGTGTCGTTCACTACAGCTTTCTTAAATCTGGCCAGACGATTACGGCAGATGTCTATTGTCAGCAACTGCAAACCATGATGGAAAAGCTAGCTGCTAAACAACCGAGGCTGGTTAATCGCTTTAGGCCACTGCTGCTTCATGATAACGCTAGACCACACACTGCACAACAGACGGCTACCAAATTAGAAGAGCTTCAATTGGAATGTCTAAGACATCCACCGTACTCTCCGGATCTTGCCCCAACAGATTACTATTTTTTCGAAATTTGGATAACTTCTTGCAAGGGAAAAAATTCAACTCCGATTGGGCAGTCCAAACCGACTTCAAAGATTTTATTGATTCCCGTCCGAATGGTTTTTTTTAGTAAAGGGATCGATGAACTACTTATGAGATGGCAAAAGTGCATAGATAGCAATGGTACATACTTTGATTAAATAAATATATTATATTTAAAAAAAATCAACTTTATGTTCCTCCCATACAAAACGCCAATTTCATATGTAAGGACCTAATATTACTATAAAGCAAATGAGCTCATAGATTATTACATTAGTAACAATATTATATATACAACTAACTAATTAACTAACCATCACGCCGTCTCTCTGAACGGGTAGGCAGAAAGGATGGACTGCCGCACTTTTTCTCTGACATATTTCCCTCGATTCCTCAACATTCAAACATCTTGTCAAACACGCGTCGATTTCTCCGACTCCTCACGTGGTCGACATTCAATATTTGATTTATTTGATCGTGCCACGTTTTCTTCTGTCTTCCTCTATTTCTAGTTTCATTTACATCGTTAACATATATATTTTTTTACATTCATTCCTTCCATGTGTCCAAACCATCTTAATGATCGTATCATAATTTTGTTCATAACACCATCATTCGCACTGCATTTACTTCTTATGTTTTCATTCGACACATTCATACACAGAGTATCGACACATTTGTCTAAAAGATCTCATTTCTACTGCATTATTCTACTTTCATCCTTCTAAATTAAAAAAGGATCTCTTAGATGGTTTGGACATACAGAAAGAATGGATGAGAGTAGAATGGTTAAAAAGTTGTACACGAGCAGCGTGAGTAGAAAATGAAGCAGATGACGACCGAGGAAAACATGGCATGACCAAATTAATCAATTACTTAAAGGCGGCCACATTTGAAGTCGGAATAATCGACGTGCGTGCATGGTTTGATGTATGAATGTATGAGGAACCCCGAGAGGTATGCCAGGACAGAGCATTGTGGCGATCCGTCCTCTCTGCCTTCCCCTAGGGGAAAATGGCGTGATGGTTAGTTCATCCTTCTATTGCCAGTTCCATACGTAAGGGTCGGTATTATTGCACCATTGTGTACTGCCATTTTAGCTTTTTTGAATAGGTTTTTGTTTGTGATGACAACTTTAAGTGCACCATTCACTTTGTTACCTACCCCCAACCCTTCTTTCATTTCATTTCATTTATTTATTTTAAACATATCTAAAGCATTACAGCATTTTTTTTCCAATACACTAAAGATACAAGTTAGAGATACACAATAATAAGTAATACATAATAGATTAATAAAAAGAGCGAGAAACATAAGATGCATGACAAATTAATAAAATAAATATACCATACAATTATAATAAAGATAGTACTTCCCTCAGATGAGCCAAACTATCACAAAATATGTCAAACTCCGAGGTGATACGATTAAAAATATTTTTGTGAATGTATACTTATACTTGTATACGAATCCTGGATTTTCACCCATGGTGGGTGGTTAATTCAAATTTAATGGTGGAATGGGGAATGTTGTAATTACATAAAGCGTGCGCTTAACCCAACCAATGACAGGTCATAAGTCCTGTAAACACCTTGATCATCCATATTCAGTTTGCAGTTTGCTTCTTCGTCTCTATTGAGATACAATTAAATTTGATACGATTAAGCAAAGATATTGCTCTACCTACCGGCATAACCATTGGCAGGTTGGTTCTGCATCGTGGCAGATAAAACAATCTATGGCCCCTTTGTCGAAGATGCTATAGATGGTTTTACATCACTCAGGATTTCTGAGTTGTGAATACAACCGCCTATCAGTCGAAAGAAATAGACACCCAAGTGAATGTCTCGTCTCCTCTCGAGTGACTGGTAGCCTAGCATCCCTAGCAAGAAATCAGTTGGAAAGAGCCACGGGTAATATCCATACTCCCTAAGATAGAGGTATCGCAGACATTTTTTCTGCACCCTCTCCACCATCAGGGAATATCGAACCTCATGCGGCGCTCAGATAATGGAACTAAATTCCAACCGACTTCTCACCAGAGAGTTATACAGCAGCTTCAGCACCTGAATATTACGAAAGATCTTGGCGTTTCTAATGACAAAACCAAGCATTTTAAGAGAGCTTTGAGATACAATAAATAAAATTTTGTACTTATGACACTTTACTCTAAGAATCTCGGAATTATATTAGTCCATTATGACTGTTTAAAATAATTAATTACCGATTCAATCGATTGGCGGCGTCGTTTAGTATCCGAACGGTCCATTAAACAGATATTCCGAACATGGCTGTTAATCTATCCGAAGATAAAGCAGCTTCCTACAGCCGATAAGAAGAAAGATTAAGCTATTACCGTTTGCTTTTGGTGTCTGTTTCCGGTACTCCGGAGCCACGGCTGCCTTTTATCCGAAACCCGTTTCAGAGCCATGCCATGCGCTGGTCCGTCATTTAAATTACTTATCCAATTCATTAAGGAAGCATTCTGGACTCAATGACTTTAAAAACAAGACGTAACCAGATTCCATCGTTACAATACAATTAAACAGTTTTAATGGAATCAAAATTCAAAGGTAGTGCACTGGGCAAGAAGAAAAAAAATCGATTCATGATGGATATCAGTCTTGAATGAAATATGTATAAATTAAGATTTTTTATGAATTGAAATACCGTTTGTTTTCATCGAGATGTTTCAAATACATTATATCTTCATCATCGGAACCTGAACTGGATCTTCTGGCTCTTACGTCTTTCGCCTTGACAGTTCAATATGAAGTGTCATTTGATAGTAATACGAATGAAAACGTCAGCTTTCTAGAAGTTTTATTATATTTTACGAGAATGACATATTTCACCCTTCTAAGGCATTATCAAATGTTTGATTGTGTTCTAGTAGAGAGAAATTGTCTAAATGTTACAGACTTCCCCGAATCGATATTCACGACTAATATACCTACTACGACATACGTTTTTAAGTTGTTGCTGAGTCATGGGGAGAATCTAATAGACCTCCATGGTCATGTTTTTCTATTTTATTTTTATCTCGAAACCACGATTAACACTTTGTTATACTCGTATTATTTCAAGAGTTGAGATACGGCAAAAATTATCAAACCAACTTAAATAAATTAACTAACCATCACGCTGTCTCCCCGAAGGGGTAAGTAGAAATAATGGATTGCCAATTTTATTCTTTTCTGACATACTTCCCTAGCTTCGTTTATAAATTAATCAACTGAAGTAAAGATCACTAATAATTTTGAGATCACAAAGTTAATGGTTTTCGAATATTTATTATGTTTTAATTTAAATTTTTTATTTTAAAAGTAATCTCATTTATTTATTTACCGAGTATATGGTTTTAATACCTCCCAACTCAAGTGATCTCAGGCTGTACCGTGCGAGGTACAGCCTGATATCGAGAAGAACTGACCCCAACAGTTAATACAGACGATAAGTTGGGATAACGCCAGGAAGAAGAAGAATCTGATCAAGTACAACCGGGTGGTGGTCTAGGGGATAGAAAGCCTGGCTCCTGATCTAGGGGGCATGGGTCCAAGCCCGGACACGACCAGATTTCTTCTTCATAATAATGAGCTATTTTCTGCTCACATTGAAGATTGTAAAATGAATAATAATAATAATTAGTAAATTTTACCTAACGTAAAATAAATAAATATTCGTTTTGAAAATAAATGTGAGTTCATAAATTTTATAGCATTAATTTTGTGATCACGAATCATCAATGCCCTTTGATTAATTCTCAAATTAAGGTAAATATAAAAGCCATGGAATAGTGTGACATTTTGAAACAAAATAATTTAACAACGCTGTTGAATCAGTCTCTGTAATTTTCGGACAGACAGCAAACGAGTCACCAATCGAACCAATCCGATATGGTCGTAGCCTTAAGGAAGTAGATTCCTACCAAAGAAACACCTAGCACTAAATATTTTGAAAAAGCTGACCACGAGAATTGGCTGTTCGAGAGATAATTGTGTAATAGGATTTAGATAACCCATATAACATACAAAATATGTGTTAATGAAATGGAAACGCGAATAATTATCTATCTGATACATTAAAGATACTGTGTTTTACCATCACGCAAATAAGGCGTTGATTTTAATGGTTTCATTAATTTCTAGTACATTTATATCACTTTAGCAAAATCCTGGCAATCCATTCTCACATAAACGTTAAGTATTCGCACGAAATTTACATTTACGAAAACGCGTTTTATCAGTATATTCTTGTGTTTTTTTTTTCTTGGTACTTTACAGTTCGTCACGAAGTCATTAATTACTTGAAAGCCAACATATTATGCGCCAATATACCAATAAAATAAATAATATTGTGCACTCTAAAACGATACAATTAAAAAAATTTAAGTAGCTGTTTAAAAAGTAAACATGATCAGAATTATAGATGTTGTGAGATATGCGAGTTTTTTGGAACATCTATTATAAGTCGTGCTGCCACATTGATAACAGATTGAAGTTTATTTGTTTGTTTCTTGTGTATGTTGACGTAAATGCTGTTGCAATAGTGGAGTCGAGATACGACGAAGGAATTAACAAGTATTTTTAATGCATCAGTGGGAACATTTCTTTTGATGGCTTTGAGCTGCCTTAGGTGAAAGAAACTGGCGCTCACTGTCTTATTTATTTGGGTTTTTAATGAGAGATCAGCTTCGAAGTAGACTCCAACAAGTTTTATGGAGTTATTAGGAATGATGTCATTTCCGATTGTGGGTTGTTGGTTTATGCGGGGGGCATGATTTTTATTGTGAGCTATTCATATTGGAAATATTTTATAATCGATTGTTTTGGCCGAAGCACATATGATACTTCTTATTAAATGTTTAAATTTGAAACACTGTTATAATTTATTTACATGAGTTTGTCGCGACAGCTGTTTCGCCAACATGTGTTGGCAAGTTGGCATCATAAAAATAACTTTTTGTAACACTTCATCATAGGTTGGCGAAACAGCTGTCGTGACAAACTCATACAAATAAATTGTAATATGTAATAACAGTGTTTCAATTTTAAACATTTAATAATTGTATATATAATACTTAAATTATTCACAAAAAAATTAACTATTTTAAGAGGGTGAGTAACCCTTACGTAATGTATTGTATTTCGCGATTAACTAATTTTACAAGAATTTTTAAAATATTTTCTCGTCAACTGTTACTTAGAACTGCTTCTTCTTCACTAGCCTTTATCTCTCCTCCGCTAGATAAAGGCCTATTTCAACTCCTTCCACTCGTCTCATTCTTGACTATATCGCATCCAGGCATCACCAGCTATTTGTCGGTCCATCTCTTTTTTGGCCATACAATAGGTACTTCTTTTATTTGTCCAGGTTCTCAACATCAAAATTCATTGAGCCCATCTGGTGTCCCCTGCTTGGCCATATGTCCTGCGCATTGCCACTTTAGTTTTGCCACGCGGTTTATGGGATTAGCAACTTTGGTCCCGTTTGATATTTTGATTTTTTATTTTATTTCGAAGACTCACACCAAGCGTCTGTTGTTCGGTTTGAACCGTGAGAATTCCGTAGGGTTGGACATCCCACTACCCACTGGACCGACGATATTATGAGGATTGCTGGAGATGGGAGAAAATGAGAGTGACGATGGATAGGGTGCAGTGGCGTGCTTTGAGAGAGGCCTACGTTCAGCAGTGGACGGCGGCTTATATTTACACTTAATTTCAATATACAGGGTGTCCCAGATCTCGACGTCAACCCGGAAACAGATGGTAGGGCAAGTCATACTGGTTATAAAAAAAAAAATTAAAAAAATCTAAGTTTTATATTTTTGAAACACCCTGTGATGGTCTTTTAACTCCCGCTTCTACAAATCTTTACTATTTATAATTTTTATTTTTATTATGTAATCCTGAATAATGCTTCTATAAATTGTTGCCTAAAATTTATAGCTTACTTCTTCAGCTTGGAAGAAAATGGTACTTTTTGCCCAAGCAAGTATTCAAAATGAAAACTACGCCCAATTTTAACTGACTGTACTGAAAACAAAAATGTACTACGCTATTTTGGCAAGTAACTTTAAAAGTCGGCGCATTTAATGAGAATTCCAAAATGGTATAACACTTGCTTGATTATTTCTTAAATGCCTATAATTTCAAAAATACAAAACTTAGATTTTTTTTTACATTTTTCTCATAATAGGCGGGCCACACTGTGATAAACAAGCTGGTTTGAAACCAAAATTTGTATACAGAATGTTATTACTCAAACTTAAACCATGTTCTAGACGTAGTAAAAACGTCGATTTTAGTTAAACCGCGGATGTTTCTGCATACGGTTATCCTTTCAAACTATTCAACAAACATGGTACGTTTATCTCTCTTCCTCGCATTATTTTACCCGGCGTAGAATGAGATAGATAGTCTGGCTCGTTGGTTGGAAACCGATGTTTATCACAGTCTGGCCCGCCTTTAACTAGCATGCTATCATCTGTTTCCGGGTTGACGTCGAGATCTGGGACACCCTGTATATTATGATGAAAATTGTTTTTTAGCCTAAAAATTAAAGCGTGTATAAAATGAAGACAGTCGGTTTTCTGCAGAACGACTTTGAATTGAATGACGGTTGTACTTTGAGTTCTCATCGATGAAGTCATCAACTTTTAGTGTACTTAATGCATTAGTCAATGCCCACTAATCGCTTAAGGTAATCAGAATATTCACAGTAATTCCGTGGGTTAACTAAACTTTCTTTAAAGGTTATTTTTAATGTCTCGAAGAAACTTGATTTCACAAAAAATTCTCACGATTTTATTGATTCGCATATTCGAAACGAGAATAGACGGAGAGATTTAAATGGGCCCATTAATCTGAACCTATATGTAAGATAATGTTCTTATCAGAATGGTGATATATTACTGTAAATAAACTTAATTTCAAATCAAAAAAATATTTATTACCTTTGTTAAAAATTCTAACTAAGAAACAATTAACCCTACCACTAGGCTTAATTCCTCCCTTCCCCTTTATAATTGTTCATTTAGTGTGTAAGTAAAAATTGTGGCTCATTTCGTTCTTAAAAATTCTACACTGAGGAAGGGCGTCTGTGTCCCGAAACATTTTTGTGAAAACTGCAAAAAAGAGAAAATATAATTTATAACTGACCTCTGAGGCAGTTTGAGAATACCCTCGCAAGGCGAAACAAATTTGTCACAATTTATATGTTTTATATATATTAAATCCAAGTAAAAACACTAAACAATCGTGTTTACTATTATATATTAATAATGGAGTTTTACAAAAATTATACCTCAACCATCAACAAATATTAAAATATAATGATTTTTTAAAAGTTATTAAATTATAAATAACTTGTAAAATGTTAGCTTTCTTGAAGTTTTAATATATATTTATGGGAGTGTCATGTTTCACCATGTTAAGGCAGTATAATTTTTTTTATTTGATAATGTCCTAGTAAGGCGAAACATGTTTCTCCCATAAAATACAATAATACTTATAAAAAATTAAGATTTTCATAAATATTGAATGAATGTGTATAGTAAAAACTTGGATCATTTCCTAAAACACCCATGAGTTGATTAATTAATAATAATAAAGTAGCTTTATCTTGTTCATTATTATGATTATTGTAAAAAAACATGTATTACTTTGCTTTCGCCGTTTTGCAATAGATGGCAGTAGCAGTAAATGGTAGTTGGAATAAATAGATCATAGATGTCATACAATAAGCTTAAGTATTTGTAAACATAACGCCATCGAAATATTAGTCGATTTGTGTCTGCATCATAAAGTTATTCCCGATTAAACATGTCAGCTTACGAGACGAATTTTATGCTTTAATATGAAGAAATCTGCAGCTGAGGCTCATCGAATGCTCTCAAATACCTATGGTGAGGCCGCTATTAGTGAAAGAACATGCCGAGAGTGGTTTCAACGCTTCAAGAACGGTGATTTTAACGTCGAAGACCAGCATGGCGGTGGAAGAGAGAAGGTTTTCGAAGATGCAGAATTGGAGGCATTACTTGATCAAGACTCGTGTCAAACGCAACAATAGTTTAAGCATTAAAGCTTAACAAGTCCCTTTCTTCTACTATCATGAAACTTCAAGAAAAACTGTATTTATTTTTTTCAATAAAAAGCTGTATTACATTAGTGAAGTCTGTTCCATTTTCCAGAATACAGACGTAATAAGTTCACATTATTAGATTGGCAAAACCAAAGCATATGGTGAATGATCCACTCAAAGAGAAATTTTCCTCTCGCCGCATACAACCAAACTAATGAATTCCATTTACAAATTCGAAGAGTGATTTTTTTTGTGTTCATCGATTAACGTTTTAACGCTAACAGTTTTTTGTGTGATTTTACAACATAATTAATCGACTTGATTTAATCATAATTAATTTAATAAACAAACAAAAAACGCTGCAAATATGAAATAAATTATTATTAACAAGGAAAAAATGCGGACTTTATATTTAAATTAGTGAAAAAATTACATATTTTCCTTATTCAGTAATTTTTATATAAATCGCTGTAGACAGTATCAAATATAAAATTTACATTAACTGCCACAAAGTGATTCTTAATCTTACAAACAAACACGTTGTTTCCCCAGGAGGGTAGGCAAAGAGAATGGACCGCCACTGTACTTTATCCTGACACAACTATCTGGTTTCCTCAACATTCATGCAACGAGTGATACACGTTTGTGAAACTAATTTTGAATGGTAATAAAATAAAAAATAAAACTATTGTTTCTTGGACAATGGTGTAAAACTCCATATTAAATAATTAATACAAATGAAAACGTCAGTTTTCTATAAGTTTTAATATATTTTATGGGAATGACATGTTTCGCCCTTCTAAGACATTTTCAAATGTTTCGTCGTCATTTGATAATGCCTTGGAAGGGCGAATGTGGTGAATGACATTGACTACAAATTTTTAGTGAGTGGTCATTCCTATTTACCATGTGATCAGGTTTAATTGAAAAACAGAAATGATTTTTTCGAGATATTTATAATCCGGAACCCTGGATTCAAGTAATACAATCAGCCAGGAAAAGTAATCAATTAAAAATAATCTCAATGGAAAGGGATAATTTTTATTCAACAATTAAATTGGAGAGTAACATAGTAAATAGAAAGGTCTCACTTGATGGATCCAAAGTAGAGTGGTAGAAAATACAATGGTTGAGGTATGCAAAATCCGAACCATTTAAAATATATTTCAAATACTCAAACAACATTGAAGTGATTTTCTCCATAGTGGATATTTCAAAAAGATTGTCAGTCTCAATCACTACTCTAGATGCATTGTATCCACAAGGAAATATTATCACAGCGATGAAGAAGAAGGATTTAATTTCCTTCTTGACTTCGTACCGCCAATTTCCCACCATTTTTATAACAATTTGAAGACCAATAATATTCAGTCAGATGTAATAGACGTGTCTGATTCCGAAAGGGATTAAAATTATAATAGATATATTTTTATATACCTAAAATTTCATTTCACCTTTCTTCTATCCTAATAAAAAAATGGACTAAACATAATAACACTTCAACGCAATAGTGGACCAAGCCACCAAAAAAGAGGTATTTATTAATTTTTTGGCCAAAAACGGATCTACATTAAAATTAACTTATCTTTTTTACCAAGAATCTTTCTTTACAATTAGTATCTGTTGTAAAATTTACGTAACACAAAGAGATGAAATTTGATAATTTCTAAAATGCGCCATAACTCAAATCTAAGGTAGATGGGGTTAGTCCATTTTTGCTTTGACTGCCTCATATAACATATTGCATGTAAAATTTCTTTCAAAAATTAAGAATTAAAGTTGAATAAAATTAGAGATAATCCGTGAGATGAATGTGTGATAAAACATAGAGGTTAATAAAACAATTATAAACAAAGTTACGAAAGAATCACTAAGTTGGTTTGGGCGTATGCAACCCATGGATAAAAAAAGGTTAAGATAAATTAGGTTAACAATATAAATAGAGTGCGGAGTCGATGAAGACCGAGGAAAACGACACAATACCAAATTAATCAAATTTTAAAGGTGGCTAAGTTATACAACGGAACTATCGACGTCCGTGTATGATTGTAGAACTTTTTTAAAAGGTTTATCAGGATATAGTAATTTGGCGGTCCATTATGCTTGATTACCACTTCGGGGAAACGGTGTGATGGTTTGTTTGTTTGAAATTAAATCAGAAACTAAATAACGCGATGGCGCGTATATTTTTCTATATAATAAATAGTATATATTTAATGCGAGATGAAAGTCCTACCCACCGCAAGAAACTGTTACCAGAATATACTAATAAAGAAAAGAACAATAAAAATTGAACGGTTTCCATTAAGTATTGCGGGTTTCAGATATGAAACAATATTATTTCTTTGGTTTCCTATGCTGCACCGATAAAAATATTTTAAGTGTTCTGCTGCCAGTACTGGATCTAGGGAAAAAAGTGAAAATAAGACTTTTGTTTTGCAATGATAACTTTAAACGCACCATTCACATACTTTTATTTTGTTTTATTTTATATCTTTGTATCTTATATTATTTGTTTTAGAAGCATGGAACTGGCAAAAAAGGATGAAAGTAGAATAAATGCAGTAGAAATGAGATCTCTTATTCTCATTTCGCAGACTATCATGCATACTTATTTTTCAAAAACGATAACTTTGGACTTATTCATTAACATAATCATCACTTCTTTTTAAGATAGAAAACAACTTAATCGCATCAAATGTATTGTGCAGTCATTTGAATACGCATTTCATTTAATTCTATTGCAACCACAAATAACGCACTCAAACTCATCATTCCAAATAGAAATATCCCCTGAAGCAAATATTACCCTTATGTACGAAAATGAAGCTTGAAGCTGGCAAAAGAAGGATGAAAGCAGAATAAATGTCAAGAAATGAGATCACTGAAAAGTGTGGGAAATGTGATGTGCGGGAAAACGATGTATGATAGACACCAAACGACGAAATAAGTTAGAAATGTATAGCGGATGATTGCATCATAAGTAAATTAGTAAATTATCACTAAGATAATTTGTAAATATGTAACGAATGATTCAGAGAAGTAAAACATGGCATTACCAATTTAATTAATTATCAAAATAGAGCTAAATTAGACGTCGCAAAAATCAACGAGCTTGCATGTTACGCTGTATTAATGTAGAGGACGCTCAAGAAATGTGTCAGGACAGAGCGGTATGGCGGTTTATCCTTTCTACCTAACCGGAAACGAAGTGATGGTTAGTTAAATATAGTGAAATTTCGGGCCTATTAGACACTCTGAATCCGGAGCTTAGAGGGGGCCACATACAGCATCCACGTTAACACCGACACCAGATGCAGTGACGAACGGTTGCTTAGAATAATAAAATACCGACCAAGAAAACACGGGGATGTTTTAACAGACACCATGCTTTCTAAATCAACACTCCATATCATAAATCCGGATATATTCCGAGATGTAAAACAACTGTTCATAATGCGCTAAAATAATACTGTTATGCGATGAATTTTTGGTTGGGGAACATTAATAAACGTTTTGACGGGAGATTTAATACAAAGAATAACAAGACAAATGTCGTTAATGATATCCAAAACATCCCGAATGACTACTTAATGCTAGAACATCGGGATCGTGTTTTATGACGCGGAAGCTATATAAATACGAAACTAAGATTGAGCATCTATTCTTAATATAATACATGGATCGACATATCGATCATCGGCAATTTTGTCAGATTGCTTTTAAAATTTCTTGTTGATATCATAATCGGAACATAGAAAAAAAAATAATAGATGACGCTAGTGTAGAGTAAACTTAAAAATATAAAGATAGGCGTGGAATCCTACTATATATATAATACAAGTTCCAAAAATTTGTCAGACGTGGTGGTCATAAGGAAAAAAAAATGCGGAATGGGGAATGTTGTTAAACATAAAGCGATCGCTCAACCCAACCAATGATAGGTCATAAGTCCTGTAAGCGCCTCGGCCACGACCTTCTGTTCCCAGAAAACAATTTACGTCTCTATTGAGATACAATTAATCCTTATAAAAAAACAGTAGTTTAACGAACAATGTTCAAAATCTACTCTGGCCACCGATAACCACCAGGAACCACCAGGAAGACAAAGCAGACATTAGTTATGTCTTAAATCGTGTCACTTATAAACAAATATTGTAAGTAATACGCAATGATCAAATCAAATCAATTTATTTATTGTTTCTTGAACAATGATGTAAAACTCCATATTAAATAATTAATACGAATGGAAACGTCAGTTTTCTAGAATTTTTATTATATTTTATGGGCATGACATGTTTCGCCCTTCTAAGGCATTATCAAACTAGTGTAAACAAACATTTGATAATGCCGTAGAAGGGTGAAACATGTCATTCCCATAAAATATAATAAAACTTCTAGAAAACTGACGTTTTCATTCGTATTAACGAATCAGTTTATTTTCACAAAATATATTGCAAACAACAATTATAGTTTAAAGCATCTATTCAGAACAGGTAAAATATAATAGGTATACTACTATAATAATAATGTACCAGTAAATTGTAACTAAAACGCAAAATATTTAATTATTTATCAATATTTATTTTGTCGCCTTCAAAGTATCCCCATTGGATGAAATATGTACACATATGCCAGCGTTTTTTCCACTCTTCGAAACCTTTCTGGGAAGCATTTTCTGGTATGACTTTGAACACCTTCCACGAATTTTGTTTTATTTAATCTTTAACACTCATAAGACGATTTTTGAGCACAATTTCTTTAACTTTTTTAATGTTATCATCAGTGTTAGAGGTCTAAGGTAGTCCAGAACGGGGTAAATCTTCGACGGTTTCCTGACCGTCTGAAAATGAAAATAAAGATGCTTTGTACCAATCGTAGGCTGGAGTTATTGATAAAACCGATTTACCGTAAACCTTTTCTAACATTTGCAACGATTCTGCACCTGAAATTCCGTTGCGAACAAAAATTTGAGACGCGAATTTGTCTAATATTCATTGTAAAAATCGTGACGCACTCCTGAGGTGTACTCATTCAACCAACTGCTGTAAACTAACTAGTTCACAGATCGCATTAATTTTTAGTATAATTATTAAGGACAGTCCTACAAACAATTTTTAAAATTTATTTTATATTCAGCACGGGAAATTTAAATCACAATTTCCCAATACTTTATTGTCATAGTAGTATACCTATTATATTATACCTGTTCTGAATAGTTGCTTAAACCATAATTGTTGATTGTAATATCTTTTGAGAAAATAAACTGATTTGATTTGATCATTGCGTATTATTTACATTATTTGTTTTTAAGTGACACGAATTTAAGACTTTACTAATATCTGCTTCGTCTTCATGATGGTTCTTGGTGGTTATCAGTGACCAGAGTACATTTTGAACATTGTTCGTTAGACTATTGTTTTTTTCTATGTTCCGATTATGATATCAACAAGAAATTTGAAAATCAATCCGGCAAAATCGTCGATGATGATATGCCGATCAATGTATTATATCGCACGCTTAATAGAACACTGGCTTAACTCAAAAAACCTAGTTTTGCTCAATCTGACATGAGTATGGTGTTTTAACAAAAACAGTCGAAAAACACGTACGAATGGATAGCGTTAACACTGAACGATTATCGTACGTACGAATGGATAGCGTTAACATTGTGAAAAATAGATGGATAGCGTTTACACAGGCCTCTGTCTAATGTTAACTCAATTATGAAAAACACGTACGAATGGATAGCGTTAACACTGTAAACGATTATCGTACGTACGAATGGATAGCGTTAACATTGTGAAAAATAGATGGATAGCGTTTACACAAGCCTATGTCTAATGTTAACTTAATTATGACCTAAACCATAATCGGTCAGTTTAATATTAAGCGTGCGATATTAAGAATAGATGCTCAATCTTAGTTTCGTATTTATATTGCTTAGATGGTCCGACTTTATGAATACAAGATACTCTCTAAAGTCTAGAGTATTTGTCTTCTGAAGGTACTATCACTATCTCCAAAGCGATCATGTTCACGATGACCATGATTATTCAAAACACTAAGTATAGATAGCAGGAAAGATAAATATGAAATGTATTATTTAGTATGATTAAGTTTCCCATATTTTACGCATCCCGAGTAGGTCGGCCCTAATCGCAAAGCCGTGTTCTCTGAGCGACTAATTAGTTAACGAGACCCCGGAATAGCGGGAGCGGCGGAACAGGGCAAGAAAGGGACCCCAGGGACACCTAATGATCGGGCGGGAATTAGGAGACCATCTTCGATCTGGGTACATCCAAATTGCTTCTTTACTACTTCCACTGCAACTTCCCGCCTACCTATATGACTACATTAATTAACTAACTAACTAATTAGACAGATAAGACAATGTTTATTATTTTTTTAATTATGATGTATAACCAAAAAATATATAAAAGTCCATTGTTTTGGCCGAAACACTATGATAATTTAACATTTCAAAGTGTTAAATTAAAAAAAAACGTTGTTTTATGTTTCAAAATTGTGTTTTTATTTTACGCGACAGCTGTTTCGTCAACCTATGTTGACATCATCAGGTGTTACAAAAATGAATTCATACATTCATAAATTCATACATTCATGCATTCATACATTCATACATTCATACATTCATGCATTCATACATTAATACATACATGCATTCATGCATTCATGCATTCATGCATTCATGGATTCATGCATTGATGCATTGATGCATTGATGCATTGATGCATTCATGCATTCATGCAATCATACATTCATACATTCATACATTCATACATGCATACATTTATACATTCATACATTCATACATTCATACATTCATACATTCATAGATTCATACATTCATACATTCATACATTCATACATTTGATGATATCAACATAGGTTGATGAAACAGCTGTCGCGTAATATAAAATACAATTGTGATACATAAAACAGCGTTTTTTAATTTAACAGTTTAATAAAAAATATTAATTGAAATAAAATTATTGGTGGAATATAAATGAAAGAATACAGAATAGCATAGAAAATGTACCTACGTTAACGATGTGATAGAATAAGAAATAGAGAAAGGCCGGAAAAAACGTGGCACGATCAAATCTATTATTATTTTAGTGTCGGCCTCGCGAAGGGTCGAAGAAATCAACTTGCATGCATGACACTGTGTATTGTTGAGGTGAAAGAAATAGATCGGGAATAAACAGTGTGGCGGACATTTCTTTTAGCCTAACGCATTAAGGAGATGACACGATGGTTTATTAAATTTTATAAACTGATTAGTTTTAAAATAATAAAATTATTTTTTTAAATCGTATACGTCGAATTTTATCTGAAATTGAAAACAAACATATTTGTTCAAACTAACTAACCATCACGTCGTCTCCCCGAAGGGATAGGCAGAGAGAATGAACAGCCACATTTTTCTTTCTTGACATATTTCTCTCGATCACGATTCATAATCTTGCATGCACGCACGTCGATTTCTCCGACTACTCACGTGGCCGACATTCAATATTTGATTTATTTGATCGTGCCACGTTTTCCTCGGTCTTCCTCTATTTCTGGTACCATTTAAATCGTTAACATATACCATTTTACCATTCTTCCTTCATTAATTACTTCCAAGTGTCCAAACCATCTTAATGGTCCTTTCATTATTTTGTTCAAACACTTTCATTCGCTACGCATTCACTTCTTATATTTTTATTCGACACTATGAATCTATCATACACAAATTTACGGACATATTTATTATTGTACAACAACAACAACAAACCATCACACCGTTTCCCCGTAGGGGTAGGCAGAGAGAATGGACCGCCGCACCATTCTATCCTGACACACCTCTCTAGATTCTTTCACATTCATACAATAACCGATCGCAAAAATCAGATGCAGCGTTCGCATTTAGATTTTTAGATTTAAAACACGTCTTAATGCGCCCCTGAGGTGATTACATCACAAAAACGGCGCTAAAAAAGTTAGCATATTATTATTATTATTATTAACAAGTCATAATATTAGCTAACAGATTTGGTTTAAAATTAAAATCGTTTAAAAATATTAATAAAAATGAGGTATTTGAGTTAACGTAATGATCTCATAAAGGGATGGTTTTTAAACTGCACGCTCAACACTCGCGCAGTAAGCCGAACCATCAGTCAGTAAAAGCCCAAATAACAGGGGTGGGTCCAATATCAGATTTCACACATCCGAACTGCTGAGATGGTGTTAATGTACCACTTTAGATGTAACAGATGATTCCCGCGTCTTCAAAGAACTCCCCAGTCTCGAGTGTAAGCGGTTTCCATCACACTTATCTCTATTCTCGGAATTAGATGCATCGCTTCCTAAAGTCATAACTTGAGTACTTAATAACAGATAGGTTACACAAATATGCATCTAACATTAATTGCCGTCTCCTGTATCTTTTATCACATCCAATATAAGTAAACATATTATTATAATAATATAACATTACTACGACTGAATGAACGGTGTGTCAGTAAGCTGTTTGTTGTATGCGGACGACGCTGTGCTTCTTGCAGACAACGAGCATGAACTGCAAGCCCTGGTGTCTAGTATGTATGAGGTATGTAAGCGATACGATTTAACCGTCGCGTTGCCATGTGGTCAATTGAGTTTCCACTGCCAATTTAAAGTTGATTTTCTTAAAACCTATGAACCCTAATATTATAAAAAAATTGTAATCCTCCATTGAAGTGTTCTCAATATTTCGTAATAAAAAAAAAGCAAAAAATTACTTCCTTCATCCCAAAAAAAAATATTTTCTAAGACTGCCCTCACCTTCATTCGTGTTAAGGTAGAATTTGTTTTGCTAATATTTACAACTTTATCAAAAGTGACAAATTCTTACTCGCTGTTTTGAACGTATTATAAATTATATCTTTGGCTTTTTCAATAGGTACGTAATAATACCGACTGTTGATGGAAACGCAGAACGCAACTTAATAATATCAGAACTGTGAAAATATTAACACTTTACCAAAAGGGACAAATATTAATACGTACTCGTTGTCTTGAACGTACTATACATTTTGCCTAGGTGCCTTTATCATACGTAAAATCTCGTAATGTCTCGCCTCGCCGGCTGCGGCGCGCAGACAAGTTTATACCTGATGTCTAGTCGATCGTATGCTGTGACGCATTCCATATCAGAAATCGCATGGTTCCAGAAAAAAATTAATAATGATATGTTTTTCAAATAATCCATGTATGTTATAGATATCGATCTATTCCTAATGAAATTCCCTACAAGATGACATAAATTAAATTTTGATTCATCTAGTCATATGCTTGATATTTAGATAAAGTTAGCGGTAAACTGAACTTACCACATGGGAGCAAGCGTTTTGTTTTGAACACGGTACGTTAAGGGTTAATGATGAATGTGAATAAGTCCAAGGTAATGATTTTCGAAAAAGAAGGAAGCATGACAGTCTGCATTAGTGTAAACGGTGAAAATCTGCAAAAGTTGACTTGTCTCTCCTGACAAATAAGTCATTGATGATATATGATATAAGAGTACCTCTTCACCAAAAATGACACAGAATTTATGGTAAATATAATTTGCAAATTCAGTTATTTAAACCAATGTAGCCGGTGCTTCGATCATCGAGAGATGAATCTGTGGGAAATCGATATATGATAGAATACCGAACGTCGATATAAGGAAGAAATATAAGACAGATTATTGCATCATAAGTAAAATTAAAAAATGATCCCTGGGACGGTTTGGACACAGGGGACAAATAGACGAGAGAAAAATTGTTAAAATGTTATAAACAAGCAGTGTGAGTAGAAAGATAACCCCTGGAAGACCAAGGAAAGCATGGCATGGCCAAATTATTAAAATACTAAAAGGCGGCCATATTCAAATTCGGAAAAACGACGAGCGTACATGTTACGATGTACGAATGTAGATGATACTTGAGAGTTATGTCAGGAGAGGGGAGTGTGGCGGTCCACCCTTTCTGCCTAATCCTCCGGAGAAACGGCGTGATGGTTAGTTTTTTATATTAAAATACATTAGAGATATCATCAATGACTACAGAATTAACATATATAATATTAATAAGATTAATTTGAGTAAACTAAAATTTTATTACTTTCTTAATTTTGACATACATACGAGTACCTTATAATTTTACTAAATGACTCTACAACCAATAGCAAAGGGATCCTTTGATGTTGTATACGGTAATATATTTAATATAAAAATTTCCTGGGAAAAGTTGATTAACACATCGGAAAATGCTAAAAATGGCAAGTTTCCAGATCAATGTCCCCATTAGTTTCTGAAGATAATTACCATCCCGCGCTAAAATTTGAATACTCTGGTAAAGATAATCCTGGTATTACCAGAGTGCCGCGATATAATACAGAAATCTTCAGAGGATGGAACTACAGTCAGGGTGATTTTCTGAAGCTGTACCAGCTGATGACTCAACTTGACTGGAGCGACATGTGTAACTTGACCACCGTAAATGATGCCTTACAGTATTTTTACAGTGAAAATTATAAATTGTTTGATTTGTGCTTTCCCAGAAAACGCATAAGCAATGGTGGACGGAGATATCCGAGGTGGTTTTCCAGGGAAATCATCGCGGACATTAAGACCAAACATGCCCATCATGTGAGGTGGAAGGCTACTGGTTGTCGGAGTGAGTACGAACTTTTCAGTCTGTACCGCTCGGTGGTGAGACGCAATGTTCGATCAGCCTTTCGAACATATGTGGGCACCATTGAGGGCAATCTTATGGATGACCCTGGATCCTTCTGGAACTACGTAAAAAGTCTACGAAAGGATGGGGGCATCCTAAACACTATGATGCATGGGGATAGGGAGGTTGAGGGT
Source organism: Lepidostoma basale (assembly GCA_022606425.2). Taxonomy (NCBI): domain Eukaryota; kingdom Metazoa; phylum Arthropoda; class Insecta; order Trichoptera; family Lepidostomatidae; genus Lepidostoma; species Lepidostoma basale. Next base: position 512,634 of record JAHDVF020001203.1, on the reverse strand, counting down.
GTAGATATAGTGAATGCATTCGCTAAACACTTTCAATCTGTCTATAGCAATGTTCCCCCGCGGCTAAATTTCAATTCAGCGACTGAGTTAAGTGCCAATTGTTGTGGTCATGGCTTTGTCATATCGCAGATAGAAGCGAATGATATTATATCCTCCATTAAAGCTATGAAGAATTCGCACTCGGTTGGTCCTGATTTTCTTCCCATTTACTTCTTAAAAGGCTGCTCTGAGCTCCTAATATCTCCGCTGTATTTTTTATTTAACCTATCGTTAAGTACAAATACTTTTCCTGATCTCTGGAAACTTTCCAGAATCAGTCCTATTTTCAAGAGCGGCGCAAAAGAGTCGGTCGAAAACTACAGACCTGTAGCGATACTGTCGGCTCCAGCCAAACTATTTGAATCAATTTTACACAAATTGATATTTCCCAAAGTCGACCCCTATATTATAACAGAACAACATGGATTCAGGAAGGGGCGCTCGACTGAAACTAATCTCATGGTATTCACAGATTACATTGCAAGGGCCTTGGATGATGGTCACCAAGTTGACTGTTCATATAATGATTTCTCAAAGGCCTTTGACACTGTGAACCACGACATTCTGATAGCAAAGCTATCTCAAATTGGATTCTCTTCTCAGTTGATTATGTTTTTCATTAGTTACCTCGAGGGGAGAAAACAATACGTCTCATACGGAATTTTTCAATCGGAACCTTTTCTTGTAAATTCAGGGGTGCCACAAGGTTCAAACTTAGGGCCACTCCTCTTCACCATCTTCATAAATGATATTGCGAAAGTGATAAACTTCTCGCGATTTCTTTTATTTGCCGATGATCTGAAATTATTCCTGGAAATTAAAAATCCTGGAGACTGTCTTCGCCTCCAGTCGGACATCAATAATATTGTCAACTGGAGTCACAGTAATCAAATGCAATTCAATGTCTCTAAATGCGTTATGCTATCTTTTACTAGAGCATTGAGAACTGTGTATTATAGATACACAATGAACAATCAGCAACTAGCACATGTATCTACGATGAGAGATCTCGGGATCATCTATGAGAGTAGGCTGACTTTTCGTGCACATGTTGAGAGGATTTGTAGCACTGCACTGAAGATGTTGGGCTTCATCGTCCGGACCGGCAGAGTTTTCAGGGATCCCAATGTGCTCAGAGTCCTATACAACGCATTGGTTCGGAGCAGACTCGAAAGTGGTTCTGTGATATGGAGTCCTCACGAGGCGAGATATTCCATTATGCTGGAGAGGGTTCAGAAAAAATTTCTGAGGTATCTCTACATGAGGGAGTATGGTAGCTATCCTTGGCTCTATCCCACGGCATTTCTTTTGGGAATGCTCGGAACCAATTCTCTACAGCTTCGAAGAGATGGACATCTAATTACCCATTTCTTTAGATTAATTAGGGGATACTTCGAGAACTCGGCCGTACTGGAGGGTGTTCGGCTTTTTGTCCCCGATAGATATCTCCGACAGCGACAGCACAGATTGTTTTACCTACCGGCTGCCAGAACCAATCTGCCTCTGGTGACACCGGTGGGAAGAGCAATTAGTCTGCTGAACGCGGTCTCCTCGGAGATCGACGTCTTTCATGTTAGTGAAAGTACGTTCAGAAGGCAAATACTCTTAATTCTGGAGAGTATCCTGTCTTCCTAATGTTGAACCATCTCTTATGCGTTTCTGGTAGTATACTATATATAATATATTATTTTACCTGTTCTCAATAGATGCCTTAAAAATAAATTTTGTAATGTCTGTTGATGAAATAAACTGATTTGATTGATTTGATTGATTTGATAAAAACTTAATAGCACGAATGAGAACACTTCCTGTGATATAAATAATGTATCTCGCTCGTACACTCGCACGGACAAGAGAAAAGAGATAGCCCACGTCCGGTAGACGGTAAGAAATTGAAATTAACAAATTACCAGATTTACCTGACTATCTACGTCATAGGTTTCCAACGAGGGAGGTACCGTACCCCTGTGGGCTCTTGGGTTTCTATGAGGACGGTAGCGGGTCCAGAAGTGGGTGAGTGGGGCGGCGATGGCTTATGTATTTTGATAAATAATAATGCAATTCTTTGAAAATACTATTCATATGAATAAACAATTGTATAAATTATTTGAGCATATCTGATATTTATGATACCTAATGGTTTAATTTTGATATTGTAATTGTACGAGTATGTAGGAGATACACATAGAAAATGTATTATTATATTTTTAAATTTGGTATAACTATTATGCCAAAGGAAGCAAGTAATTTTTTTAAAGGGGGTGGTGGTCCAGAAAAGGTTGAAAACCTACGGTCATTGGTCTCTGCCCACTCTCTCCTGGACCTTATGATTAATTAATCACAATCGAATCAATAAATGATCGCATAAATAAATGAACAAATGGATAGCTTTTCTGACACGAGCGTAGCGAAAATCAAACGCGTTGTTGATTTTTATACACGAGTTAAAGGAGCAGAATATGATAATTAGGGTAATTGACGTGACTTAATTGACTTTTTGGCTGTATTAATTTTGTAAAACTCCATTTAAATACGATTGTTTGGTGGTTTTTGATTCTCAAACTGACAAACAGTGGACACAAGGCGAAAAAAGGCGAAAGCGAAAAAAAATTGTCACAATTTATATATTATAAAATAATTTATATAAATTAAATCCAAGTAAAATCAATAAACAATCGTGTTTACTATTATAAATTAAATTTATAATAAAACTTCTAGAAAACACGCGTTTTCATTAGTATTTATTATTTAATACGGTCCCCTATGGGGGAAAAGCGAGGAAGCGAGGCAGACCTAGAGCCACCTGGAGAAGAGCCCTACAGGACGAGGTCAAAGCAACCGGCCACACTTGGGATGATATAATGCATCAGGCATGCGATAGAGTTGGGTGGAGAAGGCACCTTGGGGCCCTATGCACCACGGAGGTGTGACAGGACAAGAAGTAGAAGAATATGGATTTTTACATCATTGTTCAAGAAATAACAAATAAATATATATCGTTTCATTTAAGATGTAATCGATTACAGTAAATTGTATCAACCGCTACCGTGCATTGAGGCTGTTATATACCAACGGAAGGTTTCAAATCAATGCATTTCATGTCTTTATCTCCGAGATAAGTGCCGCAGAAGAACGTAACTCTTCAGTCGGCGTATCTCCGTACATTTTAAAGATACCGTCGGTCTTTAATCACTCTAATCGGTCAATAAAGACAAATAAGAAGAAAATTAAAAAGCCTGTAATTATACAGAGTGATTCTCCGATAATTAAGATAGAATGCCATTCGTGCCTCCATCCTCCCGGCCATTAGCTGATAAATAAAAAACATTTGAATAATTCATTATTTAAATTGGATATCGGTGCCTTGTTATCGAACAACGAGCTTTGCGGGGGTGGCCAAGATTCGGTAATCGGTTGGATTCATTTTTCAGAACTTAAAGATATTTATTGTATTTTCTATGTTGCCATACTTTGTGTAGTAGATGTTTTGTTTGTCTTTTTTTATATATACTTTGTATATACAACACTAACTTAAAAAAAATTACATATTTGACATGTTTCGGACAATCAGACAAAAAATGTATTTTGAGTGGATTTTTTTCTTTGTAATAGTTTATTATCGACCGTACACAAAAAAATTTTAATTAAAAAAAAAACATTGTAACACCTGAAGATGTCAACATAGGTTGTCGAAACTTCTGTCGGGAAAAAAAAATTGTGATCTCACAAAAAGAGTTTTATTATTTAATAGTTAATAAATTAAAATTGTTTGTTTTGAGTTAGTAATTTCAATTCATAAAATTTCTTGTCCTCTATCATATGGAAAAATAATTAATAGTTGTTGATTTCGTTGTGTGTATTTAAATTTGATAAAGATGAACAGTAATTATATTATCTGTTTTTGATAAATATTACAAAATATCTTAACTAGCCAAAACATGACAATTTCATAAAAAAAAACTTACAGAAAACAGACGTTTTCATCAATATGAATTATTTTATTTGGAGTTTCTGATCATTAGACAGAACGCTTGGCCCCTGATCCAGGGGACTTGGGATTTGAGTATTCACAATAATGAAGTGAAGCATGAAACTGGCAAAAGAAGGATGAAAGTAGAATAAATGCAGTAGAAATAAGATCTCTAAGACGAATGTGTGGAAATTTTTATATGATAGTGTCAAATGCAAGAATAATAAGTGAATGTGGTGCGAATGAAAATGATTTGAACAAAATAATATAAGGGTCATTAAGATGGTTTGGACACATGGAAAGAATGAGTGAAGATAGAATGGTAAAGAAGTGTAAACGGCGTGTACGGAGCTAGAAATAAAGGAAGGCCGAGGAAGACGTGGCACGATCAAACCAATCAAATATTAAATGTCTATCACGTGAGGAGTCGGAGAAATCGACGTGCGTGTATGACAAGATGTATGAATGTAGAGGAAGCGGGAGAAGTATGTCAGGACAGAACAGTGTGGCGTTCCATTCTTTCTGCCTATCCCTCCGGGGAGACGGCGTGATGGTTAGTTAGTTACAATAATGAGCTATTTTCTGCTCACATTAGAGATTGTATTATAAATTCTAAGAGCGTTGATTTAAATCCACGGTGCCTAAAATGTGCAATATCGATGATAATTTTGAAAACGTATTGGGTAAACGTAAAGTTTAAAGAAATCGAGCTGGAACAAAAAAAAAACAAGAAAAAAAGATAAACCAAATTTTGACAGAACATTAGGAAAAAAATATATTTTGATAATTTTATTCGAATTATGGTCACCCTCGCCTGTAGATTGAGTACGAACCAGTTGTGTTAATAATAGTTGTGCTGCTAGGATCAATGAGTCTGCAGTGTTTAGTGTCGAGATAGTACGGAGGCTGGGTAGGGAGGCGAGGCGAGGTACGTGACCCCTCACTCTTGAGGCTGTTCGGCGGGCGAAAGAGGGATGAAGAGAACCGAATCGGGTCACTTGAAACACAGGTAATATGCACAAATATAAAGGATGGGATTGTGAATATTTTGATAGAGAAACGGGTAAATATTTAAATTTGTATTTATTTTAAGATGGTTTCTCGTTTTGAATATAGAAACATGTCGCACCGTGAGTGTAAAACCGAAACAAGTGCAAATATACAGTTTGGAGATATGGGAGTTTAAAGACTTCATATTGCTTGGAAAAACTGTTTTTTTTTTAAATAAACCAATGATTTTCGGTTTATAGGTATATTACTTTAAACTGAAAATCATTGGTTTATTAAAAAAACAGTTTTTCCAAGCAATATGAAGTCTTTAAACTCCCATATCTCCAAACTGTGTATTTGCACTTGTTTCGGTTTTACACTCACGGTGCGATGTGTACATAAAACGAGCTTTAATAGGCTTTAACTGTCTTTCTCGTATTATATTATGTACCATAAGTAGGTGTACAATAAAAAAACGGGAATAAACTTCATTTCAAGTCCAATTATTTATTTGTGCCGTTTGCTCAACAATCTTAATACCCCTACATCTAGACTCAACTCCATCCACCTCCATTTCATTTAGAATATAAGTAAAGATTTGTGACATTTTGTTGTTAAAATTTCAATACTGAGGAAGCCCTTCCTCAATTTCGATGCCCATCTGCGGCCTTGCGGACTCAACTGTGAACATATGTTTGTGAAAAGTGGAATTAAGTGTTGTGAAAATAAAATGTTTCAAAAAATCAAATGTGAAAGCACAACATAAAGTGATGACCAAATATAAAGAAAAGTATAATACATAGATCAAAGAACAAAATAAACCAAACTCAATAAATAAAATAGATAGAAGTTCAAAATAAAATAATATTAATTCAATGTTATGTATGTATTTTCTCTGCGTATTTTAAGACATAACACTATCGTTAAGAATTGATAAGTAAGATATAAGAAAATTCAATAATAAAAAAGGTAATTTTACGGTGTTAATGGTTAATGGTTATAATTTATTTCCAAAGTGTATTGTAATGTAATTTGTACGAATGATAACGTCTTTTTTTTATGTATACATATACTTGTATACGAATACTGGATTTCACCCATTGCGGGTTATCAATTCATGATTTAATTGTATCTCAATCTCTAAGATTACTCTATATAATCTACGGCGTTAATATGTAGATAATCTTAGAGATTAACATATATAATCAAAAGGTTGGTCATGTTAGAAGTCGGAGGAATCGACGTGCGTGTATGACTCGTTGTATGAATGTGGAGGAAGCTAGAGAGGTTTGCCAGGATAGAGTAGTGTGGCGGTCCATTCTCTCTGCCTACCCCTGCGGGGAAACGGCGTGATGGTTTGTTGTTGTTGTTGTAAATCAAATCTTCATAGATGGCGCATTGAAACTGACGTGTGAATTCTGGTGATATACAACTTCCAAAAAATTGTCAGACATGTGGTCATAAGAAAGGTGGAATGGGGAATGTTGTCATTACATAAAGCGTGCGCTTAACCCAACCAATGACAGGTCATAAGTCCTGTAAACACCTTGATCAACCATATTTAGTTTCCAATTTGCATCTTCGTCTCTATTGAGATACAATTAAATCACGAATGATAACGTCAGTTTTCTAAAAGATTTATTATATTTTATGGGAATGACATGTTTTGCCCTTCTAAGGCATTATCAAATGTGATAATGCCTTAGAAGGGCGAAACATGTCATTCCCATAAAATATAATACAACTTATAGAAAACTAACGTTTTCATTCTTATTAATTATTTAATATGGAGTTTTACATCATTGTTCAAGAAACAATAAATATGCATTGTAATGTATTTGATGACGATATATTTTTTAAGCAAAGCTTTGGATGAACTAATAAGTGGTAATTTAATAATCATAAAAAGAATATTTAGCGACGTAGAAAATATGATATAATTTCTTCTTCTTTTGGTAACATCGACATTGATTGTCGCTTAAGAATAGGCATCCCCGAGAGCTCGAAATAGCTCTAAACGCTTTTTAAGCCAGTCCAGTCCCTTATGATGTTGAGTCGTGAGATTCGCCTCCCGCCAACACCTCGTCAACCCATTATTTTACCCTCTATCTAACTAACTAACTTACTACTAATTCTATCAGGTGCGGCAAATGATATTTTTCTTCTCTAAGCGCATGATAAAAAATGGCATCTGGCATTAATAGTGGCCAACAATACCCTATCAGCTCTGCCTCTCTGTTACATATTACATATATTTTTGTTTGTAAATATTTATAGAGATAGAAAAAGAGGAAGGCCGAGAAACACGTGGCACGATCAAATTAATCAAACATTAAATGTTAGTCGCGTGCGTCTGTAACTTCTTCTTCTTCCTCCTCTTAGTTTAGGTCGTATGACCTGTTTGTGACGGTGGGCTATCCTGAGACGATGATGTCCAGCCATCCCTCCATCTCTTCGGCGGCCTTCCTGGTAATCTCTTGCTGCTTGGGTTTTCATCTTTAACATTTTTTGCAATTCTTATATTCTCCATGCGGTCCATGTGGTCTCACCAAAAGCGCCTTCTGCTTCTTCCCCATCTCACTATGTCCTCAATACCACAGACAGACCTTATCGTTTCATTCCTGATCCTATCTCTGAGCGTTTTGCCTGCGATGGAACGTAGGGTTAGCAATTCTGCTACTCTAAGAAGGTTCTTAGTTCAATTGGTATCGGCTCTGACCTCTATTCCATACGTCATTATGGGGCGAACGCATGCCTTGTATATCTTGACTTTACTTTCGGTTAGCATGTATTTATTCCTCCATATGGTGTCGCGCAAGCAGCCAGCCACGGCTGCCGCTTTGTTGGTTTGTGCTCGCACCTCGTCATATAGGTCACTGTAGCTACCGATATCTATGCCTAAGTAAGTGAATCGCATGACTTGCTCAATAGGATATAGTATAAATGTAGAGGAAGAGAGATTAGTATGTCTAGACAGAATAATGTGGCAGTCCATTCTTTCTGCCTACCTCTCTGTGGAGACGGCGTAATCGTTAGTTAGTTAGTTAGTTTATATTTGTTTTGATTATATATTGTTATTTATAATATACAATATAATAATAAATTAAAACTACAAATACGTGCAAATCGAATCTCGAACAACGAGAAGAACACTGTAGGTTCAGATTAATATGAAGGGTTTATCCAAGGATTACCAATACGTTCCTAGTACTAAGTATGTAGATATGAGATTACGACAGAGAGAGAAACATACATATGGGTAAATACCTGCCTACTGGCGAAATCTATTTTCGTTCAATTTCCTTTGCCCCAACGAGCAAGGGTGAGAAAATACAACCCTCCGTTCTACCTCGAGACTAAATGTTCGCAGAACTTACATCATTTGTGGACCTACGTGATCGTTAAGGGATGGTTCGTGCAATCATTATAACGCTATATAGACACATAACCTTACTTTATATGTATTACACTATATTCTTCCGAAGGGAGAAACCGTTTGATAAGCTAACATAGTCTATGGGATTTTTGTAGAATGATGAAATTGACAAAAAAGTTTGTCTAGTTTTGAAATTTCTTAGAAGTTTATTGTAAACTTATAATATTAATGAAAACGTCAGATTTCTAGAAGTCTCATTTTATTTTCTGGTAGTGGCATGGTTCGCCTTGTACGGGGTATTCCAATTGATATAAATTGATAATGCGCTAGCAAGGCGAAATATGTCACTCCCATAAAATATAAGAAAACTTCTAAAAATGTTTTTTTCAAAAATTTGGAAGGAGGGAGTGGATTCCGAATATCCATTGTTTCATTTAATATTAATATTTTACATTACATGTTTAGGGGTGGTGATCTCCATTCTCAGATTCTCAGATGTGACTGATATAAAAATATCATAATATGAAATATGTTAGGTATATTATTGTTCAAGAAATAAAACATATTCTTATTTAGTTTTATTCTTGTGTATTTTTTGTCATATAGCTTCTATCATTTTGAGTAGCTCGCTAAACCAACCAAAACCGGTCAGATTAAATACATTAAATTGATTAAAAAAATTGGATCAAAACGATATTATTTTTTACATAAAATAAACAGAAAAGCGATTGAAAAGAGAGCTAATTAATGTCTGATGTATTTTAGAAGCTTTATTTTATTTTATGGGAATAACACGTTTCGCCTTTTTAAGGCATTATCAATGTAGAATTGTCTAGTGTCTAATATGCCTAGTGTGCCTTAGCAATGCGAAACATGTCATTCATATAAAATATAATAAAACTTCTAGAAAACACGCGTTTTATTCGTATTAGATATTTAATATGGGGTTCAATAAAGATAAATGAGAGCGCTTCAAATTTTTCCTTTTGTGTAGACTATAAATGTGCAGGGAGTTTATTTTATGTAGTTATCCCTGCAATGTTAAGGTATCGAATTACAATTTATAAAGCTTTGCCCGTCTAACGATATGAAGCGTATTTTAAGTTTTTACTCTTAAAACAAGTACCAAAGACGGTCCTGGCAATCGCAAAGCTCTTTATCTTAATAGATAAAGGTATCACTGATTCGATCAAGTATCACCTGATCATTTTCATAGTACAAGGAATTATTAAAAATCTGTTGCAGAATATACAATAAATGTAGGCGATATTAATGAAACAGCAAAATCAAAGAACCTGATTTTATTTATTGTTTTTTGAACAATGATGTAAAACTCCATATTAAATAATTAATACGAATGAAAAAACTTATGTTTTTCTAGAAGTTTTATTATATTTTTTGGGGGTATGACATGTTTCGCCCTTCTAAGGCATTATCAAATGACATTCGATAATGCCTTAGAAGGGCGAAACATGTCATACCCCCAAAAAATGTAATAAAACTTCTAGAAAAACATAAGTTTTTTCATTCGTATTAATAACCTGATTTTAGATAGAAATTGGATGACTTTTTTTACTTTAAGAAAATGTACTAATTGCAAATATTAGAAAAATCAAAATATGTCATACGAGTATATGAAATATGTGCGGAAAGTAAAATGTAGTGTTGCAAAAATAAAGTGTAATTCTATCTATTCAATTAATTTTGAATCCACAACACAAAGTGGAGGCGAATAGATACGATTAAGATAAGACATATTTTAACAGTAACCGATGGTTATCGATGGTGACTGATAATGACTGATGGTGACTGATGGTGACAGATAGTAACTGCTGTCGACTCTTGGTAACTGATAGGAAGTGAAAATCTAATCTAACCTAATCATTTCTAACTAGATCTAGTACCTTATTTAATTTTTTTCTAAATAACGTTGTTATTTGAAATTCCATAGTTGATTGTAATTAAATAAAATAAAATTTGTTGAAAAAAAGTATACGAGTATATAGTTAAATCCCACTTATTATGTTTTCGACTGGTTTTGGTAGCTCGCTGCCATCTTCTGGACCCCACTCCAACTCTTAAAAGATGGCAGCGACCCCTCGAAACCGGTTGAAGATATGAACCTAAGTTGAATTTATCTAAATACAAATATAATCATAATTAACTCTTTTTTTTCATTATTTCTAATATCAGCCTATGGGTTATGAGTTGCAAGAGTGAAAAATCTATATTTTTATAGTCAAATGATTTTTTTATTTTTTTTATCTATTTCTAACCCGCCAATGAGTTATCGACTAGAGGAGAGTTAACGATTTTCGGAAATAACTCGATGGATTTTACGAATTTTGGAATGATGTGTGGCTGTAATCAACAACTAAGTAAATTATTCGTCATTTTCTTATATATTTAAACATCGCAAAATGGTGTCCTTGTGCCAACTTATTAAAATTCATTAAAACGTTTGTTTTTTTAGATGTGTGCTGTATTTTATAAATATGTATATATAAAATATAATAAAACGTCTATAAAACATACGTTTTCATCAAAATTTAACAATATTATTTGTACATAAATTAAAACACTTATTGAACAATTTATTCAATTCACCATCGTATGTTAAGATATTTAGACTGAAATCACCCCTCGCTCGAGGAACTTTCATTGCAGGTTTTAAGGACATAATTTTAGGACGGACTTTAATTAGTCGCGCGATCCGAGTCACATTCCAACGTACCGTCATTTGCATTTAACAAGCGGCTGCTACACCCGAATGTACTTTTAAGGGATACGTTTATGAATACTGAAGGCGCCTGCTTGCGAGAACACGGTGATAATTGGATGCTGGATGGTCCAAACTTATTCAATATTATTTTAAACTAACCAACCATCACGCCGTATCAACGCTGCGCGCTGCAAACCTTTTATTTTGTATTAAAAAAAATTACATGCAAATCCGATAGTTTTTGGTCGTAAAGCCATTAAGTATAATATAAGTTATGTCAACCACATGCGAGTATCCAATGAACCAATCCCTCGCGATATGTTTGTGCAAGAACTGCCCGAAAGATATCATGTTTCATGGGTACATTTACATTCTGAAAATAAACATATGACATGTTTCATTAGGTCGTTAGTTATTTCTTATTTTAGTTTGAAATTTTATCTCTTATATGATTTGATAATAACAAACAAACGTATTGTGCCTACATTCCTGGTTTCTTCCAACTAGACAGCTAAAGCATGTAAGGAGATATTTACCTATTGGTGAAGTTAGGACCCTTGTAAATTCTTTTGTAGTGTCACGTTTAGATTATTGCAACGGAATGTATGCTGGATTACCAAATAATCAATTGCAGAATACAAAGCGTATTCAATGCTGCTGCCCGATTGATTATGGGGCAACAAAAATACTGTCATATCACGCCGCTCCTGGAGGACCTTCACTGGCTTAAAATCCGAGAGCGAATAAAATATAATTTGTGTTTGACAGTGTTTAAGGCTCGACACCAGTGAGCACCACCATATATCAGATCTCTGCGTGACACCCATGCCAACGGAAAGGCAACGTTCACTCCGATCAGTTAACAAGTGCAAACAACATAATAATTCCAGTCAGAGCCAATAAAGCAAGTTTCCATAATCGTGCTTTCGGCGTTGCGGGTCCGTTGGCGTGGAATGGCCTCCATGTTAGTATTAAGTATGAGGATAGTGACGTTAAATTTAAGAAACTTCTGAAGACTGCACTGTTCGGTTAGTCATTTCCTAGTGCGCCCTTGGAGTAATTGATTTTTAAAAACGGCGCACTTAAAATACAAGTCATCAGAATAATAATAATAATAATTCATATGCGGTAGATATTACCCATAGGTTCCCAAAAAAGTTTGTTCCACCGCCTCTTTAAAAGAAACGAAAACTTCTTACGTTTGTTCTCCATAGTGGTTATACCTAATATTAAAATATGCTCTGCTAAATCTATGCTATAATTATTATTATTATTATTATTTATGATGATTTATATTTAAAGTGCCCCGTTTTGTAAAATTAATTACTTCAAGGGCGCACTAGGAAAAGACTGATCAAACACTACAGTCTCCCCTATGGTCCCCCATGGAAGGTTACTACAGTGTCCCCCCTGTTGGGAACCTGTGATATAACCATTTGTATTTTGGGATCTTGGCAATATCCGTGTAGCTCGTCTTTCTGGGCCGATATCTCTTAGTCCATCTTCAGGGTGGTTATATGATACATATAACCACCTTGAAGATGGAAACTGCTTCGCCCTGAACGGCGTTCCAGTATCATTTCGATAAAGCTCAAGCTCCAAATATTCAGCAGTAGCGTTAAAATCGTACTGCTGTACGAATGTGAGACTTGGAAATCTACCGCGGATGGTATTGAAAAACTCTGTTTATAAATAGGTGCCTTCGCTCAATATTCATATCTATTGGCCCCAAACAGTCTCAAATACTGTTTCTCTGGACCATGAGGTCGCCCTTGAGGTGATTACATCACAAAAACGGCGCTTTAAAAGTTAGCATATTATTATTATTATGGCAGGCGAAAAGCCAATTAGAGAACAAGTCGCTAGACGCAAATGGCAGTGTATCGGTCACACTCTGAGACGAAACGCAGCCTGCATCGCTCAGGGTGCACTAGACTGGTTCCCTAGCCATTTGCACCACGGAGGTGTGACAGGACAAAAAGAAGAAAGAAGAAGATGGAGACTGCAACGATCTCCGGAACGAATGAATTATGTCCACTTTCGATATATCCCACCTATCGCCGCTTAAGGGTTGAGGCCACCTTGATGACGTTGGAGACCTTACCCTGAAACGTATGTTCTTAGTTATTCAACTCGTGTGATTTGCCAACGTTCACTTATGGTCACAATGTCACAAAAAAGTGTCAACAAGCTGAGAGTCACACCGATAGCAATAGAAAGAGTCGTGTGCCTGTGGAAGAATTCAAAATGTCTGTTTCAAATTCACGCAGCGTTCCATGGAAAAACATATGCTCAGCGTCAGTCTCCGAGATAAAATCAGAAATGAGGAGATTAGACGCCGAACAAATATAACGGACATCATGGAACGACTAGCGAGACTGAAGTGGCAATGGGCGGGTCATGTGGCGAGACAGAGTGAGGATAGATGGACCCAGAAAATAATAAGGTGGGGACCATGGGAGAATAGGAGAAACGTCGGCTGGCCGCAAAAAAAGGTGGGCCGACGACATTGCTGCCGTGGGGGGGGGGGGAATGTGACTACGGCTGGCAGGAGATAGAGACGAGTGGAAGGAAAGGGAAGAGGCCTATGTCCAGCAGTGAACCGATAAAGGCTGACGAAGAAAAAGAAGAAGAAAAGTTTGAAATTGCTAAAATTTCATTTTTCTTTAAATGAGAGATTTTCAAATTTGAAAACTGCCATCACAATTATAATATAAAAACTTTCTGAAATTGAAAGCACAACCGAGGACGAAGTTGTATCCGAAATCTCTGCGTAACACCAATTAAACGTAAATTAATTCAAACGCCATTGATAACGATTATCTGCCGCCATCTGTTGCCAAGTTTAATAAGGACGGGGTAAAGTTGCACGATCTTATTTTTAGCCCGAGTCCTAAATAGGGACAGACTAAACGCCACGATGAATTAATATTAAGTTTGAGAAGTTATTGTTGTGTACTTTCATTTCACGATTTAAAAATATAAGCTCTTTGATACTTTGCCGTAGAAATGAGATCACTAAGAAGAATGTGCGGGAAAACGTTGTATGCTAGAATACCGAACGATGAAATAAGAAAGAAATGTAAGGCAGATGACTGCATCATGAATAAAATTAAAAAAGGATCCCTGAGATGGTTCGGACATATGGAACGAATGGATGAGAGAAGAATGGTTAAAAAATTGTACACAAGCAACGTGAGTGGGAAAAGAAGCCGAGGACGACCGAGGAAAACATGGCACGACCAAATTAATCAATTACTAAAAGGCGGCCACATTCGAAGTCGGAACAATCGACGTACGTGCATGGTACGATGTATGAATGTAGAGGAAGCCCGAGAGGTATGCCAGGACACGCCAGTGTGGCGATCCATCCTCTCTGCCTAAATCCGCCTCTGCCCTCCGGGGAAATGGCGTGATGGTTAGTTAGTTAGTTGATACTTTATAATTTTATATACGACTAGAGCGTAACTAACTAACTAACCATCACGCCGTCTCACCGAAGGGGTAGGCAGAAAGAATGGACTGCCATACTTTCCTGACATATTTCTCTCGCTTCCTCAACATTCATACAGCGTGTCATGCACGCGCGTCGATTTCTCTGACTCCTCACATGCCGACATTCAATATTTGATTTATTTGATTGTGCCACGTTTTCCTCGGTCTTCCACAATTTCTGGTTCCATTTACATCATTAACATATATTTTTTTAACATTCTTTCTTCATTCATTCTTTCCATATGTCCAAACCATCTTAATGATTCTTTCATTATTTGGTTCATGACACCATCATTCGCACCGCATTCACTTCTTATATTTTCATTCGACACTCTATCATACACAGAGTGTACGCGGTGCGAAAACGATCCATGGTCTTCGGAATAACTTGCTCGGATGGACGATAATGTCGACCGTAAAATGGACGTAGTGCACGATAAGTTTGGCGAACCGACCCATGATTTTCAAAATAAATTTGCACAATTTGCTAGCGCTGTTCTGACGTCATGTAAAAAAGGGCAAAACGTACTGATTACAAATCAACTGTCTACTGTCAAATTGACAGTCTTTAGAAAAAATATTTTCAGTCGTTAAAAACCAAACCTCTAAAAAAAACACCCTAGTAATTAGTAAGTCAAGAGTGTCGCGTAAATGTACTACCTATGCGTAGGTAAGCAAAAATATTTACTGTTACACAAATGTGTACAATGGTGTTCTTGTGCCGACCCTTATGTATGGAAGTGAAGCATGGAACTGGCAAAAGAAGGATGAAAGTAGAATAAATGCAGTAGAAATGAGATCTCTAAGACGAATGTGTGGCAAATCTGTATATGATAGAGTGACAAATGCAAGTATAAGAAGTGAATGTGGTGCGAATGACAGTGTTATGAACAAAATAAGGAAAGGGTCATTAAGATGGTTTGGACACATGAAAAGAATGAGTGAAGACAGAATGGTAAAGAAGGTATATGTAAACGGCGTGAACGGAGCTAGAAATAGAGGAAGGCCGAGGAAAACGTGGCACGATAAAATCAATCAAATATTGAATGTCGGTCACGTGAGGAGTCGGAGAAAATCGACGTGCGTGCATGACAAGATGTATGAATGTAGAGGAATCGAGAGAAGTATGTCAGGACAGAACAGTGTGGCGTTCCATTCTTTCTGCCTACACCTCCGGGGAGACGGCGCGATGGTTAGTTAGTTAAAAACGAAACCTCTAAAAAAAACACCCTATAGTAAGTCAAGAGTGTCGCGTAGAATAAATGTACTACCTATGCGTAGGCAAGCAAAAAGATTAACTGTAACACAAAATTGTATTTTTAACGATACTTATAATTCGGTCATCAACTGAAGATCAGCACCTATATATAAGCAAACCTTATAAGCAAACAATATCTACATACGAGAAGTAGGTACCATAACTAAACTGAGACTTTTATGAGCTTCAAAAATACATTGGGCAATGACAATATTTCTTAATTAATTAGCAATTTCGAATACCACACAGCGCTATTGTCGCCTTAAAATTATCTACTTTTAACGACCATTTTTTGATAAAATAAGAAGAAGAGATATGTGAGGTTGAGGATATTATAAGATGCAGCAGACAGCGAAAAAGGGACTGGTACGGTCATGTTCAATGAATGGACTCCACCAGACTCCCCTATATTACATTGCATAATCAACCTCATGGGACTCGTCCTCGTGGAAGACCTCCTAAAAGATGGAAGGACAGCTGGGAATCTACCTCACAGGAGGAGCAACTCTCTGGAGAACAGACCACATAGGTCTACAATAAGGAGGAGAAAGAGAAGAAGAAGAAGAAGAAGAAGAAAAAAATGAGAAATTACTAAACATTTTAAATTTCTTTTAAACCAGAAATGACCCGGGACATACCTATAATCGAACACGAGTTTCTAAAACCAGGAGTCAAGCGATACACACGCTCCTTTGAGTGACCCGCAGATAAGGGTGAGCCATTGTATAACATTTTCTTGTTAAAAAGTGGATTAAAAAACACACTTTTGGCCTTCATTTTGTGTTGTGGATTGACATTAGTGTACACAAAACATTGTATTTTCGTTTTACGTTATTACATATACTTTCCATGCGTTAAAGGAACTAGAAATAGAAGAATATCGAGGAAAACGTGGCACGATCAAATCAATCAAATATTAAATGTCGGCCACGCGAGAAGTCGGAGAAATCGACGTGCGTGCGTGACACGATGTATTGTTGAGAGACGATGAAGTATGCCAGGAAATAACAGTGTGGCGGTCCATTTTTTCTGCCTTCTTCTTCAGGCTCACGGATTGATGGTTCATTTGTACACCAAATAAGGATGATAACTATCCGAAAAAAATACAACTTTTTAAAAATTGTTCATTAATATTCAAAAAGTTATTCAAGTAAAAAGTAGATCAAACCATATTTACAGTAGCGAGAACTGAAATCTTTCCACCTATTAGAAAAGGCTAATGCAGGTTTAAATAAGTTCTAAGAACTAATTACCCCCACCCTTTATTTTTTTCTACCAGAATAGGGTCTTACTCAAATAATGAGACCAGTTTTATTGTGACTTTCAACGTTTTGACATCAAGTATTAATATTTTTGTGAATTATGGCAAAAATTTAAGCAATTAAGCGTTTTACAAAAAAATACAATTTTAACTTTTCAGTTGCACTATAGAAGTTTAGATTGGATGCAGTGACACTGCAGTGTTAGATTGTATAAAAAAATTAAAGGTTCTGCATGTCTAGAGCGAAAAAAAGGTACTGGCCATAAAAAAAGACTACACATGCTGAGGATCGACTGCTGAAGCGAATCTGTTTGCAGAATCGATTCAAAAGTGCCGTGGATATATTTATGGACGGAGTTCATAAAGGCTGGTCGTTCTGAAGTGGATGTTCACACCGTACGCCGAAGACTCCTGGAGAGCGTTTTTTTTTGCCAGGCCTGCAAAAAAGCCACTACTGACTAAAAAATGCGCATTGGCCGTTTACAATGGGCTAAAAATATATAAAACTAGGACTGAAATCGATTGGCGACGAGTTATTTTCTCCGATGAGAGTAAATTTAATTTATCTGGTTCGGATGGAATTCAGTACGTGAGACGGAGATCTGGAGAACGTTTAAGCGATGAGTGTCTTAGACCGACAGTGAAGCATCCTGTTGGACAAATGGTCTAGGGATGCTTCTCCTTTTATGGAGTGGGGAAATTAGCATTCATAAAAGGAACTGTGAATGCAGAAGTTTACAAAAAAAAATTGGAAGAGTATTTATTCCCGTTAATTGAAATGCACTATTCCTATATTTCTGAGTGCATTTTCCAAGATGACTCTCACCGCGCCACTGTGATTTATAATGTTAAAAAAATACAACACTTCAAAATATTTTTAGCTCAAAGAATATGTCAAAATCCATGGGATTCCAACACGGCATTGGCCCGGAAATAACCCTGACCTAAACCATATCGAGAACTTGTGGCATAAAATGGCAATTGAAATAAATAAACTGAAGCCTTCGTCAAAGGAAAACCTTAAAAACATCATCGAAAAAGTTTTTACAAAATTTGGTGAAATCCATGCCCAAAACGCATTGAAGCAGTTATTTAAAAAAAAAAGAGACAAGAAAGTACTGATTTTGTTGGTTTTTGAAAATTGTTAGTGTTATATACCTATATAATTTTATTTGAAATAAATATGTGGTTTTTGAAATTATGTGAGCATTTTTCAGTTTTGTACGAAAAAATCGAAAATCTACAAAATAACTCGAAAAAAATATATATTGATCCCTAAATAGGCACTTTTCTTGTCGATCATCTTTAAACAGTGTTGCTTAATAATTTGGACTGAAAAGCTATCAAGAAAACACAAAAAAATATATTATTACAAAAAACAGATTTTTTTAGTGTGGAAAGATTGCTGTGCTCGCTACATAGCTATTTTTTATTATGTTCTACGGGAAGTAACAAAAATCTCTTAAACTTCGTATTACAACGAAAAGGCGATTTTTTTAAAGCGATAATAAAAGTGTATATCTATTTTATAAAACTTGGTATTTGGGGCAAACACATTCTAAGGTCGTGTTATGTCAATTGAAAATGTGATAATAATTCAAATCATAATAGTACAATATCTGCTTAGCGATTTAAGTCTTAAAAGTTTTCGGACTAGAGGTGAAGATAGCTTTCCACAGTAATTGGGAGCTTGCGCTATTCTGGATTGAGAGATCTTTCGAGATTTTTTACACCGATATAACTTCGTAGTCAACGAGCTTTGCAGACGCCTTCCGACAGGAAACATTCCGTACGCCACATAATTTATAGAATTAGATGGACAAGCAAGAAAAATGTATTCAATTGAAATAACTACATACGAATACAATTTGTGATAATTGAGATGTAGTTCTATTTATGCTTTATATTCGAAAATATTTTTAAGTAATTATAAATAATTAATTCTCTTTTCTGATCTCCAAATGAGATCTCTTAGACGGATGTGAACTAAATCTTTATATGATAGAGTATCAATATAAAAAGTGAATGAAAGTGAAAGTAAATAACAAAACTAATGAATTTTTTTTACACATAGAAATAATAAATGGTGAAGAAAGTATATGTACATGATATAAACGGAACAAGAAATAGAAGTAGACCGATGAAAGCGTGGCACGATCAAAGCAATCAAATCTTAAATGTCGGCCACGTGAAGAGTCGGAGAAATCGACGTATGTGTCAGGAAATAATAGAAGGGCAGTCCATTCTATCTGTCTATCCCTTCGGAGAAACGGCGCGATGGTTAGTTAGTGAGTTATAAAACAGGATTTGTTAAACATGCTGTCATTCAAAGTTGCACAATTATACCTGCTATAATCTTTGTGTATTACTGTCATAAATATTGTTTTATTTTCCTTTATAGATATACGTATATGTATGACTAATTTGTTTCATATAATAACTTGCACGGTTCATTTGTGAAATTTTATTCATCAAAACAATAAAAATCAGCAAAATTTAATACAAATAATTCGTAAACGTATAAAAGAGAGAAAGTGAGAATGGAAGTTCTTATTGCCTCTAGAAAATAATTCAGTGCGGCAGACACCGTTTAAGTATAACAACAATCGGTGGGCGAATGCACATGTGACTAATGTCATCTGTCGGCAGCATTTAATAATTGCTCCATTAACCCACCACACTCGAGATGAGACCCGAGAACATTTAAAATGTATTTGTTTTTTTCTAATTCTTAACCCGTCAATTGCGTATGAATCATTGATCCAAATTAACTCTGCTTTATGATTCTCAAAAAATCTATGACAAAAAACCTATTAAAGTAACTAATTATTAAGCACCTGTAATCTCTAGCGCTCTAAAATCCACAATATGGAAAAACAAAGACATGGCCATTAAGAGTAAGATGAGAATCTATAAAGCATGCGTAAGACCAATAATAACATATGGCGTCGAAGCAAGGGCAGACACAGTAAGGACCAAACAAGTTTTGAGGAATTCCGAGATGAAGACACTGAGGACGATAGCAGGCAAGACACTGAGAGATCGCGTGAGGAACACCAGAATAAGAGAGATATGTGAGGTTGAGGATATTATAAGATGGAGCAGACGGCGAAAAAGGGACTGGTACGGTCACGTTCAAAGAATGGACACCACCAGACTCCCCTTTATTGCATTGCATAATCAGCCTAATGGGACTCGTCCTCGTGGAAGACCTCCTAAAAGATGGAAGGACAGCAGGGAATCTACCTCACAGGAGGAGCAACACTCTGGAGAACAGACCACATAGGTCTACAACAAGAAAGAAGAAGAAGAATAAGAATTATTAAGCCGTTTTACAAAGGAGCATACAGAAAGATGAACCGGAAAATGAAAAAAAATGATATGGCATATATTTACCAAACAGGATACAAATTTAAAATGAGAATATCACTTAATGATGAATCACTATAATTCATTCATAACACACCATCCTACCCCACTAATTGTACATGTCTTCTCTTATTCACTCTAATTTATGATATAGCCCCCAATTTCGATGAATGTAAATAAATGTTATCTCTGTTTATTGAACGCTCAATATTCAAGATCTTTTAATACCAAACAGTGTCAAAAGGCCAATTAGAGAACAAGTCGCTAGGCGCAAATGGCTATGGATCAATCACACCCTGAGACGGAATCCAGCCTGCATCGCTCAAGGGACACTAGACTGGTCCCCTGTTGGTGGAAACAGGAAGCGAGGCAGTCGTAGAGCCACCTGTAGAAGAACCCTGCAGGACGATCTAAATGCGGCAGGATTCACTTAGAATGGTATTCGGCGTCAGGAACGAGTCGGGTGGAGGAGAATCCTCGGGGCCCTATTCACATATGTTCTTAATTAATTATTTAGTAGAAATATTACGCCAAGACCTTTAAAATCTTAATCTCTAATTGGGGTACCGCAGAATGCTCCGTATACCGTGGACCGATAGGGTCAGTAATGCAGACCTACTACAGAGAGCTAGAGCCAATAGAGAGCTGTTGTCGAGTGTGAAAATTAGAAAGGTCTCATATTTGGGTCATGTGCTAAGGGGAGAAAAATACCACCTCCTTCGACTGATATTAATGGGTAAAGTGGATGGACGTCGGGGAGTTAGTAGAAGGCAGCTGTCCTGGCTGCGGAATATCACATTCATGTTTTGGCTGGGATTGGAACAGTCGAGGCACTATTTAGAACTGCGCAAGACAAGAACATGCACTCTCAAGTGATAGTCAACGTCGAAGTAACTCGGCATGACACACGAAAAATAAGAAAAGGAAATGGTTATTACGTTATATCATATTATTTTGAGTATATTAAATAGAGTAATTTCGGGAAATATGGCACACCATACGCCTTTTTGATAATAATACTCAAAATATATGTGATTCATCAGTATTTATTGATTATTTCAGTCGTTTAACTTATCAGTAATCAATAATTGTAAACTTTACGTTATTTAACATAAAAACCTAACTACAAATAATTGTTTTCTTGAAATTTAAATATTGCCCAAAACCAAAAATGGGTGGGTATATGGCCTAGGGGCATATTGGCCGCAAATTGTGTGTTTTGTGACTAGAATGTGTAGGAATTGATAGCAAATAGACGTGATTTTCTATTATAAGATCTATCAATTCAATATTTTTTGTGTCACTGGTATGGCCATCAAGAATATGCAAAGTCGGAGATTCTTCTGTAGGTTTCACATGTTCTAAGAAATGTTGAAACCATTTTGTAAACAGGTTGGTTCGAATATAGTACCTGGAGGTGCACCCTTCATTAATAATTTTACGCAAAAAGAAATCACCCACTTTTAATGAAGAACAAAGAAAATAGTGATACGTTATTTAAATGCGGCAAATATGGCCTACTATAATTATAGGCCATATTGGCCCTCTACCCGGTGTGCCATATTAGCCGCCGGAACGTTTGTTTACAAAGATACTCTCACCTAAAAATCAGTAAATAATACACATATAAAACTCTCACAACCCCATAGATTTAGGGATTGCCTACAAAACAAGGCACTCACAATATGAAATTATGTACAATTGCAATAATTGAAATGATTATAACTTACCAAAAAATAAGATCAAAATACGTTATTTGGGATTACTTCCCGTAAAGGACAAGTGCTTGTTCTTTGCGTTGGTTCGATTGGCTGAGGAAGGTGGAGGTGGAGTTGTGCCAATGTGGTAAGCATTTTGAGCGCTAATGTCGCTTTGTTTCAGAGAAACAGTAGTGGGCCATATTGGCCGACCGGACCATAATACCGGAAATTACTCTATTATTTTAAAGAATTTAAATCACGACACTTAAATTCCAACGATAAAAAAAATGTTGTCGACAATCTTTACTTCACATTATTCGTTAACTCCGCCGAGATAATCCTAACTAAATATTTAATAGCTGGGGAATACTTAGTTTGAGTAAACAGTCGTTAAGGGGTTAACTTCCCATTCTCAAAAGCCGTCGTAATGGCGGGACTTTTTTTGGCGCGCTTTATCTATTCGGAGCTTCCTTTAAGAGCGTTCTTAATTCGAAAAGGAAAGATCGCGCGCCGATTGGTGGATGTCATCAATCAAAGACTTTTAAAACAAACGACACCGAACTTTTATGATGTTCAAAAGTTTAATGGCTGTGGAGAATTTCGAATAAAGAATGCAAATTAATAAAATAACGATAATTTAATCCGAGGCTAAGAAATGGTGTGAAATGGTAATTTTCGGGATAAATCTAATGAATTTTAATGAGGGATCACCCCTTAATGTAATATTTAAGTGCTTAAATGTATTTAAAAATGTCTAGCTTAAAAATAGGCATTTTTCGAAGAAGTATTTGATTTTTCTTAATCTTAATAAAAAATATGAGTTTGAAGAACAATAATACGTACGAGGTATGTTCAAAAAGTATCGCGAATTTTGAATTTCAGCCGGTTACGTATATTCGATTTTTGATTTTTTTGTGGCGTTATGTTGGTACTCATGTCTCTCACTTATGCCGATAAGTTTGGCCAGTTTGAATGTTCAGTTAATTTTTGAGAGCCACTTTGCTTGCACGTGTTTTGGCTCGTCTTCGATTTTTGCACACTCCAAAAAAATGGATCAATGAATCTGTATCAAATTTTGAGTGAAAAACAAAATTAAGTCCCCGGACGCATTCCGAATGTTGACTGTGGCATATGGTGAAGCTATCTTGGACCAAAGCAGCGTTTATCGGTGGTACAAAATATTCTCAGAGGACCGAGAAGATGTGAACGAAAAAGAGCCTGCCGGACGCCCGAGCACGTCAACAACAGACGAAAACATTGATGAAGTGAATAACATAGTATTGGCCAATCGTCGAATCACCGCTAGAGAAGTTGCTGAGGACTTAAACATATCGCTTGGCTCGTGCCATTTGATTTTTACCAATGATTTGGGCATGAGATCGGTCGCCGCGAAATTCGTACAAAAATTGCTCAATTTCGCATCTGCTTGTGCGCGAATTTTTGGCCAAAACAACACACCAATAATGCCGCAGCCACCGTATTCCCCAGATCTGACCCCCTGTGACTTTTTCTTGTTCCCGAAACGGAAGAGGCCCATGAAAGGACGACGCTAGGCTACGATTGAGGAGATGACGGCATCGAAGGAGGAGCTGAACAAGATCACAAAAAATGATTTTTTGGGGTGCTTCGAGGATTGAAAAATAAGTTGGCACAAGTGTATAATATCTGGTTGGGATCACTTTGAAGGGGCACAATAGAAATTCATGAATATATAAATAATTTTTGAAAAAACACAAAATTCGCGATACTTTTTGAACGGACCTCGTATATGTATTTGTACCAACATAATAAACGAAAACGAAAAATGATAATAATCAAATAATACATTAAATACCTACACAAAAAATGATTACCAAACTAAATATTAAATATTATTCTTCTTCTTCTTCTTCCCTTTTGGTAGACTCAGGAGTCTGTTATTTCAGGTGGGTCCTCTTGAGATGCTGAACTCCAGCTTTCTCTCCACCGTTTCGGGGGTCTTCCTGGTCGGCGTTGTCCGTTTGGCGTTCCATGGGGAGCTATGTGTGGTATCCTATTTGAGCTCATCCTTTCTACGTGTTGATGCCAGTATCGCCGTCTTTGACGTCCCCATCTGACCACATCTTCGACCTCGCAGATTTCTCGGATTGCTGTATTCCTAACCCGATCACGTAGGGTCTTGCCAGCTATAGCGCGGAGTGTTTTCATCTCGGTTGTCCTGAGCATGCTTTGTCTTGACAGTGTCTGCCCTCGATTCAATGCCATATGTGAGGATTGGTCGCACACAGGTCTTTTAGATGCGAACCTTGCTGTCAGTCCTCAGTCAATATTAAATAATTATGAAAAAATCCGTTTTCTGGAAATTGGGAACGACATGATTCGTCTTGCTAGAACACGTTTGTTAATGCCCCAGACCGGCTAAACATGAATACTTAATATGTATTATACTATTCCATAATTGTTTAAGAAACAATAAATAACATTAACTAAATATACACAAAATTAAGTTTTTACTAGGTTAAGTTATTGGGAAATTATAGAAACTAGCAGCAAATCAAAACTTTATCAGTTTCTTTATCATTTTTAACTGTTCAATTTAAAACACTTATAATATCACAATTATTTATAATATTATTATTTATTAAACACTTTTTAAGAATGTCGCGACAGCTGTTGCGCCAACCGATGTTGCCATCATCAGGTGTTACAAACAATTATTAAAAATAAAAAAATAAAGTAATTGCGTAGATTTTCACGATGGGTAACAATATGTTTTTTGGGCATATCCGTTTAAATGTGTCTTTCTCGACCGACGTTTTGGAGATCGTCGTAGTCTCCATCTTCATATAACTACCCTGAAGATAGACTGTGTAACGATCTCCGAAGGACAAATTACATGGTTATACCCAAAATCCCAAAAAATAAAAAATAAAAATTATGAAACCTAACTTAATAAACAACAACAACAACAAACTATCACGCCGTTTCCCCGTAGGAGAAGGCAGAGAGAATGAACCGCCACACTACTCTATCCTGGCACACCTCTCTATATTCCGCCACATTCATACAGCGAGTCATACACGCACGTCGATTCTTCCGACTTCAAACATGACCAACTTCCATACGCTCCATATGTCCGAACCAACGCAGCGATCCGTTCATAATACCTTCTTCCGCTCTACATTATTTTCTTATATCAGCATTTGAGATTCTGTCGTATATCGTTCTACCACACATATATCTTAGGGACCTCATCTCTACCGTATTTATTCTGCTCTCATCCTTCTTCTGCCAGTTCCATGCTTCGCTTCCATACATTAGGGTTGGGACCAGAACTCCATTGAAAACGGCCGTTTTCGCTTTCTTTGATAAATTCTTATGAATTACTCATCTCAAGGGCGCTGTAGAAGATGCTCCGTTTTATCAACTAGATAATAATAATAATAATAATGATGAAAAAAATTATAAACATATTTAGTATGAGGGCTGCACCTAACGAAGTCGATCAGCCCTTCCTGTCAGGAAATGATAATTTGAAAAGGTGCGTTTTGAGTCTCGATCTAAACTCTGATTGATTCTCAATGCACTTAAGGTCTGCTGGAAGACTGTTCCAGGCTGAAGGGCCGGCTACCGCGAAGGCTCGGTCGCCAAAGTTTGTGCTTCGACAGCGTTTTGGCACAGTCAATCTACCGATCGCAGAAGACTTAGCTGATCGCAATGTAGACTGTCTAGCATTCAGGTTCTCGCTGATGCAGAGTTCAGATATATATGCTGGTGCCATTCCATGCAACGCCTTATAGACTATGTAGAATTGTCATTAACCACAATGCCTAGGGTTAACTGCTACTCTAATCAATTGGGGAATATATTTTGATTATTAGTTTCACGTACATCTTGATCGGACGACCCTCCCTTAGAATAAACAAGGCGAGTTATATATAAAAGAATATTTTCATATGGCGACGATCGACTAATCGCGAGCGGGTAGCGCTTTAACCAAATTTATCGCATGTTAATGAATCAATTAACAAGAAATGCTTCACACATTTCCAATATCCAATGAACCCAATTTATCAAAGAAATTTAATATGTCTACAGCGGAGCTGCAACCGCACAAAACGTCAACCAATAAAACTGTCAGCCGGAAAATAATTAATGACCGTCTTCTGCTCGGCATGCCGCGTCTCCCTCTCGCGCCATGGCGGTCCGCAAGCCCCGGCGAGCGAGACAGCAGCGCTAACAAGAAATATTGTGTCTCGGGTAGGTGTCACGCCCGAAGGAGAATATTTATTTTGGTAATTATTATCATTGGCCACTTAAGCGCTTCCTTCGGCATTCGTCTAATGCCGCGTTCCAATCCCACCAGAAGCCGATTCAGGTAGCGGCCGCATTGTATAGCGGGCCTTATTTACATGCGTCATCTCAATTAACCGGTGTATTTGTGTTTTATATTACTTTTTAGATAAACAGGACAAACGAAAAAATAATTTGTTCCAAATCGCACATTATTTTTCTCACGAAAACGTGTTTGCTGTGACACAAGCTAAGTATGATGTGAAGCATGGAACTGGCAAAAAATGATAAATGCAGTAGATCTAAGATAATGTGCAGTAAATCTGTATACGCGTTCATTGTTTTACTTTGTATTATTAATATTAGGTCCTTACATATGAAATTGGCGTTCTGTATGGGAGGAACATAAAGTTGATTTTTTTTTAATATAATTTATTTATTTAATCAAAGTGCACTTTTGCTATCTATGCACTTTTGCCATCTCATAGGTAGTTCATCGATCCCTTTACTAAAAAAACCATTCGGACGGGAATCAATAAAATCTTTGAAGTCGGTTTGGACTGCCCCATCGGAGTTGAATTTTTTCCCTTGCAAGAAGTTATCCAAATTTAGAAAAAAATAGTAATCTGTTGGGGCAAGGTCCGGAGAGTACGGTGGATGTCTTAGAGATTCCAATTGAAGCTCTTCTAATTTGGTAGCCGTCTGTTGTGCAGTGTGTGGTCTAGCGTTATCATGAAGCAGCAGTGGCCTAGGGCGATTAAACAACCTCGGCTGTTTAGCAGCTAGATTTTCCATCATGGTTTGCAGTTGCTGACAATAGATATCTGCCGTAATCGTCTGGCCAGATTTAAGAAAGCTGTAGTGAACGACACCAGCACTAGTCCACCAAACGCTCACAAGTAACTTTTTTGGAGTCAATTTTCGCTTGGGGCATGGTTTGGCTGGTTCGGCAGGGTTCAGCCATTGCGATGAGCCCCATTGTGCACCATTGTTTTATATTACTTTTTAGATAAACAGGACAAACGAAAAAAAAATTTGTTCCAAATCACACATTTTTTTCTCTCACGAAAACGTGTTTGCTGTGACACAAGCTAAGTATGATGTAAAGCATGGAACTGGCAAAATAATGATAAAAGTAGAATAAATGCAGTAGATCTAAGACGAATGTGTAGTAAATCTGTATATGATATGAATGTCAAATGCCATCTTAGTGACACTTTTATAAATTTTATTTAGAACGCGTTCATTGTTTTACTTTTTAGTATTAATATTAATAACATATTATTCTGCAACATTAGTTTAAACGGTGAAAATCTGGAACAAGTGGATGAATTTGTTTATTTAAGAAGTAAGTTTACAAAAGATGCGAGAATGGAGAAGGATATTAAAAGAAGGGTTGGAGCAAGCAACAGAGTAAATGGGAAAAAAACAAAAGCCCGCCAAAAAAAGCTAAGATGGCAATGCATAATGGTGTTCTTGTGCCGAACCTTATGTATGGAAGTGAAGCATGGAACTGGCAAAAGAAGGATAAAAGTAATATAATAAATGCAGTAGAATCGAGATATCTAAGACGAATATGATATGAGTGTCAAATGCAAATATTATATAAGAAGTGAATGCGGTGCGAATGAAAGTGTTATGAACAAAATAATCAAAGGGTCGTTAAGGTGGTTTGGACACATGGAAAGAACGAATAAAGTCAAAATGGTGAAGAAGGTATATGTAAACGAGGTGAACGGAGCAAGAAATAGAGGGTTGTTGTGTAGGCTTGTTTCTGAATGCCTTCATTTCTGATATTCTGGGGGCGTTTTTTGTGATTATAGTGTTTAGCCTGCATTATTATTATTATTATTATTATTATTATGATTTGTGTTTTAAGTGCGCCGTTTTGTAAAATCAATTACTCCAAGGGCGCACTAGGAAATGACTGACCGAACAGTGCAGTCTTCAGATGTTTCTTAAATTTAACGTCACTATCCTCATACTTAATACTAACATGGAGGCTATTCCACGCAAATGGACCCGCAACGCTGAAAGCACGATCATAGAAACATGCTTTATTGGCTCTGACTGGAATCGCTATGTTGTTTGCACTTGTTTCTACTGATCGGAGTGAACGTTGCCTTTCCGTTGGCATGGGTGTCACGCAGAGGTCCGATATATACGCTGGCGCTCTCTGGTGTCGAGCCTTAAACACTGTCAAACACAATTTATATTTTACTCGCTCTCGGATTTTAAGGCAGTGAATTCGATTCCATATGTCATGATCGGTCACACACAAGTTTTATATGGTAAATCCTTACTTTGCTGCTGATCTTCATGTCAGAGTTCTTCCATATTGAATTTTTCAAACATCCTGATATGAAATATGAAAATTGAAATTATGTAGTAGAATAAATGCAGTAGAAATTAGATCTCTAAGACGAATGTGTGGGTACTCTGTGTATGATAGAGTGTCGAATGAAATTATAAGAAGTGAATGCGGTGCGAATGATGGTGTCATGAACAAAATAATGAAAGGATCATTAAGATGGTTTGGACATATGGAAAGAATGAATGAAGAAAGAATGGTAAAAAAATTATGTGTTTACGATGTAAATGGAACCAGAAATAGAGGAAGACCGAGGAAAACGTGGCACGATCAAATAAATCAAATATTGAATGTCGGCCATGTGAGGAGTCAGAGAAATCGACCGGCGTGCATGACACGATGTATGAATGTTGAGGAAGCGAGAGAAATATGTCAGGAAAGAAAAGTGTGGCAGTCCATTCTTTCTGCCTAACCCTTCGGGGAGACGGCGTGATGGTTAGTTAGTTAGTTAGAAATTATGTTTTCTTTTGCTATTACGCGAAACATTATATTCGTTCACATTAGAATAGAATAATATGCCAGTTTGTTCTCACGAAGACATAACAAAAGCTTATCATAAAAATGTATGCCTATGTTCAGGCTATGCGAGCAAATGATTGTTATTAAAAACGTTCAAAATGTTATCTTGTTACGCTATCGTATTTCAGTGCGAATGTATTCGCTTTGCATATCCTAGAATTAAATTAATATTCTATTTACTTCTAAGACATTACTCATTCTTGATGAAGCTAAGACGAATTCCTTGGACGTGCTCGAGTTAAATATAATTTAGTTTATTGCTATTAGAACCCCGTGGACGACTGTATTCGTTTACTCTAATTAGAATTTCGTCTTATATTAAGTTATTTTTGTCATTCTCTGATAACAGTGACATAAATAATACCATTATTCTTCTTCTTCTTCTTATTGTAGATATTGCGATCTGTTTATGCAGGATATCAATTTCTTCCTGTGATAAAGACGACCAGTTTCTTTCCATATCTTTGGTGATCGTCCTCTGGAGTCTCGTGCATCATGATCTTACGAATCGCTTGATCTATCCTCTCGGTGTGGTGCCTCCAGAATCGTCTTCTCTGCCTACTCCATCTCACTATGTCATCAATTTTGCAAGATCTTCGAATCTCTTCATTGGGTATCCTATCTCTAAGGGTTCTACCAATGATATGTTGCAATGTTATAATTACTGATACTCTTAGGATATGTTTAGGTCTGGCAGTGTCTGTTCTTTCTTCGATTCTGTAAGTCTATGTCATGAAAGAAAAGCGTGGCAGTCCATTATTTCTGCCTACCCCTTCGGGAAGACGGCTTGGTGGTTAGTTAGTTAGTTAAAGAGTTAACGTAAAAGAAAGTGGTTAGTTAACTATTTCAGTTTTTTTAAACTTGGTTTAAGTTATAGAACAGATATTTCACGAAACGGTCATGGCTAGTTAACTCACAAATATTAAAATATGAAATTCAAAATAATACATGTTTATTTATTGTTTCTTGAACAACACTGTAAAACTCAATATTTTCTCATTTTAAACTGAGTAACCATCTTGCAGAACTGACATTTGATACTGTCTATAAAACAATAAACATGCAATTCCCAGAAATTATAGTAAAACATCTAGAAAACATACGTTTTCTTTCGCATGAATCATAAAAAGTCTAGTATTTCTAGGATTAATTGTATCTCAATAGAGACGAAGATGCAAATAGGAAACAGAATATGGTTGATCGAGGTGTTTACAGGACTTATGACCTGTCATGGTTGGGTTAAGCGCACGCTTTATGTAATACATCATTCCCCATTCCACCTTTTCTTATGACCACCATGTCTGACAACTTTTTGGAAGTTGTATACATGTTAATCTGTAACACCACAATTCACATGGTGGTTTCAATCAACACACTAGCGCCGTCTATGAATATTGGATTTTAAGCATTAAGCAGAAGATCTTTTTAACGCAATGTGAAAGGCTACCGCCATAAACTTCTAGTATTTCTGTTTATTTGTTAATTCCTTTGTATTATGGGATCACTATTATGAAGAAAAATAAAGATAGACAAAAAAAAAGAAAGATTGAAACATTTGAAATGAAACAGGTTCATTTAAAGCAAACCTACGCTACTGATCAATGTGAATATATCACTTAATATCAGATATCCACATAAAATCTCTAAAACTAGGGCAATCAG
Organism: Lepidostoma basale; assembly: GCA_022606425.2. Classification (NCBI taxonomy): domain Eukaryota; kingdom Metazoa; phylum Arthropoda; class Insecta; order Trichoptera; family Lepidostomatidae; genus Lepidostoma; species Lepidostoma basale. Next base: position 481,630 of record JAHDVF020001203.1, on the reverse strand, counting down.
CGTCAGGAACACAAGTGGCCAGAGGCGTCACGTCAATTATAATCGTTATTAACTAAGCATGATTTCAACGGACGGGGCGATCTCTGCGCTATTTTAACTTTTAGTTCTGACTTATGACCAGGAAGACGATTTCGATTTAAATTCGAATTGCAACATTGTCCGCTCAGTTCGGGAAATGCTCATAAGCGTGAGGTATTTGAGCCATAATGTCAAGATGGCTTGCTTTTGGTGTATGATAAATTGATCACTTGGACGGAACTTGAATACTTAATGTTCTAAATATAAATAAGCAAGCTTTTGCAGAATGTTGTTTAGTGTAGGCAGGAAAGATGAGTGCCGAAGCATACTTCATTATAATAAACTAACTAACTAACTAACCATCACGCCATTTCCCCGGAGGGGTAGGCAGAGAGGATGTATCGCCACACTGGCCTGTCCTGGCATACCTCTCGAGCTTCCTCTACATCCATACATCGTACCATGCACGCACGTCGATTGTTCCGACTTCGAATGTGGCCTATAAACTATAAATAAACTATAAATTATAAAAAAAAAACATGTTCGAAAACAATTATTTTAATTGATATAAATGAAAACGTCTGTTTTCTAGGAGTATTATTTTATTTTATGTGAATGATATTTAATATTTGATAATGCCTTATACAGGCGAAACATGCCAGTAACATAAAATATAATAAAACTTCTAGAAATCGGACGTGTTCATTCGTATTAATTATTTAATATAGAGATTTACATCATTGTTCAAGAAACAATAAACAATTTATTTATTTATTGTTTCTTGAACAATGATGTAAAACTCCATATAAAATAATTAATACAAATGAAAACGTCAGTTTTCTAGAAGTTTTATTATATTTTATGGGAATGACATGTTCCGCCCTTCTAAAGCATTATCAAATGTTTCGTTAAGGCATTATCAAAGTTTCAAAACTCACATTTGATGGTGCCTTAGAAGGGCGAAACATGTCAATCCTATAAAATATAATAAAACTTCTAAAAAACTGACGTTTCATTCGTATTAATTAACAATTATTTTGTTTATAGTTATAAAATAATAAAACACGTTGTATTTAACCACGCATTGGTTATTATAATTGATATCAACTTATTGTTGGATACATGGAAATGATGATTGAAGATAAAATGGTTCATATAGTAAGCGTTAATGATGCAAAAGAAGCATAAAACTAAGGTAGTCCGAGGAAAACAAGGCACGATCAAATCAACCATAAATAATGACACCCACGATAAAAGTCAGAGTAATCGTCGTGCGTGTGTGACATCATGTATGAATTGTGATGAGTCGAAAGAGCCAGAAGTTCGAAATGAAAATGGCCAAAAAGACTGCTGACTTGGAGACTGTTGACTGCAAATAGAAGTGCATGGCAACCGCAATAACGGAAGAAAGATGAACTGAACCAACGCGTCGCAGGCTGCAAGAGACAGAATGGCGTAGAAGCAAATAGAGGAGGCCACTGTGTAGCAGTAGACGGAAATAGGTTGGGGAAGAGTCAGTATAGAATAGTGTGGCAGTCCATCCCTTAGGTTCACCACTTCGGGTAAACGGCGTGATCGTTACTTTGTAAAAAAAAACTGATAACTACATATTGTTTTAAGTAGAATAAGATAAAGAAAGACACCCCCATTAAATTTTAATAGAAGACTATAAATGTCTCTCAAAATATAATGGCTTTGCTTGTCACGTGACCGCAATGCCATGCCGGTACGTCGCGCTACCAATTAATGCGGAACGGACACCAGGAGACATCTAGCGGCCGGCGGTGACAGTTCGGCGACTTTTATTTCAGGAAGCTTTTCAAGTTCTCCGGATAGCCGGCGATTCTAAATTAGCGCATTCACCTGTCAAAAAATGAAGGAACGGTTTCGTTGGAATAATATCGTTACGGCAAAGCTGACATAAATGCCCTAGACATGAGATCACTTATACAAATTCTTAGAATGCCATTGACAAATTTAAATATCTATTTAGATGTGAAGGGAGTCCTTTGTAAAAACGTTCGGCAAGTTTCAAAATGAATTCATCTATCATCGGGATTCCCGATTCTAGGTGCGATATACCAAGCGATAAACGGATAACCTTATTTTGCAGGATTTGTAGTTTTCGTAAGTGACTCGAAGCTGCATAGCCCTAGATTGGCGTAAGTGAAGATCGGCGTTATGTTGAAAAACAATTATTTTACTTTTCTCGGGAACTCGGGCTTTTTATTTTGATTGAAGTGGTAAAATATCACGATTTTTGGCATATTATGGAAAATTTCAAAGAAAAACAAACGTTTTATTTAATATATTATATCAATCTGAAGTTTCATATCTTTGTACATTGAATCCCTCCGGAAAGACTGCGTGATAGATAGTTAGTTAGTAGCTATTTTCGTGAGAGATTCACTTCAAGGGCGCTCTTCATAACTACTTAAAAATGTCAATTCCTTTATTACTCGTAGTTTAAAACCATCCATCCATTTAAGAAAAAAATCTTGAATTTATAAACACATTTCGAAAGCAATTATTATAATGCTTTTATTTATTTAACACGTTTAAAATTGCATTAATTTCACTCGTACCCGAAAATAAACGTATTATGTCAAAAGGGTAATTAATTAGAATGAACAGAGATTTAAATACCCGAAAAGTATCCGAGGGCGTCCATTAGACAAATAGCAATGTTGAAAAAAAACTTCGTTCAACCATTAAAATGTCCGATCTCATTGATAATATGCCAACATTTTAACATTTTCATCCTCCCACTAATAAATTTCGTACCTAGAATAATTAAAATTTAATTTATTTTTGTTTACTTAAAAAGCAAATAAATTTTTCCAAAAATAGATATTTTCATGTCGATAAATTAAAATCCAAAGATCCTCCATGTTGAGAAACTTGATTGTAACTAGTTAGTTTTTTCCAGATGGTTATTTTCAAATCAAATCAAATCAAATCAGTTTATTTTCTCAAAAGATATTACAAACAATTATTATAGTTTAAGACACTATTGAGAACAGGTAAAATATAATAAATATATAATACCAGGAACGCATGAGAGATGGTTCGACATTAGGAATACAAGATACTCTCCAAAGTCAAGAGTATTTGTCTTCCGAACGTATTTTCACGAATATGAAAGACATCGATCTCCGAACCGACCATGTTCAGCAGTTTGGTTGCTCTGCCCACCGGCATCAACAGAGGCAGGTTGGTTCTGCATGCTGGGAGATAAAACAGTCTGTGCTGACGCTGTCGAAGATAACATCCGGAACATAAAGATGGATAGCCTCCAAGATGACGGAATTCTCAAAGAATCCCCTGAAAAGTCTGAAGGAATGGTTAAGTGTGCACCCATCCCTTCTTATCTGTAAACTATTGGTCCCCAGCATGCCCAAGAGGAATGCAGTGGGATAAATCCACGGATAGCTACCAAACTCTTTCATGTAGAGATATCCCAGAAATCTTTTCTGAATCCTCTCTAACATGAGCGAGTATCTCGCCTCGTAGGGACTCCATATCACCGAACCACACTCGAGCCGGCTCCGGACCAATAAGTTATACAAAATTCGCAAAACATATCGAGTGATACTGAAATGCGCACGTGCAGAGGATGGATCCCTCCAGAATCCCACACGTTGTGGCGCATCAGATACCTGTTGGCTACCGTCCTCCCGAAAGACCGCCAAAGAGATAGAGGGATAGGTGGGACCTCCTAAGACAGCCCAGCCTGATTACAGGAACAGACCAAAGGTCGAAAAGAAGAAGAAGGTTTTCAAATGTATTTAGCCTGTCACTCCTTTTCAGAATTAATAAAAATAATAATTAACACCTATGAAAATATCTGTTTTCTATTAGTTTAAAAAAAAAAATTTTTGTAAATGACATGTTTCGCCTGTCTAAGGCATTATGCTATGCATTCCCTGGAAACTATGCGAAATGTTAGAGATCGAGTAATTAACCTCGGTGGATAATATTCATGCACAGGCTAACGTGGAAGGACACCTCGCCAACCCGTCTGGCAAGCGTGGCGTTGTAATGCCAACCACCCCCCGTATGACATGTCATACATGGAGAAGTATGGGGGAGGCCTATGTCCAGCAGTGGACGACAGTGGCTGTTAAAGAAGCAGAAGAAGGCATTATCAAATGTCATATTTGATAATGAATTAGACAGGCAAAAAATGTCATTCACATAAAATATGTTAAAAACTCTAGAAAATGGACGCTTTCTTTCGTATTATTATTTAATATGGAGTTTTACATCATTGTTCAAAAACACTAAATTATTAATTTTAAAAAATCCATAAAACCCATATTTTAATTACACCAGCATTAAAATTCCAAATCAATTTAGTATATTTCAGTATAATTTTCATTCAGTTCAGAGCGCCAGCGTATATTTCGAAGCTCTGTTTGACACCTATGCCATCAGAAAGGCAACGTTAACTCCGATCAGTGGAAACAAATCCGAACAACATTACGATTCCAGTCAGAGCCAATAAAGCAAGTTTCTACGATCGGGCTTTCAGCGTCCGTTGGCATGGAATAGCCTTCATGTTAGTATTAAATATGAGGATAGTGATGTTAAATTTAAGAAACTACCCAAGACTGCATTGTTCGATCATTATTTTCGTAGTGCGCCCCTGAAGTAACGGATTTTGCAAAATGACACAATTAAATCTTCATAAATAATAAAAATAATATGGAGCTGTTTTTCTTTATAAGGGAATCCGTTTGTTTTGCTCACATTATGTCCATTAATGAGGGAGTATGGTAGTTATCCGTGGCTCTATCCCACGACATTTCTTTTAGTAATGCTCGGAACAAATTCTTTACATGCCCAATTCGCTGACGATACGGGCATCATCTCCAGTGCTAAAAGGCCGCTTCTCGCGACCCGCAGGGTGCAAAAACAGGCCGATGTGCTAGAGGTGTGGTGCAGAAACTGGCGCATTACCATCAATCCGAGTAAAAGCGCAGCGACCCTTTTCAGTAAAAGACACATTCCTCCAAACATTCCCAACATAAAAATGTTCGGCCAAGACGTTCCTTGGACCAAAACAATCAAATACCTTGGGGTTACCTTGGATTCTAAGCTGACATGGAGGCCACACATTACAAATAAAGTCAAAGCCGCGTCAAAAGCAATCTCAGCCCTCTACCCAATGTTAGCTAGAAACAGTAAACTAAGCATCGACAATAAACTCCTGATATACAAAACGGTTATAAGGCCGATCTTCACTTATGCAGCCCCAATCTGGGGCTATGCAGCTTCGAGTCACATACAAAAACTCCAAATCCTGCAAAATAAGGCTATCCGTTTATCGCTTGGTGCGCCTTCATGGACCAGGATTACACAACTGCACCTAGAATCGGGAATCCCGATGATAGATGAATTCATTCTGAAACTTGCCGAACGTTTTTACAAAGGACTCCCTTCACATCCCAACCCCACAATAAAAGACCTCTCTAATTACGACCCAAACACTTCCAGCCGCCACAAGCGCCCAAAATCGATTCTCCTTCAGAGGAACACTCCGGGCCACACAAATCATGCCCCCGAATAAACTAACAACCCACCAAATCACCTTCCAACAATGTTCCCATCAGACGTAAGAGGAATAGCCACATGAGCTGAACCTCTGTAAGCCAGAAGATCCAAGTCCAAGTCCAATTCTTTACAACTTCGAAGAGATGGGCATCTCATTACCCATTTCTTTAAATTAATCAAGGGATATTTCGAGAATCGGCCGTGTTAGAGGGTGTTGGTCTTTTTGTCCCCGATAGATTTCTCCAACAGCGAGAGCACAGATTGTTTTACCTACCGGCCACCAGAACCAATCTGCCTCTGGTGACACCGGCGAGAAGAGCAATTAGTCTGCTAAACGCGGTCTCCTCGGAGATCGACGTCTTTCATATTAGTGAAAGTACGTACGGGGACAAATACTTTTGACTTTAGAAAGTATCTTGTGTTCCTAATCTCGAACTATCTCTAATGCGTTCCTGGTATTATGTTGTATTTTTATAATATTTTACCTGTACTCAATAGATGCCTTAAACGTGATGCTGTTTGTAATGTCTATTGAGTTAATAAACTGTTTTGATTTGATTTGATTTGATTAAGTAAGAGGTATTCTCCTTCTTCGGTGGTCTTCCAGACTTGACTTCGGTTTATCATGCTCTTCACGGACTGAAGAATACGTATTTCAAGAGATTTAATGACCTCGAAACTGATATCTATAATTTTATTACAGTAGTGACAAGTAGGTACCTACAAATCATTAGATTTAAAGAACTCGGCGCAAATTTGAAATGTTTCGTTTCCATAGATCATCCTAAAATGACGTCACAAGTGAAGATTTATGCGGCAATTATCAGAGCGCTCCGGCCGCGTGATGTTTCGGACAGGGTCCCTAATAAATATTTGTCACTCCCTGTGGCAGTCCAGGGCCGGCTGACCTAATGAGGTCTAGATTATTACACGAGAGAGACAAGAGTTCTAAAACGTTTATTAGTAAAAAAGTCTACTTCTACAGGATTTTTACTCCAAATACTGCAAGCAAACTGAAGAATATTAACCGCTTTGTGCAGCTGGCTACATTTGCAGTCCAAAAAGTGGTTTTGAACTCTGGTATACTATATTTGCAGCTCATATATGATACTATATATTGGGGAAAGTGGGGAAAAGGCGACCACAAGGATGAAAACCGAGCCGCTGGTCCGATCAAATCAGGGAGCTGACTGGTCTCTCATTAGCTGCAGCCTGGAGACTGACGGGCGACAGGAGCGCATGGCGTGACATGGTCAACGTTTTACAGGATAGACACGACCTTCAATCATCAGGAATATGACTGAGAAGTAGAAGATATCGGGAGAGCAAGAAAATCCCGTCTAGAAAACCGAGACAGAGCATCTTGGATATATCATATCAGGAGGGCCGACAGGTCGGAAATGAAGAGAGTATATTGATAACGTCGAACATTTAATAACAACAACAAACCATCACGCCGTTTCCCCGCAGGGGTAGGCAGAGAGAATGGACCGCTACATTACTCTATCCTGGCACACTTCTCTAGCTTCCTCCATAGACGACCTTCGTGGCAGAGTGATTACAAGCTCTGACTTCCATGCCGAAGGTCCTGGGTTCAAGTGACAATAAAATGGCGATAGATTGGCTACCTATCACATGTCACGAGAATCAATATAATAGCTAAAAAAAAAAAAAAAAATTGTATACAGTAATTGGGTCCAAACGACCTGTTGTATACATAAAAAAAAAAAAAAAAAAAATATTCATACAGCGAGTCATACACGCACGTTAATTCTTCCGGCTTCTGACATGACCAACCATTAATATTTGATTAATTTGGTCATGCCATGTTTTCCTCGGTCTACCTCGACTCCTTACTCCATTTACATCGTTAACATATACTTTTTTAATCATTCTTTCTTCACCCATGCTCTCCATATGTCCGAACCAACGCAGCGAACCTTTCATAATTAATAATACCTTCTTTCGCTCTACATTCCTTCCTAATATCAGCATTTGAGATTCTGTCGTACATCGTTCTACCACACATACGTCTTAAGGACCCCATCTCTACCGCATTTATTCTTCGGTTTTCTATAAATCGTATTTGACCACTGTGACATATTTCACCTTGCTAGAGAATCACCAAAAATATTGTGCAAATACTCTTAAGACAAGCCCCCTAGTATTTAGCACAGTGACAGCGATTGAATGTCCATATGCCAGTGCCGGATCTGTTATATCTACTTTGCTATCAAACACAAACACGAGCGCCGTCTGATGAGCACGGACGGAGCCGATCAGTGGCGGAAACTCCCGAGGGACGATCAACGATCGGAAGTGTAATTATGAACATGAAACACACTGATTGATGCTACAAATTAGTGGACAATTCACCGGCGACTGGACTCCAGTACTTTGACAAATTAAAACAGAAGAGATTGTGAATGCGGTTTCCAATATCCTGCCTCTGATAACGCAATCAGCAGACACGAGAAACGCGGAGTGATTTAGGGAAAAACATAACAGACATTTTTGTGGGTTACATTGCAGAGAAATAAAACTGTTTTTATATAAGCAACTATCAAAGCGCATATCTACCATTATTATAAATAGTTCCTATTAAACCCCTTAAATTATTATAAAATTTACATAAAATTGATGACAACATCGATTTATGTCTTCTTTGAATTCGTTATATTTTATAAATTAGTAAGGCATTATCGACCTTCGTGGCAGAGTGGCAAGAGCTCTGACTTCCATACCGAAGGTCCCGGGTTCGATTCCCGGCGATGGCAGTGTGATTGTCACACTGTCTTTGGTCTGGTGTAGAATTCTCGTGACAATAAAATGGCGATAGATTGGCTACCTATCACATGTCATAAGAATCAATATAATAGCTAAAATAAATTATATACAGTAATTGAAATCAAACGACCTGTTGTATACAAGAAAAAAAATGTAATAAATATTTTCATATTGTACCGATTAGTCGAATAACAAAATATGTCACTACCATAAACTATTGTGCATTTTTTCTTTAACTTCTGTTATTGCCTTATTTTATTTTACAAAATATGTCACTACCATAAACTATTGTGTATTTATTCTTTAACTTCTGTTATTGCCTTATTATATTTTACAAAATATGTCACTACCATAAACTATTGTGTACGAGTATTTTTTATTTATTTTCTGTTATTGCCTTATTTTATTTTACAAAATACCTATGTCACTACCATAAACTATTGTGTATTTTTTCTTTATCTTCTTTTATTGCCTTATTTTACTCGATTCGTGTATGATTCTTTATCTTACGAGATTATACGAATATCTTATTTTATTTTTATTTTAATTACAGTAGCTTACAATAAAGGGTGGTGCATAACATTTGCACTGCCAGTATTATGAACTTGGTATACACATCTAATTGAGTGTCTAATCTGATATAACATGTTTTTTGTTATTTATTACTATTGTACATTATATTCTTAATTGGTGTATCAACAAAAATAAATTAATAAATCAGAAAAATACTAGAAAATGTGTTAAGCGAAGAACGAGTTTTTTTTTGTTATTATATTTTATGGTAAAAACATGTTTCGGTTTTTAAGGCATTATCGCATGTAACGCGTTGTTGTTTTTATACACGTGTTAAAGGGGAAGAATATGATAATTAAAGTAATTGATGTGGCTTTATACATTGTTGAAAGTATTCATTACCAATGTTAAAATTGTATACATAAAGAGTCATTCATTATTTTAACTACTAGTAATTCCAGGTAATACTTTCCAGTATTATATGGTTTATCACTCAATTATTATTAACAATGTGTTTATTTGGACGTATAATGAAAGATATGTTTAGAAGTTATGGAGATATGGAAAGATATGGAGCTATTAGGGATGATTTCAATGCCGAATGTTGATATCGGAGCATAATCGACTAAGTCTTGACGCTTAATTGAGGCGGTCAAGAGAATTTCCGCTTTAGAAGTGTTAAATTTTTTTTGAGAATATCTAATTTATTTGAGGCCATCCAACTCGATACAGACGATATAAATATATTTTGCTACAACTACCAAAACATAAAACAAATTAAAATTCGTTAATTTCTCACCTGTGTTTCAGTCACGTTGAGCAACTTGGCCATGTCTGTTCTCTCGCTCGAAGAAAGGTACTTCTTGACCTCAAACAGCTTCTCCAGCTCGAAGATCTGCCTCCCGGTAAAGGTGGTCCGCGCCTTCTTCTTTTTCCTGCCATCTTCTGCCTCCGAAGAATCTCTGGAGACGTCGTCCTCAGCCAGGATAACCGGAGGGGGGGCGGGAATGGGGTTGCTAGCAGGGGTTGGTTTCTGGACTAGATCTATCGACTTTTTCCGCTTTGCAGTCTTGGTGGGTTCTGGAAACAATAAATAACATTAGCATTAGTCACAAAACATGAAATACCACTTGTTTATTGTTACTGGAACAATGGCGTGAAACTCCAAATTGATACACTAATGAAGAGGTCTGTTTACTAGATGTTTTATAATAATTTTTGGGAATGACATGTTTCACCTTTTTGAGTCATTATCAAACATCAGGAGTGACAATATGAAGTTAAAGTCACATTTAATAATGCCTTAGAAAGGCGAAACACATCATTCCAATAAATTATAATAAAACTTCTAGAAAACAGACGTTCTCAATCGTATTGATTATGAAATGCCACTCCGTAAATATGACGAAAACCACATTAATACAATCTTAAACTATAATATCAATTTTTCAATATGAAAGAAACAAATTAGGTTTAAAACAAGAGAAGAAAAAGCATGAAAGTTACATAAATCGATAATACAGGTAAATACACATTATTGAAGGTTAAGACGTTAACACTGTGGAATTGTATTGATAGTTTAAAAGGATATTATTAAAAACTGTATAATTCACATTGTGTTTACAAAATAAAAATATTATCCATAACATATTTCGGAAGCGACCTCCTCCATCCTCAGGTGTAAATATTGGTGTAAACTGGAACATGTGCATAATGTATTTTTATTTTGTGAAAATATTAAATAAATGAAGTGGATTATACAGTATTTAATATTCTTCTTTCAGATAAAAATACATTTGAATAAACAGATTTGCACTTTGTAATTTCACAACACTTATTTTTTCTTTTTACACACACGTTTCGGTTGTGACACAACCTTTTTCGATTTACTGAATGTAATTTATAAAGAAGAAAAGATGAAAAAAATAATGTATTATACTATTCTGGAAGTAAAATTTGAACTTCTGTAAATATTTTAAATTGAGGTTAAAAAGTAAACTGAAGAAGACTTCGCTTATTATGGACAGACTAGATTAACCTGAAGTTGCGACGATAACAAGCATTGCAAAATCAGTCTAAAAGTTGTGAAACATTATGAAATTCGTAGGCAAGAACCCAAAATGCTAGAATATATCGTAGACTCAATAATAAAACTAGGTAACTCGAAATTTTGCGGTTTGAATTATTTACATCAACGGATTGGTCATCGAAGGGGCTTCCCAATGCTATAACTAGGTATCTTAAACTATTATTTCTCAACTTGGTTATTTGGTAGAGCTAAAATGGCAACGCATAATGGTGTTCTGGTATCGAACCATATGTTTGGAACTGGTAAAATAAGGATTTAAACATAATAAATGTAGCGGAAATGAGATCTCTTAGACGAATAGGTGGTTAATCTTTATAGAGCCAAATGAACAAAATAATGAAAGGTTCAAAAATATGGTTTAAATACACGGAATTAATGAATAAACAAAATAATAGTGATGAAAATACACGCTAACGTTGTGAATGTAGCAAGAAATAGAGGAAAACTGAAGAAAACAGCCCACGATGTAGGCTTTCGCCTCATTAAATCGAATCAGTTTATTAACTAAAAAGACATTACAAACAGCAAAATGTTTAAGGCTTCTATTGAGTAAAGGTAAAATATTATAAAAATACAACATAATACCAGGAACGCATTAGAGATGGTAAAGAACACTGTAAAGAATTGGTTGCAAGCATTCCTAAAAGAAATGCCGTGAGATAAAGCCACGAATAACTTCCATACTCCCTCTTGTAGAGATACGTCAGAATTTTTTTCTGAACCTTCTCCAGCATAACGGAATATCTCGCCTCGTGAGGACTCCATATCACAGAACCACTTTCGAGTCTGCTACGAACCAACGCGTTGTATAGAACTCTGAGCACATTGGGATCTCTGAAAACTCTTCCGTATCAATAGTGAAATATGTGGATCCTACCAGGACACTGGAACGAAGCTACACTAAGTTATAGTATGACTGAAGTTTATACGTTACGTTATTCTCTTGAAACTTAGGGAATTCAAAATCTCAAATTGTAATATCTGTCAAAACTGACGTATTTTTTTAACATTAGAAAAAATCGTCAAGGGGTCTACGGCACTAAAAAGTTTGAGAACCTCTGAACTAAATCAAAATTTGTCACGATTTTCATTTTTATGAAAACCCAGGTAGCGCTTTTTTTTTAAATTTGAATTTAACAGCCCTGATCTACAAATTTCGTTTTTTAACAAACAATTGATGTCATAAAATATAACAAATCAACAGAGGATGCGTTGTTTTTTTTTTTTATCAAAAGAAACCAGTTATTTTAAAAATAGAATAGAAGCAAACATTTAAAAAACTTTTATTTTTTTAATTTTATTTTCGTTTCTATGCGGTAACTTTTTTTATGTTTGTAATGAATATATTTCATTATTGATACTAAAAGTATTGCTGATTCATTTAACAAGGTTTATTTCCGTCGATTCAACTTTAATCACCAGTCAAAGACCCCTTTTCGTGTAAAAATAAACTTCCACAATTCATACGAAATAGAATTTATTGATAAAGGCTTGCGATTTTCATTGAAATTACGTGGTGGTGTTTTTTTTAACAATGATCTAAATTTGGATTTTTTTTTCAATTCATACACATTGTAAAAAAAGCAATCGTTCTTCAATATTCTGTCTTCTATTTTCGTCCTATTCTTTCCATATACCTTAAACATAACGGTGCTGTTATATGTTTTTTTGACAATTATGTGGGTTTCTGTACCTTGTTTCTTGATAGAATTCTTTTGTACTCGTATATTGGTATTATTATTATTTTCCCAAATCGCTCATTACATTATTACAGCACGAGCCAAATTGATGTAAATAGAATAGATATCATATTGATTCTCATGACATGTGATAGGTAGCTAATTTATCACAATTTAATTGCTACGTTGATTCTGCACCAGACCAATGACAGTGTTACAATCACACTGCCATCGCCGGGAATTGAATTCGGGGTGGGATTTGCGTTTATCTCGACGCAAATCTGTCCCTAAAATCCCAAATTAATAACACGGTCAGCGCTAGTTTCTTCCACCTAAGACGATTAAAATCCGTTAAAAGGAGTATTCCCTATGACACTTTCAAAACCCTTGTAAATTCCTTCGTTGTGTCACTACTTGACTATTGTAATGGAATTTATGCAAACATTCCAAAACAACAATTAAACAAATTTTAATCTGCGTTCAATGCAGCAGAAAGACTCATTAAAGGCATTCCGAAAAAGTCTCACATAACACAACATCTCAAAGAACTTCACTGGCTTAAGAGTCCAGAAAGAATCCAGTATAAACTCTGATGGACAGTCTTCAAAGCGCTACATGGAAATTATATATCCGAACTCTGTATAACAGACAGCCTAAATACAAGGAAATCCACACTTCGCTCGGCGAACTCCTCGGCAATTGGAAGATTAGTTGAGCCAAAGCGTTGCCCTAGTACAAATTTCGGGGATCGAGCGTTTGCAGTAGCCGGCCAATCAGCTTGGAACAATCTTTCTTCATACCTCAGGTGCATAAATGATCCAACAGATTTCAGATCTAAGCTGAAAACCCATCTTTTTCATATTTCATACCCAATTAAACCTGCATATTTTGTTCAATTATACTTTCTAATCGATCGCGAATATCAATCAGATGCAGCGTTCACATTTAGATTTAAAACACGTCTTTATGCGCCCTTGAGGTGATTACATCACAAAAACGGTGTTTTAAAAATTAGCATATTATTATTATTATTATTATTATTATTATCCTCTGTGAATGGTTAAAGGCTACCACAATCCCATAAAATATAATACCGAGATAATTAATCTCATATAAATAAGTGGGAAATACAGTTTCTGTGGTACACGAAAGTATTTTTTATTATATTTCAGGGATTGACAAATATATCCTAATTATTTTAATTGGATGATTCATACACTTGTCCATATACAGTTAAAACAACCACTGGGACATTACGTAACCCTGTTTTGACACCTTTATTTATATCAAACCAGGCTGTAAGATATCCATTTACTCTGACGTTAGCAGTGCTCTCCGTGTACAGCGATGTAATTCCCGTGATTAGTTTTGTGCTTTTAGAATATAAGACTATTTATTATTAGAATTCAAATACGTGGACAGAATAATTTCTAAGTCTTTGGAGGTGAAATGGAGGATCGAAATGGCCCGTAGTACATTCAATAGTCATACTTGTACAAATGTTATGCAATATAATACTGAATTTAAAACTTTGTGTACGTGGATGTGCTATATCTGGTATTTATGTTGCATACTTGTGTAACCTGAACTCTGGAAGAGCATACTATGAACAGATTAGAGGCAGGATAACTCATTAGTGCAGAGAATTTTTAAAATGCCTTTAGGTTCGTAAAACTTTCTAAAATGACCAAATTTTGCGTAGAATGCTCATGCTTTAAGAACGATATGGACCTAGTAGAAGGCATACATATTGGCTCTGCAATATAAGAGTCTGTACTAGAATAAGGAGTATGGAGGAGTTATTCCTGACGGCCCAAGACAAAGAGGCATTTTAAGAAGCGATGGCTAACGCCGAGAAAACCTCATATGTCACAGGAAAAAAAATTGTTTCGGAATATAGACATAAATTCTTGTCTTGTTAAATTTCAAATTGAAGATATGGTAAATTTAATTTGTCAGAAGAATAGACGTACCTGTATGATTTGCTGTATGAAAATGGAGATGAATTTAGAAAGGTGTGTCAGGATATAGAAGTGTAGAAGTCAATTCTCTCTGCCTACCCTTTCAGAAGGAAAGGCGGGGGAGTGGATCGATGGTTTGTTATTGTTGTGAATCTAATCGTAATAAATCATGCGGTAATCATTTTTTCTTTTATGATCATTCAATTTAATTCGATGCGAAGGATTAATACGCCCTTTAGTAAATTCATTTGAGTAGCATTAAAATGTAATAATTAAGAAATATAAATTATTACATATTACACACTTAACAAGATATATGTTTAATAGTTATCTCTAAAATTCAGTCACCACAAGGCTAACCACTAGAAAACAGGATTTCCGATAAGCATTGTCTCTTTTTAATACATTTATTTTAATTTTACAATGATAATAGGTTTGTGCACTTTAACGAACATGTTTATGTAAGTCTTCGTGCATTGTGGATTTGTTAAGTACTTTCATATACCACGTAAGCTGTTACAATTATAACTAAGTCATATTATATAACTAAGTTACAATATTAAATTGGCCTGATGAAGCTTGGTTCCAAGTGAAACTAATTGGCAAATCAATTATAATAACCATACCGTGTTTAAATACAGAGTGTTTTATTATTTCATATCTAACTAACTATCTAACTAACCATCACGCCGTTTCCCTGAAGGGTTAGGCAGAAAGAATAGACTACCATACTTTTCTTTTCTGACACATTTCTCTCACTTTCTCAACATTCATACATCGTGTCATGCACGCGCGTCGATATCAATATTTTATTTATTTGATCGTGCCAAGTTTTCCTCGGTCTTCCTCCATTTCTTGTTCCATTTACATCGTTAACATATACATTTTTTAACCATTATTTCTTCATTCATTCTTCCCATGTGTCCAAACCATCTTAATGATCCTTTCATTATTTTGTTCATAACACCATCATTCGCACCGCATTCATTTCTTATACTTTCATTCCACACTCTATCATACACAGAGTATCTACACATTCGTCTAAGAGATCGCATTTCTACTGCATTTATTCTACTTTCTCCTTTTGCCAGTTCTATTATTCGCTTCCATACATAAGGGCCGGTATAAGAACACCATTATACACAGCCATTTTAGATTTTTGGATGTGTTTTTGTATGCGATGACAACTTTAATATCAATGAGTTTAGTAATAGGTACATTTTTTAAGATAATCTAATGATTTTACTGAAATCTCTTGATGGAAGTTTATTTTAAATAATAATTAAATAAAACGATGTTTGTTAACTACTTCGACTTTTGTCTTTATTTCGACAGCGAACCTGGCGAAACTGAACGCTGTCGAAATAAAGACAAACGTGGAAGTAGTTAAAAAAACATCGTTTTATTTAATTATAAATAATACATTTGAAAACCATTAAATTAAAAAACTTTGTTTTATGTATCACAATATTGTAACACCTGATGATGTCAACACAGGTTGATGAAACAGCTGTCGCTTAAAATAAAAACACAATTGTGATACATAAAACAAAGTTTTTTTTTAATTTAACAGTTTATAATGTTAAAGTATCATAGTGTTTCGGCCAAAAATGGACTATTTAAGTTTGTTTTAAACGAATGGTTTCAATAACAATAACTTGAATAAATGCTGATCAATGCAAAAACGTTCCACAATTTATAAAATCGTAACAGAAAATTAATTTTCGATAAACTTAAGGCTTTCGATAAACACTGTAGAATTCAATTACGACGATTTTTTTATGAATTAAAACACTGTTTTTTCCATTTTTGAGTTTAGATTTCTAGACATGTTTCGAAGGCATACTTACACATTCATCATCGGGAGAACAATATAAATTTTATATCGTTCTCCCGATGATAAAGGGGTAAAGCTTCGAAATATGACGAGAAAAATAAACTCAAAAGATGAAAAAAACAATGTTTTAATAAATAAATAAAAACGTAAAAAGACGTTCTGCTTAATGCTTAATAAACATAAATCTTCATAGATGGCGTTAGTATGTAGATTATATATAGAGTCATCTTAAAAAGATTAACATATGTAATCAAAATCTTCATAGATGGCACATTGAAACTGACATGTGAAACCTGGCATAGATTTGTAACATATATACAACTTCCAAAAAATTGTCATACATGGTCATAAAGAAAAGGTGAATGTGGGGAATGTTGTAATTACATAAAGCGTGCGCTTAACCCAACCAATGACAGGTCATGAGTCCTGTAAACACCTTGATCAACTATATTTAGTTTCCAATTTGCATCTTCGTCTCTATTGAGATACAATTAAAATCGTAGGAATTTAATTATTTACCAACATACGTGAATAGTAAACGAAATTTAATCATATTTTACCGGTACATAGAATGCTTTTCAGATTTAAAGGGTTAGTTTTGTGTGGTCAAATAGCCTATAATGTATAACAATAATGCATATGACAACCCAAATACCATCAGAGTAAGAATGCAAATAATTTCATTGCAAATTTTATTTCATTACTGCGCCACAAAATACACGTCGAAATTCCAATTGATACTAAATTGAAAGTTACATAAGGTACGCTTATGTATTATATACGTAAACATAGATTACTTTATGTACTATGTGTGGGGCTTCTATAGCCAGCAGTGCAGGATCTGAAACGAGGGGTTACGCGTTCGATTACCGACTTAACCCCAGTTCCCGAGGGGTATTAAGACGCGTTGCAATTTAAACATTTTTGCAATGCCTTATTACGTAATTTGCGTTGCAAAGAAGCAAGGTATGCTAAGAGAAAAGGGGCGAAAATAGATTAGCTTTTTCTTCTTCTTCTTCGTCGTCGTGTCAATGCCAAACTAGTTTTGCAGGAATGGTCCTAAAAATGTCCAAACTCTCCTTGTCATTGTGGTGAAATGTTTGGCCGACTGTGTCGTTTTCGTTGAGGTAAAAAAAAATGTAGCATGTTTACAATGGATTGAGAAATGTAGAAGGACATCGATAGAAGGGTTGGTGCTGGGAATATAAATAAATGGCACTAAAAAAAATGTAGTAAAGAACTAAAGTAAAAAGGTTCATAAAATATAAATAAATCTTCTTCTTCAAGTGCCCTGTCGGGTCCCCCCAACGTTGGCGATCACCTCGGCGAACCTATCCCTGTCCTGCGCCGCTCGGCACAGCTCCTCAACACTTCGGATGCCGGTCCACTCCCTCACTTTCGCAGCCAGGACATTTGTCTCCTTCCGGGCCCTCGGCGTCCCTCAATTTTTCCCTCCAATATCAGTTGGAGAAGGTGGTACTTTTCCCCACGCAGTATATGACCCAGATATGAGATCTTTCGAACCTTGATAGTTGACAACAATTCCCTGTCAACTCTAGCTCGCCTCAGGACTTCGGTATTGGTAACCATGTCTGTCCAGGGAATTCTGAGCATTCGGCGATGGAGCCACATTTCAAATGCTTCCAGTCTGTTCACTGAGTTAACTTTCCAAGTTTCACACCCGTACAATAAGACAGACCACACATAGCATTTGATCTTTCTCTGGCGGAGCTTCAAGTTTACGTTATCATTGCAGAAGAGTGATTTCATTTTATTAAACGTAGCTCTTGCTGCCTCAATTCTGCATTTTATCTCTACATCTGGGTATAAATAAATAAATATTATATATTCAAATATGAATGTGCAATTGTTGTCTGCCGCAGTTCGAAACCAATTTGATACCTAAACTTAAATTTTGTTTGTAATATCTTTTGATAACATAAACTGATTTGATTGATTGATTGATTTTTGTAGGTTTCAAAATGATATCATCCAAAAATTCCGTACTTACAACTTACTATAAGCGTCGTTTATAACTCTAGTCAAAAGTAATATTACATATATATCAGTTACAAGATATATACCGCCACAGTAGAAGATGAGAAGTGCCACTATGAATTAAGTTCTTCTCGTTGCAGGTCCACGAATAAACAGCGCAGTGGCAGCTGCAACAAATATCTCAGAAACGAAGATTGACTTGTTTGCTCAAACGGATTACTCGCTGAACTGATTGCCCCTCTGACCAACGACCAGTGACGAGACTCAAAATATAACGTTAATCGGTCTAACTCACTAACTAACCATCACGCCATTTCCCCGGAGGGGTAGTCAGAGAGGATGGATCGCCACATTGTTTCAATCAATCAAATCAAATCAAATCAGTTTATTTTTCTCAAAAGACATTACAAACATTTTTTATAGTTTAAGGCATCTATTGAGAACAGGTAAAACATAATAAATATATAATACCAGGAACGCATGAGAGATGGTTCGACATTAGGAATACAAAATACTCTCCAAAGTCATTTGTCTTCTGAACGTACTTTCACGAATATGAAAGACATCGATCTCCGAAGCAAGTTCGGCAGTTTATACTCACGGAAGGAACAAAATAATATAGTTAATAAAATTAAATAATAATAAGTACATTAATATTATAGTTAATAAGGATATATAAGGGTTGTATAAATAAGATGCCATATTGTGAGTTGTAAAAGTTTTCAACCAAATAATACACTCGTAGAACCAAGAACAATCAAGTGGACGCTAGACGATCGAAGTGTGCGCGGGAGATGCCTATTGGTGGCGATGAGGTTAGCAACCCATCACACCGAGTCTCCCGCGGGGGCGAGAAGAAAAGGATGGAGTGCCGCATCGGTTAAAGTGTGGCAATCCATTCTTTCTGCCTACCCCTTCGGAGAGACGGCGTGATGGTTAGTTAGTTAGAATAACTAACTAGCTAACTAACTAACCATCACGCCGTCTCCCCGAAGGGGTAGGCAGAAAGAATGGACTGCCACTTTTTTCTTCCTGACATAGTTCTCTCGCTTCCTCAACATTCATACATCGTGTCATGCACGCGCGTCGATTTCTCTGACTCCTCACATGGCCGAAATTCAATATTTGATTTATTTGATCATGCCACGTTTTCCTCGGTCTTCCTCTATTTCTGGTTCCATTTACATCATTAACATATAATTTTTTTACCATTCTTTAGAATAACTATATAGTCTTATTTAAGTATTGTTTAATATTTTCAAATTAAAGCTTTCAAAATAACGAATATTATAAGACTATAGTATACAAAATAAATATTTTTACTAGCTATGCATTCGACGATAATTAAATTCATCCCTACTGATTCCAATTAAATTTAGGGGTTTAAAATACTAAAACAACCAAGAAATTTACGCCTTAAAGGGTCACGTTTGCAGGGAGGCTGTCGCGCTGTCATCAATCAACCGAGATAAAAAATGAGCCCTTAAAAGTCACAAACAAAAAGTGTCATCTAGACAGCAACGAATGTCGTGAGAAGTTTTTAATTTCTAACTAGGTTCTTACTACGGATAGACCAATAATACGCATCTTACACTATGTGATTCTTAACCCCCTACTTACTTACATGAATAAAAAATAAATTTAAATAGTGAACAATCAATTTAATAATTTTAACTCGAATAGTTAACTTATTTTTTCTTTAATAGTCCATTGTTTTAGCCGAAACACTATGACACTTCAACATAATTAACTGTTAAAATTTATAACGCTGTTATGATATCACAATTTTAATTATTTACTTTTTGGAACTGACAAAAGAAAGATGAAAGTAGAATAAATGCAGTAGAAATGAGATCTCTTAGCAAATGTGTGAATACTCTGTGTGTGATAAGTGTCGAATGAAAATATAAGAAGTGAATGCGGTGCGTATGATGGTGGTATGAACAAAAAAATGAAAGGATCATTAATATGGTTTGGACACATGGAAATAATGAATAAAGAAAGAATGGTAAAAAAAGTATATGTTAACGATGTAAATGGAACTAGAAATAGAGGAAGACCGAGGAAAACGTGGCACAAATCAAATATTGAATGTCGGCCACGTGAGAATTCAGAGAAATCGACGCGCGTGCATGACGCATTGTGGAAGCGAGAGAAATATGTCAGGAAAGAAAAATGTGGAAGTTAATTCTTTCTGCCTACCCCTTCGGAGAGACGGGGTGATGGTTAGTTAGTTAGTTAGTTAGAAAAAATGCAATTTAAATTTCTTCTTTGTTTGTGAAACGTGTGAAAGCTAGCAGCTTGCCTTATCGCGGGTTAACGAAACAAACAGAAAAAAAATGAAACCGCATTTGTTCTAGAATCAATTTCCATGCACTTTGTTAATGGAGCATGTGGCGATATATACTCAAGTCGGTCGAGATAAACGGTGTAATCTTCAAGTAGGTAGTGATAAGTGCCAACATCATTTTAAATATGAGAAACTACATATCAAAGTAACTCGCACATCTGGCAATGCACCGAACGTGAATTTTAAACACACTAAGTGGGAGTGTGGGTGTCCAAGTAGACATGGAATAAAAGTTGTCCAATATCGATTTTACAATTATCGCTAACACTCTATCAAGTTTTATATGGAGTAAGCAAAGTGATATTTTGTCTTTAAGAAAAAAAAATATTTTTTTAAACTAACTAACCATCACGCCGTCTTCCCAAAGGTGTAGGCAGAAAGAATGGACTGCCACACTTTTCTTTCCTGACATATTTCTCTCGATTCCTCAACATTCATACATCGTGTCATGCACGCGAGTCGATTTCTATGACTCCTTACGTGGCCGACAAGATTTTTTTGAAGAAAAGAGAAATTTTTGTCTTCAAGAAATTTTTTTTTTTTTTAAACTAACTAACCATCACGCCGTCGGGGAGACCGCGTGATGGTTAGGCGTAGGCAGAAAGAATGAACTGCCACACTTTTCTTTCGTGACATATTTCTCTCGATTCCTCAACATTCATACATCGTGTCATGCACGTGCGTCGATTTCTATGACTCCTCACGAGGCCGACAATATTTTTTTTGAAGAACAACAAGTTTCCCTCGGTCTTCCTCTATTTTTTTTACTTTTATTTTTGACAAATTTCATTTTTAAGAATGTTAAAAAAAAAATTACAAATAACACATTAAATAATATTAAACCAGTAATCGTAGGTCCTCACCAAAAAGAAGTACTGCTGTGCTTAGTGAGGGATATCACTGCATAAAAATATACATAAAAATATACAGAAAGTAATACAAGGTAAAAGTATAAAAATACTTTTTTACCATTCTTTCTCCATTCATTCTTTCCATGTGTCCAAACCATCTTGATGATCCTTTCGTTATTTTGTTCATAACACCATCATTCGCACCGCATTGATTTATTATATTTTCACTAACACTATCATTCACAGAGTATCCACACATCTTCATAATATATAACTGTTCAAATTTATACATAATATAATTTGAGATTAGAAAACAATTATTTGAAATCGTCTGAAACAAATAAATATAAATGTAATAACTAATATTGATGAATATGAGTTTTATTATATTTTAGGAAGTGACAAATCTCATCTTGCCCGGGTACGGAGAAAAAAACATTTAATAATGTCCTAGCATGGCAAAACGTGTCACTACCGTGAACGAAAATCTGACGTTTATAAAACGGACGCTTCCATCATTGTTCAAGAAAAAATATACTTAAAGTTATATAATAAACTCATGTTTAACGGAAAAGGTCCATCTCATTAAATAACTCTGCTTCCTGTTTTCTTTCCAGGTAACGCCGTTACTCTATAATAACGGACACGTGTTTTGGAAGGTTTGTGGAAGGGGAGAGGGATGATCGACCAGTAACAGGATTAAGGGTAGTTATGGGGAAATTATCAATCTCTTTGATCACATTAGCGGGGGCTGGACACAGATGGCGGTGGTTGGAAAAGGATTATTCCCCTCAACCCTTCAGTTACCTCCTATAAATGAACAGCATATATATTTTACAAGATGAAAACAACAATTATTTCGTAAAATTGTTTTTTCTTTATTGTTTACAAAAGCAATATTTTTAGACGCAAGTGAAGGGTGTGAAAAATCATTCGAAGATAATGAAAGAAAGATGCAGAGGGTTCTGAAAGATTGAACGAAATCATCTAAGATACAAAAGCTCTGTAACAGTTGTGTAATCATTGAAAGAAAGCAATTGAGATGTGATAAACTGAAAGATAATCAAAAAGAAGCAATAAAGACATATGGAGCCCATGGATGAAGAAAGAATGGTTAAGAGAGTATACGTAAATGATGTAAATGGAGTACGAAGTCAAGGCAGACGGAGGAAAACATGGCATGACCAAATTAATCAAATTTTAAAGGTTAGTCATGTTAGAAGTCGGAAGAATCGACGTGCGTGTATGAATCACTATATGAATGTGGAGGAATCTAGGTGAATGTGGTGAATGTGGTGTGCCAGGATAGAGTAGTGTGGCGGTCCATTATCTCTGCCTATCCCTAAGGGGAAACGCCTTGATTTTTTTGTTGTTGTTGTTATTGAGGAATGTATTTATAAATATACCGAAAAGTTTATTATAGCATTTTTACGCGAATGTAAAAATAATTCTTATGAATCAAATCACTGTTCTTTTCACTGATAATGAATTTATTTATCTCCTTATGTTCTAAAGATTTAATACCTTCATCAACGGGAGAAAGATAAAGATTCCACTAAAATATATTTTTATATCATTATTCTAATGATAAAATAGTATTCGCAGGTTCTTAACTTAGAGACTAATACTCCGAGTATCAATCCTGTCCGTTAAATAGTGTACGAAGGGTAAAATAATAACCAGAAGATGGCAGCAAGCTGCCGAAACCGGTCGACGATAAACACAAGTGTAAACACACTTAATATATAATAATTAAAATAAAATCGTATAATTTTTTTTTGTTTTCATTATGCAAAATAATATGACACGATAGATACCCCCTTATCACAGTTCCGCATGACCAGGATTTTGGTTTCAAGGAATAATTGATTATCCTATTTCAAAACAAGATTACAAAGGAGTTCTCTCAAACTTTTCCTTTTCAAGAAGGGCTTCCCAGACAACGAGAGACCTACAATAAATCATTTAAAAAATGATGGTATAAAAATAATCATAATCAATATCTCCGAAATACTTCAAAAGTCACATACACATGGAGTATAAATCCCTCGAACTGAGGAGGGATGGATTTATGGCAACGCAATTTTTTCAAGCTGATTCGGGGCTCTATTGAGAACACCTATATTCTGAAGCAAATGGGTATTTTTGTTTCTGATAATTACGCAGAACCAACCTGCCTTTGGTGATGCCAATAGGTAGAGCAATTTGGACGTTGAATCTAATCGTCTCGGGTTTGGACATTTTCAGTGTCAGTGAGGTGATGTTCATAAAGAGTATATTGCAGATTCTGGAAGGAGTGCTGCCTCACTGACATCGACATATTTGGGTTCCTTCTGATATGTATTTATTTTTTGGTTTCATGTCGTTTTTTTATCTTTGTTTTACCTTTTTGTGTCCAAATGAGTCGCCTCAATGTTTTTCGTTTATTATATAAATGAATAAATAATAGATATACGAGTATATAAATAATATATAATATATAAATTAATAGGTAATATACTCGTATATATTTTTAACAGTCGATTTTAAATAACAAAAATATTTCCCTGACCATTGTTATACGGAATTCTACAAAATTAAATCTAAAACAATCAATATGTTTCAGCTCGTATTACAGTACCAGCGAAATGGGTGCCCAATAGATAGAAACTAGTGTTTGTGGGTCTGTGTGTCGTTTTATGGGGGAACTCAAAGAATCGCCCTCAGTCACAGATTCCATCCACAACTATGTACTGCAGCTGATTGAAATAAGCGCCGAAGCATTTTATTTCTCCAAAACGTGACAACTGACAGCACTTAGAAATTCACACGAAGCGAGATGCAATCTTTTTATTGGTGCTGCTCCGTGCTTTATTGCAATACGACTATGTTTTGGTCGTGTCTAAGTCATTTTTATATGTAAAGAGAATGGTCGAGGGTGGGGCAAAAATAATATTCTTGTTATTGTGTTTTTAAATAGACTGAATCAAAGTAAAGAAACAGTAGTGGAACGTGAATATTTTTTGTTGAAGAAAATATAATAAATTATTTATTATTTCTTGAATAATGATGTAAATCTCCATTTTAAACTAACTAACTAACCATCACGCCATTTCCCCGGAGGGATAGGCAGAGAGGATAGATCGCCACAATACTCTGTCCTGGCATACCTCTCGGGATTCCTCTACATTCATACATCATACCAAGCACGCACGTCGATTATTCCGACTTCGAATGTGACCGCCTTTTAGTAATTGATTAATTTGGTCATGCCATGTTTTCCTCGGTCGTCCTCGGCTTCTTTTTCACTCACGCTGCTTGTGCACAACTATTTAACCATTCTACTCTCATACATTCGTTCCATATGTCCAAACCATCTCGGGGATCCTTTTTTAATTTTATCCGTGATGCAGTCATTTGCCTTACATTTCTTTCTTATTTCATCGTTCGGTATTCTATCATACAACGCTTTCCCGCACATTCTTCTTAGTGATCTCATTTCTACGGCGTTTGTCCTGCTTTCATCCTTCTTTTGCCAGCTCCAAGCTTCACTTCCATACATGAGGGTTGGCACTAGAACTCCATTGTGTACTGCCATCTTTGCTTCATAGTATTAAATAATTAAAAAATTAACACGTGTGTCTTCTAGGAGCTTAGTTGACATTTAATAATGCCTTAGAAAGTAAACAAGTTTTATAAATCATTTTTAAAATGCCATACTACAAATTGATTTCTTGCAAAGCTTGTCACTTAGAATAAGGAGGTTTCTTGTTTTCTATTTGTTTTTTCTTATTAGTTTATCGTAAGAATCAATAATAGAACCAAATAACGCCGAAATAACCAAGAATTTGAGAATAAATTTGCCATATATACATTCGTATAATTAACAAACAAACCATCACGCCGTTTCTCCGAAGGGATAGGAAGAGGATGGACCGCCACATTGCTTAGTCCTGACATACCTCTAGAGGCTCCTCTAACATACATTCATACATCGTAAAACTCACAATCATCGATTGGCCGCCTAATAGTAATTGATTAATTTGGTTAACTTCTTTTTCCATTATAACTACTTGTCTGTGTATTTTTTAAACATTCTTTCCATATATCCAAATCATTTAAGTGGCCCTTTCTTAATTGTATTTGTGATGCTTTCATTAGAATTAAATTAATTTCTTACATCCTCGTTCGATATTCTATCATACATCGATTTTCTGTACATTATTCTAAGTGATCTAATTTCTTATGAGTTTGTCAGTAAGAATCGTTACTATAACGTCGTTATAAGAGAAAACTTAAGAATGAATCTCCCATTTATAACTAACTGTTAGCCATATAAAACTAACTAACTAACCATCACGCCGTCTCCCCGAAGGGGTAGGCATAAAAAATGGAATGCCACACTTTTCTTTCCTGACATATTTCTCTAATATAAACATTTAGCCATATAAACATTTTTATAACCGAAAAGTATCGTGCACCGCCACTGCAAATGATTTATTTGCTGAGAAACACGATTCGTCGATCACCTTAAGACATTCGTCACTATTTCGTAATCATCTATGAATAATATTGGTTTGTTCCCATATTACCGGGTACCTGCACGCTGCGGAGCATAGCTTTTCAACCTCTTTCTCTTCACAAAACCCTACAAATAAAATACTTTTTCTTCAAAACGTAACAATTTATAATTTAGGAGTTCAATTACTGTTTCATGAACAATGGTGTAAAAGCCCATATTTTATAATCAATACAAATGAACTCGTCTATTTTACAGAAGTTTTATCATACATTTTATGGGCATGTGCATGTTTCGCCTTTGCCAAGGCATTATCAAATGTTAAAATGCCTTAGCAAGACATATGTTGTCATGATAAGTAAAATAGCACATTTTTATTTAAATAAAGAATAATCGGAAAAATTGAAAAGTTGTAATTAATTCATTAATTAAAAACATTATATGCTTTGTATACACAACATTAACTTAAAACAAAAAAAAAAGTAAATATCAGACATGTTTCGGACAACCGGTCCTTCCTCAGTGATAATATAAAGATATTTAAAATATTATAAAATTATTTACAAATATGATCAGTTTTGACAGTATATTAGACATCTGTCAAAACTCATCATATTTGTAAACAAATTTATAATATTTTAAATATCTTTATATTATCACTGAGGAAGGACCGGGTTGTCCGAAACATGCCTGATATTTAATTTAAATTTAGTGTTGTATATACAAAGTATATAAAAAAGAAAAAGACAAATTTACATAATTAAATCATTTTAATATATTATCGCGTATGAACGAAATCAAAATTTGTCAGTTGCATTACCAAACATTGACATGCAATACGGAATATGTGACTCATCTATATAAATAAAAGGCAGTTTTGGTTGTGTGTGTGGACTATTTCTGAGGTTATTCCTGAGCTGATCATTTTCCAAGTTATACACTTCCTTAATAGATAGACATAGGTGGGCATAGGCATATTTTTGTTATTAATCGAGCTCTAATTAACTTTGTAAATTTATAAATTTTCGTAGTGCGAGCGAGTATAGACCTTCATGTTCGTATCACCTGAGTATCGATCTTTAGAGTCTATATTCGCTTGGCGTGATAAGATGCAAATTAGTGGCTTTTTTGACTCTTTGCGTGGTCAGATATGAAATTAGTCGCTCCTTTGAACTGAAAAATATACGCACGTTTATAGGGATGGGCAAAACGACTCATCTCAGGGATCTGATCTGAACGGTTCCGCTCAGCAAAGTGAGCCGACTCTTTTTAACGATCCACGGTTCACCATTTTGAGTCGTTCAAAGTTTGAAATTATTTTAGTGACCTTTTTTTTTGCTCCTCGACCAAAAAAGTTGATTCCGGTAAAAAAAAAAAAATTCACCAGGATAAATTTTTTGTCGATGAGCTAAAAAAAAATTCACAACGACAAACAACTTTTTTGACAAACGACTCGATAATTATCAAGAAGAATCGGCTCACTTTACTGAGCGGAACCATTCAGCTCAGATCCCTTAAAGAGATCACTAAAAATAGTCGACTCTTTTGCAATAATATACGATTCACCGAGCGCAGAGGTCGGCAAAATGCGGCTCCGGAGCCGCTCGATAATTATCAAGAAGAATCGGCTCACTTTACTGAGCGGAACCGTTCGTCGACTCTTTTGCAATAATATATGATTCACCTAGCGCAGAGGTCGGCAAAATGCGGCTCCGGAGCCGAAGGGGTTTGTTGAAAGAAAAAATAATCGCGAGATACTTGCTTACCATCGCATCATTCATCAAGAACGCTCTGTCCGCAGACATTTCCAGAAGAAATTTGTAAAGTTATGGAATTGGTGATTACGATTATCAATTCCGGTTTAGCTAAAACTCTTAATCATCATCGCCAATTCAAAGATTTTTAGTCATCATCTTCAACGCCTGAAATAGTATTACTGACTCTTGCTGATCTTTCGCTTTTCGCTTCTACATATTCATGCGGACAATTTTATTCAAGCATGAATTTTAACAAGAGTAAACTACGAAGTCGTCTTATTGATGAGAACATGGAATTGTGCCTAAAATTAAGAATAACAACAAACAAACATGCATCAGGTCCATAATAACATACGGAATCAAAGCATGAGCGACACTGTCAGAACCAGACTGCGACCTATTGTGGGGAGAACCGTTAGAGATAGGATACCCAACGAATAAATTCGCAAATCCTGCAACATTGAAGACATAGTGAGATGGAGTAGGCAGAGACATCGAGAGAATGGATCCAGCAAGAATTCCTAATATCGTGATACAAGAGACTCCAGAGGGCCGTCGACCACCAGGATGACCACCAAAGAGATGGAGAGAAGGCTGGTCGCCTTCATCACAGGAAGAAGTATGAAATAATGTTTTATTCAGTGTACCCGTAATTGAATGAAGTGCAAAAATTATAATAAAGGTTATCTAAATCAATAAACATATTTGGCTCTCAATTTTTTTTTAAATCGTTGTAAAGTACGCATTTGGCTCTTTGGCTAATAATTTTGCCGACCCCCCTGACCTAGCGGATCATTGAGCTGCCGCTCTTTTTTTTATGGATCATCGCTCACCCGCTCACCAAAAAGATTCGAATCTTTGAGTCGACTCGTGAGCGGATTGCCCATCCCTATCTCTGAAATGTCAAATTTGAATTGCGTGTTACAGTTTCGTAAGTAAAATATTTATATTTCTAATTCATATATATCTTCAGTTTATTCTATTTTGCCGTTGAAATGAATACAGATTATATTTCCGCATTACATATTTCAAAGTTTTAGTTCTAAATTATATCGAATTTATATAGATAGAAATGAAATTACATACCTATCGTTTTACTTACGTATTATTTTAGGTTATGTTATGAATACATGGAAAAACGTTAAATTCTAAGTAACAATTCTATGAATTGGTATAATCTATTTTAATAATGTTATTTTATTGTGGGGAGAACCGTTAGAGATAGGATACCCAACGAATAAATTCGCAAATCCTGCAAGGAATCTGGTTCTGGTTCTGATTTAAAAAAAAATATTTGATTCATGTGGTGCTCCTGTCAATTTGGAGATATTTCCTGTATAAGTGAATTGTTTTGGTCAATTTGATTGTTGCCGCACTTTGTGATAGTTATTTGTGACACGAAATACGTTTTCACTCTTCTGATGTTAAAATAATACAAGTTTTTTCGTTTATAAAAAGAATTTTGACAGGTGTAAAAATAAATTTTTCATTTGTTCCAATGACAATTTGAATAAATTCTTCAATCAAATTTTCAAGTTTTTGCTGGTGTTGGATTGTTTTAAGTGCCTAATTAAAATTAAAACAGTGGAATAAAAAATTAAATAAACACAAATGTCCGGATCGTCCAGCTGACGACAAGTGCACCATCTAAAAGAACATTATGTGTTAAATTATTTTTATGTGTTATTTAATTTTATATCATTGTATTTTGTATAATTTGTTTTAGATTTATTATGTAGACGTTGAATGATTGAAGTGTGCGCGGGAGATGCCTATTGGTGGCGATGAGGTTCGCAACCCATCACACCGCGTCTCTCGCGTTGGCGAAAAGAGAAGAATGGAGTGCAGCATCGATTAAAATGTTGCAGTCCATTCTTTCTGTCTACCCTTTCGGGGAAACGGCGTGATGGTTAGTTAGTTAGTTAGTTATTTTAATGTAAAATTGTTCTGGCAGGGCGATAACCTATAATATCTTTTGGATTAGACGATTTACTTCAGCTGTTTTAGTTTTTCTCTGTTATGCTGTGATAGGTAAACATATCCTTACATACAGCATTAGCTGCCTCAGTTGGAAAAATCCACTAATATAACATTTCCAAATGGTCTGATGTTCCCACGCCAATCTTACAATGATCGAGTGTTTTTTTTTTAAATATACTGCTCATTTTAATATAATTATTTGATTTTTGCAGAGATGCCGACGCTAAGGATGATACCAGGAAAGACTCTTTGAGATAGGGTGAGGAACACGGCTATCCACGATATCTCCAAGGTGGAAGATGTCGTGAGATGGGGCACGCAACGCAAGATACTGGCATGTATGGATCCCACACCCGATTGTTATATTTATGAACTAATTTTGAAATGGTATGTACAGGTTGGATTAATTGGTTTAATTCCACTATTAGAGGCAGAACAGGAGTGTCGGACATCATCGGAAGAGTGGCAGCGCTAAAATGGCATGCCGCTCGCAGCCCTGATGATAGATGAACTGCAACCCGAAACCCAGGACGTCCTCAACTTCGATGGAGGGACGACATTGGATGCGTTTTGCCCAGGATCGACAGACATTGAATCAGATGGAGGAGGCCTACGCCCAGGAGTGAACGGATATAGGCTCATGATGATGATGATACAAAACATTGAAACACCTACATGCAACATTTTAAATATTTCTGGAATGGGTAAAATTCTGCAACAATGAAAGTTCATTGTATGGAATGAATGCTTTAAATTATCAACTGATTTCTGTAGAATCACACTCCAAAGGAGAATTGATTCAATGTATATTTCCAGACATCACACAAATTTACAAATTTCGTCATTGGTTAAGTGAATGTGCATTATTAGCTTCATCTAATGGACATCAAAATCAAGAGTTTTGTTTCTCTAAACATTGTATTTCTAAGAGCATTATTATGACCTTGAATGGTATATGTATGAATGTTTCATGCAAATGTGATATAGTATATTTATTTGTTTTTTTAATTTCACTTAAAATATTAAGGAAAAAAATTAAGACTGGACGTTTAATGGTTTAAACATTAAGCTGAAAAAGATATATATTAACTTTTTTTTGGGTGGCATCTTTAGGGTAACATTTGAACTACACTATATTAATTTAATATTTTTCCTTTTATTTCTAGGTAACATGAAACGGTGAAATCTGCAAGCTGAAAGATGTCATGAGATGAGGCAGACAACCCAGAAGATAATGGAATGCGCGTGTGCAGAGGATGGATCCCACACCTCGATATATGCGTAGATGAAGTGCAACCCGAAACCCAGGACGTCCTCAACTTCGATGGAGGGACGACATTGGATGCGTGTTGCCCAGGATCGACAGACATTGAAGCAGATGGAGGAGGCCTACGCCCAGGAGTGAACGGATATGAATTGTATATGTATGAATGTTTTATGCAAATGTGATATAGTATATTTATTTGTTTTTTTAATTTCACTTAAAATATTGAGGAAAAAAATTAAGACTGGACGTTTAATGGTTTAAACATAAAGCTGAAAAAGATATATATAAACTTTTTTTTGGGTGGCATCTTTAGGGTAACGTTTGAACTACACTATATTATTAAATCATAACGCGCTTTTGCACAGCTATGTTTAAGACCAATTGGCATCAAAAACTCATTTCAGACTTTTTGCAAACTTGCCACCTTGGTAATGCCCAGCCTTCAATTGTTCAATTCACATTAGTATTATTCAAGTTCACAGCAAGTTTGCTTGGATTAAACAAATGTTTTAAAGATATGAACTGAATTAGGATACACACATTCTTGCACCTATACACATGTCATTTTATCCAATAAAATAATTGATATTGAACTTTCATTGTATTTCTTTAATATATATTGGGTGTACGAGTATTTATATACTCTAATATAGCAATAGCGAAGCGTTGCCGGGTCAGCTAGTAAAATATAATCAAACTTATATAGGAAACGAACGTTTTAATTAATATTGAATATTGAGATTGAAGCTTAGCATCATTGTTCAAAAAATAATCAATATATTAAAGCTGGTTTGATAGAAAATATAATATAATCACTTGTGACACTATGGGGTTTTGCGACCCACACTTTGAGAAAATTTGATTTATTGGCAATGCTCTACCCCGTCTGATCGTCTCGTGGCCTCGGAGATAGAGTGGCTATAACATGGATATTTTTATGTTACTGACACCTTCGCTTCTCCGTCATAATTCGACAGCTTCATTATATCTTTGTGTTAAAGCAATAAAGCTACATTGTTTAGTTAAGCAACGAATTTATTTGAATTTTAGTAATTCGTTATTCGTACTATTGCATGCTAGGCTGATTTTGATATATATGAAAATAAGTTGGACTAGTATTAGGATTCGTATAATAAACTAACTAACTAACTAGCCATCACGCCGTCTCTCCGAAAGGGTAGGCAGAAAGAATGGACTGTCACACTTTTACTGATACGGCACTCCATCCTTCTCTTTTCGCCCCGCGGGAGACGCGGTGTGATGGGTTGCGAACCTCATCGCCACCAATAGGCATCTCCCGCGCACACTTCGATCTCCAACACCCACAAAATAAATCTAAAACAAATAATATAAAATACAATGATATAAAATAAAATAACAAAATAAAAATAATTTAACACAAAATGCTCTTTTTAGATGGTGCACATATTGACTATTTAATTTATGTTCCACGAATCCACCGTTTTTTTTAATTTAGCACATATTGTAATAACACATAATGTTTTTTTCGATGTTGCACATGTTGACATGGACGATCCGGACTTTTGTGTTTATTTAATTTATGTTTCACGTATCCACCGTTTTTAAATTAGCTGTAATTAGGAACTTAACCAGCAAGAACTTCAAAATAATATTGAAGAAATTATTCAAATTGTCATTGGAACAAATGAAAAATTTATTTTTACACCTGTCAAAATTCTTTATAAATTAATAATTATTTTATTATTCGTAGAATAATGTATGTATAATTCTCTAGTATTCATATTCATTGGTGAAGAAAACGTTTTATGAAGGTTTTATCATATTATTTTGTAAGAGTGATAAATTTTGACTTGCTGGGGCGTAATAGGTAAGACGTAAATCTTCTTCTTCTTTTTCTTCCTTGTTGTAGACCTATGTGGTCTATTCTCCAGAGTGTTGCTCCTCCTGTGAGGTAGACTCCCAGCTGTCCTTCCATATTTTAGGAGGTCTTCCACGAGGACGAGTCCCATGAGGCTGATTATGCAACGCAATATAGGAGAGTCTGGTGGTGTCCATTCTTTGAACATGCCCGTACCAGTCCCTTTTTCGCTGTCTGCTACATCTTATAATATCCTCAACCTCACATATCTTTCTTATTCTGGTGTTCCTCACGCGATCTCTCAGCGTCTTGCTTGCTATTGTCCTCATGTCTTCATATCGGAAGTCCTCAAAACTTGTATGGTCCTAACTGTTTCTACCCTTGCTTCGATATATTATTATTGGTGTTATTACGACGTAAATAATAAAATATATATAACAAATGAGAGAGAAGTTCTTAATTCGTAAATTAGCATTAATACATTGAAACACTGATGTATTTTGTCTGATCTACCGGTTTCGCTGACGCCAGGGTTTCGTCAGGGTTACAAAAAAAAATTAAAGCTGTCTTCGTATTTCCACAATCTTGGTTTATTTTTTATTTTCTATATTTTTCGTGGACGTTACGTGGAGGCTGACAAGGTTTCTAGTATACAAGTTCCAGGCAATGGCGGTACTCACATAGAAGCTCAGAAGCCCGGCTTGCGTAAGAAATTTTGAATCAGAACCCTAGAAATAAAGCACATGCATCAAAATCTAAGAAATCGTGCCCCCGCATAAACGAACAACCCACCAAATTACCTTCCAACAATGTCCCCAACAGACTTAAGAGGAATAGCCACAAGAGCTGAATCTCTGTTAGCCAGAAGATGTTTTAATTCAAAATTTCTTACGCAAGCCGGGCTTCTGGGCTTCTATGGGAGTACCGCCATTGTGACTCAGGTAACTCTGAGGCTATCCTCAGAGTTACCTCAGTCACCTTCAGGTCAGGAGGGTTGAAATGGCGGCGGACTGGCCATATTTGTCGGAGAACCGACAGACGACGGAGAACAAGGGTTCTGGATTGCAGACCGCGCACAGGATTCCATAGAATTGGACGTCCCCCTTCCCGCTGGATAGACGATATTATAAGGATTCCTGCAAGTGAGGTTGGCAATGGTGTGGAAGGGGTAGTGACGTGCATTGGGAGAAGCTTACGTTGAACAGTTGAAAACAGGGGACTGTTAATAAGAATAAATATTTCTAGATCTTCCGTGACGAGTATTTCACATTATGTTAACAATTTCACGTCATCTTTACATTCCATAAGCTTAAGCCAAGTGAAGAATTCTTCATTTAAATTTGTACATTTTTAAAAGACTACACCAATGATTTAATCAATGGTATGAGAATTTATTTTACCATCTTCAATATGAACATAAAATAGCTTATTATTATGAAGATTAATTATTAATTGAAAAATTATTTGTTCATAGATGATTTCATTATATCACAGTTGAAAATTCTATCTTTATTATGAGGAATTATTTTCTCATAAGGAATATATGTTAACATAAGTGAACAATTTGTTTTTGAATGCAAAGAGAAGTCAAACTTTTTTAATGCATCCGCATTTATACGAAATAAACTTTTATACTAAACCAGGGATGCATGTGCATTGAAGAGTATCCGAACATTAAGGAAAATGCAGCTCAAAGCGACGAGTCAAATACCCAAGAAAAAATACACGTTTTTAATAAAGTTTGCTGGGCATTTTCTTAAGTAGCGACTCGGGCATGGAAATATAATCTGCACCCTTTGTGGGGATAAGATAAATAGCTTTGAAGTTATTCGCAGCTCAAAGTGAAAGGTTAACTCTGGAACACTTGGCTCTAGTGCTTTCAGAGGAAGCTTATCTTATTTCTCCTAACCTTTGTGCCATCGAAGTATCAGAGAGCATTCCGCGATCAGGTGTTGATGAGTATTTACAATCAACATTGGCGGTGCGTCGTAATTATAACGTAATAAATACTCACTTAATAGCGGTGAATACGGACATTATATGAAAATTCCATAGCAAGCAGTGATTTGTTTCTAGATCTGACCGAAAATAATTAACTAACTAACCATTACGTCATTTTCATGGTGGGGTAGGCAGAGATGATGGACCACCACACTGTTCTATATTAACACAACTCTCGCACCTGTTACATTCACACACCGTGACACGCACGCACGTCGATTGTTCCGACTTCGAATATGGCCGCCTTTTATTAATTGAATATTTTGGTCATGCCTCGTCTTCCTTGGTTTACTTGTATATACCTATTTAACCATTCTTCTCTCATTCATTCGATCCATATGTCCTAATCATCTTAGTGACATACCTATTATTAATTTTATTTAAGTCGCTTTCATCTGCCTTACATTCCTTTTTTACTTCTTCGTTATTCGAATTAAATTATACATTATTTTTCTACACATTCTTCTCAGCGATCTAATTTTTACGACATTTATCCTAAATTCATCATTATTCTGTCAACTCGCTTCATTTCCATATACAAGGGTTGGCATTAGATCTCCATTCTGCACTAACATCTTTCCTTGAGTCGATATATTTCTATTTATAGTGATGATTTTGAGTGCACCTTTTTTTTTTGTTTCCAGCACCATGCTTTCTTTCGATGTCTTTCTCCTTTTTTACATCTCTTGTAAACATGCTTTTCAGATAAATAAATTCGGTAACATGCTTCAATTTAACTAACTAACTAACTAATCATCACGCCGTCTCCCCGAAGGGGTAGGCAGAAAGAATGGACTGCCACACCTTTCTTTCCTGACATATTCCTCTCGCTTCCTCAACATTCATACATCGTGTCATGCACGCGCGTCGATTTCTCTGACTCCTCACATGGCCGACATTCAATATTTGATTTATTTGATCGTGCCACGTTTTCCTTGGTCTTCCTCTATTTCTGGTACCATTTACATCATTAACATATAATTTTTTTACCATTCTTTCTTCATTCATTCTTTCCATATGTCCAAACCATCTTAATGATCCTTTCATTATTTTGTTCATGACACCATCATTCGCACCGCATTCACTTCTTATATTTTCATTCGACACTCTATCATACACAGAGTATCCACACATTCGTCTAAGAGATCTCATTTCTACTGCATTTATTCTACTTTCATCCTTCTTTTGCCAGTTCCATGCTTCGCTTCCATACATAAGGGTCGGTAGAAGAACACCATTGTGCACTGCCATTCTAGCTTTTTTGGATAGGTTTTTGTTTGCGATGACAACTTTAAGTGCACCATTCACTTTGTTGCCTGCCCCAACCCTTCTTTCAATATCCCTCTCCACTCGCCCATCTCTTGTAAACATACTACCTAAATACACGAACTCAACTACTTGCTCCAAATTTTCACCATTCACGCTAATGTTGCAGACTGTCATGGTTTCTTCCTTTTCAAAAATCATTACCTTGGACTTATTAACATTCATCATCAGATCATTTCGCATGCATACCTCATACATACAATTCACCAGGACTTGTAGTTCATGCTCGTTGTCAGCAAGTAGGACAGCGTCATCCGCATACAAGAGACAGCTTACTGACACTCCGCTCATTTTGGCACCTACATCCAACCCTTTCAGCTCTCTCATACAATTGTCCATATACAGATTAAATAACCACGGGGACATTACGCAACCTTGTTTGACACCTTTATTGATATCAAACCAGGCTGTAAGATCTCCATTTACTCTGACACTAGCAGTGCTTTCTGTGTATAGCGACTTAATGGCCGTGATCAGTTTTGTACTTATTCCATATTCAGACAATATTTTCCACAACTTTTCTCTATTAACGTAATCATATGCTTTTTGTAAGTCGACAAATGCACAGAAAAGTTTGCGATTTTTGGCCAGAAACTTCTCTGTCAATGTACGAAGTCCAAAAATTTGATCCATACATCCTCTGCCATTCATAAAGGCACCTTGCACATCCCAAACTTTGTCACTCGTCAATTTTCTTACTCTTTCTATTAAAATTCTGCCATAGACTTTACCAACGACACTCAAAAGACTAATAGCTCTGTGGTTTCCACATTCCATACGCGATCCTTTTCCTTTGTACAGGGGCATAATTACTGCTCTCCTCCAGTCTAGCGGCGTATATCCCTCCTCCAAGCACTGGTTAAATAACTTACATAACCATGTAGAAACCACTTCGCCACCGCTTTTAATAAAGTCTATGGCAATACAATCAAACCCAACAGCTTTTCCACTTTTCATTGCACTCACGGATCTTTTCATCTCATTCGTACTTATTTTTCAATATTATCATTCATAGGTCCCGCACTCGCACT
Source organism: Lepidostoma basale (assembly GCA_022606425.2). Classification (NCBI taxonomy): domain Eukaryota; kingdom Metazoa; phylum Arthropoda; class Insecta; order Trichoptera; family Lepidostomatidae; genus Lepidostoma; species Lepidostoma basale. The sequence continues at coordinate 444,291 of JAHDVF020001203.1, read as the reverse complement.
AGCTGTCATATTTTCGATCACGCTTGTATCACCACCATACATCTCCTTAAAATATTCCATCCATCTTTCTTGTATGATCTTACTCTCCGTTAACATTCTTCCCTCGTTGTCTAAAATTGCTTTCACACATCCACTATCAGGAGGATTTCGGGCTTTTTTTACTTCTTTCCAAAACATTTTTAAATTTGCTTGGAAGTTGTTTGTCATTTTGAGCCCTTCTTCCTCCTTCAGCTTTTCTTTCCGCGCTTTCACTACCGACTTCACTCTCTTCTTGCATACCTTATACAAATCTTTTGCTCTTTCATACTTAACTCTGTCATTCTTATTTATCGACAACATATTCAACCAAGCATCTTTCTTCTCTTTAACAGCAATCTTTACGTCATCATTCCACCATGCATCCCCTTTCCTTCTTCCTTGTACACACACACCACACGATTCTTTCGCTGATTCACACAAACTCTCCTTCAAGTATTTCCAGGTCTCGTCAATACTCAACTCACTTACATCCCGCTCACTCAATCTATCTTTCACTTTTCTTACGAAATTATTTCTTACGTCATTGTTTTGCAGTTTTTCAACTTTGACTCTAGTCGGTGCGGCTACTGTTTTGCTTCTTCTGGTTCGCCATCCCCGGAATAAGATTACTTTTGCCACTACTAAAAAATGATCCGTTTCCAGTTCGGCTCCCCTGAAGACCCTTGAATCAACAGTATCCGCCCGTAATCTAGAGTCTACAATGACGTAATCTATAATGGACCTTTCAAATCCTCTTTCCCAAGTATAGAGATGGATTCTCTTATGATCGAAGATGGTATTTGATACAAAGAGACCCCATTCTATACACAATTCAAGCAGTCTCCTTCCATTATCATTTATTCGTCTATCACCAAACGTACCCAGACATTCCTCGTACCCACTCCTACGGATTCCCACCCAACCGTTCATATCACCTGCTATTATCAATCTTTCGTTTTCACTCTTACACACCAATGTCTCTCTCACTTTGTCCCAAAACTCATCTTTACTCGCCTCATTTTCGTTGTTACCAGGGGCGTATCCAATTAAAAGGAAAACTCTTGTTAACCCGATCTTGAAGCGAATCCACATGAGTCTTGGGCTAACACATTTATAACCTTTCATACATTCTACCATCCTTGGAGCTAGCACCGCCGCCACGCCTTGGCATGCTCTGTGGTCATTAGGCACACCCGACCACAGAACAAGCTTATCCGCATGCTCCAAGGAACCACACTCTTTCATCATACATTCAGTCACACATAAAACATCTAAACACTTATTATCCATTTCTGCACACATCTCATTCAACTTTCCTTCCATACCTCCCCTTATAATTTAATCCCGTTTGAACAAACCATACGTCACAATCCGTTATACATTATTCTATTGCAAATACCATAATTAATGATCAATACGAATGAAAACGTCTTTTTTTTAGAAGTTTTATTATTATGTGAACAGATACAAGCTCTGCTGGACGGTCTATAAGGCGTTGCATGGAATGGCACCAGCTTATATATCTGAACTCTGCATCAACGAGAACCTGAATGCTAGACAGTATACATTGCGATCAGCTAAGTCTTCTGCGATCGGTAGATTGACTTGCCAAAACGCTGTCCAAGGACAAACTTTGGCGACCGAGCCTTTGCGGTAGCCGGCACTTCAGCCTGGAACAATCTTCCAGCAGACCTTAAGTGCATTGAGAATCAATTAGAGTTTAGATCGAGACTCGAAACGCACCTTTTCAAATTATCATTTCCTGATAGGAAGGGCTGATCGACTACGTCAGGTGCAGCCCTCATACGAAATATGTTTATAACAGATATATATTATATACCTCCCTAGAACGGGTTACCCCAGTTGGGAGGTATTAAAACCATGTACTTGGTAAATGTTCAATAAATTATTGTTATCATTTATTATCTAGTTGTTAAATCAGAGCATCTTCTACAGCGCCCTTGAGATGAGTAATTCATAAAAATGGCGCTCTATAAATTATCCAATTTATTATAATTTATTAAATGTACATGACATTTGATAATGCCTTAGACAGGCGAAACGTGTCATTCTTATAAAATATAATGAAACTACTAGAACACAGACGCTTTCATTCGTATTAATTATTTAATATGGAGTTTTACTTCATTATTCGGTAAAAAAAAAATGCTGCATCCTCTGGTTCGTACAGTGGTCATTGATAAAATAAAACCACATTTAACTAAATTTATGGATTGTGTATCAATTTCAATCGCCTCTTCGCAAAATACGCCTATATGATGTCATATCTTAGCAATAAAAAAAAGCTTTTGGAATCAATTGGACCGTAAAATTTGGAGAATTCCGTATGCATTTCGTTAATAGATTCACATGCCCGCACGGTGTCATCTGGAAAGTGTCCCATTTGATAGAAAAAACAACACCATAAAGTTAAATGGTTTTATAACTAATATATGGTCCACCTATTCCCGGGAACAGCGGCCCATCGCGTCGTCTGGCTTCCATCAAGTGCAGTAAAAAAGTCAAAGCGATGTCCCGGAGTCCCGCAGAGCCGTTTAAAAGGTTGTCACCTGATACGCTTGGAGTGGGGCGGACCGCTGTCAAATATATTTGCTCGAGATCTTCACCATTTGGGGTGTTGACCTAGGGTGCCCATTACCTACCGATAGAAAAGTTTTACACTTCAATCAAATCATCAAAAATGTGATATTATCTTACAATAAAACGTAGATTGAAAAGAAAAATAATCGGAGTAACCTTTCGCCGATGATGAGACCATAATGTTACATTAATTTTTCTTTTTATTTCCACTATTATTATTATTTTTAGCTCTTAAATATTTTTTTAACCTAACTAACTAACTAACTAACCATCACGCCGTCTCCCCGAAGGGGTAGGCAGAAAGAATGGACTGCCAAACTTTAACCGACGTGGCACTCCATCCCTCTCTTTTCGCACCCGCGGGAGACGCGGTGTGATGGGTTGCGAACCTCATCGCCACCAATAGGCATCTCCCGCGCACATTTCGATCGTCCAACGTTCAAAAATTAAATCTAAAACAAATAATATAAAATACAACTGATATTACAAATAATAATACAATTAATAATATATTGCAAATAATAATATAATGATAATACAAATGATAATACAAAATACGAATATAAAATACAAATAAAATACAAATGATATAAAATAAAATGAAATAGCAATATAAAAATAACATTTGTTTAACCTAAATTTGTTTTTTTAATATTTAACTTCAATATCGTTTTACACTGTCGTCTGTTAACTATTATATTGATTTATATTTGTGGTAGCATGTAATTGGTCTTACTTTATGTTTACTATAGGTAGTTTTTTTCTAATATATGTTATTGATATCGCTGTGTGTGAATAAATAAATAATGTCTAAAAACTATTATCCTTACAAAAATATTTTCATTTGCCAAATAAGATATAATAGTTTCTAGACATGTCTTTCGAATCCTCATAATAATAATAATAATAATAAATTGGATAATTTATAAAGCGCCATTTTTATGAATTACTCATCTCAAGTCATGCACGCACTATTATCATTATAAACATATTTTCATTTGCCAAATGAGATGGATAATTTGTAACATTAAGTGTTTTATACAGCGCCTTCAAATGATTTATTAAAAGAAAAAAAACGGTGCTTTCAAAATCAACGAATCTAATCATATTTAAATATCTGGAATGTAAGATAGAGGATGACCAATAGACAAGAAATAGAGGATGACCAATGAAAACCTCGCACGAACAAATCAATAAAAAATTAAATGTCGGTCACGTATGAAGTCTAAGAAACCGACGTGCGTGCATGACAAGGTGAATGAATGTTGAGAATTCAAGTGAAGTACCTACGTCAGGAAAAAATAGAATGGCGGTCCAAACTTTCATCCTACCCCTCCGGAGTTAGTTAGTTTGTTAGTTCTACAAAGAAATTATAAAACAACAACATTGCTATTGTTTTACTGGGGCATTAAGGAATATACATATATTGTTTGAAAACATTGCATTTTATACTTTTTAAAAGTTTTGTGAGTGTACAATATTGAGTGTACACCACAATGTGATGGCTAATGTACAAGAAAGATATTAAAGAATGGTTTAAATTTGTAGAAATTAACTAAAACTATGCAGTATAAAATAAAATATAAACTAAATATACGATTTAAATTTAATGGTGGTCACCCCAAATGAGTCAGCAATAAGTACTTAGAAGAGCAATAGTGCTACGCGAGTAACTTAAGTAGGTACTTCATCCATAGTACAGGGAGGTATTAGGTAGGCACCCGCAACTTACACAGAGGCACCTAATCTTCGATCCTCGCCCCCGGTATTCAAAAGAAATATTAAGTGCCACTTTAGTCAAATGCCCGGGCAATTAGCATCCGTTGTTTTATTTCAAATGATTCAAATTCTTCCCTTTTTGTTCGAGATGAATGATCATTATATTTAGAGAAGTGTTCACTTTCTTCTATATTCGCCATCACTTTGTGATGTGTTCGCTATAATCTGAAGTATGACTAATGTAAATACGAAAACCATAGTAGTCTAGTCATCATCGGCTGTCCGTCGTGTCCGAGGAAGACTGTCCTTCACGGTTGTGGGTTTGCATGTAACTGAAGAGCCCGATCCTGGACCCACGAATTCTGGAGCATCTGGGGCAGGGGAAGGCGCTGTATTAGAGCCATCACCATATCCCAGTGGTCTCTACTTTCTCCTCCTCCTCCTCTCTGCGACGTCGTCTCTGCGCTTGCGTGCTTTTATGTATTTGTTCTCCACCTAGGTCTGTCTTCTGCAGTCTTTTCCCAGCAATCACAGTCGATGTCAGTCTTTTGTAGGTTTCCTTCAAGGGAGTTCTTAAAGCGTTTCCTCTGACCACCGTGTGAGCGTTTCCCTTGGGTAAGCTGAGAGTACATAATCTTCCTTGGAAGTATTGTCTCAGGCATTCTGATGACGTGACCAGCCCAGCGCAGTTGTCTCTGAATAATGGCAGCCTCAATACTTGTCATATACGAGCGCCCCATACGAGCGCCCCGCTACCTCACAGAACTTTGCCAGCTGACAAATTTGAACCCTCGGCAGTCAACTCTACGATCCTCGAAGGAAGAAGCAATACACAAACTTCTCGTTCCGCGACGCCTTCGAGGAGCTTCAAACTTCGCAGATCGCGCTTTGGCATCGCGGGACCGACGGCGTGGAACAGGCTGCCCTACAATATCCGCAATCAAGACGACGAAGGAGTGTTCAGAAGCTCTCTTAAAACTTTTCTTTTTAAGAGAAGCTTTCTGGACGTTGAGCGCCCTTGAAGTGAATCTTTCACAAAAATGGCCCTATATAAATCATCATCATCATCATCATCATCATATTGACCGCAGCAAGTATGCTGTCATTTGTCCGTTTGTCCTGCCAGTTCACATTTAGGATCCTAGTAGTCTAGTAAACCACGGGTATACGAGTATGTCAAAATAATTTAATCGAATCAAAATATGACAGTGTGAAGTGACATTCTGAAATCGGTGGTGAAAGTAGGATAAATGAGACCATTAAGAAAAATATGCGGAAAAACAATGTACGAGTATGATAGAATACCTAATGAAGAAGTAAGAAACGAATGAATGCGTCCTAAATGAAATTAAGAACAACAACAACAACAGCAAACCATCACGCCGTTTCCCCGCAGGGGTAGGCAGACAGAATGGTCCGCCACACTACTCTATCCTGACATACCTCTCTAGATTCCTCCATATTCATACATCGAGTCATACACGCACGTCGATTCTTCCGGCTTCTGACATGACCAACCTTTCAAATTTGATTAATTTGGTCATGTTTTGTTTTCCTCGGTTTACCTCGACTCCGTACTCCATTTACATCTTCAACGTAACTATACTTTTTTAAGCATTATTTTTTCACCCATTGAAATTAATGAAATTAAGAAAGGGTCACTAATACAAATTGGTAAAAAGGAAGTAATGGATGAGGGAAGGAAGAATATTTAAAGAGATATATACAAGTAGTGTGAATAAAAAAAGACGTCGAGGAAGGCCAAGTAAGATATGGCATGACCATATCAATCAATTATCGAAAGGCGACCATTTTCGAAGAAGGTACAATCGACGAGCGCGCCTCTTATATATTCATGCATGTGTCACAGTGCATGAATACTCGTATATAAGAGGCGCGAGAGTTATGTCAGGATAGGATAGTGTGGCGGTCCATCCTCTCTGCTTACCCCTCCGAGGAAATGGCGTGATGGATAGTTAGTTAGTTATAGGCAAGTTTGATGGTGGATATTATAAAAATGATGGACTCAAAGGTGAAGGTCCTAACAATCGTCACGAAAAGAACTTTTCGAAATCGTGTCTGTAAGGTGTAAATAAGAAAAAACTTATGAAATATAGGACATTGTTCGGTGGATTAGATCCAGATAAAGATACTATCGGGACCATGTAGCCAGAATGATACCGGAGGGATAAATTGGATGATCCACACCAAGAAGAAAAAGAAGTTATTTTTTAAGAATTAAAAAATGTTTTTTTTTCACTTTTGAGATTATTTTTCTTGACACGCTTCGAAGGCTTTACATCTGCTTCATCAGGAAAATAATACAATTTTTGTTTTGAGCCTACGAAACATGTCGAAAAAATGAACTCGAAAATGGAAAAAACCGTATTTTGTTTAAAAAAAAAAATCCTCATAATGGAATAACACTATTTTCAACCCCTTAAGTTTAAAAAAAATAAGTGTCTATATTATTTTTTTACATTTTCATCGTCCTTACATTATATATAGTTACAAAATATTTATCAAACATTTGACATGTCTCGTTTTTTCTTAAATTTGATCTCCTTAAAAGTAGTCTTAAAAAAATGTGTATTACATTTTTACACAATCCTATTTTGCTTTTTTAACCCTAATTGTAATGCTGGTTATATTTGCAGTGAAAAAAAAATAGTCTTGAACTGCGGTTACCTACATTTACAGCTCAGACAGTACCTGTACATCATTATAGTAAGCATCATTTAGTAATACGGAACTAAAGTAAAAAGGTTTATAAGACGCATTCAAATATGAGCTGGGAATGTAGTCTACTGCAGTTTGAAATTTTATTTTGACTGCAAATGTAGACAGCCGTACAATATGGGTTAATCTACCAACAAACCGATTTCTCTCAAAAGAGACAAATTGTTTTTTGTTACCTTCATGAATGTCTTGCAGAAGCGAAATTGTTTTACATTTTAACTTGCAAATTGATGCAGGACACTTAAAAAACAAACAAACAAACCATCATGCCGTTTCCCCGCAGGGGTAGGCAGAGAGAATGAACCGCGACACTACTCTATCCTGGCAAACCTCTCTAGCTTCCTCCACATTCATACAACTAGTCATTCACGCACGTCGATTCCTCGGACTTCTAACATGACCAACCTTTAAAATTTGATTAATTTGGTCATGCCATGTTTTTCTCGGTCTGCCTCGACTCCCTACCCCATTTACATCATTAACGTATACTTTCTTAACCATTCTTTCTCCATCCATGCGTTTCATATGTCCGAACCAACGCAGCGATCCTTTCATATGTGAATAAAATAATTCATGTTTGACCCTTTTGATGAGTAGGCACCGCAACTCGGTCTCTTGTAAGCGATCCTTAACTTCATCTTAACTAAGTCATTACAGCGTGTTTTATAGGGCGCTACACGCCTTTATGGACCATTCCGAGAGGTGAAATTCCTGAAATAAAATCGTAACAAATCAACGCCACTTTATCCAAAGGAACGCATTCCATCCTAATAAACTTTAAAGTGAACTTTGCTTTGTTAACGTTATTTTACTACGTGGCGTATTACTGAACATTGGCTTAGGATTGCTCTCGGGAGTAAAGTGGTTGCAACCTCTATTCTTTAGTCCTAGTAAATAATATTGTCGACTTAATTTCATTTAATTTCTTCAGCTTAAACCAATGCTTTGAGTTGGTAATAAAATTATTTGCTTCACGGGCGGTTACCTTTATTTGAGTTATTACTGTGATTAACAATTAAGATAAACAATGGAACAAGATAATTCTAATTAATTCTAAAAATTTAGTTTTTTGAAAAATGTAGTTTTTTTAATATTCAGTTTTCAATATTTAAAAACTATAAAAATTAACTAACTGATTTTTTTAATCGACTAAAAAAATAGTTAGTTAATTTTAATAGCTTTTAAATATTGAAAACTGAATATTTGATCCAATACGTAAAACAAAACTTAATGCTTGAAATAACCTTGAGGGACAGATTTAGAAACGAATTTATTCGACAACAAACCAAGGTGACTGAGGTGACTGGCTCTACGGATAGGCGGACTGAAGTGGCGGTGGGCTGGCCATATCTGTCGGAGAACCGACAGCCGATGGGGAAGAGGGGTTCTGGAGTGGAGACCGCGTACAGGATTCCGTAGAGTTGGACGTCCCCCTGCCCGCTGGACCGACGATCTGAAGAGGATTGCTGGACATGGATGGACGGGAGCGGCAATGGATAGGGGGCGGTGGCGGGCTTTGGGAGAGGCCTACATTCAGCAGTGGATGACAGACGGCTGATGATGATGATGATGATGTATAACAAAAAATATGTTATTAATATTAATAATAAAAAGTAAACCAATGAAAGCGTTCTAAATAAAATTTTATAAAAGTGTCACTAAAATAGTTTGGACGTATGGAAAGAACATCCATTAGAAGGACAAATGCGTAAAACGATTTTTACAAGCAGTGTGATTGGAAAAATAAATTGAGTAAGGCCAAGGAAAACATGGCGTGACCAAAATAATCAATTACTAAAGGTGGTCATATTCGTAGTCGGAACAATCGACGACCGTGCGTGCCACGGTGCATGAATGTTGAAAAGGCGTGAGAGAGAGTGTCAGGACAGAACAGTGTGGCGGTTCATCCAATCTTCCCACCCCTACGGAAAACAACGGCTTGATGGTTAGTTAGTTAGTTAGTTAATAACTATCATGCCTCCTTATGCAGCAGCCTTAGTTTTTCAATGTGATCTGTGTAGTGGAGATGGATCAGCGTTGACAGAGTCCAATAATCTTATTTTGCGTGTTATTCGGCTTCCTCGTCCCTGCGACGTGAATAATGTTGAGTGATCGTTTGTGAGTAATTTATTAAATTAAGGGTCCTTCTTAAGCTTACATTTTCAAAACGAAATAGTATTATAAATCTCGAACAAGTGGATGAATTTGTATTTTAAGGAAGTATGTTTACAAAGGATGGGAGAGTGAAGAAGGATATTGAAAGATGGGTTGGGGCAGGCAACAGAGTAAATGGTACACTTAGAGCTGTCATCGCAAACAAAAAGTTATCTAAAAAAGCGAAGATGGCAGTGCATAATGGTGATCTTGTGCCGATCCTTATGTTTGGAAGTGAAGTATAGAACTAGCAAAAGATGGATGAAAGTAGAATAAATGCAGTAGAAATGAGATCTCTAAGACGAATCTGTAATATGATAGAGTGTCAAATGCAAGTATAAGAAGTGAATGCGGTGCAATTAATTGTGTTATGAACAAAAAAATGAAAGGGTCGTTAAGATGGTTTGGACACATGGAAAGAATGAGTGAAGACAGAATGGTGAAGAAAGTATATGTAAACGACGTGAACGGAGCTAGAAATAGAGGAAAACCAAGTCAGAGAAATCGACTTACGTGCATGACAAGATGTATGAATGTAGAGGAAGCGAAAGAAATATGTCGGGCAGAACAGTGTGGCGGTCCATTATTTCTGCCTACCCCTCCGGCGAGACGGCGTGTTGGTTAGTTAGTAAGTTCTTATAAATCTTGTAGATTATAATGGAACTGGCAAAAGAAGGATGAAATGCAGTAAAAATTAGTTCTCTTAGACGAATGTGTAGATATACTTTGTGTATGATACAGTGTCGAATGAAAATATAAGAGGTGAATGCGGTGCGAATGATGGTGCTATGAACAAAATAATAAAAGGATCATTAAGGTGGTTTTAAAGAAAGAATGAATGAATGGTAAAAAAATATATGTTAACGATTTAAATGGAGCTAGAAATAGAGGAAAACCGAGTCCGAGAAATCGACTTACGTGCATGACAAGATGTAGAATGTAGAAGAAGCGAGGGAAGTATGTCAGAACAGAATAGTGTGGCGGTCCATTATTCCTACCTATGTAGGAATTCCTACCTATGGGAGACGGCGTATTAGTTAGTTAGTTAGTTAGTTTAATTATAATATTACAGATTATAATTAATTTCACTAATACAATGAAATCATCTAGCTTATAACGTTTCTAAAGTGTTAAGCCATCTACACGAGTTCTCAGTACTTGCGCTAATAGATGCATGGAAGAGAAATGACATCATTCGGGTAGTCATTTCAAATGTCGTTAATTCTGAATTGGTTGTCTCCACTCTCGCCCGTCTCTCTTACCAGCAGTTGCAGTCGTAAGGAACTGTTACATAGACCGCCATTGATCATCGGATCTGTCTAAGATGGAAGTCTCCAGTCGAGTCGATAAAACATTTTGATTGGTCAACAGTCTGTTCATAATGAATGTATTCTATATTCTGTATACTGGCTGTAAATTGGACATTCGAGGTCGAGATGTCCCTACAGGCGAATGAAAACATTTCACGGACGGAACCCAAAACAAATAATAAAATATTCACAGATGGCGCTTCCTATACGGTAGAAACGTACATATGAAAAATTTAAATTTCCCTTAATAATGAAATAGGATTAAGTACAAGTATTTAAATTATACAAAAATTAAGAAGGGTTGGGGCAGGCAACAAAGTGAATGGTGCACTTAAAGTTGTCATCGAAAACAAAAACCTATCCAAAAAAGCTAGAATGGCAGTGCACAATGGTGTTCTTCTACCGACCCTTATGTATGGAAGCGAAGCATGGAACTGGCAAAAGAAGGATGAAAGTAGAATAAGCGCAGTAGAAATGAGATCTCTTAGACGAATGTGTGCATACTCTGTGTATGATAGTGTCGAATGAAAATATAAGAAGTGAATGCGGTGCAATGGATGGTGTTATGAACAAAATAATGAAAGGATCATTAAGATGGTTTGGACATATGGAAATAATGAATGAAGAAAAAATGGTAACAAAATTATATGTTAACGATGTAAATGGAACCAGAAATAGAGGAAGACCGAGGAAAGCGCGGCACGATCAAATAAATCAAATATTGAATGTCGGCAATGTGAGGAGTCAGAGAAATCGACGCGCTAGCATGACACGATGTATGAATGTTGAGGAAGCGAGAGAAATATGTCAAGAAAGAAAAGTGTGGCAGTCCATTCTTTCTGCCTACCCCTTCGGGGAGACGGCGTGATGGTTAGTTAGTTAGTTAGTTATTTAAATCATTTTAAATTTAGGGCTTTAATACTGTAAAATTCCATAAAAATAACTAACTTTTTAAAAAAGAAATATGGTTATCCCCAGAATAATGATTAAAAAACTTTCTAATTTAAGAAAAACTAACTTATGGCGTTAACACTGTGGAAATCCAAAATGACGATTTTTTTATGAATTAAAACACTGTTTTTTTAAAATAGTCCATTGTTTTGGCCGAAACACTATGATACTTCAACATTATTACTGTTAAAATTTAAAACACTGTTATAATAACACAATTTATTTTTATTCTAGTTTATTGTAACACTTATTTAAATTTATTGTTACACCTGATGATGCCAACATCGGTTGGCGAAACAGCTGTCGCGACACTCTCAGTGAATAAAAAGAAATTGTAATATAATAATAGTGTTTTTAATTTTAACAATTATACTGTTTTTTGGGTTTATTTTCCTCGAGATGTTTCGAAGGCTTACACCTTCATCATCGGGAGAACGATATATCGTGTACATAGTTTGTATGTGTATATATTTTTTCCCAAATATTTAGCAATCCCAAAAGTGCCGGCGACCAAAGGGTTAAATATTAAATAATAACTCATCCTATTTAAAAGCACCATAAATTTCTGATTACAGTTTTATACAAATGTAATACAGGTATTCATATACATAGATCTACTCGTATAGTTACATAACATGTGTATTTATTGCATGCGGTAGGGATAGTTATTAGTGTATTAGGGAAGTCAGGTGAATGCGTATTATTTTAATACAGCAATACGCGAGATCTCACAATAAAGTAAAGAGCGACAGTTGATTAGTTATTTCGTTAACTTTCGTTTTGGAAATTTATATTTCTAATACACTCGTATGAGCTTTGACATTTGTTTGAGAAATTATTAATTTCATAAGCACTAACTTTGTAGATTCCATAAAACTTCATTTTATTCCCACTAATCAAGGATTAATATGTGTTCGGTACTTGTATTTTAATATTCCCATCCGGACTTCGGTAGCCATCACATTATGTAATAGTATGGCATAATCATTTGTCTCACTCGCGCTCGCGAATAGAGAGAGGACGTAAATAATTCAAGTGAGACGGTAGTGGATATTTATTTTGTTTACGCTCTAATTCGCGACTTTTCTACATCAGTGTGTCGTATTGGTAATTTATCTTCGATTTTAGATATATGTATAGAAATAATTAATATGTAATGTGTTTTTTGGGTTTTTGGGAAAATCCGTATAACTTGTCTTTCTCGACCGACGTTTCGGAGATCGTTGCAGTCTCCATCTAAGATAAGCAATCATTATGTTTATCTAATAATAACTTTTCGAAATTTGCAAATCATCTCATTGAAAGAGATCATTAGTTTAAAAAGATAACCGCGTTGTAATTTTACACATCAATTATAGAAATATCCATAAATAATCTAGAAATTGCGAAAATTAAAAAGGCGATTAAAAACAACGAAGGTATTATAAACAACCAACTAAACTTAACTTCTAGTCCCATAATTGATTTATTTCCCCTGTCTCATAATTCCAACTAAAAAACAATTTACCCTGCTGCTAAATTATTTTTTTCTCATCTCTTAGTATATAAGTAATAACTCTAGTTTATTTAACTGTTACAAACCACATAACTCATCAATGGGAAGGAGTAACAGACTTCCGAGTCTTACTCAAGAAGTTTAACTGTTAAAATTCATACACTGAAGATGGGAAGTTTGTGTCCTGAAACATTTTTTTGAATAGGTAGTGCAAAAAAGTGTTGTGATAATACAATGTTTCCAAAAATTTATTCAAATAAAAAATAATGGTTTGAAGTTTAACGTGACAAACCAGTTAAAGCTCAATTATCATAAACTAGTAAGCAGACGCTAGTGCTAGTACCTACTATAGCAAAGTATGTATGCACACGTATCTAGTTGGCCGGGGTACTTAGGTAACGATTGCAGTTAATTTGCATACAACATGGCTCGTGGCACGCGTGGGTGCCACGAGCAAGTGAATAATTTGACTGCGACAAGTCAAATGTATAATACGCGCTAACCTACCATCAGTTCTTTTCTACGGTCCCATACTTCAACATCATAGTAGCTACACAAAGGAACACAAGCGGTCTTATTAACTCATAGAAGATATATCACATGTTAAGTTGACGCATGAATGTCTAGTCCACAGATTCTCAAACGTTTCTTCAATTTTGCCAAATTTCTAAAAAAATATATGATTTCCGGATAAACGCTTTACGCCTACTTGGAATCTTTGTATAGACCAACAAAAAAGACGGAATTAATTTAATTCATATTAATCTATTATACATATTTACGAAAATATAGTCAACTTATACGTAGGTTTCAGAACATTTTACTTGTAATGTAATATTTGAATAAATATATCTTAAGGTTGAAAAATGATTGAAAAACATTTCAGGGAGGTATAGTTTAAAATATAATTCAGACTTTTTTTACGCTATGGTAAAAATAATCGCTAATCATTAATTATAAAAATATTTGTTAGTTTAATAGGATACATAGATGTACAGTTTTTTTATTTAAAAAAATATTATATTATTTATAACAATAATTTAATAAAACGATGTTTTTTCATTACCTGCTTCCAATTATTGTCTTTATTTCAACGGCGACCAGTTTCGCCAGGTTAGCTGGCATCGACAGTCTGGTCCAGTTTGTCGATGCCTACTAGTCTAGTGAAACCGCTCGCTGTCGAAACAATGACAATAAGTGGAAGTTGTTGAATATTAAATTATTGTTCAAGAGATTTCAGTAAAATCATTTAATTATCATGATATTCTATTGCACCAATAAATAAAAATTGCCACTTGGATATTCCAAAAAGCTCCAAACAAAACCTTTTTAAATGTTGTGTTTCAAGCGTTGTTAATTGCAATTTATTGGTTAAAGTTAATATAAATAATTTAAAAAATATATATATTACAATGAGTTAAATTTTAATTCACTTGTTCTTTAGTTTCAATCAGAAGAAGTGTTTAGTTTGAAGCTTCAGAAACCGATCGAATCTAATGAACATGTGGAATGAAACGAAATATATAATATATTTTATAGAAATTGTTATTAATTTTTATTATATTCAATGTTCTGTAAACCTTTTTTATATTAACTGGTCATTTTATTTTATTTCAAAATAAATTTATTGAAAATCATTCCAAAATAAAAATACATTATTTAGGTTATTTTTAATGTTATTTCAGTGAAGCAAGTAAGTATAAGAAGTTATTTCGTACTTTTTAAATACATTTTATTCAAGGATACCAACAGGACTCAAACCTACAATAATTTATTTAAGGTTGAGATGATATTTACTTCTTCTTCTCCGGTCTCAATCTAATGATTGGTCTGCAGCAAGACGACGCATCTCCTCTTCCAATCCGCTCGGTCCTCGGCAACTCTCTTCAACTCCGCATAAGAGGTGCAGCCCATATCTCGGCAAATCTGGTCTAGGTACTCCTGGCAAGGTCGTCCTCTGCCAATCGATCCCTCGACCATTCCCTCCAATACATCATGCAGGAAACATTCGTGTCGCAACACATGAATAATCCATCTTGCGCGCCTCTCCACTATGGTGTTCAACATGTGCCTCCTCTCTTCAACTCTGCTGAGAACCTCTTCATTTGTAATGTGGTCCCTCCATGAAACATTTTTTTACTATTGTAAGCATAACAACTTGGCTATTTGTGTAAGGATTCCTTTATAGATGCATGCTAACCATATAATCGACTCTGTGACCTCATTCAATTGTTTTTCTACAAATCAAAAAATATTCGTATAAAAATTATTGAATGTCATGTCAGCTTTGTTAGCTCCGATTCATAAAATAGTCAGACTGATGAAAATTGAAGTGTAGCAGGATTCGCATGACGCCCTTGCGCCAATTACCCCTGACTACCCATTCCCACCGGCGCGGCGCCTGTTTGTCTTTGCCCCGTGATCCTATTTGCCCGTCGCCTCCCTCCACAAATCGCAAATTACAGATTACAGAGTAAATGCGACGCAAAGTGAAAACCAGGAATTCATACTCTATTCAGCTTTCGCCTGAGTAAGTACTTTAATTAGTAATTGTATGCAATTTTTCTTCAATGCAGACTAGTCTCAGAATCAAATTAAAAGTAATGTTGTTCAATTTGCTTCATTATATTATTATCACATTATTTATAAAAAAATATGAAAATAATGTTTTTTGCTTCAAGCTTCTGTTATCGACGGATCTAAGTGTTTAAAAAAAGGGGGGGGAGCAAGGAAGGTAGGTGCCACCACCACAATGGCAAGATAAAGAAGAAATATATCTTAAACTGTTAAATTAAATAACTTTGTTTTTTGTATCACAATTGTATTTTGATTTACGCGATAGCTGTTTCATCAATCTATGTTGACATCATCAGGTGTTACAATAAAATACAATCGCGTAAAATAAAATACAATTGTAATAAAAAAAAACAAAGTATTTAATTTAACAGTTAAGGTATCATAGTGTTTCGGCCAAAACAATGGATTATTTAAAAAATATATCCTTTTAATAAAGCTTTCGGGAAAATATGGCAAGGAACACGGCTAGAATGCGCACGTGCAGAGGATGAATCCGTTCAGAATCCCACAAGTTGTGATGCATCAGATTTCTGTTGGCTACCGTCCCACCGCAGGACCACCAAAAATATGGAGAAATATCTGGGAATGGAATACTTCCCAAGCTAGTCCAACCTGAAAATAGGAACAGATCAGGTCTAAAATAAGAAGAAGAAAAAGAACAAAGCTTTCTTGCTATTGATAAGAAAAATAATCTTCATCTTCTTCTTCTTTCTTGTTGTAGACCTATGTGGTCTGTTCTACAGAGTTTGGTCTAACGCATGCTTTATAGATTCTCATCTTACTCTTAATGGCCATGTCTTTGTTTTTTCATATTTTGGATTTTAGAGCCCCAGAGATTGCAGCTGGCTTGTTTACTTGGGTTTGTATTTCTTCCCGCAGATCAGCTCTTCCCACCAGGTCTATGCCTAGATACTTGAAGGTCCTGACCTGTTCTATGGGTTGATTTTCTATAACCAGGTTACATGTTTTGGGTGTTTTGGAATAATAATAATAATAAAAAGAAGAAGAAGCAATTAGATATCTGTTAAAACCATTTAGTCGGCAAAGTGCGCAACTGATAACACTCACGACCTAATTACATCAGTTTCCAATCAAAGCTGCGAATCTAATCGGCAGGAAGATGCACCTTTTGTTAGAGCGATTCCCAGCATCCTGTCAGCGTCCCTTGATCTCGGATATATAAATAATGAAGACGAGAGATTGGATACAGATGCTGGATACAGCGATTAGTGCATCGGATCAATCTAATGGAGCTAAATGTAGTTGAGCTAAAACAGTTAGCGGGAATCTTCTGTGAGCCGGCGGACCGGATGAGTAATTTTGAATGGGTATGTTTACCTTTACCGAGAACCTAATAATTGTTTCATGATCGTATACACATAGCGAGATACGAAATATTCCGGCCGTTGTCTTTGAAATCCTTAAACTCTGCTGTTGCTGGTGGAAATTATACGTCAATAATCCACAAACTGAAGAATGACATAAACGGAAAGCTGTCTCGGAAAGTGATACCTTTGCGCGATTGTGCATTAATGCATTCTGCAGATTGACGACCTTCGTGGCCGAGTGGTAAGTCCATTGACTGCCACCCCGAAGATTGCTGGTTCGATTCCCGGCGAAGGCAGTGTGATTGTCACACTGTCTTTGGTCTGGTGTGGAATTCACATGACAATAAAAAAGCGATAGATTAGCTATCAATCACATGTCACGAGAATCACTATGATAGCTGTAATACCCTTTACATCGATTTGGCTCATGCTGTCATGATGTAAAGAGCGATTTAACAAAATAACAACAAATCTAAGAAATCCTTCCTTTAGAAACTTAGTTACCAAAAATGATTCAAAAACCAAAAATGTTTATTTTTTCTTTAATTGGAGACAATTCATATGAAGTAATAAATCACAGACAGTTTGTTGATTAAACTAAAATAATTAATTAAAAAGATTGAGAGTAAAATACACACATCAGGCCCATAATGACATACCGAATTGAAGCAATAACAGACACTTTCAGAACCAAACATCTCCTAAGAGCAGCAGAAATGAATACATTTCAACCTAAGCCCTTAAATATAAATTACCAAATGAAAAGAAGACTAATCTGGAGGGACCACATAGAGAGGATAGATCCAGCGAAGATTCCCAAGATCGTCATGCAGGAGACTCCAGAGACCGTCGACCACCAGGATGACTACCAAAGAGACGGGGAGAAAGCTGAACATCTTCATGACAGGACGAAATTTGATATCCTGATAAACAGCTCGCAAGATCAACAATAAAGTGAAGAAGAAGAGGGTCCAATAGAGGGTTGAAGAGGTGTGGCAAATCTCCTGGTTCTGCAACATAAAGAACTGGACTGGTAATTGACAACGTCGAGGAGCTGTTTCGAGCTGCCAGGGACAGACATGCCTACTCTCCAGCGATACGTCAACATCGGTAGGATCTGACATGACACCGGCAGAAGAAGAAGAAATAGATTTCAAAAACGTTTTTTTTTAGAAATAGAAAAAAGAGACTAACTCTTTTAGTTGATTGTAATACCTAATGATGCTGATATTGGTTAGGGAAACAGCTGTCGCAAAAATGTCATAAGAAATGTAGTCAATTGTGATATAATAATGTAAAAATACAAAAGTGTTTCCGCCAAAACGAACGATTACTTAAAAAATGAAAAATTATTAGGTGTATAACTTTGCTTCCGCCGTTTTGCAATAGATGGCAGTAGCGGTAAGTGGTAATTGGAATAAATAGATCATAGATGTCATACAATAAGCTTAAGTATTTGTAAACATAACGCCATCGAAATATTAGTCGATTTGTGTCTGCATCATAAAGTTATTCCCGATTAAACATGTCAGCTTACGAGCCCAATTCTCGTCATTTGCGGGAGGTTTTAATTTTATGCTTTAATATGAAGAAATCTGCGGCTGAGGCTCATCGAATGCTCTCAAATACCTATGGTGAGGCCGCTATTAGTGAAAAAAGAACGTGCCGAGAGTGGTTTCAGCGCTTCAAGAACGGTGATTTTACGTCGAAGACCAGCATGGCGGTGGAAGAGAGAAGGTTTTCAAAGATGCAGAATTGGAGGCATTACTTGATCAAGACTCGTGTCAAACGCAACAAGAATTGGCAGGATCATTGGGAGTGACGCAACCAGCCATTTCAAAACGCCTGAAAGTCATGGGAATGATTCAGAAACAAGGAAATTGGGTGGGTAACTAATAAAAAATATTTTTTTAAAAGCGTAATAATTAATGTTTTTAATTGAAATTTCTTGTTAGAAGTTCATTTTAAATAACGAAAACAAAAAAATAATTATACAAAATTTCTTCATTATTATGTTTAGTGTGCTTCCACTTGTGTTTATGTTCGACGGGTTTCGGCAGCTTGCTCCAGACGATGGCAGCAAGCTGCCGAAACCGGTGGAACATAAACACAAGTGGAAGCACACTAAATAAGTAATAATTACGATTTTTTTTATTAAATAGTCCATTATTTTGGCCGAAACACTATGATATTTTAACATTTTATAACTGTTAATTCAAAAACTTTGTTTTATATCACAAATTGTATTTATTTTACTTTACAAAGTTTTTGAATTAACAGTTATAGAATTTTTTATTATAAGATGTGATTCTCAATGGTTTTGCTCGCAACCTAACTTGAGCGACTTTCTCCATAAAAAAAAACTTATGGTGTAAAAAATTAAATAACCTTGTATACGAGTATTATGATAAATAATAAAACAACATTATTCAATACGCTAAGGTCGGAAACTTTTGAATTTAGAAGTTGAATTCCTATATTTGGGTCTTGATATTGATTTCCCGTAGAAATCGGTTCTAATTACGATCAAGAACTGACCTGCTTGAGAATTTTTAAATCTGTCTACATACATTGTTGGTGCAATGTTCAGCGCTATTTTACATTTAAATGTCAGGAGAATATTGAATCTCACCCAAGAACAATGGGATGAGTGGGTTAGCGTAACAATATATAATATAAAGATGTTTATAATAAACTGTAGGTATATACCTAAGTATACTCGTATATACTATTTTATTTTGTTATTTTATTTTATATGATTGTAGTTTATATTATTTGTTTTAGATTTATTTTGTGGGTGTTGGACGATCGAAGTGTGCGCGGGAGATGCCTATTGGTGGCGATGAGGTTCGCAAACCATTACACCGCGTCTCCTGCGGGGCGAAAAGAGAAGGATGGAGTGCCGCATCGGTTAAAGTGTGACCTTTCTTGTGTGTTCTTTCAGCCCACCCTTTCGGAGAGACGGCGTGATGATTAGTTAGTTAT
This sequence comes from Lepidostoma basale, assembly GCA_022606425.2. NCBI lineage: Eukaryota > Metazoa > Arthropoda > Insecta > Trichoptera > Lepidostomatidae > Lepidostoma > Lepidostoma basale. The sequence continues at coordinate 424,414 of JAHDVF020001203.1, read as the reverse complement.
ATACATAGACTAAAAAAGTAGAAACTAAAGTGAAAAATACACAAGTAAAATATCCATTGTCTAGTTACAGTACGTAGGAAAACATAATGTATTTATTACATACTGAAGTAGAGGAACTTTTTTGATTTATTTGTAAATTTAATATATCGTTTTGCATATTGTTTTTTGTATTTCTAATTTATAACTAACTAACTTACCATATCGCCGTCTTCCCGAAGGGGTATGCAGAAAGAATGGACTGTCACATTTTTCTTTCCTGAGATATTTCTCTCGCTTCCTTGACATTCATACATCGTGTCATGCACGCGCGTCGCTTTCTCTGTCTCCCCACATGCTCATCGAAGAAAGCTTCATTCATTCTTTCCATGTGTAAAACCATCTTAATGATCCTTTCATTATTTTGTTCATAATACCATCATTCGCACCACATTCACTTATAACTAATAAAAAAGCATTTTCTTCTATTACGCCATACTTTGTGTTGTTATGATGCTTTATTTCTATTTTTCTTTTTTATACATTTTGTATACACAACACTTATATTAAATTAAATAAATTACATAGACATGTTTCGACAAACAGTCCTTCTTCAGTAAAGATGCATATTTATAAAAATATTATAAAATTGTTGTAATCATGTAAACAACAACAATTTTATTATATTTTTTATAAATATGTATCTTTACTGAAGAATGACTGTTTTTCCGAAACATGTCTGCATAATTTTATTTTTTTAATATAAGTGTTGTATATACAAAGTGTGAGAAGGATGGAGTGCCGCATCAGTAAAAGTGTGACAGTCCATTATTTCTGCCTACCCTTTCGGGAAGACGGCGTGTTGGTTAGTTAGTTAGTTAGTTAGAATAAAAAATAAAAATAGAAATAAAAAACTTTTTATCTATAATTAAAGTAAGTTGCTTAATCATTCGTAAAATTAACACATTTAATATCTAATTTATAGCTGAAGAAATATATTAAAAAACAAAACAAATAAACTCACAATTATTTTAATGAGGAATGTGTTCTATTAACGAATAATTATGGAATTCTTTTCATTGATGTGTCAAAGTTCAAGCAAAACATTTGATTTCTGGAACGTCATAATATCTGATCATTTTTCTTATTTTCTCGTCGTAACTTCGTCTCCTATGATAACTAGAATCCGGGAAACCATCGATCTCAAAATGTAAGCAAACGCCTGACTCAACCATCTTGTTAAGTCTTATTCTGGACTTCTGACGTCCTCCGACCGATCACTTCCCTTCACATCATTCCGTCATGATAAGGCACAATCTCAAATCAATCGCCATTAATAGTTTTCGTCAAAATTAGTTATACGATTTTGCTTTATAGTCGTCCAGCTAATTAACTGTTTTATTTTGATACACATAATGAACTCACAATTTTTATATTATCATAATTAAAGTATCATAGTTCATGTGGTTCTCCCGTAAATTTGGAGATATTTCGTGTAAAAGTGAATTGTTTTGGCCAATTTGATTGTTGCCGCACTTTATAATAGTTAATTGTGACACGTAATACGTTTGTGAGGTTTTGACGTTAAAATTATTCAAGTTTTTTCGTCTATATAAAGAATTTTGACAGGTGTAAAAATAAATTTTTCATTTGTTCCAATGACAATTTGAATAATTTCTTCAATATTATTTTTAAATTCTTGCTGGTGTTTGATTGCTTTAAGTACCTAATTGCAGCTAATTAAAAAATAAAGGTGGATGCGAGTAACATAAATCTAATAATCACAAAAGTCCGAATCGTCCATGTCAACAAGTGCACCATCTAAAATGAACATTATGTGTTAATATATTTTTATTTTGTTATTTTATTTTATTTTATATCATTGCATTTTATTTGATTTGTTTTAGATTTATTTTGTGGATGTTGGACGATCGAAGTGTGCGTGGGAGATGCCTATTGGTGGCGGTGAGGTTCGCAACCCATCACACCGCGTCTCGTGGCACGTTAGTTAGTTTTTTTAAATTAATTAAAGTAATAATCTATAAGAACGCTGTTATTCCATTTTTAAGGATAATTTTTAAGAAATGTAAGCTAACTAACTAACCATTTCTCCTAAAGGGTAGACAGAGAGGATAGATCGCCACATGGCTCCGTCCTGACATACCTCTCGAGCTTTCTCATCATATCATCATACATCGTAACAACTTATTGAACGCTAAGGCATTAACACTGTGAAATTCCATAGTAATATACTTGGGAAATTTAAAATAACTTTGTTTAATCCACTAATTATTGGATCCACTAATTAGTGGATTAAACTAAGTTATTTTTAATTTCCTAAGAATATCATACCAATGCTGATATTAGAAAGGAATTTAAAGCGAAAGAAGGTATTATGAACAAAATTATGAAAAGATCGCTGAGTTGGTTCGGACATACGGAGCGCATGGGTGAAGAAAGAATGGTCAAAAAAGTATACACGATGTAAATAGAGTACAGAGTCGAGGTAGACCGAGAAAAACATGGCATGACCAAATTTTAAAGGTTGGTCATGTTAGAAGCCGGAAGAATCGACGTGCGTGTATGACTCGCTGTATGAATGAGGAGGAATCTAGAGAGGTATGACATGATAGAGTAGTGTGGCGGTCCATCCTCTCTGCCTATACCTCCGGGGAAACGGCGTGATGGTTAGTTAGTTAGTTATTTATGATGCAAATATCTGCCTTACATTTCTTCTTTATTTCGTCGTTCGGTATTCTATCATACTCGTATATCGTTTTCCAGCACATTATTTTCAGTGATCTCTTTTCTACAGTATTTGTCCTACTTTCATATTTTTTTTGCCAACTCCAAGCTTCACTTCAATAGATGGGTTGGCGCTAAAGCTCCATTTTGATAGATTTTGTACTTTAAACTAGTACCAGTTTTTGCTTAAATTAAGTGTTGTATTAAAAGTTTAAAAGATTATTAAATTATGAATCCACAACATAAAGTGAATTTCAATACAGAAAAAAAATTAATGCAGTTTTCACAAAGTTGTAATTGTGATAAACAACATATGAAAATAATTTGGGTAGGTGCATAGTTTTAATACTTAACTGCGGGTTTTAAAATAAAGTTTAACCAAAAAAGTCAGTGTGGCAATCAGGAGATATAATTATGTATAGTTCAAATAGTTAAATAGCCCTTTTCAGGAAATACAAACTAATATCGGGATATTGTTTGCAGCGAAGGTATGTTATGTGTGTACACAATATCATGGAATAACAGACCCGTGTGGACATGTCCGGAGCAGACAACGTATGCGCTCTCCGCCCGGGGCGATCTCCGCTACACCAGTTGATGCTAAATTGTTTTCAAAGTGAATAAATTACTAGCATAGCCGGAGAATTATGGCAATACTTGTGCGCGCGGAGCTGGTAGGTACTAGGGTTAGTACTGCTAAAATGGCAGGAGGTTAGTCTCGGTAATAGGCGAGCACGAGGGGAGGACTCTCCCCCGTAACCTGATATTTATATTCCACCACAAATCACCAAATTTTCGTGCACGTTCAAATACCCAATCAACAATTAATTATTTTCAAATAGTCCAATGTTTTGGCCGAATCACTATGATACCTTAATTTTTTTTTTTTAAAAAGACTAATACTAAGGATTTAAATCAATGATATTAGAATTTATGTTTACAATCTTCAATGTGAGCAGAAAATAGCTCATTATTATGAAGAAGGAATCTGGTCGTGTCCATGCTTGAACCCAAGTCCCCTGGATCAGGAGCCAAGCGTTCTATCCCCTAGACCACCACCCGATTGGTGGTGATTTTAAACTGTTAAATTAAATAACTTTATTTGATGTATCACAATTGTATTTTATTTTACGCGACAGCTGTTTCGTCAACCTATGTTGACATCATCAGGTGTTACAACATTGACATCATCCTGATGATGTCAGCATAGGTTGACGAAACAGCTGTCCCGTAAAATAAAATACAATTGTGATACATAAAACAAAGTTATTTAATTTAACATTTTATATATTTTTCTTATAGCATTGAAACGGACGATTTAATCAATATTAAATATAAATAATAATCAAATCAATGAAATCAAATAAATAATTGCGTGATTTTCAAGGTTGGCAGCAATATGTTTGATGTGTTTTTGGGTAACACCGTGTAATAACTCCTTCTCGACCGACGTTTCGGAGATCGTTGCAGTCTCCACCTTCAGGATAATGATGGTAAATGATGATAAATGGTAAATTACCCTGAAGATGGAGACTGCAACGATCTCCGAAACGTCGGTCGAGAAGGAGTTATTGAAGGAGTTATCACGGTGTTACCCAAAAACACATCGAAATCAAATAAAATTAAATCAGTTTATTAACTCAAAAGACATTACAAACAGCAAAATGTTTAAGCCATCTATTGAATACAAGTAAAATATTATAAAAATCCAACATTGTACCAGGAACGCATTAGATATGGGTCGACATTAGGAAGACAAGATACTTTCTTAAGTCAAGAGTATTTGTCTCCTGAAAGTAACTTCACTATTATGAAAGACGTCGATCTCCGAGGAGACCGCGTTCAATAATACGGATACGGTCAAGATATACAAGGCATGCGTCCGCCCAATCATGACGTATGGAATAGAGGCCAAAGCCGATACCAATAGAACTAAGAACCTTCTTAGAGTAGCAGAAATAATAACCCTATGCTCCATCGCAGGCAAAACCCTCAGAGATCGGATCAGAAATGAAACGATAAGGTCTGTCTGTGGTGTTGAGGTATAGTAAGATGGGGAAGAAGCAGAAGGCGCCTTTTTAGAGACCACATGGACCGCATGGAGAATACAAGAATTTCAAAAATTGTTAAAGATGAAAACCCAATCATCACGAGACTACCAGAAAGGCAGCCAAAAAGATGGAGAGATGGCTGGACATCGTCATCCCAGGACAACTCACCGTCAAAAATAGGTCATACAACCTAAACTAAGAGAAAGAATAATAATGGTAATAATAATATGGAGTTAAACATAATTTATTTATTGTTTTTTGAATAATGGTGTAAAACTGCATATTATATAATTGATATAAATGAACACGTCTGTTTCTATAGGTTATATTTTATTTTATGAGAATGGCATTTTTCGTCCTTCGAAGATATTATTACTTGATAATGCCTTAGCGAGGCGAAACACTGAAACTGCATTAATAAACTTCTAGAAAACAGAAGTTTTCGAATACTCGTATAAGTTTTCGATACAGCACCAAAAATGTATTTGATTAGATATGACACTGTAGCTGTTCATGTGATGTGATGATTAAGTTTCAGGTAACGTATTTGAATAAATCAAAAGGCATTTTGATGAAACATGAATTAAAGGATATAGCATAATTGAATAAAAACTTATTACAACATAAAATCGAGGAGCAATATTTCTAAACATGGTGACTTCGGTGGGATTACAAACTTTCTGACATCAACAATGTTCATTTCCTTAACAAATTTGACCGTAGAGTTTACCAACGGCGCTTAACAGACTTATTGCCCGGTGATTTCCACAGTCCACACGAGACCCCTTTCCCTTATATAGAGGAATGATAACAGCCCTCCTCCAGTCGAGCGTCGTATATCCTTCCTCTAAACACTGGTGAAAGAGTCTATATAACCACGCTGAAACCACCGGCCCATGTGTATGACGCATGTGTGGTAGAACGATATACGACAGAATCTCAAATGCTAATATAAGAAAGGAATATAGAGCGGAAGAAGGTATTATGAACAAAATTATGAAAGGATCGCTGCGTTGGTTCGTACATATGGAGCGCATGGATGGAAAAAGAATGGTTAAGAAAGTATACCTACGTTAATGATGAAGATGGAGTACGGAGTCGAGGCAGACCGAGGAAAATATGGCATGACGAAATTAATCAAATTTTAAAGGTTGGTCATGTTAGAAGTCGGAAGAATCGACGTGCGTGTATGACTGAAGCGTGATGGTTTGTTGTTGTTGTTGTTGTCCTTAACAAATAATTTTATCTAAACAATTAAATAATTTTTCTTTCCCTGTCAATTTATGTAGCAGTTTTCGTGAAAGAGAAGTCTACTGTACTATTAGAGACGCAACTAAAACCGGTTACAAACATTAAGCAATTAAAAAAAAATTATGCCGTATTAAAAAAATATTCTTCTGCTATAAGATACTTGAAGTAAACATAACAGTATTTAAATGTTGTCAATTTTTGTTTGAAATATGACACAAAGACACTTATTTTCTAAGTCTGGTTTCATTTTAGGCGAAGACAAGAATCTCCATTAAATTTGTCTGACAAGTGATTCCTCATCGTTAAAAGTATTATGATTTTATTATTCGACTTCTGAAGTACCGCGCCTCACCCCTGAATACGGCTCCCCCCTGCAACCCCTGCGCCCCCTCCCAAGCCCCGGCCTCCCTTTTATCTACCCTCCGAATTATATCCGTCAATAATTCTTGAGTTCATTCTGGGAGAAAGAATCATTTTGTGCGAATTATTATTAGAGAAATAAGATTTATAGGGTGTTTCACCTATTTCCGATATCTGAAAATGTATAGACCGTGAAATCCATTCTATGTTTTTTTTATTTATCAAATGGTGTTTGTTCTATAGAATACCTCATATAATAGGTACTGATGCTGAAGTCAGAAAGGAATCTAAGGCGGATGAATGCGTACTAAATAAAATTAATAAAATTAAACCAATGGCAGTGCATAACGGTGTTCTTGTGCCGACCCTTATGTATGGAAGTGAAGCATGGAACTGGCAAAAGAAGGATGAAAGTAGAATAAATGCAGTAGAAATGAGATCTCTAAGACGAATGTGTGGCAAATCTGTTTATGATAGAGTGACAAATGCAAGTATAAGAAGTGAATGTGGTGCGAATGAAAGTGTTATGAATAAAATAAGGAAAGGGTCATTAAGATGGTTTGGACACATGGAAAGAATGAGTGAAGACAGAATGGTAAAGAAGGTGTATGTAAACGGCGTGAACGGAGCTAGAAATAGAGGAAGGCCGAGGAAAACGTGGCACGATCAAATCAATCAAATATTGAATGTCGGTCACGTGAGGAGTCGGAAAAATCGACGTGCGTGCATGACAAGATGTATGAATGTAGAGGAAGCGAGAGACGTATGTCAGGACAGAACAGTGCGGCGTTCCATTCTTTCTGCCTACCCCTCCGGGAAGACGGCGTGATGGTAAGTTAGTTAGTTAGTTTTTAAACCATTTCAGTTTTAATTCCTAATTAAAACTAAGATAGTTTGGACATATTAAACGGAAGAATGGTTAAAAAAACATATACAAGTAGTTTGAATAGAAAAATAAGTCTGTAAAGACCAAGAAAGAATGTCACTAAGAAGAATGTGCGGGAAAACAATGTATGATAGAATATCATAATGATGAAGTAAGAAAGGAATGTAAGGCGGATGAATGCATGATAAATAAAATTAAGAAAGGGTCACTAAGATGGTTAGAACATAAATATGGAACAGAGGAAGAGGGAAGAATGGTTAAAAATACATATACAAGTAGTGTGAATAGAAAAAGAAGTCTGTGAAGGCCAAGGAAGACATGCCACGACCAAATTAATCAATTTCTGAAAGGCAGCCTTGTTCGAAATAGGAAAAATCGACGAGCGTGCATGTCATGATGTGTGAATGTAGAAGATGCGCGAGAGGTATATCTCAGGATAGAACAGTGTGGCGGTCCATCCTTTAGACCTACCCCTTCGAGGAAACGGCATGATGATTATTTAGTGAGTGTTTGTGAGTGAGTGTTTGTGAAAATATGTAAATAATAAAAATGATATTTTTCTAAATCTTTGTTGAATTTTATGGGAAACGCATGTTTCACCTTGCTTGTCACCGATGTTTTATAACATTGTTACTGTCTCGCATCATGTCTGTTTGTTACATCTATCAACCTGAAGATGAAGAAGGCAACGATCTCCGAAATATTCGTCGAATAGAAAACATTCAAGATAAAAACATAATGAATATTCAATGGAACAGTCAAGTAACCGTGATGTCAATTAACGAACATAAATTATATTATATTTTAACGGAATGTTCCGCATGTTTATACTACTCGTAATACTATTAAAAGTAAAGGCATCGATAAATTGTTTTAAATAATACTTCATTATTCTTTCTTCTTCAAGTGCCCTGTCGGGTCCCCCCAACGTTGGCGATCACCTCGGCGAACCTGTCCCTGTCCTGCGCCGCTCGGAACAGCTCCTCAACACTTCGGATGCCGGTCCACTCCCTCACGTTTCGCAGCCAGGACATTTGTCTCCTTCCGGGCCCTCGGCGTCCCTCAATTTTTCCCTCCAATATCAGTTGGAGAAGGTGGTACTTTTCCCCACGCAGTATATGACCCAGATATGAGATCTTTCGAACCTTGATAGTTGATAACAATTCCCTGTCAACTCTAGCTCGCCTCAGGACTTCGGTATTGGTAACCATGTCTGTCCAGGGAATTCTGAGCATTCGGCGATGGAGCCACTTTTCAAATGCTTCCAGTCTGTTCATTGAGTTAACTTTCAGGGTCCAAGTTTCACATCATTCTCTGGCGGAGTTTCAAGTTTACGTTATCATTGCAGAAGAGTGATTTCATGAAAAATGAAAACATGAAAAATGTTTTTGAAAATAAGCAAGTACCACTTTGTCTAAAAAGAAAACGTTTGATCCGGTTTAAGACCTTCATTGGTAAAAGAGTCCACATCTTTTAATATGCACACAACCATCCATGGAAAAGCTCGACGATCGCCATCAAGATAATATAATATAAGAAATGAAGAATCAAATAATTTTTCTGAAATCTCTTGATGGAAGTTCATTTTAAATAATAATGAAATAAAACGATGTTTTTTAACTACTCCCACTTTTGTCTTTATTTCGACAGCGACCGGTTTCGCCAGGCTCGCTGGCATCGGCAGACTGGTGCCTGGCGAAACTGGTCGCTGTCGAAATAAAGACAAAAGTGGAAGTAGTTAAAAAACATCGTGTTATTTAATTATTATTTAGAAATGAAGAAATTAGACGGCGAACCAAAGTTGCTTATATAGCCAAAGAGATGAGGCCTTTATCCAGCAGTGGAAGGAAGAGGCTGAGGAGGAAGAAGAACAGTAAAGATAATTTGGATATTATCAACTATATAATGACTGAACATATTCATCATTAGTAGAACATCATCAGAAGACTACATTGTTCTCTCAAAAATTGACTGCTAGAATGCTAAGCAACTATGTTCATCGTTGCTTACAAAACCACCAATAAATACGTCGTTACCATAAATATGTCTAATAAATGCTTGAATTTTAATATAATACATTCTGAGGAATAAATAGTGCATCTCGCTCGCACATTCGTACGATCAAGCAAGAGAGAAATATAGTATAAAGTTCACGTCTATGATCATATTTATATGTGATCGTTTTCAAGCACGACAATAATGGTTGAAATAATTATTTTAAAATTAATTACACTATTATATCATAGCCGAAAGACTTTAGATATACTTTAGGTAAGTTAAAGGCGGGCCACACTGTTTTAAACAAGCTCTCCACATCGGTCTCCACCGGCGGTTTAAAACTGTGTAGACACTTGTTTGAAACCAAAATTCGTTTGACCATCAACAAACTTTGCGGACGGACGCGCGTTTAAACACGAATTCCACGTATGGAGAGCTTGTTTACAACAGTGTGTGGACGCTACACCAACCGTGGGCTCCACAGCTCTCCACCAAGGCCACCCCTGTGGAGAGTTTGTTTCAAACAGTGTGGCACGGCCTTTAATGAAAGTCATGTACTCAATTGGAAAAAAATACTGTGATTGTTTTTTCATAAAATGTATGTTCTAAGATCAAACAGAAGTTATTTGTGAACACCCCGTCGAGCGGATTTGGTGTCTAAGGAATATTGTTTTATAGATGTAAGGACGTCTGTTAGCTGAGATAAAAATGGACGGCTCGCCCTCGCCGCGCGCAAAATCCCCTTCAATATTTATTCGCAAAGATTTTTCATATTTTTTTTTCCTTTTTTCCCGTAGCCGTATGATTTCAAACAAAGTTTCTAAAACAAATAGTCTAAATTAGGCGTTTTTGTATAATAATTTAATGCTTTCGAGAAACTCCCTTTCTAGAACTCATAATGAATTTATGTAGAATACTTTTAGGCAATATTAAACTTAGTCAATTCACCTTAAATGTTACGATTTTTAAAAACGAAGAAACGATTGTAAAACAATTTTTTTAAATGCTTATTTTGTAATCATACATTTTGAAAGCAGTCAAGACACTGAGAGATCGCGTGAGGAACACCAAAATAAGAGAGATATGTGAGGTTGAGGATATTATAAGATGGAGCAGACAGCGAAAAAGGGACTGGTACGGTCATGTTCAAAGAATGGACACCACCAGACTCCCCTATGTTGCATTACATGATCAGCCTACTGGGACTCGTCCTCGTGGAAGACCTCCTAAAAGATGGAAGGACAGCTGGGAGTCTACCTCACAGGAGGAGCAACACTCTGGAGAACAGACCACTTAGGTATACAACAAGGAAGAAGAAAAAACATCTTAATACTGAAATGTTTTAAAAGAATCCAATAAAACGTTTTTAATGAAACAAATGCAGTTATTTTTCAACTTATATGAATGGCAACTGGAAAGTATATCTTTGTCATCCAAAGAACAATAGAAATGTTTTTATTTTTATATAAATCAAACTTCATAGTTTCATCTTTATAAGTTTATTTATCTTCACAAGGTTTGAAGCCTGTATATATTCTTTTTTTCGCTTCATCCCGGTGTGTGACTAGGTCTCCACCACAACAGTCCTCCAATATCTCCTGTCCCTGGCCATCTCTCGTCAGTCTCCAGATCTTTCCAATTTCTCAGTCAGTATATCTTCTTTTCGAGATGTGGTTGCACAGGAAAATGCTTCGCATACCGTGGAAAGATTTTGCAGCAATTTGGAGGTTTTGAGGAGAGCCAATTGTAGTAGACAACTGCTAAAGGACGTTAAGGTCCCTAAGATTTCATATCTGGGTCACATTCTGCGGAGAGATAAAAACAGTTTGCTCCAACTAATACTGATGGGAAAAATTGAGGGGCAGCGTGGTCCTGATAGAAGGCAAACCTCTTGGCTGTGCAACATTAGAGACTGGACCGGGATGAGACATGTGGGGGAGATGTTCCGGGTTGCACAAGATAGAGAAGCCTTCGCCAGAGTGATTGCCAACGTCAGGAGGACCTGATACGGCACGCGAAGAAGAAGATGTCTTCTTTATAAAAAAGTTAATATATGTGGAAAAACGGTTTTTGCTGTTATTTATTTATAAAATAAATATATAATCATAATTATTACTATTGGCTGCATCCACCAGGGAGACCCCTAAAACGATGGAGAGATAGTTACAGGATGATAATCTTGTAACACAGACTATTAATTCTGCAACAAATTGAAGAAGAAGATATATTATTATATTAAATTTCACAGTGTTAATGCCTTCAGCTTAGACATATCGGTGTTGGAAGTATACGACCTTTGAAACACATCGTGATAAATAAACTCATATAAAGTGGAAAAGCAGCGTTTAATTAATATTGATAAAAATTCTGGCGATCGTTTTATTTAATTAAAAAGTAGAAATGTAAAATAAAACTGTGTTGATGTTATAACATAAATGTATCAAATATTTGTAATATGCTTACAGAATGCTTAGGTGGTCCGCTGGGGTATCGCTGAGTGACAAAATAAAAGGAATAGTCTGGGAGTTACTGATATAAATAGTAAGCTTGAAGAAAGGCAGATGAGATGGTACGGACATATAAAACGAAGACCACTAGACCACATAGTAAATAGAACTTTGTCTGTGAATCTTCCTCATCAACCATCCAGAGGAAGAACTCGGAACATGTGGATGATTCAGTGCAATAACGTCTTGCAGAGAAATGGCTTGAGTGAAGGCGATACTCAGAAGCGTAAGAAGTACAGGCTGAGATCGAGAAGAGCCGACCCCAACAGTCACCATAGACAGTGAGTTGGGATAGCGCCAGGAAGAAGAAGAAATATCTGTAATATTAATTGGTGAATTACTACGCAAGTACTGTACATATTGTCTTCATCGCACTACATAACACAAAACAGCGCCATTTGTTCGTAAAAATCTAAATCCACAGTTTCAAATTCTTAACATTCACAATGTTGTGTTTCCCTTGAGAATATGATAGGTGTCGTATGAAGTTGAATAATATTGTAATATATAATATAAACGTGTAAACTCCTTCACGTATTCACTTTATCTTCATATTACCCCTTCAGCTGGCTTCAAATTTGTTGCGAAATTTGAAGACATTAACAATTTAGCCGGGTATGTGCGAACATTTATAACCAGAAATGAAGAACTTGTTCATCTTCCAAGTAATTATTTTATTACTTTACAAATGCATGCTAATCATACTTTCGTATGAAGCAATTAATTTGTGATGTGGCATTACTAATAATAATTTTAAAACACTTTTACTTTTGTAGTTAATACACCACCTTTTTTTATCAAAAACGATCGGTTTCACTCCACCTAAAACACGTGAGGCTGTGTGTTTATAAAATCTAATATTAATATGTTCAAATTACATTTGAATTTGTACACCCTAATGATATGAAAATAGGTAACTGTCATATTTCAATATCAATTGTGTATTTTCTTTTGCTGTTTTATTGTTATGTGTGTACGGCGGGACATCGAGGGAGAGTAGCGTAGCTTAAATGAAGACTGCAGGGGAAAAACAAGGAATGTCAGTTAAAATTCAAAATAAATGTAATAATGCCATCTAGCGGCATTTGTAAGTATCTATCCACAGTAAAATTTTCATATTAAAAAATCATCTGCGTCATCGACTATGGCCAGATAATCGATTGCTAATTGCTAAGAAATGTAAAGACTTTGATTAGCTTTATTCTCAATTTATTCAAATTAACCTTCTACTGACATTCCTTGTTTTTCCCCTGTAGTCTTCAAATGTGGTCTGGGTCCCCCTTGGTTGCAAATATACATATATTATTATTATTATTTCAATCCACATGGTTATATGGATATTTCCTTTGATGTTATATTTTTAGACTCTTTGAATCGATTTGGCTTGCGCTGTGATAAAAATAAATAAATAATAAGTTTAATTTTACCCAATTAATTTGTAAGTGTAAAATATAATTACGAAAATAATTTTAGTCACTGTCACCTGTCACCCAACCAGCCGCCTACTCTACCCTGCTATATCTGCTGTGCATGGACGCTTTTCTCCCACGCTCTCCATACGTACCTACATACAACAGTGAAAGGAACTAAATATATTTTGTTGTTATTTTTCTATCTTTTTGTAGTTGTATAATGCTAATTTCTCCACAGTCTAATAGAGAAGGTTTTGGCCAAAGCCCGAAAACCTTTCTGCGCGTTTGTGGATTTTCTGCGCGCTACAGAAAGCGTATGACCGAGTTGATGAAAAAAAAAACTATGAGAGATCTTGGCCGAGTATGGAGTGGGCACAAAGCTGCTTCGCGCGGTTGCATCCCTTATGAAGGAAGCACCGACTGCGTCAGAGTAAACGGGGCTGTCATGTCTTGATTTGACATCACTAAAGGTGTCAAACAGGGCTGTGTGATGTCTCCGTGGTTGGTCAATCTTTACTCGTATAAGTGCACGAAAGAACAAGAGGAAATAAACGCTAGTGCTAAGATGAAAAGTTTGTCAGTCAGCTGTTATATGCAAATAATGCTGTGTTAACCGCTGCTTAAAGTCTTAGTATCAAGAATGTATAAAGCATGCAAAAAGAGTGACCTTGTAATGAATGTGTAAATGTCAAAAGTGATGGTATTTGAAAAAGAAAAATGTATGACAATTTGTGACAAAAGTGCGAACGGTGAGAAACTGGAGCAAGTTACCGACTTTTTTTATCTGGGAAGCGTGTTTACAAGAAAAGAAAAATGGAGAAAGATATCGAAGAAAAGGGTCGGTGCTGGGATGGCTGTACATAATGGAGTTCTAGTGCAAACCCCTGACTGCTGACTTGGAGACCGTGGACGGCGAAGAGAAGTGCAGGGCGACCGCAACTACGGTGGAAGGGTGATCTAAACAGACACGTCGGAATAACCTGGATGCAGTCTGCATAGGACAGAATGACATGGAAGCAAATGGAGGAGGCCTTTGTCCAGGAGTGGACGGGAATAGGTTGAGGAAGAAGAAGAAGAAGTGCAAACCCCGTATATATGGAAGTGAAGCTTGGAGCTCGCGAGAAAGGGATTAAAATAGGATAAATGCCGTAGAAATGAGATCACTGAGAATAATGTGCAGGAAAACGATATATGATAAATAGAATACTGAACGACGAAATAAAAAAGAAATTTAAGGCAGATGATTGCATCATAAGTAAAATTAAAAAACCAATCCCTAAGATTGAAACTCAAAAAAAATTAACGAATACTTAATAGCTTGCAGTAGAGTTCGTTTTCAAATTAAAGTAGGAGTAATAGAATAGTGTGTCTGTAATAAAAGTTATTAGTTCAAATAATATTATAATAAAAGTGCAATTAAGTTTACCTTTTTTGTTAGACTTGCTGAGATCTTGCGGCAAATTGAGCAACGCCGACCCGGGCTCGGGAGTGCGCCGCCCCCGCGCCACGCACAGGTCCAGGGGCTGCTCGGCCACCAGCCCGCCCCCGTGCATGCCCCCCACGGGCGAGCAGCTCACGAACCCCATCAGCTTGTGCTCCTTGGGAGTGGCGCTCATCAAGCTGGCCTGGCTCTCCAAGCGCTGCAGAAGCGACGAGCTGTTGCTCTTGGCTTTAGAGTCCACCTTATTTTTAGCACTGTCCTTTCTCCGCACGTTCATGAGCTGACTAAGTACGTTCGGTTTCGCGGAAGCGGCGTCTTTTATCGTTAAGTTATTATCCGTTAAATTTGCAGTTAAGTTGAAACTCGCGCCGTTCGCCTCGGGGCTCGGCCCGTGCGGATAACCGGGACTCGCGCTAATTGGCCTCACCGGGGAAGGAATATGGATCCTGGCCTTCATTCCCCATCCCAGAATGTCAACTATGGAGTGGGGCGTCGGCGCTTTCGGGGGCTTCGCGTAAACATGGGGGTGCCACGAAAATTCGTCGGCGTCATTGTTGCGAATGCTAACGCGATCTTCCCTCTTGTCTCGGTCGTTAAAATACGAAGGGGCATCTTCCATTGTTATTGCGGAGATCTCCTCGCCCCTGTATATTTCTTCCGCCTGTTGAGAGTTACTTATTTTCATCGAATTGATAAAATTATCTTGAAAAGTGGGAGAACTCATCTCCTGGTACTCGGACGGGGAATCTTTTCTCGAGAACTTTGAAGAGTACAAGTACTCGCCCCGCTCGCTGTTCCTCCTCCTTTTGTTCGAATCTTCTCCGCAGTCGGTGTAATCTGCCTCCTCGTCTGAAATATCAATCTTCAGTCTGTTTTCCGAGTCACTCTCGTTGCCGCTGTTGGGAGAATTCCTATAGTAGTAGTCATCCTCGTGGTTTGGCTGCATTTTTTGGATTGGTGACGAGCATTCGTAGTTGATTTCCGGGATGTTCACTTCGTAGCCGTCGGCTTTTACTTCTTGCACGGTCATTGTACCTTTCACTTCCTGAATCTGCTCTACTCTGAATTCCGTCTTTGGTACGTCCAGATCTCTGGCTAGAGCGCTGGGAAAATCTGAAGACAGCTTGAAGTTGTCTTTCATGATTTGGTGATCACTTTCTCCACTGTCCATAAAATTTAAAGATATATGAGCGCCAGGATTCCCGCCGGACTTAAGGACGGCTCCAGGAGCTATAACAGTATTATTATTTTCAGGTGTTTTGAGTTTGCCAACTGCAGTCGGCATGGTATCCTGGATATTGTCTGCAATCTCCACTTTGGTTTCCGATTCTTGCATTTTGTCATCGTTTATTTCTCAAATCGTCTATCTGACTGAGTTTCGTAAAGTCTCTGCATTATTGATTATATTTATATCAGAAATTAAAAAAAAAACTTTATTCCACTTTTTTTTTGATTGAAGAATTCTGAAACAAAAAAAATATTTGTCAGTCTTACAAAATCCATAATTTCAACATTTAAATTTTTTGCTATAAAATATGTACAAATAAAACTAATAAACTTATAAACTCTTTCATGAGCTTACACGATACGAGTTTTAGCGTACCTATTTGGTTCGCTAAAACTTATAAGAAAGCTGATCAAATAAAATTATGTGTATTTTTGTGATGATTTACATTTTAGTATATAGTAATTAGTATAAAGTATTATACAGAAAGATTTAATAAAACACATGTACGATCCCCTAAATAGTCGAGAAACATAAAAAATATATTATCAATATTCAATACATTTCGTGATCGAAATATCCCTTTTAACCCTAATCCCGCGCCCTAAGTGGGCGAAACTGATTATGTTAAATAATGTTATTTTCACTGGAGAGGTACAAAAATATCACATACTTCATAATAATCATTTTTATTTTCATTAAATCGACAAATATGCTAATTTAATTTATATATAGTAGCATTTTGTGGATAATACTAACCAAGGTCTATAGGAAAATAGATATTATCAAGTGGGAAATATTTTCCTTCGGTTCAAGCAAGGGATAAAAACTATGTAAGTTTCTTGAATATTCAAATAAAACTGCATATTAAAAAAAAACACGAATAATAACGTATGTTTCCTACAAGTTTTATTATGTATAATGGGAATGGCATAAGATAATTCATTAGCATGGCGAAACATGTCATTTCCATAAAATATAATAAAACTTATAGATAAATGTGTTTTTAGTCGCATTAATTATTTAATTTATTGATTAATTTAATTTGGAGTTTACATAATTGTTCAAGACACAATTAATACGTTCCATTATCCTACAAATACCGTACGACTTACAAAAACCTTGACGACCTTCGTGGCCGAGTGGTAAATGCTTTGACTGCCACCCCGAAGGTCCCGGGTTCGATTCCCGTGACAATAAAATGGCGATAGATAAGCTGCCTATCACTTGTCACGAGAATCAATATGATAGCTATAGGTACACTTTACATCGATTTGGCTCGCGCTGTAATGATGTAAAGAGCGATTCTATCTCTAGACATAGTAACATTTTCTATTATTTTGTAAAAAAAATTACAAGAGGAAATAACATGTTCAACCCGAAAATTCATTTGAATTAATTTGTTAAAAACTATTGTAAGTTTTCACGTTACTATTTCTACGACAGTGCTGCCTTATACGTAAGTAAAACGGTACAAGATTTCTGAATTAAACTTAAACTCAGCACTGGGCAGTGCTGCTGGCTGCATGTAAATTAATTATGCCTCAGCACTGTCGAATAGTTCAACTTTCAATTGCCACTTAATTGTTTTTTAACGATCAACAGCTGTGGTTTTTAGTAATTAAACACAATGCTTGATTCCATTTAGACCCCGTTTACACTAAGTACTCTGCAACGGTAAAACAATGTAAGTTTAACCAAAACAATGAATCCTCAAATCGCATACAAAAATTATAAGATTCGTACCATGAATTAAAAACATAAATTTTAAGTATGATCACATTGCCGCTTTAGCACAACGCTTATTTTGAGACGATCTGAACAGTAGCAAACAACTTACATAGAATGTAGGAGCGTGATTCATCATATTTCCATATACAGCTTCCACTAAAATTTGTAGCCATTATGGGTAATTAATGAACTAAAATATTATTAGAAAATTAAAAGAGGCATATAAGAAACGGGATTAATATTATAAATTACCAGAATTTTCAATTAATTTATCCGACCCTTATGTATGGAAGTGAAGCTTGGAGTTGGCAGAAGAAGGACGAAAGTAGGATAAATGCCGTAGAAATGAGGGCACTAAGAAGAGTTGTCACATAACACAGCATATTGAGTATTAAAAGAAGCTCTTCGCTCAGAACGATACAATACAAGCTCTGCTGGACGGTCTTCAAGACGTTGTATGGTATGGCACCAGCTTATTTATCTGAACTCTGCATCAACGAGAACCTGAATGCCAGACATTCTACATTGCGATCAGCTAAGACTTCTGCGATCGGTAGATTGACTGTGCCAAAACGCTGTCCTAGCGCAAACTTTGGCGACCGAGCCTTCGCGATAGCCGGCCCGACAGCCTTGAACAATCTTCCATCAGACCTTAAGGGCATTAAGAATCAGTCAGAGTTTAGATCGAGACTCAAAACGCACCTTTTCAAATTATCATTTCCTAATAAGAAGGGCTGATCGACTGTGTTGGGTGCAGCCCTCATTCTAAATATGTTTATTTTTAACTAGTTCATAAAACGGAGCATTTTCTACAGCGCCCTTGAGATGAGTAATTCATAAAAATGGCGCTCTATAAATTATCCAATTAATTATAATTATTATTATTATTATTGTGACTATTATACAGGTTGATTGGGGAAAACGTGGCAAATCAATAAAAATTTTAATCGAGGAAACGACGTGATGGTTAGTATATATTTTTTAAGTGTTTTATTTAATTTTTGAAATCCTTATTATAGAATGCCACAGTGTTACCGCCTTAAGTTTATCGAAAAATAAATAAAAATGTACTATCAACTTGTGTACGAGACAGAACTCAAGTTCTTCTATCATAATACGGATTAATATATTTAAATTCACACTGTTTACTGTACCATAATTACACTAACAAATATTCGATATAAGCGTTTTTTTAATGTTGTTCAAACCATTAAAATATACAATCAACTTGTGTACGAGACAGAACTCAAGTTCTTCCATCATAATACGGATTAATATATTTAAATTCACACTGTTTACTGTACCATAATTACACTAAAAAATATTCGATATAAGCGTTTTTTTTAATGTTGTTCAAACCATTAAAATTGACAAAGAAAAATAAATATAAGAGATGTAAGCAATTCCCAATAATGCTTGCCCGTGAGAACGTCTATTGGGAATCAACAATTGAAACGTTTCAACTAAATTTCGTATCGCTAATTGATTTTTAAATAGTTTCCTTACTATAATAGGCATAAGACTCGTAACTACTTCTTTTGTAGAGGCGTTTCGTAGTATTTGCAAATACAATAAGTAGTGAAATTATTTTGAGTAATATAGTCTACAGGTATTTGTAACAGATATATTATTAAATGAGGTATTTGATCAAATCCATAAGAGTTGATCAATTTACTCTAGATGATAAAATGACAAATCGATATTCATTTCATTTCCGCTGTCCTTAATATAATAAGATTATTTCAATCGAATGATTTTACTGAAATCTCTTGATGGAAGTTCATTTAGTTCGAGTTAAAAAACATCTTCTTCTTCTTGTGATGATGATACAGGTATCAACTTTCTTCCTTTGATTAAGACGACCAGCCATCTCTCCATCTTTTTGGTGGTCGTCCTGATGGTCGACGGCTCTATGGAGTCTCTTGCATCGCGATCTTAGGAATTCTTGCTGGATCATTCTCTCGATGTGGTCCCTCGTCTTCTCTGTCGTCTACATCTCACTATGTCTTCAATTTTGCAGGATTTGCGAATTTCTTCATTGGGTATCCTATCTCTAAGGGTTCTCCCCACAATAGGTCGCAATGTTCTCATTTCTGTTACTCTTAAGAGATGTTTGGTTCTGACAGTGTCTGCTCTTGCTTCGATTCCATAAGTCATTATGGGCCCGATGTATTTTTTATAAATTCTAACTTTGCTTTTCACTAGCATATGGTTATTGTTCCAGACAGTGTCTCTGAGGCATCCAGAGATAATTGTTGATTTTTCAGTGTGTTTTTTTTTACTTAATTGTACAGATTGCTGCAACTAAATATCTCCATACCCAGATATCCGAACTTCGTGACCTGTTCTATGGGTTTATCTTCTAGAACCAGTTTGCATCTGAGAGGCTGTCTGGAAATTATTAGACATTTTGTTTTAGCGACGGATATCATCATATCATACTTCTCAGACACAAGATGGAACCTATAAAGCAGTCGTTGTAGATCGTCTTCACTTTCTGCCAGTTTCAAAACATCGTTTTATATAATATCATATGATTACTAGATTTTTTAAGGAATATTATCATATAGAGTTGTCATTTTATCATCTTAAGCAATTAAACCCTGTTTTTACAATATCTAATGTCAAATCAATTCAGTTTATTTTCTCAAAAGACATTACAAACAAAATGAAAGTTTAAGGCATCTATTGAGAACAGGTAAAATAAAATATATAAAACCATGAAGGCATGAGAGATGGTTCGACTTTAGGAAGACTACTCTTCAAATTTAAGAAGTATTTGTCTAATGAACGAACGTTCACGGTCGTGTTCAGCAGACTGATTGCTTTACCTACCAGTGTCACCAGAGGCAGGTCGGTTGTGGCGGCCGGTAGATAAAACAATCTTAAAACATTGTCGAATGTCTGCTTATTTTCTTCTCAGTGCTACATCTTGGTGTGGGATTTGGCCTCTTCTACAACATAACCCCACTGGCTCCTGTCCCTTGCCATCCTTCTCCAATGTTCGGGTTTCTTATTATTGTTCTATCCCTTGGTCCCTTTTCGCATGGCACCCATATTAACATAATCTTTAATGTTCTGTCATCTGGCATTCTTTTTGGCCACCCCACATTTACAGAAGCTCATTAATGTTTCTTGATAAATCAGTTCTTCGGGTTCAAGATTTCTATCAGAGTAAGTCCCACTCTCAAATGAAATTTTTCTTTAATATCATTGTTTCAAATATTGCCAGTGTGCTTTCTTCTATCTGCGTTAGGAACCATGTTTCACAGCCTATTTTGAATGTACCAAATAATATTATTCATTTTTTGCTTTGTTGTTTTCTATACTTGAAGGTACAGTATCATTTATTCACTCTTACATACTGCATCGTCCGTTCTGACAAAATGATTTTGTGAATTTTTCTAATTAAAATTACTGTTTCGTATTCCACTGCCCGCCTCTGCTCGGTGCGCTTATTCCGTTAATTGTTTGCAGAACAAAGCTTGTATATATGAACTAAAAGCGGTTTAATTACATTGTACACGGAAATAATTTAACCGGTTTCTTGAGCATTGTGCTCAGGCACTGCACTGTGAACTATGAACGGAGTTTTCTCTTGCGATTATAATAAACTGGTATCGAGAAGTCAGTCAATATGAATGATTGGTGTTGACTTGCAAGAAGGAAATATTGCATATTAAGATACGTTCACGCGTACATATTATAATATATCTAGTCATATGGATAGTAATATCAACTATCTACAATCCGTGAAATATTCACGGAAGTAAACCAAATTCTACCATAAGTTTCATGGATTATTCGTTTGTTTAATATCATACCACAATAATCAGAGCAAGATTCAAAATAATCCAGAAACGTTCTCGGGCTTGCGCGTCGTGTGCATTTCGAATTACTTTTTGCAGAGAATCGAAGTATTCCTATCTCGCTCTCTCGTATTCGAAATATTCTCGTACTATTTCTTTGACGACTTAAGGGTTTTTGCCTATTTATATTATTATATGATAGTTATTTGTTATACTTAGGAAATTAAAATAACTTTGTTTAATCCACTAATTATTTAAAAACTATTAAAAAACACAATTTGTTTCGGAGGATACCTCCATCTTCAGGTGTAAAAATATAATAAAAACTAAACAAAGAAAGACTAATATAAAAACACATTTAAAATTCGATACAATAATTCAAATTGATTTTTTTTTTTGTATTTTCATCATGTACTATTATTATTTATTAGTTCTTACTGTTAAAAAAATAATTATTAGTAATTATAACAAATAGCCCAGGTTAATTTTTAAATTTGAATTATTGTATCGAATTTTATATTAGTCTTTCTTTGGTTAGTTTTTATTATATTTTTACACCTGAAGATGGAGGTATCCTCCGAAACATTTCGTATTTTTTAATATTTTTTTAATAATTAGTAAATTAAACAAAGTTATTTTAATTTCCTTAGTACTACTATGGAATTTCACAGTGTTAATGCCTTAGCGTTCAATAAGTTAGTTATTTGATGTTAGTTTAATTTTATTTCAATTTACAAAATGACACTAAACGTTAATACGGTACATAATATTTTATATAATATATTATATAAATGAAACCCTAATATACAATCACAGAAATGGCAAGACTTCGGATGTAACTAGGAAACATTCGTTGAAATTTTATTTTATGATTTTCTCCACACGTTTTTTTTTTTCACTTTTATCGTCGTGCTACCTCGGGCATACCGAGCAAAATATCGTATTTTTTTTCTTTCTTAAAACTGTTAACGTATCGATCGTTTAAGAACAAGCACTACCGACCAGTTTATTAATTTATTATATCGCATAATGATGATCTCAGTTGAGAAAACCAAAACCATGACATTCTCAAAAGAACCCTTAGGATGCAGGTTATTTTTAAATGACAAAATGTTGGAACGGATTGCAAAGTTTAGATATCTGGGAATAGATCTGCTCAGTCAAAATAATCTTGTCAGTGAAACAATAGGACAAGTCTACAAGGCCTCGGCGGTATCAGGTTATCTCGAAGAGATCATATGAAAAAACAAGTATATGAGAACTAACAGTAAGGTCAGAATATACAAAACCTGCGTAAGGCCTATACTGATATATAGCATTGAGACTAGAGCGGATACCACAAGAACTAAGGCTAAAGTGCGGGTGGCAGAGATGCGGACGCTGAGGATGATAGCAGGAAACGTCGTACGCAGGACTCTTCGAGATAGGGTGACGAACACGGCTATCAGCGAAATCTGCAAGGTGGAAGATGTCGTGTGATGGGGCGGACAACGCAGAAGATACTGGAATGCGCACGTCCAGAGGATGGATATCACCAGAATCCCACACGCTGGGGTGCATTAGATTCCTGCCGGCTACGGTTAGGGGTTAAAAGTAACGAAAGTGTTTTGTTCAATGATAAAATTGATGATTTTGGGAGTGTTGACGAGGGCTTCTGGGCTTTTTACATAAAGTGATATTGCGGAAGCTGTGCTCAACAGAGATGATGACAGTGATGATGATGATGTGGGCAGTGAATGTTAAATTGAGAAATCCAACCAGTAACGATAATCTCCAGAGCTCATGTTATATGACCAGTGGGGTTGAAAAAATAAGTAGACGAAAACTAACGAGGAAGACCGAGGAAAACGTGGCACGATCAAATAAATCAAATATTGAATGTCGGCCATGTCAGTCAGATAAATCGACGCGCGTGCATGACACGATGTATGAATGTTAAGGAAGCGAGAGAAATATGTCAGGAAAGAAAAGTGTGGCAGTCCATTCTTTCTGCCTACCCCTTCAGAGAGATGGCATGATGGTTAGTTAGTTAGTTATGAAAGTATTAATAAGATGGTGTAGACATCCGGAAACAATGAATGAAGAAAAACCGAGGAAAACGTGGTACGATCGAAACAATCAAATATTTAATGTTCACCGCGTGAGGGAGTCGGATAAATGGACATGCGTGCAAGAAAAATCACAAGGGACCTTTTAAATTAAGATAGATAAATCAGGGAACTCATTTAAAATAATTTGTAAAAATTATCTAATATTTCTTAGGACATGTTTCGCCTTGCTAAGATATGGTCAAATATTTGATAATACTTTCTTATTCTTATTAAGCCTATTCCTGTCCACTCCAGGACAAAGCTCTCCTCCATTCGCTTGCACGACACTCTGTCTTGTGCGGACTGCATCCAAGTTATACCGACGTGTCAGTTCAGGTCATCCTTCCACCGTAGTTACGGTCGCCCCGCATTTCTGTTTGTCCATGGTCTCCAAATCAGCAATCTTCTTGGCCATTTTCCATCCGAGCTTCTGGCTATGTAACCTGCCCATTGCCAGTTTAGCATCGCTAAACAGTGTATGATGTCAGTGCCCATTATTTTTTCTTTCAACGCATCATTTCTGACTCCGTTTCTAAGGTTTATTTCTTACATGGCTCAGATAATTAAAAATACCTAAGCAAGGCAAAACATGTCATTTACATAAAATATAATAAAACTTAGAGAAAACAAACGTTTTCATTCATAATTAATATGGAGTACACCATTGTTCAAGAAACACAAGCATTCATTAGTCATAATTAGTCAATTATATTATAGTTGATTGCTAATATACGTAATTGTTTAAATGTAAGTTTTTAAATTTATAATCATTTAATAAGCGAATCCAATTACAACGATCTAGGAATCCTTTTATAACGAAAACCAGTGAAATTTCATAATTGTTTTGCTGAAAGAATCATATAACACAATATCGGTTTGAAAAAATCCTTTGTGATAGCGATGAACTCCGTTATTAAAAAAGCCCATTTAAATTTAAAGTGAAGTTTATTTGTTTTAATTTACAGCAAAACTGACCTAGGGCTATCTCCGTAACAGGTGGGTTTTTAAAACAAAACGGGAAACGAGTACTGAATGGCCCTGCGGCGATAGAATATTTGTTTATAAATGTAATTACTTAAGCTAACGGTAGCTGTATCCAAATAGTAAATTTGAACTTTTTTCAATAGGCACATTATAATAAAATCATAAAAATCACCTATACACCCCCCTCCCCCTGTGTTTCACTGTCTCTGTCTGTTTCTTTATGTATTTTTCTCTCTGTTTGCCTCTGTATGTTTCTCTCTGTCTGTATGTTTTTCTCTGTCTTTGTCTATTTCTCTCGGTCTTTCACTGTCTCTTTCTCTCTGTCTGCCTCTGTCTGTCTCTTTCTGTCCGATCCGTATCTGTTTCTGTCTGTCTCTGTCTGTCTGTCTGTCTCTGTCTGTCTCTGTCTGTCACTGTCTGTCTCTGTCTGTCACTGTCTGTCTCTGTCTGTCTCTATCTGTCTCTGTCTGTCTATGTCTGTCTCTGTTTGTCTCTGTCTGTTTCTCTCTGTCTGTTTCTCTCTGTCTATCTTTGTATGTTTCTCTCTCTGTCTACGTCTATCTGTCTACGTCTGTTTCTCTCTGTCTGTCAAAAACATTTTATCTTCTTCGTATTACTCGTCCTAACAAGTTACAATTGTATAATAACTAGTTAGGACAAGTAATACGATAAATAATAATATAATTTTATTTTTTATTTAAAAAAATCGCTATATCACTTCTGACCCCATATCAAACACAACTCACTTTAGTACTAATGGACTCTGGAGTATTTAATTTTACAACTCAAATATAAAATATAGGTAATTATATAAGATACGAGCGGAAAGCGTTGATTGAAAGGTAAATTGATTTTATCAATTAATGACATCATCCAATCACCTTTAGATTGTGTATGTTTGCACGGTATCTAATTTCTGTGGAGAGCTAATCTCCGTTTTATATGTTCAAGTTTATATATGGTAAACACCGTTGATTACAAATACAGACAGTTTTAAAATTCCTAATTATTTGTGGATTCTTTCTTGAACAATGATGTAAAACTCCATATTAAATAAGTAATACGAATGAAAACGTCAGTTTTCTAGAATTTTATTATATTTTATGGGAATGGCATGTTTCGCCCTTTTAAGGCATTATGAAATGTCATTTGATTATGCCTTAAAAGGGCGAAACATATCATTCCCATAAACGTATAATAAAACTTCTAGAAAACTGCCGTTTTCATTCGTATATATTATTTAATATGAAGTTTAACATCATTATTAAAGTAACAATCCATATTAAATAATTAGTACTAATGAAAACTTCTATAAAAACACACGTTTTCATTCGTATAAATGGCTTAATTCTATTTTATACATACAGTCCTTACGAACATACAAACATAACATGAGCTGAACTTCTGTAAGCCAGAAGATTCAAGTCCAAGTCCAAGTCTAACAAGATATGAAGTATCTGAAGGGGTCACTTAATACTGTGATTCAAACAAAAATATTCAAAATAGTCCATTGTTTTGGCCGATATGACTTCAACATTATTAAGTGTTAAATTATAAAACTCTGTTTTTATGTATCACAATTTATATATTTTTTTTTCGCGACAGCTCTTTCGTTTCGACAACCTATAATGATATGAGTATCAACATAGGTTGTCAAAACAGCAGTCGCGAAAAATAAAAAATATAAATTGTGATATATTTATAAAAACAGAGTTCTATAATTTAACACATAATAATACACAATTTGAATTTTTATACGCACTTGTTACTATATATCTCTGAAAATTTAAAATCGATATGGTTGCTTCATTGTATTCACTCTCATGTTTCTTAAATTTCCTCCCAAAGCACTCAACCCATTAAATTAATTGTAAATTTAAAATGTCTTTGTTAAACGATCGACACATTCATTGTTTTATATAAAAAATTACGATATTTTTGCACGGTATGGCCGAGTATGCTCGTTATGAAAGGGAATAAATATACGGAGAAAATCATTAACTTAAATTAAATGTCAACGAATGTTTCCTCGTTACATCCGAGATTTCATTATTTCCGTGATTGTAATAACCGAGATCAACGGTATATTGAAAATGATATAGACATGCGTAAAATTGTAAAATGTTAGGTAGATGATTGCATCTCAAGAAAAATTAAAAGATGATCTCTGAGATGGTTTGGAGTTTGGATAGTATGGCTTAACCAAATTAATCAAATACTAAAAGGCGGCCTCATTAGAAGTTGGAAAAATCGACGAGCGTGCAATATGGCGGTCCATCCTCTCTGCCTACCCCTCCGGAGAAACGGCATGATGATTAGTTAGTTTTTTAATTGTAATTTTATCAGGTGTCCTCTTGAGTAATCATTTCAGTATCATTGCTTTCAATAGACATAATTAAAAGTACAAATTTATTAATTAAATGTTTCTTAAACAATGGTGTAAAACTCTACATTAAAAAATAAAATCCTTTAAATTAATCTTGATCGTCAAATCATAATGTTTAATAACTAGATATCAATTAGAAATGGCTCTAAAATGTTATTAACTTAATACATAAAGACAGTCTTTATTGTTTCACGAACAGTGGCGTATTATATGTTAAAACCCTTAATTAAATATTAATAGGAATGAAAACGTTTTCTAAAAGTTTAATTACAATTTATGGGAATGACAGATTTCACCATTCTAAAAGTCAATTTACACTGGACAGTCATCAGCCGATACCGACACGTAACGATAAAAATAGCCTTGAATCTCACTGACTCGTTATCTCAAATGCTATAATAAAATCTCCATCGGGGGTTGCCGAAGAAAGCACCTACCTACATAAAATTGACACTAATAAAAATGATCAATACTTTTCAGGATGTGTTTCCTACAGTATATAATTATTTTATACAGAATACCATTTTACTACCATTTAAATTTGCCGTGGAGAAGGCAATTATCTTGGAATTTAAATATAATATGAACGGAATCGGCATTAATTAAAAGTAACAAGACACCATCAAAACAAACAAAATGATTATTTACTCAACGCAAACGCGTGACGTGTCGGTATCGGCTGATGACGGTCCAGTGTAAATGTACCTTAAGGCATTATCAAATGTCATATTGGTAATGCCTTAGAAAGACGAAACATGTCATTCCCATAAAACAAAATATTTCTAGAAAACAGACATAATAATTATTTAATATGGAGTTTTACACCATTGTTCAAGAAACAATAAATAAATAAAACAAATTGTTTGAACTTATTATACCTGGCAAAACACTACGATATGGAATAAGGAAATCAAGGATAAGAGATATATGCGAGGTCGAGGATGTCGTTAGGTGGGGAAGGCAAAGGAGAAGTTACTGGTATGCACACATGAGAAGAATGGATACATCCAGACTCCCTCTCATTGTGTTGCACGGTCAACCCCAAGATAGACGACCCCCGGGCAGACCACCAAAGCGATGGATCGACAGCTGGGAGTCGACCTCGCAGGAGGCCAATTCCTCCTAAGAAACAGGCGACCAGGTATAAACTAAGAAAAGAAGAAGACTTTTATATTACGTAACGCAAAATATATTAGAAGCTAAAACAATGCGCTTTTATTTTAAATGTATTTAACCAATATATTGTTAATGATTGTAAAACCAGAAAAATGCAATCATAATGCCAAGAAATGCGATTCATGTGAAAGGCATATGGCTTCGTCCATTAATATTCGATGTTATGATGTGTCGAGTCGATACTCTAGAGCAGGGGTACCCAACCGTTAGTTCGCGGGCGCCCGCTGACCCGCAAGACTACACAATGACGCCTACGCAGAATTTGTAATTTATTTTTTCCAAGAAACAAGCATTGAAAAACAATAAAAATGTATGTATTTATAAGATCTAACATCGAGTCTACTTCAATATTACTTGTCTGCGCATGCGCATTTGCCTTTGTGACCAAATAAATGTTTGGTTAGCTACTCGATTGTTTCGAATGTACAGATACACGACTTCAAATGTGGTCGCCTTTAAGTATTAAATAAAAAATTAAAAAATCGACGAACGTGCATGTTACAATGTATGAATGTGGAGGAATCAAGAGAGGTATGTCACAGGACAGAACGGTATGGCGGTCCATCCTCTCTGCTTATCCCTCCGGAGAAACAGCGTGATTTTAAGTAAATTAGAAACTAAAAATAATTTAACTTACAAAAAATATATAATTACGATAATATAATTATTAGTAATTCTGTTCGAACCTTTTAACAACATTATATAGATATAGATTCGTTAAAATTCAACTCCCCACCATTTTCATTTCATATATATAACCCTAACTAAATTTGATATAATTACCAGAAGATGGCAGCGAGCTGCCGAAACCGGTCGAAGACGCAAATATCAGTGGATTTTAACTAAAAATCTTGAAAAGATTTTTTTTCAAAAAAAAAATTTTTTTTTTTCATTATTTACAATGAACTTCTACCATGAAATATCAAATAATAATATTAACTGTACTTTGATGTTTCAGTGTATTTTTTCTACATTCGCTTTCCATTTGAGTTGTGGATTCACATTTGAAATAGATGTGAAAATTTGTGCATTGAAAAAGTTGTGTCACAACCGAAGCATGTCTGCTAACAGTGAAATCAAGTATTGTGAAAATACGAAGTGTAATTTTATTAATTCAAAATTTAGTTTATTAAATAAATAAATAATAATTCTTCTGCGAAGTAATAAGTATACCGATTAAAATAAAATACATCTTTGCATTAAAATGGTTGGGCATCACTGCTCTAGAGAGTTGATTATCTTACTGAAGTACATTCATTGGGCGATGATAGTTAATTGAGTAAATAAAATGGTTGGAAATAACTGATTGACTGAAAATATAATTAGGAATCGCATTGTTTTATTACAGGCGTTGGAGGTAATTGATTCTTAAATTGCGTTTCTACATACCTGGATTTAATGATTTATTGATGCAAGGTATGTGCCATATATATTTAAACAAAAATTACAATGAAAAAATACATGCATACTCGTACACTGAAATTCCCTGACAAAAGTCATTCTAATTAGTTACACATTATATATTTGGTTTTATATAAATACAATACGAGCGGACCCGACTGATGTTGTCCTGCCCGAATGTTGACTTGCCTGATATCAACTGGCAAAATAAGTAATCAAAATACCACAGAATTTGACAACAGCGCCATCTTTTTTTTATGTTTACAAACAGGTCGTTTGAACCCTATTACTGTAAACAATTTATTTTTTAGCTATTATATTGATTTCGTGACATGTGATAGGTAGCCAATCTTTCGCCATTTTATTGTCACGTGAATTCTACACCAGACCAAAGACAGTATGACAATCACACTGCCATCGCCGGGAATCGAACCCGGGACCTTCGGTATGGAAGTCAGAGCTTTTACCACTGGCCATTTTAGGTTAACAAATGTAACTACTCAGCTCAGGAAGCTCAATTATTAGAAAGCTCAGGAAGCTCAATTATTAGAAAACTCAGGAAGTTAATTCTTCATGAACTTTCCAGAAAGTTTTAACGGTCACCTTCCGTATCAAACACAATTTTTTTTTATCAAAATCGGTCCAGCCGTTTGGGATGAGTTCAACTACATACGCCCGTACATAAGAATTATATATAAAGATATTATATTAATAAATTTAAATTATATATTTTTTTGTACCTACTCAAAAGTGTTTCACTTAGAGATATTATTTTATTTGTTGCTTAAGGTTATAAATAAAACCGTATTTCTTCTACATCACTTATGAAGAACATTTTATTTTTACAACTACTTTATAACACACTTCACAAACATATTTCGGGTTGTTTTCATCCTTTTCGGTGTACAAAATTTTAAATTTGTACACTAAAGATGGATAAGTTACACCTAATTCAATTATGTGAAAAGTAAAGTAATAAGTACAATATTCGATTGGGCCGAGATAACCAAACCGCAGAGCTAAAAAGAAGAATTGGACTAAGAAGGACAGCTTTCGGAAACATGAGTTACATCCTTAAAAACCGGAAAATACCAATCAACCTGAAACGAAAAGACTATGAAGCCTGCGTTCTGCCAGTTGGTACTTATGGTCTTGAAACTGTTACAATGTCCAAACAAAGTGCCGAGAAACTACGAGTGACCCAAAGAGCCATGGAAAGAGCCATGTTGGGAATAAGCCTAAGAAACAGAGTCAGAAACGATACGGTGAGAGAAAAAACAAAGGTCACTGACATCATCCACCGGGTGGCGACTCTAAAATGGCAATGGGCAGGTCGCGTAGCCAGAAGCTCAGATGAAAAGTGGACAGGAAGACTGATGACTTGGAGACCATGGACGGCAAAGAGAAGTGCAGGGTGACTGCAACTACGGTGGATGGATGATCTGAACAGACACGACGGAATAACCTGGATGCAGTTTGCACAGGACAGAGCGACATGGAAGCGAATGGAGGAGGCGTTTGTCCAGGAGTGGACGGAAATAGGCTGAGGAAGAAGAAGAAGAAGAAAATAAAGTGTTGTGAAAATACAATGTTTTATTACTATTTATTTATAAATGATCACAAAATGATAGTAAGAAGAAAAATATGGTGTACAGGAAAGAAATATGGTATAAGTAATTGAAATGTTAAAAGGCTGAAATCTCAAGTTTAAACACGGAATACGACACGATGTATAATACAGGAACTCGAGAAGTATACAAAAAAAAAATACAAACTTACTCAGTCTATAAAAGTTAATTATATATAATAGTAATTAGTTTTTGTTTTTTTTTTAATGTATACAAAATACTTTAATGTAGACAAATACTGGATTTTACCCATTGCGGGTTAATCATTTTTAATATAATCTTAATAGATGTCGCTAGTGTAGATTGATCGCTTAACCCAACCAATGACAGGTCATAAGTCCTGTAAACGCCTCGACTACCATATTCCGTTTCCAAAAAAAAAACAATTTACATCTTTGTCTCTATTGAGATACAATTAATCCTTAGTAATAAGTTTTGATAAATTCACATTCTCAACCCATTATATGCGGGATTCGTGAAGCCAGCGTGAACATGATTTTTTTTTTAAATTATATAAGATTTGAAATAAGAATCTAACAAGATTTTAAAAACATCGTCGTCTTGATCACACGGACTTATGTAAAATGAAAGTAAATTGGAGTCGAAATTAATAATGTCGAAGTCAGTCTTTGCAATTGCAGTGGAAAATATATTTGCATAAATATTCAGTATAATTTGATAAAAAAAAATTGAATGCAAAACAAGAATGCTGAAGCCTCCTTTCGAACGTTCCTACAGTCCAAGTTTCTATCCAGAAACACCAAGCAGCGTATTTATAACACCATCATCAAGCCAGTGGTGACATATGGTTCTGATTCATGGACAATGACTCTAAAAGAACAACAAAGAATCTACTGGTTTGAGAATAGAATACTTAAAATTATCCTGGGACCCAGACTCGGTGTTGCAGCGGGAACTTGGAGGCATAGGATCAACCAAGAGATCCGTACGACGATCCATCAGCCCCTTATAACGAGCACCGTGAGAGCCGGTCGCCTAGCATGGATTGGGTACGTATGCCGAGCCGAAGAGACCAGAGCAATCAAGACCCTGTACACGTCTAGACCGACTGGAGTAAGACCTCTAGGAAGGTCTAGACAGCGCTTAATGGACAATGTTCTGGCTGACCTGGCTAGGTTGGGCGAATCGGACTGCTGGGAGCAAAAGGCGCAGGATCGAGGAGCTTGGCGAAAAATCATCAAGGAAGCTAAAACTCTTCAAGAGTTGTATGGCAATAGGAAGTAAGTAAGTAATTATAAAATAAACGTTTGTTTTCTAGAAGTTTTGTTATGGGAATGATATGTTTACTTAGTCTACTTACTAAGTAAATAATTGTAAGATATCATATTTTATAGTAAAAATAACGAAAGTTTTATGCTTCAAGCATCATTTGAAAATTTTATGTATTTACATCATTAGCCATGTTTCATTTTTATAATTGAGTATATAATGCTAATACACATATCGATATTTAATAAGATAATCACGTTACAAGTATGTGTTATAGGCTAAGAAATGTATTGCATATTTTGCAATAAATAGCTCATATATGACTTCGAATGTCTAGACTTGTAACAATTAACTTATACTCATTGGCGTTCGTCAGTCTGTGGGAGGAACGTAAACCAAAATGATTATGATTATTGTTGAAACCTTCTTTGAGTCCACATTAAAGATACACTACTTTTTACAAATGCGTCTTTTATTACCAATAAATTACCATAATGGAGTATTCCCCACGACACTTTCAAAACTCTTGTAAATTCCTTCGTTGTGTCACGACTTGATTATTGTAATGGAATTTATGCAAACATTCCAAAACAACAAATAAACAAACTTCAATCTGCGTTCAATGCAGCAGCAAGGCTCATTAAAGGCATTCCAAAAAAGTCTCATATAACACAACATCTCAAAGAACTTCACTGGCTTAAAAGTCCAGAAAGAATCCAGTATAAACTCTGCTGGACAGTCTTCAAAGCGCTACATGGAATGGCACCAAGTTATATATCTGAACTCTGTATAACGGACAGCCTAAATTCACGGAAATCCACACTTCGCTCGGCGAACTCCTCAGCAATAGGAAGATTAGTTGAGCCGAAGCGTTGCCCCAGTACAAATTTCGGGGATCGAGCGTTCGCGGTAGCCGGTCCATCAGCTTGGAACAATCTCCCTTCACACCTTAGATGCATAAATGATCCGACAGATTTCAGATCTAAATTTAAAACCCATCTTTTTCATATTTCATACCCAATTTAAACATTTATACGTTGTTCTACTATACTTTCAAACCGATCGTTTTTTAAGCGGTCACATTTAGATTTTTAAGATTTAAAACACGTCTTAATGCGCCCTTGAGGTGATTACATCACTAAAACGGCGCTTTAAAAGTTAGCATATTATTATTATTATTTATTATTAATGCTCAGAATTAGTAATGGTGTTATATATTATGTTCATAAAATGCTCATTAGAACAGTGAAGTTATTCTTAGATTTTTTCAAGTAAAAATTTAAAACATCAAATTGGAATAATTTATTCAATATCTATGTTTTTATTCAAGAGAAAAAAATGTATATTTTTAGGTGCGTATAAACAGTATAAGGTTTTTAATTACACTAAAGAATTTGCATTTCGTCATAACACTGAATTTTCTAGAATAAAATAAAACATTCCGATAGACTATGTTTCCATTACTATGAATAAACAATATATTGTGTTTTCTACGTATTCAAAGAAGAATTAAAAATGTAATCAACAATAAATTCTAAAAATTATTATAATGTATTATAGTTAAAAAAACATAATCAATACGAATTAAAACGTCAGTTTTCTAAAAGTTTTATTATATTTTATGGGAATGACATGTTTCGCCCTTCTAAGCCATTATCAAATGTTGACATTTGATAATGCCGAAGGGCGAAACATGTCATTCCCATAAAATATAATAAAAATTTAGAAAACTGAAGTTTTCATTCGTATTATAATAATTATTTAATATGGAGTTTTACATCACTGTTCAAGAAACAATAAATTAAAAAAAAACATGTTTATATTTAAATATTCTCGATGCTTATTTTAATATCATGCTTTTTTGTAATTATCTCCATTTAAACAATTATACTATTTATAGAACTTACGGACATAAAGTAAATTCGTTATTTTCTTTATGGTCACTTAATATTTTTAGTCTCTGGTTTAATTTATTGTCTTACCCAACGTTTTCTTTTATCTCAAGGCATTCAGAATCTAAAATGATCATACTCTCGCCGTAACAAACGAAAATAATAATCATTATCTGTTTAAACATACATTGAAATCGGTTAATATGTAAATCGGTTATAACGAAATTATTGTTATTGATAATTGTACTTGTAGCTCGTATTTACTATTTTTTAAAAACAAAACGTATTTGTAACTAATTGTAAGAACATTAAAATTATAGCTAATTATTCATTTAGATTTCGGCAATGTTTACATGCTTAATCTACAATCAAGCATCACCATTAAAAACATCAGCGAATGTTATTTGAATTCATATTTTAGCATGAAAAAAATATGTGTGACTTCATACTTTCGAATTAAAAGTTCTGAACGTAAAGGTATTACCTAAATAAGGGTAAGTTTAAATCTAATTGGAACATATAAGTTTTGTTGTTAATATAACATTTTAAATTTTAAAATAATGTTAACATCTTAAGTCGAAACAAAAGATTTATGTAGTATATAATCATGTGTTAAATCAAATCAATGATGTATATCCACAATAAACAAACAAAATTTAATAACAACCCTCTCACCTTATTTGATAATTCTAAAATCCAGTTGTATAGCCCACATCAATACACTTAACGAAGTACAAGGAAACAATGAACAACCAATTAGTTTAATGTTTTTAACACGATATAATCCATTAAAATTACTGGGATACCGGTATACTAATAGTGACAAAAGCAATACTTTAAAATAACTCGGTTAGCGACGGAAACAAATGAACAATAACACAATTAAACTGTCGTTCTCAATATAAACAACAAAAAAAAACGCACTTCAACTGTCAAAATAACACATTTTTCTTTACGTAACACATCGATAAAATATATATTTTTTGTGTGAATAAAAATGTTGGTAAAATGTCAAAGTACTTGAATCATTGTTAATTCTCGATTTAATATTAGGTGAATAAGTACCCTAACGCATGTTCTAGTAGTGTTTACTTTGTATGTGTTTTGAGCCTTTCTTCCATATATGATTAATACTGTTGGATATCGCGTTGAGTTTGTGAGGAGATCGGAAACAGCGCGGCGCGGACGTACCGACCCGACGATGCCCGAAGTTCGACTAAACTCGCATCCGAATCGCTTAATTTTATGAGTTGTTGGATTCGCTACCCCATTTGGCCGGCGCGCAGTGTCCTCAAACGGGCGTTAACTTTACATTTGATTCATTTCGTGTCTATTTGCGCTTTATGGGCGCAACCATTTTTACTTTTCACACAATATTTTATTTTGTCTTTTTTGCAACAAAATTGACATATCACGATTCATTGGTTTTAACAATGATTACGGGAAAGCGGTTAACAACGTTTAAATATAAAATACTATTTAAAAAATAATTTAGAATAAATACTATAAGTGTACAATATTGTGTGTAGTTTCTTCCCCTCCTAATAATTTTGTATATAAACTAAGTCTTTCTGATGTATTTTTTAGTGGATTGTAAGACCCTACGATGCCTACATCGGTTAGGGAAACAACTGAGAGAAAAACATATATAATCAATTGTGATGTTTAACTAACTAACTAACCATCACGCCGTCTCCCCGAAAGGGTAGGCAGAAAGAATGGACTGTCACACTTTAACCGATGCGGCACTCCATCCTTCTCTTTTCGCCCCGCGGGAGACGCGGTGTGATGGGTTGCGAACCTCATCGCCACCAATAGGCATCTCCCGCGCACACTTCGATCTTCCAAACATCCACAAAATAAATCTAAAACAAATAATATAAAATACAATGATATAAAATAAAATAACAAAATAAAAATAATATAATACAAAATGTTATTTTTAGATGGTGCACATGTGATGTTTATAACAAAGTATTTTTATTTAAACAGTCAATAATAATTTAATGTAGTTTTTACACCACTTTATTTTTTTTCACCGAACAAACCAGTTTGATACCGCTGGAGTTTCGCCATGGTCAAAAGAAAAACAAACTGTTTTTGTTTTTGTAACCCTGATGAAGTTCCGACGGGAGCGAAACCGATTTATTCGATAAAACAAAATAAAGTGGTGATGAAACAAAATAAAAGTGTTTAAAATCAGGTGGTGGTCTAGGGGATAGAACGCTTAGCTCCTGATCCAGGAGACTTGGGTTCGAGCCTGGACACGACCAGATTCCTCCTTCATAATAATGAGCTATTTTCTGCTCATATCGAAGATTGTAAAATAAATTTTAATATTATTGATCTAAATCTTTGGTGTTAGTTTTTTTTTTTTTTTAATTAAAAAAATTTGCGTAATAAAATGCTTTTTTTATTCAATTAAAAAATGTCACTTTAATTTAAGGATTAAAAAAACGCGATGCATTCAAATTAAAGTAAAAATAATCTTCTAGAAAACCTATTTAATGTGGAGTTTGACATCATTGTTCGGGAAATAACGAATAATGCGACACCATTTTATGTGTGTCTTTCAGAAGAAAAATTGACGTTTAATTCACCATATTCATAATTAATTCATGTATATTATATATATGAAACGATTGCCTTGTATTATGGTGAGTAGTATTATATATTGACTTATTGTACAAGTATTACTAGTCAAAAGTTTAATACCTACAGATCAGCAGTAAAAGTCGCCAATGATTGAGATATAATAAATTATATTTGAATGCATTAAAAAAAAGTATCTGCAATATATTGTATTATAGTATCACAGCTGCTTTACGTTCGTCGTATTAAGATTGTGCTCAATGTAAATAAATTTAATTCAATCTTCTTATTTTCGGTGCTACATCCCGATGTGGATATTGGCCATCTTTACAACAGTACTCCACTGGCTCCTGTTACTGGACATCCCTCTCCATTTTCCAGGTCGTTCCAGTTTCATCCAATTGTTGGTACTTGTACCTAGGCCGTTATTCAATGGAAAGTCGAATTCCTGGGCGGTTGTGTTGGTGTTCGTCACATGTGTCACATTATTTAAATAGGTTCAAAAAACATTTAAATACTTGAACTGCCATATCATACTATTATACATACATCATCCGGACTATTATCCGGAGGTATTTTCAATCCAGGAATACTTAAGGAGCTAAATCTGTACGTTCCCCATAGTTATAGCAGAGCAAGGGGGCATATATTATTTTATGCCCCAAATTGCCGCACAGAGGCCCTTCGAGGTTCTCCTGTATTGAAAGCGATTCGTCTCTTAAATGAGGTTGCAAAAGAGATAGACCTCTTTGGATGCAATTATTGCGAATTCGTGAATACCCTTACGATAAAGGCAGCAAGCAAATAACTGGCCTTTCTCATTCATAAGGTTCTATGTATATTTCCTTTGATATTCTTTTTTTTCACCCTTTACATCGATTTGGCTCGCGCTGTAATGATGTAAGGAGTTTTTTCAACAAAATAATAATAATAATAATAATAATAATAATACGCATATTAATTGAAGACGAGAACTTGTGCAACGTTTTAAATTTAAATATTTGCATTCGTTTCAAAGCATGCGAATGCATTATTTTAAGTACAGATACAAATGATTTGTTGGTAAAATAAATTCTTTTCCACCGTGTAACGCACGTAACATGAATCGCAACTGTCTCTACACGGGCATTATAACACCCTCACAAAGTTTCCCTCGTCCCCTAAGCAGTCCATCACACTCCTCCAGGAATCACCTCGGCACTCCATTAGACCTAATTTATAGGCATTTTGTCACTCGTTCGGGCGCCCGGCGGCCTAACGCGCGTCCAAAGTTGCCGTGGATTTACGATACTTTTATTATCATCCGACCATTCAACGGCTGCTTAATTGATTCTTTAATTTTTTTTTTGTTTTCAACGCGCATTGCCCGGCAGGGGTTGACTAACTTTTTTAAACACAATGTCTTAATCTATGTTACCACAAGCAAAAAAACATCTGAAGGTAGACTTTCGCAAGTGTCTTTCTCTGTGTAAATACGCATTGCAGGTCGACCGCACAGTTTTCGAGACATTGCGCAAGTTACTACTAAACATGCGTA
The DNA here is from genome assembly GCA_022606425.2 of Lepidostoma basale. Lineage (NCBI taxonomy): Eukaryota > Metazoa > Arthropoda > Insecta > Trichoptera > Lepidostomatidae > Lepidostoma > Lepidostoma basale. The sequence goes on along the minus strand of JAHDVF020001203.1, from coordinate 386,106 downwards.
CTACTAAACATGCGTACACCTTAAAAACCGGAAAATACCGATCAACCTGAAACGAAAAGTCTATGAAGCATGCGTTCTGCCAGTTGGTACTTATGGTCTTGAAACCGTTACATTATCCAAAAAAAGTGCCGAGAAACCGCGAGTGACCCAAAGAGCCATGGAAAGAGCCATGTTAGGAATAAGCCTAAGAGACAGAGTCAGAAACGATACGGTGAGAGAAAAAACAAAGGTCACTGACATCATCCACCGGGTGGCGACTCTAAAATGGCAATGGGGGGGTCACGTAGCCACAAGCTCAGATGAAAATTGGACAAGAAGACTGCTGACTTGGAGACTGTGGACGGCGAAGAGAAGTGCAGGGCGACCGCAACTACGGTAGAAGGATGATCTAAACAGACACTCAGAATTGATGCAGTCTGCACAGGAGAGAATGAACCCCTGACTGCTGACTTGGAGACCGTGGACGGCGAAGAGACGTGCAGGGCGACCGCAACTACGGTGGAAGGGTGATCTAAACAGACACGTCGGAATAACCTGGATGCAGTCTGCACAGGACAGAATGACATGGAAGCAAATGGAGGAGGCCTTTGTCCAGGAGTGGACGGGAATAGACTGAGGAAGAAGAAGAAGATGCGTACTTTATCAAGCAGGGGTGTTCATACAGGTACGGCCACACCAGAGTGCTAGAGTAGGAGTCAAAATGAACACGTAGCGAACCAACGTATGGCGTACTATGGGACCGGCCTCACTATACGCTTCGCGCCACAGTGGGTAAACACAAACCACCTGTGTCTTGACTCCTGCTCTGGCGCTCCGGTATCGTCGTACCCACAGTAAAAGGTACTTGCGAAAGTCCATCTTCGAAAGTGTTCTTGCTGGTGTACACTTTGCTTTACACAAATGAACACAAAAACTAGTGTCCTAAAATGTTCGGATATCTTATTCTTGTTCTTTCTTGTTAAAGACCTGGGCGAACTATTCCCCAGAGCAGGCTCCATTGTGAGGTAGAATCCCAGCTGTCTTTCCGTTTATTACGAGGTCTTCCATGAGAACGAGTCCCATGCAATATAGGGGAGTCTGGTGGTGTCCATTCTTTGGACATGACCGTCCTGGTCCGTCTTTCGTTGTCTACGTCATCTTATAATATCCGCAACCTCAGATATATCTTAATGTTTTGCTTGCGATAGCAATTAGGACAACAGGATGATAATTCTCGGTATCTTCATCTCGGTAGTCGAATATGTTCAAATAAACGTTTGACAAACATTATATTATAACTTCTTTCTACTTCTTCTTCTGACTGTAGATCTTGCGATCTGTTTATGCAGGATATCAACATTCTTCCTGTGATGAAGACGACCAGCCTTCTCTCCACCTCTTTGATGGTCGTCCTGGTGGTCGACGGCCCTCTGGAGCCATTATAACATTTTCAAATAGGCATATATTTTAAAATCATCAAGATTCAACAAAAAATACAGAAAAATACAACAGGAATGAAAAGTGTGGCAGTCCATTCTTTCTGCCTACCCCTTCGGGGAGACGGCGTGATGGCTAGTTAGTTAGTTATATAATCAATAACGTTTTTATAAACTGGTTATTTAGAATATATATATATAAAATACATTGATTTATTTTTGCTCGCCAACCACTGTTTTACGTCCCCAGGATATATTATAGATGATGCACAATAGACCTAAATGGATTCATTGAGTTTTTTATTTGAACTCTGAAGCAAATGAGCAGAGCCTTTTTTATTATTATTTTTCAAGTTGTCAACCATCAGCATTATTAGTACACGCCATTGTGCTCTAATGGAGAATGTAGGCATCGAGTTACTGCTGTGATCAAAGACCTCTGTGATGAATCGTTTTCCGAGTATCTTGGAGCAAACGTATTACAGCGACAAACGAATAAATTTTCTCACGCAGTTTTCGGAAATTTTAAATAGGGCAACCCAATGTTTTGACTGTTGTGGCCTATCAAAAATAACAATTTAATTAAAATATACGAGTAATTTTGTATTAGAAAATAGATAATATATTTTTTTATGAAACATCGTTTTAGTGCCGACCCTTTAGTATGGAAGATGAAGTTGGAGCTGGCAAAATAAGGTGAAAGTAGGATAAATGCCTTAGAAATTAGCTCACTGAGAAGAGTGTGCGGAAAATCGGTGTATGATAGAATATCGAACGACGAAATAAGGAAGAAATTGAAGGCAGATGATTGCATCCCAAGTAAAATAAAAAAAGGATCACTTAGATCAGTGTTTCCGAACGTGGGGCGTACACCCCACCGGGGGGCAATTTGAATGTATTGGGGAGCAATGCTCAAATCATTCATATTTGTCAAGTTCAACAACGTTTTTCGAATAAAGCATTTTCGAAAAAAAAATTATATTGTAACTCTGACTTTTCGAGAATATAAAGACAGCACCGCTATCGGTGATCGCACTAATTTTCTTTCGAGTAATGTAACATTCTATACATATTATATCTTGAAGTGGTCCATGGTACAAATGAAGTTGTGAAACCCTGACTTCGATGGTTTAAACATATAAACCGAAAGGATAGGAGAAGAATGTTAAAAATTGTATACAAACAGTTTGATGGGAAAAAGAAGCCGAGGACGAGCAAGGAAAACATGGCATGACAAAAATATTCAATTAATAGAAGGCGGCCAAATTCGACGACTTGGAAAATTTTACGATCGTGCGTGTTATGATATATGATTACAAAGAGAGTATGTCAGGACACAGAAGTTAGGCGGTCCATAATCTATACCTGCCCCTTAGGAGAAACGGCTTGGTGGCTAGTTAGTTAAACAAAAATAAAATATATGTATCTATGTCATATTAAAAATGTTGTTGACGACACGGCATCGCGTCATAGTTATACCAAATCATTTAATTTTTGGAATAGTTTAAGCAACTATAATTTATAAATGTTTAAAATAAAAAAAAGTGTTATTTTAACCACGGAATCATAATTATACAATATTTAAGCCGCTTCAACTGTCTGGCACATCAAAAGATGACAGCGAGCTACCGAAACCGGTCAAAACTGAAGAATTAGTGGAACAAAACTAAATATATATTTTAAAGGAGCTTTGTTAATTTGTTTTCATTTTTAAATTTATTGTTATCCGGAAAGTGGTCATGTAATGAGAAGGGTGGTTTTTGATGCAGACACAGATTGGACAGTATTTTAAGACGATTTCTATTCGATTTGGTGATTGTACACTTGTCTAAAAACAAAACTTCAATTATTTGTATATACGAGTATGGCTTTCCAATCTTGTGCAATCTGGGACTTGTATAATTTTAATAGTATAATCATTAAATGTAATAAACTCCATTAATTAAAATGAATATTAATTGATCTAACTAACTAGCTATAACGCTGCATCCCCTAGGTCCAGTGGTCGGCAAACTGGGGCTCGCGAGCCAAATGCGGCTCTTTAGATGCACGAATGAGGCTCTTAATGATTGACATTTTAAAAATGTATTTATAATATTATATATAAATGAAATAACATTCTGATATAAAATTTAATCAAAATTAAAACCATCACATAAACTTGGGTTACCCAAACATTCTAAGGACACGCGAGGCCATTGTTTAAATTAAACAATACAATGTTTTCATTTTAATAATAATAAAAAATATATATATCAATTAAAAAGATTTTTATAAAATATAATATCGATTATTATTCTGTGTATCTATCATAATGTAATTGTAACCGACATCCGAAATCAATGTTTTTGGAAACGTATTTGGCTCTCGTAAGAAATCGAAATCGATGTACCTACTACTTATATTAGCTCTTTAATTAACGAGTCTGCCGACCACTGCCCTAGATATCAAAGATACTAGAGACACATGAGATACCGTAGGAATCTCCTCAATTATCATAAGATAACCCACGGATGCTCTTCATTTTTTCCTACCAAGATTTTCAACAAGACCAAGAAGCTTGGTTAAGTCATGTTTTCCTTAGTTTTCTTCCATTAAAACTAATTTTAAACCATGATTCCCTGATGACGAATAATGTTCGTAGGTAATATGTAAATATTTAATTAATACAGATGAAAACATTTGTTTCCTAAAAGTGTTATTATAAAAAAAAAGATTAACACTTTTTCACTAAGCATAAAACATTTTGAGTCAGTAGCGCCAACCGGTTTCACACTGTAGCGAACTTCCTCAGTGCTTTACACAAACAGTTATCATAACTCAATAAAGTGGTTTATACTAAGTGAAAAAAATGTTGAATTTTTATTTAAATATTACAAACCATGTGGCTTCGAATCAAATTTGTATTATATGAAGATATGTTTCGCCTGTCAAAGCCATTATCAAATATCGCAAATGTTGAATTTGCAATAAAAAAACATTTGATAGGTCAAGTATAATATAACTTTTAGAAAACAGACGTACGCATTCGTTTTAATTCTTTCATTTGAAGTTTTACATCATTATTCAAGAAATAATAAATAAATCATGTATTTATCAATGTATTTTATTTAACTAAGTAAATTCAATAATTTTCTCAATTAAAAAGTAATCCCCGAAAGTTTTAACGGCGAAAATTTAAATATATAAAAAGCACGTCCCGGCATAATACAGATTTAATTTTATTTGGAGATTTAACATTATGACGCTCATTCAGGACAGAGCAATATAACGCTTTATACAGGATTGTTTCGAATTGTATGTAAGAGCGGAAAAGTGATAATTCAGAATAGAAAATGAATTTTCCGACATTCGTTTTTTGCAATTATTTGGATGGTTTACGACTAACTAACCATCACGCCGTTTCTCCGGAAGGGTAGGCACAGAGGAAGGACCACTATATTGCATTGTCCTGTCATACTTCTCGTGATTCGTCTACATTCATACATCGCAACATGCACGCTCGTCGATTTTTCCGACTTCGAGTGTGGCCACCTTTTATTATAGTATTTGATTAATTTTGTCAAGGCATCGTTTCCGTGGTCTTCCACGTCTTCTTTTTCCACTCGTACTGCTTGTTATACGACATTTTAACCATTCTTCTCTTGTCCATCCGTTTCATACGCCAAACCATCTTATGGATCTTTTTTTAAATTTACTTACGATGCAATCTGCCTTACATTTCTTTCTTACTTCGTCGTTGCTTTTTATATATACTAGTATATAATGGAACAACAACAACAACAATAACAACAACAACATTGGCGCTACAGCCCACTATGGGCCCCGGCCTTCTCCAGAATTCTTCGCCACTCTCTCCGGTCCATCGTCCGTATTCTCCAGTTTGTAACACCCCTCCAAACCATCCATGCACCTCAGTTTTGGTCTTCCTACACTTCGCTTTCCATCTTGTCGTGTATTGAGAATCTTCCCTGAGATTCGATCATCTTCCATTTGCTGGGGGGTTTGAATGGAAGCCTTGGATTATTTTTCTTTCTTGTTTTATAGTCTTCGTGCTGGTTCATTTTGATCTTCCTTAATAATTCTTGGGAGCTGTGCCCATTAACAATTTTGTGTATAAGGAATAAAACATTGTATATAATCATTAATTTAAATGTCATCATTGTATCGGTCTAACACAGATTTTGTAAATTCGGACTTTACTCTTCAGTGGCGTATCTTTGTTTTTCCATATTATTTTATCCCGTAGAAGAAAATCTGTTTATGATAAAGTGTCAAATTCAAATATATAAAGTAAATGAATCGTGTTTTTCAGAAGCAGCACACATCCAGTAACCTCAACTTTACAGGACGGACAAAAAACTGCCTGGTACAAAATTTTCCTACAATATATATTGTAGGAAAATTTTGTAACAGACAGTTTTTTGTCCGTCCTGTAAAGTTGAGGTTACTGGATGTGTGCTACTTCTGAAAATCACGATTCAAATGCAGTTCGAATGAAAGCGTTATGAACAAAATAATGGATGGGTCATTAGGGTGATTTGGACACATGGAAAGAATGAATGAAGAGAGATCCATCCTCTCTACCAACCCTTAGCTAGTTAGTTATAAGTTATAAAATTTGTTTCTTCTGAAAGTGTTAACGTATAAAATGAAATAAGCGTTACGTTTACAAACACTTTGTAACAAAACAAGTATTCATTTCTCATTGAGATATATTTGGAGTATACGAATAACATTCTCGAGCACCCCTCGAAGGAAGGCAATAAAAATCAAATTAAGAAAAAGTAAAACTATTTTCGTCTCATCCCGCGCAGTGCTCCACGACCATTGATTTATGTGAGGCAGTTGTCCTTTGTTGTGTTATGACTATGACACTCGCTCTTTATCCCCCTCTGGCAGATCCCCATCTCACTCTGTTGCGCCGTCCCTGCATAGCGCCGCCTTCCTCTGGCGCGGGGAGTGAGAGAGTTAACAATAATCTGAGTTCCATTATGTTTGGCATTTAAACGCCATCTGTAGGAAATCAATCATTGTAAACAGTTTTTTCAACACGAGTAAAAAGGTCGCACGAATCATACTGTTGCATTGTGGTGATGCTTTAAATTAAAACGTAGCTTTTTCTATATGTGCGATGTATTTAACCTATCATTTGTATTCAGTGAGACATGTTTGTGTCGTTAAAGGTAATCAAGGAAGCTTCCGCAAGCATTATTAGTTTTCCGAATCCGCTTGATAAATGGCTTAATTTGTATAATTTTTCCGGTTTATTTACGCAATCCTGCGTATTCTATTTAACTTACAGTACTATATAAATTATAGTAACATTTACATTTAGTCATTAATGTTTAAATTGCTTACCTGAAGATATGACTTGAGATAAATGAATTCTATCATCTCTTTTTACTTCTTTACCAACTTTTTATCCTTCATACATATTTTTAAAATTACTTGTTTTTAAATATTATTTTATTTCCTTATAAATGTTTTAATAATAATTGCATTTTAATAATATTAAAATTACTAATTTTAACAATAATACAACTAATTTGTAACTAATGACATTTCAGCGCCCTTGAAATGGGTAATTCATAAAAATGGCGCTCTATAAATTATCCATTTTATTATACACTTGTATTATTATTACATTTTAAACTTGTGACCGGTTTCCGGATCTGTATTAATGTTTGTATACTTTTTATTAAGGATAAAAGAAGTTACAGACACTATTAAATGATCACATAAAATTATCATTAAGATGGTTTGGACACATGGAAAGAATGTATGAAGAATGCACGGCTAAGAAAGTATATGTAAACGATGTAAATGGAACAAGAAAATGAGAAAGATCACGATCAAATTAATCAAATATTAAATTTCGGCCACTGAGGAATCGGAAAAGTCGACGAGCGTGCATGACATAATGTATGCATGTTGGGGAAACGCGAGAAATATGTAAGGAAAGAACAGTGTGGGATCCATTCGTTCTGCCTACCCCTTCGGAAAGACAGCGTAATGGTTAATTATTTAGTTAGTTTTTAAAATATTGCAAAAATGATTTGTCGAGTTATTTTCATTTGTTCTCGAGTAAAGTATACATTGTTGAAAGGTGGAAAGATTTAGCAAGACACAAATAAATTAGCGAATTTCATCACAAGGTGCTGTGTGTTTATCCCGTGTAAATAACACAGCGATCAAACGGCGTTTAAACCGCCCCCCCAGCCTAGCTCACCCCCACCCGCCGCCTGCGCCCCTTCCCCCACCGCCACCCTGACGGAGGATCCCATTAGTAGCCTAGCCGCAGTGTTTACTTGCTACCCTTTTAACTGTTTCAGATGCCTTTAAATTACTACCCCCAGCGTCGGCCAATTATGTGAAAGATGATTTGCATTGTCTATGGACGGAACGCATTGAATTATTTAAATGAGTTCTTACGTACACGACATCAAAAAAAATGAAATATAGGTTTAATGACTTGTATCGCTTTAGCACAATATATTTTTGATTTGCACAGATTTATATTGTATTTAGGTACTGAAAATATTATATTAAAAATCACATTTTTTTATGATTTGAACAATGATAAAAATAAACTCTTTTTAGAAATATTCAAGATTATCGAAAACGTCAGTTTTCTAGAAGATTTGTTATGGGAATAACATGTTTAGTTCCGTGACAATTAAAAATGCCCTAGTAAGTTGAAACATCACTCCCATAAAACAGAAACTTTAATAAAACAGAAGATTGTCAAATGAAATTATAAGAAACGAATGTGGTGCGAATGAAAGTGTTATGAACAAAATAATGAAAGGGTCATTAAGATGGTTTGGACACATGGAAAGAATGAGTGAAGACAGAATGGTGAAGAAGGTAAATGTAAACGACGTGAACGGAACTAGAAATAGAGGAAGACCGAGGAAAACGTGGCACGATCAAATCAATCAAATATTGAATGTCGGTCACGTGAAGAGTCGGAGAAATCGATGACAAGATGTATGAATGTAGAGAAATCGAGAGAAGTATGTCAGGACAGAACAGTATGGCGTTCCATTATTTCTGCCTACCCCTCCGGGGAGACGGCGTGATGGTTAGTTAGTAACTTTTTATTGTTTCTATGCGTTTTATATGTGTATTATAATCGCTTTCTGTTACGTTAAATAAATAAATAAATATATCAAGTTTCAGATAAAAACAATTCAGTTAAGTGAGCGCTTCCCGCATACATTGAAGTATCCGATATTTTTGTATCTATCGTCTGGAGCGAAAAAATAAAATAGATACAATGCGCCATCTCTGTGCTGCTCGAGTCGTTCGATCGCAGGCCTAATCTGTTGAAGTTCACTCGTCCCCCGCTTCGGAGAGGGAGGCCGCTAGGGTGGGGGAGGGGGGGTGGGAAGGCGGCATCGGCAGTTTGATACAAAACAAACGATCAGCGGACATCGCTAACTGCTTTGTAATAGGGAGCTAAAGGCTTCATGAGTGACTAATTTCACGATGATTTTATCGTTAACGACAATCGGGTCAGTTTCTAAAACAATAAATACCAATTTATGGTACTATTTTTTTACGTATTTATACAGCGTATATATTATGCTTTTATATAGCGTATATATATTTATGTAATATATATAATTCCCTTATGTATGAAAGCGAAGCATGGAACTGGCAAAAGAAGGATGAAAGTAGAATAAATGCAGTAGAAATGAGATCTCTTAGAAGAATGTGTAGATACTCTGCGTATGATAGAGTGTCGAATGAAAATATAAGAAGTGAATGCGGTGCGAATGATGGTGTTATGAACAAAATAATGAAAGGATCATCAAAGATGGTTTGGACAAATGGAAAGAATGAATGAAGAATGAATGGTAAAAATATTATATGTTAATGATGTAAATGGAACCAGAAATAGAGGAAGACCGAGGAAAACGTGGCACGATCAAATAAATCAAATATTGAATGTCGGCCATGTGAGGAGTCAGAGAAATCGACGCGCGTGCATGACACGATGTATGAATGTTGAGGAAGCCAGAGAAATATGTCAGGAAAGAAAAGTGTGGCAGTCCATTCTTTCTGCCTACCCATTCGGGGAGACGGCGTGATGTTTAGTTAGTTAGTTATAATTCTTCTGTACGGGCGTACTCCTTCTAAACGACTGGACAGATTTTGATGAATTTTTGTGTATTTGAGTGGGTCCCTGGACCCGGTTAAAACCTTCTGGGAAGCTCATGAATAATTCATAGTTACGTTTGTTTACCATAGATGGCGCTGATGTCGATTTTCAGCATGCGCAAATCACTTTCGTTGTAGCGTGGCGTAGATTTAAAATTCTGTTCGCTGTGTTTCGATATTCCATGTATGGCATGTATCATAATTGCTTGCGTATTTAGTGTGTTGGTCAACGACAAAACTTATTGAAATAACGTTTTAAATCATTCAATGACAATCAATACAACATGAAACTTTTAATTTTCAGTTATATTCAGTTTACATTCATGTATTGTGTGTTGATTTAAGAATAATACAACGTTAGTTATCAACTCGCATTAAGATAAAAACGAAACATTTTTTTTTAAACGTCAAATGTCATTTAGTATATAGTTAATCGAAAAAACGTTTTCTGAACCAGCTAATAGTAGGCAAGCCAACGTTCGACCAGTTCAACGTCTGTCGAGTCCGCTGGTACTTCTATATAGCGTTAAAAATGGTTTTAGCCCATAAAAGAAATTAACAAAATTAGTAATCTGAGATTGACTAAGTCATCGTGAAGTGTTATCAATTAAATATTTTATGTAGGTACTCACCCATTCGACCATTTTCGTAGCAGAGTAGCAACAGCTATGACTGCCACACCGAAAGTCCCGGGTTACATGAGAGTGCAAGCCTCGCGCGCTATCTTCGGTCTCGTGTAATTCACCTGACAATAAAATGGCGATAGATTAGCTATCAATCTTATGACATGAGATCAGTGGCGGTACTTCCATAGAAGCCCAAAAGCCCGGCTTGCGTGAGAAAGTTGGAATCAAAACCCCCAAATCTAAGTAATTATGCCCCCGCATAAACCAACAACCCACAAAATCACCTTCCAACAATGTTCCCATCAGACGTCAGAGGAATAGCCACAAGAGTTGAACCTATGTAAGCCAGAAGAGGTTTTGATTCAAAATTTCTTACGCAAGCCGGACTTCTGGGCTTCTATAGGAGTACCCCCACTGCATGAGATATAATATAATAGTTATACCATTTACATCGATTTGGCTTGCGCTGTAATGTCGGAAAGAACTATTAAATAAAATAATAATAATTCAACTTACACTTATGACTCTTAAAATAATAAACCATTAGATATTTTGTGAAAAGGTAGTTAGGATATTTGTAGGAGCAGTATTATTGCCGGCTTGCCCCGTATTTTTAATAAATTATGAAAACTTCTTTATTGTTTCTTGAAGATAGATGTAAAAATCCATATGAATTAATAAACACGAATAAAAACGTCCGTTTTCTAGAAGTTTTTTTTATAATTTATGGCAATGATATGCCTCGCCTTATAAGGCATTTTCGATTGGTTGTAAAATGTCATTCCCGTAAATCATAATATAACTTCTAGAAAACAGACGTTTTCATTCGTGTTAATTATAAAAACTTTACTTACTCATAATTAATTACACAATCACACGTATTGTTAATTAACATATTGCTGAAAGCACAGCAAATAAAAGTCGAACCATCTCTCATGAGTTCCTGGTATTATTAGACATATTATATTTTACCTGTTATCAATAGAGGCCTTAAACATTAATTTTGTTTGTATTATCTTTTGAGAAAATGAACCGATTTGGTTTGTTCTATATTCGCCATCATAATTTTTTTGGAAATATTGTATTATCATAAAACTTTTTGCACTTTTATCACAATATAACTTTAAATTATCTAGATATTTTGGAAATTAAAAAGATCATTAAAAACAACAAAGATAATATAAACTACCTACTTAACTTAACTTCTAGTTCCAAAAGTGAGTTATTTCCCCTGTTTCATAAATCTAACTAAACAATAGTTTACTCTGCCGCTAAATTTAATTTTTCCACCACTTTTTCTCTCGTCATTTAATAAAAACTCTCTTTCATTTAACTGTTAAAATTCATACACTGAAGAAGGGAAGTTTGTGTCCCAAAGCATGTTCGTGAAAAGTGTAAAAAAATGTTGTGATAATGTTTCCAAATAGTTATTCATATGATTTGCTTTGATTTGAAATCTCTAAAAGTCACCTAACAGTTTTTCAAAAATGTGTTTTTTTTATATCAAACAATATTGAACTAAATAAAGGAATTTATATTTATTTATTATGAATTTCAAGTTTTACTTCATAAAAAGAAATCATAATCCCTTCCTTCTTAAAAGGGGATTAATTCCGATATTTCCTTTTTCCTTCTTTATTATTTAGATTTACCCCTTTAGATTGTCGTCTTAAAGCTTATAACTTCTCCAAAGTCTTAATTCACTGTTGCCATCCCCGTTTTATATTACTTAAATGCATGTAGAACTGGCATATTTTCCCTTATTTTCTATTCAGAACAACAATTTTCTTTTTAAATTACCTTGCCCCAATTTCCTCGTAATAATTAACTGCATCATCTAAGGTTTCGTAAAATTTTCTCATTTGTAAAGAAAATACGAATCGAATTTCTTTCTCGCCTGGTTCACAAAAAGAAATCATTGGATCTGAAAACAGAACGAATAAGATTAAATAATACGTTATACAACGTTGCTCGTTTCTAAAACATATTATTTTACAAGTAAAACGTTATATTATTTATAACATAATATATGTATCGCAAGGGTAGCGAAGCTTAAATGGTCATTTGCGGGACATGTTGCCAGATTGGTAGACGATAGATGGACCAGAAGGGTGGTAGAGTGGAGACCCCGCGAAGACAAACGAAACAGAGGGAGACCCCCCACACGATGGTCCGATGACATTACAAGAATTGCTGGCGATTGGTTGCAAAAGGCACAAGATAGGAATACGTGGAGATGTAGTCCAGCAGTGGACGACAACGGCTGTCTTAGTAAGTAAGTAATATATGTATACAACCGTCGTGGTAAAGTGACACGAGCTATAACTGCCACACCAAAGGTCCCGGGCTAGAATCAGTGGGCAATCGTTGGCAGTGGGATTGCCACGCTGTCTTTGATCTGGTGTAGAATTCACGTGTCAATAAAATCGCGATAAATGAGCTACCTATCACATGTCATTAGAATCAATAGCTAAAAGGTTGTACACTTTCACTTTGCTGCAAATAATGACTTGAATTTGAACTAACGAAAAATAATATCTATCTTTTACTTTTATAATCTTTTCTAAGATAATCAAATGATTTTACTGAAATCTCTTGATGGAAGTTCATTTTAAATAATAATTAAATAAAACGATGTTTTTTAACTACTTCCACTTTTGTCTTTATTTAGACAGCGACCGGTTTCGCCAGGCTCGCTGGCATCGACAGACTGGGCCACAAAAGTGGAAGTAGTTAAAAAACATCGTTTTATTTAATTATTATTTTATAATCTTCTTCTTCTTCTTCCTGGCGCTATCCCAACTCATTGTCTGTGTTAACTGTTGGGGTCGGCTCTCCTCGATCTCAGGCTGTACTTCTTACAATTCTGAGTATCGCCTTCACTCAAGCCATTTCTCTGCAAGACTCTATTGCACTGAATCATCCACGTGATCCTAGGTCTTCCTCTGGATGGTTGACGAGGAAGATTCACAGACAAAGCTCTATTTACTGTGTGATCTGGTGGTCTCCGTTTCATATGCCCGTACCATCTCATCTGCTTTTCTTCAAGCTTACTATTTATATTAGTAACTCCTAGAACCCGAATGCGTGAACTTTTTATTATGTCTCTCAGCGATACCCCAGCTTATAGTATCATGTAAATATCAATTTTCTAGAAGTTCCATTTTAGTGTGAGTGACATGCTTTGCATTACTAGGGCATTATGAAATGCATTTGATAATGCACTATAACAATATGGAATATATCAATTTCAACTATTCAAGTAATAAAATACAAAATATAAAAAGTTGGTTCTCTTCACTAGTAAATATCTAATATGGTTTTTACACCATTGATCAAGAAATCATGTAAATACTTTTTGTATATTAACTTTTTAATTTGTATTTCTCTACTCTACTACAAACTGATAAGGAATTATTAGAAAACTAAAGATATTGGATAATTCAAGTTGTGTGTGTTCCTCTTGCAACAGGTGTAACCATTAGTAAGTTAGATTATTGCAGGATAGGTGAGGAATATTTGTATTAGGTGTCAAATTTGTAAAAAAAAACTTTGTATCAATCTCCAGGATCCAACAAACTAATTAACCACCCTTTGGTGTAAATCCAGGATTTCGTATACAGGTAAAAGTATACATTCACAAATATTTGTTCTTCAAATATTCTGGTCAAATTCTTTGGCATATAGAATGGAATAATACTCCTAGCGGCTTCTAACAATATGTTAGGCGACAGCCTTCGCATTGTGTTAATAAGGTAGTTTGCTAAATGCCGAAAATCATTCTCCATAGATGGCGTTAGTGGGTCGGTTGTATAGGTTTATTCTTGAAAAAATTCACAAGTGCAACCAAATCTACGTAGATGGCTGACTGAAACTTACACGTGAAGATAAATATGGATTTTGAAGTATATATACATCTTCCAAAAATTTGTCATGCATGATCACAATAACAAAGGTGGAATGGGGAATGTTGTAATTACATAAAGCGTGCGCTTAACCCAACCAATGACAGGTCATAAGTCCTGTAAACACCTTGATCATCCATGTTCAGTTTCCAGTTTACGTCTTCGTCTCTATTGAGATACAATTAAAATTCCAACAAACTTTGTTGTGACTCTGAAATATTAATATTAACTGGAGTTAAAAATAATTTGGAAAAATAATTTGGATAAAACATTTGGATAAATATCAAGAAAGAAATATCATATCAAACGTTGGACCTTAAAACACACGTTTATATGAATTTGATTTGAGTATATATATATAGAATTAATCTCTATACGGAAATAATCATGCCAGCAAATTTTTGTTAGAACAAAAAATATATTGTTTATTTATAGCCAGTAGCAAGATCTTCTAAAAAGATTTAAATTCTTGCTCTTATAAAATATTCTGTTTTCAAATAAAAATAAGTAAATTTTTATTTTAAATATAGAAAATGAGTAGGAAGATGTTTGATAGTGAAAAAATATTATAATGCTTTTTCCTTTTGATAAAATAACAATCAAGAAAAAATTTATTATATGAATGTACAATATTAATAAAGTTTTTTTAATCTCTTTGAAAATTGTAGCTAAAAGTAGATTTTAAACACCTTGTCATAAAAAATATTAACAATTGGAAAGACGGAAACAAAGCAAGAGCAGACACTGTCAGAACCAAACAGCTCCTAAGAGTAGCAGAAATTAAAACATTGTGACCTATCGTGGGGAGAACCCCTAGATATAGGATACTAACTAACTAACTAACCATCACGCCATTTCCCCGGAGGGGTAGGCAGAGAGGATGGATCGCCACAAAGCTCTGTCCTGGCATACCTCTCGGGATTCCTCTACATTCATACATCGTACCATGCACGCACGTCGATTATTCCGACTTTGAATGTGACCGCCTATTAGTAATTGATTAATTTGGTCATGCCATGTTTTCCTCGGTCGTCCTCGGCTTATTTTTCCATTCATGCTGCTTGTGTACAACTTTTTAACCATTCTACTCTCATCCATTCGTTCCATATGTCCAAACCATCTCAGGGATTTCTTTTAATTTTATCCATGATGCAGTCATCTGCCTTACATTTCTTTCCTATTTCGTCGTTCGGTATTCAATCATACAACGTTTTCTCGCACATTATTCTTAGTGATCTCATTTTTACGGTGTTTATCGTGTTTTCATCCTTCTTTTGCCAGCTCCAAGCTTCACTTCCATACATGAGGGTTGGCACTAGAACTCCATTGTGTACTGCCATCTTTGCTTCTGTGGATATATTTCTATTTGCAGTACCCAATGAAGAAATTCGCATATCCTGCAAAATTTATGACATAGTGAGATGGAGTAGGCAGAGAAGACGATTCTGAAGGGACCACATCGAGAGGATGGATTCAGCGAAGATTCCTAAGATCGTGATGCACGGTTGAGGGCCGTCAACCAGGACGACCACCAAAGAGATGTAAAGAAGGAGGCTTGTCTTCATCACAGGAATAATGTTGATATCCTGGATAAACAGATCTCTAGATCTACAATAAGAAGAAAATGAAGAAGAAATAAAGACTTAACCACCATTGAATTATTATGGCGCTTTGTTATATATTGTAATTTAGATTAGAAAAAACCAATATTTGTAAAATAAAACAGTAAGTTTATGTAAGTCTAATAACATTTAATTAATTCATTAACATTCATTGTCGATGCCTGGATTTAGAAAGATTTTACAATAATATAATAAATATAAAACTTTTTTTTTACTTACACGTGTTTATTATACTGACACGTTTCAAATGTAGTATATCTTCATCATCAAGAAGAAAGAGAGATGCCTCCGCGAGTGGTGTTACTATAACAAATGGGTAACAATTTTATTTATTGTAGGCTAACATGTAGTGATTGTCAATACATATACAGATGAACAAACATAAAGTTAAAAAAAGATATAAAAGGTTACCGACCGCTTACTCGAAGCTGTTATTGGACGCAGCGGGGCCCTTTCGTAAACTTCTCTGATGCAATCCCTAGGCCCGTCCCCCGTCCATGCGAGACTAACGTTAACAAGGTAATGCAATATTCATAATAATTAATAATTCCATCACATTCATACATCGTAAGATAAACACTCGTCGATTTTTCCGACTTCGAATGTGGCCGCCTTTCAGTATTTGATTAACTTGGTCATGCCATTCTTTCTTTGATCTTCGACGACTTCTCTTTCCACTCACACTCTCGTCCATTCGTTCCATATGTCCAAACCATCTCAGGGATCCTTTTTTAATTTTACTTTTGATACAATCATCTGCCTTACATTTCTTCCTTATTTCGTCGTTCGGCATTCTATCATATATCGTTTTCCCGCACATTCTTCTCAGTGATCTTTCATTTCTACGGTATTTATCCTATAGGTGTTTTTTTAGAGGTTTGGTTTTTAAACGTCAATTTGACAGTTGACAGTTGATTTGTACTCAGTACGTTTGTGCCATTTAACCATGAATAGACTGAAGTCAGAACAGCGCTTGCAAATTGTGCAAATTTATTTTGAAAATCATGGTTTGGTTCGCCAAATTATCGTGCACTACGTCCATTTTACCGTCGACATTCTCGTCCATCCGAGCAAGTTATTCGGAAGACCATGCATCGTTTTCACACCACGTACATTCTAATGGATAATACGCATCCACAAAGACGACAATTGTCGAAAATTAGACTTCACGATTGCGCTTTATTCGAGCTAGCCGAGGCGCTCATATGCCCGAAATCACATTTAAACAATAATGGCATAAATTGATCTATTAAATAAAGCCAATATCGAAGATATTATCATTATTTTGATTGGTTTTTGGAAGAAAAAAAACACCCTTTAATTTTATCATTTTTTTGCCAGCTCCAAGTTTCACTTTCATACATAATGATTGGCACTAAAATTCCATTATGTACTGCCATGTTTATTCGCTAATTTGTGTGGATAAAGTAATCTCTAATACAATTAACTCCGTGAGCAGTTCCACAGAATCCTGTTGCAATAAATCGCTTGCGAGTGTCTCTCCAGCGCTACAGCCCTCAAAGTCTAATCGTCGTACTAGTGCGGGAACCGTTAAACGCAGGCTAAACATTGCATATCCTTGTAATTTGCATAATTATACTGAGAACTGTTCACAAGCAAGTTAAGCGATGAAGCTTTTGTTCCAGAGGTTACAACCCCCCTCCGCTTCCAACCCTCCCTAAAAACTCCCCATAACTCTGTTCCAGAGACGTTTTATATAATTCGTCGGTATAATTGTTATAATATGGATATAAGACAAGTTGTTCGAACGGTCGTCGCTAGATGGCGTTGACAGCTCAGAAGTTTGTCCACGCTATACGAATTACCGACAGGTTTCGATCATAATCTAATATTAATAAGGCAACAACGAATGCCATCAAGGAAGAGGACGAGAATATTTTGAATACAAGAGAACGAGGAAGTAATACCTTAATTCTATCCGAAAATAATTCGAAATGCACTGGATTATTTTTAATTTTGTCCTGATTATTGTTTTATGACCGAGAGGACAAACTCTAGGGGACTCCCATGCCGAGAGTACCTGGAGGACCTGTTGGTGGACGTGCGCTGCTCATCATATGCAGATTTCAAAAGAGCCGCACAAGACAAGGAAGAATGGAAGAGAAATTGCTGCAAACCAATCCCAGGATTGAAACCAGAGAAGAAGATTGTTGTATGACAGTAGAATAGAAAACAAAGGAGAACAATTTGGCGTTGTTTTATTTTCACAACACTTTCTTACAATCGTGAATTTTTTGTGCGAAAAAATTATTTACATAATATGGTAAATTTATTACTGATTACGATGTATTGTACAGTGATATTGTACTGTGAGTTTTTAAGTTACTAGTTTTTAAGGGTAGAAAATCTTTACTTCCGTGAATATTTCAAGGGTTGCAACCAGTTACAATAATTGTTATTGTTACAGAAGACAATGAATATATTCGAAAAACGTCAACTAAATACGATTTAACATGTCGATTAATATGCATTCTTACATGAACAGTAATTTATCAATGAAAGCGAAAATAGCCATTCACCATGAAGTTCTGGTTCCAACCTTTACTTATGAAAGCGAAGCATGGAACTGGCGGAAAAAGGATGAGAGCAGAATAAACGCGGGAGAGATGAGATCTCCTAGACGAACGTTCGGTAAAACGATGTACCATATGATGTCAATTAATCAAATTTTAAAGGTTGGCCATGTTGGAATTCGGACGAATCGACGTGCGTGTATGACTCGCAGTATGAACGTGGAGGAAACGAGAGAAGTATGTCAGGAAAGAAAAGGGTGACAGTCCATTTTCTATCTTCCATCCAACACATTCATTCGCACTGCATTCACTTCTTATATTTTAATTCGACACTCTATCATACACAGATTTTCTACACATTTATACTGAATTTTTTCTACTTTGAGACTACTTTCTGTCCCTTTAAATGGAATAAAACTAAATATATTTTATAAACGCGTAATAATTTTTATTTTATTAATATTGAGATAAAATAAATAAAATAAAATAACTAATTACATTAAATATAAACAAACACCATAATATATAATGGTAATTGTTAATGTTTACTGTATATTTTTTATTTGACGATGTTTTATTACTTTTACTATCAAGAGTCATAAATATGTAAAGGTAAATTAATATTTATTTTAACGTGATGGTAAATGTTTAATATATATTTTTTTGAACATTTGAATATCACATAATATCCGATTGTTCAAATATATGTAAAAAAAAAAATTTTAAAGTATCGTTTAAAAAAACGAATCAACAGCGTATAAATATTCGCGAGTATTTGTGACAATATAAATACAATTTGACATCACAATAACGATACGTTGCAATAATTTTGGCATGTCCCACTTTAAATGGTATTTTGTAGAATGTTATGCGCCTTGGATAAGAGTCGAAGTACCTACATTCTTCCTAAAGGAGATCTATTAACTTCCGTCAGAGTAAGCCGTGAGGCAGTTCGCTACATCCCTGTTAAATGTACAGGAAGAACACAAAGTTTACAACATAAACATATTTATTTTATTAATGCAAAATAATTCACACTTAATTATTAAACAATTTTCCGTTCTATAAGTATTCAAAGTAAAAGCTTAGTCACTAAACATAATAAAGTTAATAATAATAATAAAAGAGTAGTTAGAAGGAACAATTACACATAGTATATATTCAAAAACGATGAAACATAATAAATTATAAACGATAAACAATAACATGAAGTAGATTACATTAAGAAGAAAGGTGACAAAAGTTGAAGGTGGTATTATTTTGTTAGCTAGATTGTATAGGGAAAATGTTTTTAATGTACTATATGCTAATGGGGAATAAGCTGGAATTTGGTTAGTTATAACATTTAGTGAACTTTTTTTTTTACAAAAACAGAAACATCTTTTCGGAAATTGCCAATCATCGTGTGAATTTTGACTATCATTTCGAGACCAAAAACACATTTTTTTTAATATAGCAAATAATCCTCAAAAATTAGACAAATTAGAAAATTTAGAAATTTTAAAGGCAAAAAAATGTAAACTAAATGTTATAAATAACCAAAATCCATCTTATTTTCCATTAGTACGAGTATATAGTACATAAACATTTTCCCTATGCAATCTAGCTAAAAAATAATAATACTACCTTCAACTTTTGTAACTTTTCTTATTAATGTAATCTACTTCCTGTTATTGTTTATCGATTTTGATTTATTATGTTTCGTCTATAAAATAAAAAATTAAAAACGTTAACAGACTGGAAGCATTTGAAATGTGGCTCCATCGCCGAATGCTCAGAGTTCCCTGGACAGACATGATTACCAATACCGAAGTCCTGAGGCGAGCTAGAGTTGACAGGGAACTGTTATCAACTATCAAGGTTCGAAAGATCTCATATCTGGGTCATATACTGCGTGGGGAAAAGTACCACCTTCTCCAACTGATATTTGAGGGGGAAATTGAGGGACGCCGAGAGCCTGGAAGGAGACAAATGTCCTGGCTGCGAAACGTGAGGGAGCGGACCGGCATCCGAAGTGTGAAGGAGCTGTCCCGAGCGGCGCAGGACAGGGACAGGTTCGCCAAGGTAATCGCCAACATTGGGGGGACCCGACAGGGCACTTGAAGAAGAAGAAGAAGATATTTCATCGTTTTTGACTCTATACTATGTGTAATTGTTCCTTCTAACTAAATGACTCGATTTAGTTATTAATGTTTGAAAATTATAGTCGCACTTAACTAACTAACTAGCTAACCATCACACAGTCTCTCAGAAAGGGTATGCAGAAATAATGGACCGCCTCACTGTTCTTTCCTGACAAACTAAACTCGATTCCTCAATATTATTCATACTTCGTGTCTTGCACGCACTTCGATTTTAGTCAGAATTGAGGCGAATATATACAATAAATACGTTTGCATTGTACAATATTGGACTAAGAATTGGAATCTGACTTACAAAGGTTCAGCTCTTGTGGCTATTCCTCTTGCATCTGATGGGGTCATTTTTGGAAATTTGATTTGGTAGGTTGTTGGTTTATGTTCTTGATTTGTGTGGCTCAGAGTGTTCCTCAATTATCCTGTTCTTCTTCAATTACAGGAGTTTCATAACCCGGTAGTCTTATTCTTCCACTACAAATGATTTATAAATTATAACAGTGCTTTATGAAGATATCAAACCTTCAACACAGAGAGAACAAAGATTGAAACTATAATTCTTTCGAAACATGTACTAAACAGTTAAAAAAACAGTGTTTTATTCATAGGCAAACAAACCATCGCGCCGTTTCCCCGTAGGGGTAGGCAGAGAGAATGGACCGCAACACTATTCTATCCTGACACACTTCTCTAGCTTCCTCCACATTCATACAACAAGTCATACACGCACGTCGATTTTTCCGACTTCTAACATGACCAACTTTTAAAATTTGATTAATTTGGTCATGCCAAGTTTTCCTCTATAAGCGTATACTTTCTTAACCATTATTTTTCCATCCATGCGTTCCATATGTCCGAACCATCGCAGCGATCCTTTCCTAATTTTGTTCATAATACCTTCTTCCGCTCTACATTCCTTTCTTATATCGGCATTTGAGATTCTGTCGTTCATAGTCATTCATAATAATTACAATATATATGAAATTACATAATGTTAACTTGGTTACCTGAAAAATTAGGAAAAGGTTCATATTATGTATTAAATATTGAGGGTATGAAGTTTTCTAGAAGATTGGTATTTAAATATTTGATAGATAGCAATGCGAATCACGTCATGAAATATAATAAAAATTCTAGAAAACATGATAAATGATTACGCATTATACATTTCACAATATGGGTCTCAATATGATTACATTATTCTATAAACTACATTGGAAAAGGGTTTTTCATTAAGAGCGGTCGAACTTTGAAATGAAATATAACAACCTGTCTAGGTGATATTGCCACAATATTTTTTTATTTTTTTATCTTTGACCTACAGGCACTGCTACATCGACCACCGATCCGGTTGTCTCAAATTTATGCATTAAACGTCGTAATGTGGACTCTGCAGGACGGCCATGAATGCCATAAATTGGCGATCAGAGCACTGATTTTGATAATAATTTAAACAATTTCAACGCGTTGTTGAAGCGTGTAGCGTTTTATGGTGAAATGTTAAAACTAAATAAGTATTACTGTCAATTTTGATAACTATCGTTTTACCAAATGGCTGCTATACGCTGTCAAAGTTCCCTATTGAAAAACCCTTTGACCATCAGGATACACCACCTGCAGCGAAGCCACGGCTGCCATTTGGTCAAAATTATATTCCATACATGTTATTTAATGTCTTTTAAAATTTAAAAAAAATTGTGGCAATATCACACTTTAACAGGTTACTTTATTTCATTTCAAAGTTCAAGCGCTCTTAATGAAAAACCCTATAAATTGATATGAGAGGAAAAATGTTATCAATTTGTTATTCAATCAATTGGCACTTTCAATCTTGCAACCCTGTAGCGCTGGATTTATCTTTAGCTACCCTTGCACCGTAGGGATGCTGTGAGGTACCTACCGTCGGCGTCTCCATGGCAACCTCCCGCTTCACCCTCCCACCCAACTCATCCCCCCAGATCACGCCATGTTCCACTTAATCTATTGTTTCCATTGCTATGGCAGTCACACCGAACAGGGGTGGATTGGAAAACCATTTAATTTTTATGTTTTTATTATCCTTTGTCTTTTGTCTGCTACATAAAAAATGCGTCCGAAAAAAGTTTAAATAAAAAATTATAGTCATTCATACCATATATTATTTCATTTTTACTTATTGTTTCTTGAAAAATTATTTATATATCTATATTAAATGATCAAAACGAATGAAAACGTCTCTCAAACGTCTAGAAATTTTACTATATTTTATTTTATGGGACCGGCCGACATTTTATATTTGATTGATTTGATCGTGCCACAATTTCCTCGGCTTTCCTGCTCCGTTCACGCTGTTTACATACGCTGTTTACTCGTATACCTTCTTTACCATTCTGTCTTCATTCATTCTTTCCATGTATCCAAACCATTTTAATGACCCTTTCATTTTTTTTTCACAACACTTTCATTCGCACCTCATTCACTTCTTATACTTGCATTTGACACTCTATCTAATACAAATTTGTCACACATTCGTCTTAAAGAGTAAAATAAAATATATATATTTTTAAGCTAATTTGTATGAAATATGTTTATTTTAAAAATGATACCTCTATGAAATCATATAAATCTCCTAGCGATTTCCCGTTATTTTTGGTTATCCTGGGCCATCTAGCTGTCCAATCGCAGCAATCGTAAGTCAGTCTTGACTGTGGACATCCACCAGGAAGGCGATCCGATCCACTCCTTCCATCTTCCAGTTGCAGGACCTTATGGACAATGTAGTCCCTGATCCTCCTGCTTACATGGCCGTACCATCGCAGACGATGTTCCCTAAAATGATACATTAATACATTATCGGCAAATAGATACAATGATACAGAATCGCCCTTGCATTATTAATAGACAAGTCGGTTCTGTATGTAGGAAGATAAAATAATACGTGATTATCGTGTCAAAGACACAAAACTAGGGGTTTTCTTGTTTCATTTCCTTTCCGTTTTTTTCACTGAGGGGTATCGGTAAGAAAGCCTTCTTATATTAACCCTTCATTTCGTGATTATTTCTAAATTATAACAAAAACAATAGTCTATTGTTTTGGCCGAAACACTATGATACTTTAACATTATAAACTGTTAATATTAAAAACGAACGTTGTTTTATGTATCACAAGTGTACTTTTATTTTACGCGACAGCTGTTTCGTCAACCTATGTTGACATTATCAGGTGTTACAATAATGTATTAAAAATATAATATCGTAACACCTATATTTTTGATACATTATTGTAACACCTGATGACGTCAACATAGGTTGACGAAACAGCTGTCGCGTAAAAAAAAATATAATTGTGATACATAAAACATCGTTTATCAATTTAACAGTTCACAAAAACAATAGATTAGTTATATATTACAAAATAAAATGTAGGAAAAAATATTTGGTTTTTTATATACCTATATGTATATTGTAGTATATCGATAAAAATGTGTTTGTAGCAAATTTCCTAGAAAGCCATATTTAATGATATTTAATAGTATTTATTTTTATTAAATTCAATAAATGATTGACCATAATAAAAATAATCTCCTGAAAATGTAGCTATTTTTTTTAAATACATATTTTTTTTTACTCTATATTAACTAATAACATAAATTTGCAGCAATCAACGAAGGTTAACCGTCAATTTTTTTTTATAAACTAGCGCCACTACCGATGATTTGTGTAACCTAATGGGTAGGTGAGAACAATAAGAATAAGTGTGAAATGCAAATATTCTATAAAAAAAATTCGTACTTTTTTCGGTTTGTGGTAAATTTGCTATACCATGAAATTAAGCTTACAAAATTGTAAAGTAAATTAGATAATTTTACTATGTGATAAGTTATGCTGATGCTTACACATTTAATATATCGTTTAAAACTAACTAACTTACTAACCATCATGCCGTCTTCCCTGAGGTATAGGCAGAAAGAATGGACCACACTGTTCTTTTCTGACATACTTCTCTTGATTCCTCAACATTCATACATCGTGTCATGCACGCATGTCGATTTCTCGGACTCCTCACGTGGCCGACATTTGATTTATTTGATCGTGCCGCGTTTTCTTCGGTTACCCTCTATTTACTGTTCCGTTTACATAAAAAATTACCATTATTTGTACATTCATTATTTCCATGTGTTAAACTACCGATTGATCCTTTCATTATATTGTTCATAAAACTTTCATTCGCACTGCATTCATTTCTTACATTTTCATTCAACACTCTAGCATACACAGATTTTCCATACATTCGTCTAAGGCATAAGTTCCGAAACTTTTTTGTCCCGTAGACCCTTGCTTTTTTCAAAAAAATTTTTTGTTTTTTTACAAATTAGTCAACTTAATGTTTTTTGAACTTAACAAAGAATTTTGATAACACTTTGATAAGGTTTACTGTAGAAAAGAAATCCTTAAAATAAAATATACATTGAGTTCAATAGTTTTAATATTATGGTTTCATTGTTTAATGTTTAATAAGCCAGATGCTTCAATATCAAATTTTTCAATATTTGGTTTTAAATTTGACAAACCTTAAATTTCAATTATTACATTTGCGAAAAGCCAAAATGTTGGTCTGCCTAAATGGGATCCACTCCCGAGGACTCCCAATTACGTCTCATGCATCTCCAATTTATTTGTTCATTGACGTGGACCCCATACAGGTCGTAACAACCCCTGGGGGTCAATATAGACCACTTTGGGAATGACTGGTCTAAGATTTCATTTCCACTTCATTCATTCTACTTTCATCCATATTTTGCCAGTTCCACATTTATATTGTTTATGTAATAATGAAAAAAGGTTTAATTGCCAAAAAGGATTTCCAGTGCAGCCCTCTTACATTTGAATGAAAGTCTTGAAGCCAAGCCAGTCAGCGAGGTTGAATAAGCCCAATGACATTGTCAGCAAGGGCAGATTTTATTAAAATTGCAACACAAAAAATTCGCAAATGGCTTATAACAGCTTTAGTCTACGCTGTGTATAATATTCATCGCTGTCAGATTGTGCACAAGTGTGATATTATCTATTTTTTAAGAATTATTTCAGTCTATTTTGTAAATTAAAAGTAAAACTCATCATGTGTATACATTAAAATTTGAGCCAGAGGAAGTTATACAGTTAATCAATAAAATGTCTAACCGCCTGACCACATTTTCACCCGAAATATTGCAATATTATTACGAAATATTACGATAAGACTATTGTCAAACATGAAAAACAAATGACAATCTAAACGATTACCTAGTTTTTTTTCCTTCTTTATTTTTTCTATAAAATATATATCTATAGTCATTTAATATACATATATAGTTTTTTTGCTGTTAATTATAAATAACGCGTTAGCTTCATTTGAAATGTTCAATTTTTAATGTCGACTCTATAAACAAAGATGGAAGTTGACAGGTTAAAATCACTAAAATTATTTATATTTTTCTTAAAATCTATATAATTATTTCAAAGGCATTCGTTAATCCAATGTGTTTAGAATTTATCTTAGAAAGTGACACACTTACCCTCTTGAGGGAATAGCCATTATTTTTGGATTATCGCACATAACTTTTAACACCTTTTCGTTCACAAGTTGTTTGACTATTTACTAAATAATAGTTCAAAATTATATCGCTAGATGTCAGTAGTTTTTTTAGTTACCTGCTTGTCAGCGCCATCTCTCGTGTAGCTTTGGAAGTAAATTGTACAAAAAATATGTAATTTAATTTACGCGTATAAAAATAAATAATAAGGATTTTAATTTTATTCACAACTATGTCCTTAATTCGGGAATTTTCTGATACATATTTTTTTTGTAAGACCCGGAAAACCGTTAGCCATTCCCATAAAAATTTCAGTGTTTTAAAAGTGCTCATATACCACTACATTTATATGCCATATAATATTAAATAAATTAATAAATAAAATTTCTTGATTCAATATCTAATAATTTTTTTAATACTGTTTATTTCTAGACTTACTAATTTTTATACATATTTTTATAATCCATTTTTTAGATTATAGGTAATATTTATGTGATTAAGAGATTTGTAGTTATTTTTGCTACTATGATGGGCAATCCCATAAATGATACGTATTCGCAATACTTATTCGATAAAGGAGATTTTGTAATAATTTATCGTCGAAATCTGGTATTGGATTTAGGTGACGAGTTTTTGCAATAAAAAAATACAGAATTATCCACCGCTTATCCTGATTACACTTGATTAATTTGTTTTTTAACTTGGCGCACATTCAAGTAGGGGAACACGGGTAGAAGTGAGCCACGGGGAGGAGTGAACCATTTACCATATTACTGTGAAACACGATTCGAAACATGTTCAAACTTGACCAACGTGTCGCATACTCGTGCTCGTCCAGCACATCCAGTTGCCGCCTGAACCTCGTCACGGGTTCACGTGCTGACAGTATCGCTCGCATTTTTCGACGCTAAAGTAAAATTTACGAACTTTTTATGAAGGGTTTGACACCTTGCTGTTTAGTTCTAAACAACGGAAAGTGACTCAAAAGTAAGTACTAAATTATATAGTACCTAGAACTGTTTGTTTGTGGTGCATATTACACATATATATTTTTTTGGAAATTATTTAACTTATTTTGGGTGCTGGGGAGGACTGAACCAACTTCGATTGGGGAGGATTGAACCATGGTTCATTCCTAGTCCGCAGTCACTTTAATCTAAAATATTTATTTTATTATTTCTCCTTTGTGTGCAGGTAACAACAATGCCTCGAATACATAAAAGAAAAACAGAAAATGCAAGGACTACCGAAACTGAAATGCACTGAATGCAATGAAAAATGCACTGAATTTAATAAAGGCAGGAAAGAGTTTACAGAAGTAGGTTTCTTGTGCACTGTTACAGATAGAGATATGCATATAGAAGAATACAACTCTTCCGCAACTCATCACATTATTTCGTCATCATCTGGTATATTTGTTAGCCCTCAGAATTTCAATGGCAGGAAAAAGGAGTGACATAAGAAAGGGAAGAAAAAAAGGTTGATCAATGATTGCTACGGATACTCCTGAAAAGGAGAAAATTATGAACAGGTCATGTAATGAAAAGCTGGCTAAAAAACCCAGAAATATTCATCAAGACTTGATGATCAGCGAAGATGAGTCAGAAGAAGAACCAGTATTACAGGATTCATCAGATTCAGATTATGAATTTGAAGACTTAATTATTCAAGAGGACGATTTACATAATGATTTCAATGGAGATCCTGGTGAAGGGAGCTTCGTCTTAGTTAAATTTACTATTGCTAAAAAGTCTGTTATATGTTGGGAAGGTATTAAGTTTTGATAATGTAAGACAAGAGATTACCATTAGTTTTCTGCGTATAAGGGGTATTTTTTTATGATGCCAGACATTCCTGATGTTTCTACGGTAGCTCTAAATTATGTTAGATTGACACTTCCCCAGCCAAGGTATTCAAACACAACAAAAAGACAACACTGCCATTACAAATTTCCGGTTCAATTTGATTGTATTAACGTTCGTTGATTTTTTGTCTTTTTTTATTACCTTCATTAATTTGTTATAATATTTTAATACTTATTTCTCTTCATTTTTACTTTGATTACATTATTTTTATGTAACCTTGAGTGAAATAAATATTTAGGCTAAACATTGTTATACTTTTAGCTGGTTTTGTTTTAATAATACCACCATAATGTAAATGGTTCAACTCCACCCACTACTTGGTTCAATCCTACCCGTACACGGGTAGAAGTGAGCCAGTAGGTGTCTTGCTGTATTTACTCAAATTATAAAGAACTTAAACATATTATCAAATTTGTTTTATTACCATCACATAAACAATAAACGTAGCTAACATAGGGAGCTTACTCTGCTTGTTTATCTTGTTTCCTTTCCCCAGAACAACGGTTTTAAAAAAAAGTGGTTCACTCCTACCCGTGCTCCCCTAATCATTACAAAATACACGTATGTATTTATGAGGGACGATAGGTACATTAAACACCTTGTTTTATATAATAATCTTACTATTAAAATAGCATACGTAACATAATATCATAAGTTAAAATCATGCAGACAAAGCGTTATTTTCAAATTAAAACGGTTGAAAACATCTGTTTTCTAAATGTTTTATTATATTTTATGTGGATGACATGTTTCGCCTGTCTACGGCATTATCATTTGTGGCATTTGATTAATGTCATTTACATAAAATGTATTAAAACTTCTAGAAAACAGACGTTTTCATTCGTCTTAATTATAATATGAAGTTAAACTATATATCATTGTTCAAAAAACATTAATTAATAGTTATTTTTAACAAATACTAAAACGCTAGAACTTTTTTTTTGTACCAGTAGTTTCCACGGGGGGCGTTGAATAGATTTGGGTAAGTGGGCGATTTCAGACCATGCCAAATATAGAAGGCTATGAGAACCAACTGGCACCCTAGGGCAACACTAGCAAGAACGCAGAGAAAAGTCCAGGTCCAAAGTCTTCCTGGGGTGAACCATCCCCCCGAACGACCGCCAAAAAGAAGGAGGGATAGCTGAGAATCAACCTCCCACGAGAGGCCAGCCTGACTACAGGAACAGACCGAAGATCTAAAAGAAGAAGAAAAAGAATTTCAATAAAGTTTATTGTTGACCAATACATAATATAACATTCTTCTCCAAAGAGTGGGGTCATCTAATATTATTTGTGAAAATGGACTACGGCCCAAAAATATTGAAAACTATTGCGGTTTTAGTAACGGGTCGGTAGCCAACAAAATTGGGAACTTGTGATTTATACAATAACATTATTTTTAAGACAAAACGTCTTCGTGTAAAATTTATGTTTGCATCAACAGTTATGTAAATGTATGTCAGAACCTAAAATTCCAATATATGAAGAAAATTAAGCCTTAAAAACATGAAAAAATTAATGAAGAAACTGTAATAGTAAAAATATTCATATAAAAAATTATAACAGAAACTGGGCCAACAATTTTTTTCATATTTTATGATTTCTTAGTTTGATACAATAAATGCTACATTAAGATATTTTTTCAATATTCGTAATTCACTTCTAATGATTTTGTAATCAAATTTAAAAAAATATTATTAAATATATAATTGTTTTGTTGAATAGCTCTTTACATCATTATAGCATAAGTCAGATTGAAATACAGGGTGGAAAAAAGCACATCAAAGGAAATAGAAAAATAATGTTGCTCTTATCGTAAGGATATTCACGATTTCTAAAATAATTGCATCCATTTAGTAATTATTTGATTTTTAGATAAAAACCAGGAAACGGTAAAGCCATTTTCATTAATACAAGCTATTAGAATTGTTTTCTTAAAAATCCGAATGTTTTTAAGGATAAAATATTATGAAAATAAATAAGTACCTACTAATCATTTACATAATTTGCTATATTTTCCCGAATGGAAATTATATGTGTTTTTTTTTATCAAATTTCCTGCATGCCACCTGTACTGCCTATCAAAAATAAACGTCACTTTTAAGCATTGCAATTAATATATGTACAATATCTAAACTAACTCCTTCGTTGACAGTCCCAAGCTTAGATGAGAATGATGGAGGATCAGTTAGAGGAAGGTTAGCCATTTGCCATCATAGTTTATAAAATAGATGGATCTGGATAAAGAAATCGACATGGCAAAGGGAGGCAATAATAGCCGAATCTGAAGATGGGTTGCAAAGAGTACAAACACCACAAAACTATACCTTTCATTATATGTATTATAATGGTGTCCATCTGATGTTAGCTTGTTTCTTGATCCATCGTGTCAAGAACTCAGATATTATGTCTTATTTCCTCATTTATTTAAGTCCATATGTTGACACTAGCAGTTCACATGATTCATAAACCTTTTGATTTAAACATACTGGTATTATACTAGTTTGTTTAATTTTTAATGCATTATACATTACGAATTTTCAATGAATTAAAACACTGTTTTTTCCACTTTTGAGTTAATATTTTCCGAGATTTTTTGAAGGCCATACACCTTCATCAGTTTATATATTGTACTCCTGATTCGATTAAAAAAATCGTCATTATGGAATTCCACAGTGTTGACAACTTAAATTTATTTAACTTTATACATTATGTTGATGGTTGTGGTATTTATTTTGTAAAACTCCATTATACCTTCTTGGGTGACGACCTACGTGGCCGAGTGGTAAGTGCTTCAACTGCCACCCCGAAGATCCCGGGTTCGATTCCCGGCGATTGCAGTGTAATTGTCACACTGTCTTTGGTCTGGTGCAGAATTCACGTGACAACAAAATGGCGATAGATTAGCTACCTATCACATATCATGAGAATCAATACGATTGCTATAATACCCTTTACATCGATTTGGCTCGCGCTGTAATGACGTAAAGAGCGATTCAACAAAATAATAATAATAATTATAATAATAATGAAAATATAAATTGTATTATGAACGCCATTATTTTATTTTATTTTGAAGAGTTTTTTATTTACATACAAATATTAGTTATAAATTTGCTTCGCCTTGCGAGGCCATTCTCAATCAAACTGAGTTTGAGAATGCTCTCGCAAGGCGAAACAATATTTATATTTTTACACAAATTAAAATCTCTGTAAAACCAATTGAATAATCTCGTTGATATTATAATTTTTAATGCATTATACGTTATTTATAAACGGAAAGCAATGGGAAACTACCAATGCAAATGCCCAAGTTTCATCTCAATAATCAGCAAAGTTGTCAATAGATTTTTCTACGAACCAATTCTTAAGATTGAAACTTATTTAAAAAATGTTTTTATTGAAATTCTTTATATGAAAGGCAGATCTAAAAAAATGCGAATAATTTCAAATTGACGGTTTATATTTTTCATACTAACCATTTTTAAAGCTACCTAATAATTACTTAATAATAAATATAGGTTACATTTATACCTATACATATTTTTATTTGTGGTCACAGCTCACGTCACGATTATCACATTTTCAATATGTATATTTGAAATAAAATTGGATTAGGTGCACAGATATTTTTAGTCATTAAAAGAGCTTCTGAAATATTAACAACATTATATGTGTATTTTTTATCTAATCTACAAGTAATTTTCCCTCCAAAATATCCCCGGGCATTATGTCCAGACAGATCGATTGGGACAAATACATTTTAAGCACCTTATTATGACGTAGAGATAAAAATACGTTTACGTAAGATATTATACCATTTAAGCTACAATATATTATTTATTATACTTGAGAATATGAAGTTTTTTTATTTCAGAATCACGTACAATAAAATACCAAAGAATATTTTAGTTGGACCTTCTGTGATCATTGTATATAAATTGATAACTCTGAACATCATTGCAAATTGAAACTCAATACCCCTACGTCTCGCACAAGACACACCGCACGCCAAATTTTCCATCTCGCTGTTTATCGCACTAACTACGCTCAAAGCGCGGCAATGTACAGGATTTGTGACAACTACCACAAATATTTTGGAGACATCGATGTTTTCCACTTGAACGAACGAAACTTCAAAAAAGCGATAGGAGCAACCTTTCGGCGTGGATGAGACCATAATGTTACATGATATTATAATATGTTACTTTTATTTCTACTTTTGATTTCGTTCTTATTTCTACTACTATTATTAAGTTTAACTCTCAATCATTTTGTTTGACCGTATTTTGCCTTAGCTTAAATTCAATTAACTGTTTATTGTATTTGTGGTAGCATATAATTGGCTTTATTTATTATTTTTCTTAATGCTTCTTAATTAATACGATAAGTAGGCTGCCCTTGCTGAATAAATGAATAAATGAATTCTAGGGTTCGGCTGTTATGACTTTCCCTCTTACGTCTGATTATAAACCTGCTTTTAGCTTATGATGGATTTAGTCCAAGTCAAAGATTTAAACCGTTATGCATGGAAGTGAAGCTTGGAGATGGTGAAAAAAGGATGAACGTAGGATAAATGTCGTAGAAATGAGATCACTGAGAATAATGAGATCACTGGAAGACCGCCTGAGAGATGGAAGGACAGGTAGACCTCATCATCCCAGGAGACACGATTTCTGTACCACAGATCGTCAGATCTTTAAAAATAAGACGAATAATAGTATATTATTATACATTATTGTATATGGTGGGACCTTAATAAAACCATTGGTTCTATTCTGTAATGTATTAAGTAAGGTATTAAGTAAGTAATGTATTAAGCACTTGTAGGTACGTATTCACTATTAGGGTCAGTTTACATCGCAATATGATTATATGATAGCAATAGAAGTGATATGTTAAGTGAAGTGCGCATATCTCGAGGATGTCTTGCGGTAATACTGCGGTTGACTATCACTGAAAATTAATTTTCTGAATTTGATATTAAGAACGGAAGCCAGGCATACCTTATTCTTATAAAAATCATTTTCTTAGAAATTCCTTGCGGTATCTACTAACCTTTCCACTAAATAGTAAATCTACTTATCAAACCACACAAGTGCCAATTTTCTGTCATATTTAAACACGTTTTAAATTTAAACACACACAAAAAAGATTCAGAACAAACTGTTGCGACAGTTATCGATACTGTTCGATAAAAAAATGGTTATCACTAGTTGTTATAGTGCGAGTTAGAGGAAATACTTGTATGAGGAATAACCAGAATAAGAGATGTGTGAGGCTGAGAAGGAAGGACTGGTACGGTCATGTTCAAATAATGGACACCACCAGACTCCCGTATATATTGGGCAGCATATTCAACCTCCCGGGACACGTCCTCGTAGAAGACCGCCTAAAAGATGGAAGGACAACTGGGAATCCACCTCACAGGAGGAGCTACCCTTTGGAGAACAGACTCCATAGGGCTGTACCTAGGAAGAAGAAGAAGTATGAATGTAGAGGTTGTTGGATGTATAATGATAGAATAGTGTGGCGGTCCTGGTATACCTTTCATAAAAAAAATTGTAATAAATATATATCTTCTTCTCAAGTATGAATAAATCCGGATATTTTATTGTAATAAATGCTATTGGACAAATTGGAAGAAGGTGATTTTGTAAGTTTGATTATTTAGTTGTAGATTCTTGAGTCGCCACCAATAGGCATCTCCCGGGCACATTTCGATAAAACAAATAATATAAAATACAATGATATAAAATAAAAGAACAAAATAAAAATAAGATAATACATAATGTCTTTTTTTATGGTGCACATGTCAGCTGGACGATCCGGACATTTTTATTTCATTTATATTCCACGCATCCACCGTTTTTTAAATAAATTTTAATAAAGCACTTAAAACAATCCAAATTCAGTAAAAACTTCAAAATGTTATCAAAGAAATTATTCCAATTGACATTGGAACAAATGCATAAAAAGGTTCGAAAAATCACGAAAATTAATTTTAAGAGCTGTCAAATCTCTCCACATAAACGAAAAACTTATATTATTTTAATACCAAAAGAGTACAACGAATTAAGATCCATAACTACAAATTAATAAAAGTGCGGCAACAAAGAAATTGGTCAGGAAAATTCGCACACAAGAGCCTTAACATTAAATTTTGTCTACTTGTTAACGATGTTTTGAAAATATCAATTTCACATTTTTAACAGGACACACCCAACATGTTTAAGAGGATATAAAAAACAAAGTTACCAAAGTTGTTAGATGGAAAGCAAATTTCTCTAAACGCATACAATTGGGATATTGGTGCAAGAAAGGTGCCTCCATGCGTAGTATTACACTAATGGAAAGTATAACAAATCAGTTTAGGTATTATCTCAACAGACATTACAAACTATTTTAACGTTTGAGCCATCTATTGAGTTCAGATAAAATATAATATATACATTATAATACCAGGAACGCATGAGAGATGGTTCGACATTAAGAAGACAAGATATTATCTAAAGTCAAGTATATTTGTCTTCTGAACGTATTTTCACTAGTATGAATGACGTCGATCTCCGAGGAGACCGCGTTCAGCAATCTGCTCTTCCCACCGCACCGGTGTCAATAGAGGCAGGTTGGTTCTGGCGGCCTATAGGTAAAACAATATATCGCACCTTCAGTAAGACAAGAGCACAATTGCATGTTTTCTAATTGTTCATTAGGGACTATTAATATTAAATAAATAATATTAATCGGTTATTCTGGCTATATTGATCATACACTATCGCCCTCTGGTTAAATGAGACTGAACTTAATGAGCGACTTTGTTCCTCCAGATAAAGGGATGTTTTTAAAATACATTGGCATACTTAACTCATTTTGAGAATTTTTAACAATTATGCCCTTGTCTTACCGAAGGTGCGATATGCTGTCGGAGATATCTATCAGGGACCAAAAGACCAACATCCTCCAGCACGGCCGAGTTACTATAATACATGATGCTAAAGTACCGTGGAGTCTTTAGTAAGTAATGTTGGCCAGTCTTATACAGATTGTGACGTGAATACTCTGACATACCGCTGCGTATATTAAGTAATTACGGTTTGATTGAGAGTATCAATCATTTCCGTGCAAAGAATGATAGGACATTGCTTTTTTAATGTCCTGGTGTTGTACAAGCCCTTGAACAATTAAGTGGTCGTGTCACATTCTTGACACCCGTCTGTCTCCTCTTGGAGTGTGGTTTCAGTGGATTCGGCAAACGATAAAGACTGATAGAGCGCGGGCGAGATAAGTTATGAATTACGTGTTTATCGCTAATGTATACGCGAACCTACTCGATGATAATTGTCACTCAATTATTATATTATCGTACCTAATGATAACGGCTCAACCTTTGGTAATGAATGGGTTTACGATTTAATAAAATAAAGAAAAAGTAGAACATTGTTTTTTTTTTCTTACTTTCTTGAGGGATAAAGTAGCAATCGTAATTGTTTAAAGTACAATGGTTAGAGGCAAGAAAGGTGCCTCCACGTGCTGTGTTATTATAACTATCATCATCAGCCGTCTGTACGCGGTCTTCACTTCAGAAGCCATCTCCCCCATCGGCCGTCGGTTCTTCGACAGACATGGCCAGCCCATCGCCCGTCAAATAAATTCGTTTCTAAATCTGTCCCTTAGCTTATTCCAAGCATGGCTCTTTCCATGGCGCGTTGGGAGACCTTGAATCTGTAGACTAGACCTTTTGTCAGTGTCTTTTGTTCTTATTTGGTTATTATAACTATGGGATAACATAAAGGCACGCAGGACTTTGAAGAACAGCGCAGAGACGACGCTTCACTGTCCACGAGTGTGTGGGTCCTTGGGAATTGGGTTCTTGAAAACGCAAATTTGTTTAAAAAAAACGTCCTTTTATAATTTCTTATATATAAATATTGTTCTTCTTCTTTCTCAGTCTCGATTTGTTCATTGCTGGATACAGGCCTCTTTTAAACGTTTCCACCCTTCCTGTCACCCGCCTCTCTCACTCGCTGACTACCAGCGGTCGAGGCTACGTCGTTGACCCATTTCTTCTGTAGTCTTCCGAAACCTATTTTCTTTGCCCACGCTCTCCATTTGATAAATCTGAGGGTCCACCTATTATCACCTTGTCTCGCTGCGGGTCCTGCCCATTGCCACTTTAATATAGCTTTACGATTATGATGTCGACAACTCCGATTTCTTAATTTCTTATTTGGTCTCTTAGGCTCACACCGAGTATCTGTAGCTGGATCATTGTGTAGGATAGCATGGATCATTGTGTAGACTTGAGCTGTTTAGTTGTTAAATGTAATTAAGAAATAATGTTGTTTTCAGACTGCATACTTCTCCCTCATTACTTAAAAAAGCTGATTATCAATTGTGGAAAATAGTAAATTTACCAAAAGCACAATATGACAAATTTCATAAGTTATTCACAACCTTTTCATAGGCAAAAATCTTGGGTTAATAATGAAATAAATTTCCTTTAACTCCCATCAGGGATACACTGTAATCTAAGGTCCGATAGAGACGGTGTCCCCTGGGCAAGAAAGCATCTATAAGACGCTGAAAACCTTGTACAGGCGTTGATTGTGTAAAGCGCTTATACGTCCGAGGTCTACGCAGGCGCATCACCAAAGCCATCATATCACCACCCTTCTCGCTACAGCAATAATCAGCAGAAACAAAAAATATATCATACCCAAGAACTAAGATTATAAAATTTTGCATGTACATATGAAGTAGGAGTATTTTTAGGTTTGTTAAAACCTTCATATTCATTCAATCGAAACATTATCCCGATGTCTTCTACGCGTTATATATAAATTAATTAAAACCGAGTCAAAGATCATTGTTCAATTAATTATTGTGTAGGTACAACAAAAGGTTTTATATCCCTCCAATTAGAACGAAAGTGACGTATCGGCTACTGCATTTGGCGATGTAATATTCGTACTATATAAGGAGTACTTATACTGATAGCGTTCAGTTCGGTTATATTTCCCATTCAAAATGTGCTCCGCTCCGGGAAAGAGGGCTTCCTCATTCCGGATTGAGGATATACTCAAGTCCAAAGCAGGAAAACGGGATAGGAGTGGGGCCAGGACACCAGAAAGAAGACAGAACATAGACCTTTGCGACAAGGCAAGAGCCACTGGAAAGAAATGCGAGATCATCCACAGAGATGAATCTACTTTAAAGAAAACACTTGACTCGAATCACAATAGCATAACGGAGACAAAGCATGAAGAAAACATGAGGATTTCAAACGGATTCGCACAGTTGATCAACAATGAAGATGCGAGGAAGTCTTTGGATTTATCAGATCACAGACGGCATTTCAATCACGAAAGGATTTCAGCATTTAGTGGAGTGGACAGGTTTGGATCTTTCGGATCCCGATTGCAGAATTGCCATTCGATCTATGGTCCAGGACGACTGTCGTTCCCTCCAACGTCTCCGTATTACGATTCCTTTAATGCGGCATACAACAGCGGTAAGTTTTTATTTTATCTACATGTTTTTGTGTGACATTATCAATATTTAATTCGTCGATGATATCAAACTGTTGTTGTGGAGTCACTCTTTGCCACTTTGTTTCAAATTCATATCGTAGGATTAATTCTTTGTAATGTTGTTAATCTGGTGATAATTTTTTAGTGTTTTAAATTGTGTATCTTTACATGTGCCTGTATTATTTCATAGGTCACCACTATAGATTTAATTATAATCCACATATTTATTTACTCAGCTTAAAATATCTGAAAAAAATATTGAAAATGCAAGTCGGGATCTTGGACGTGATTGACTTTTTATTATAATAGTAATTAAATACGCAATGTTTAAATTATAAGTTTATTAGTTTAACTATATCGTATGGGAATTATTTTTTTATTTTGCAAAGACATTTTCAAATACTAAGCAACGGATTTACTAATAAAACAAAATTTGATAATGCTATAGCAAGGTGAAACATCCCCTTTTCATCAAAATAAAATATTTCATACCATGTTTTGCTTCATTGTTTAAGCAACAATAAATATGTCACTTAAATAAAAGTTAAATTGTTTTTATTTTACTTTATGAATAAACCAATAAGATATAGACGGTGAAGAAAACAAACAAACAAGCCATCACGCCGTTTCCCCGCAGGGGTAGGCAGAAAGAATGGACCGCCACACTACTCTATCCTGACACACCTCTCTAGCTTCCTCCACATTCATACCACGAGTCATACACGCACCTCGATTCTTCCGACTTCTAACATGATCAATCTTAAAATTTGATTGATTTGGTCATGCCATGTTTTTCTTTGTCTACCTCGACTTCGTACTCGATTTACATTGTTAACGTATAATTTATTAACAATTCTTTCTCCATCCATGCGCTCTATATGTCCGTACCGACGCAGCGATCCTTTCACAATTTTGTTCATAATACCTTCTTCCGCTCTATATTCCTTTCTTTGGGTGCCTGTCCACCGGAGCGGAGCTAGGTTGCGGAGGGGTGAGCGAGGAAAAAATCCACCAATAGAATTGCATAAAATCTCCGCTCCGAATCGCGAAGATTTTATGCAATTTTTTCCTCGCTCACCGCTCCACAACCTAGCTCCGCTCCGGTGGACAGGCACCCTTATACCAGTATTTGAGATTCTGACATATATCGTTCTATCACACATACGTCTTAGGGACCTCATTTCTACTGCATTTATTCTGTTCTCATCCTTCTTCTGCCAGTTCCATGCTTAGCTTCCTTAACATATGGGTTGGGACCGGAACTCTATTGTAAACGGCGTGACATTAACGATTATTAAAAAGATTTCTAGATGATTGTTACACGGGTATATTAAGATATTATAACAACAATGAAATACTCGTATATATCAGTAAGGTTTTCGAATGTCAATAATCAGATAACATTGGGAAACTATTTAATATCTGATTCGCAAAATAAACTGAATTATTGAAAAATGCAGAGTGACTAAAAATGTTATGAAAAAGATAAGGATTACTAAAACGATTCAAGCTTACGAGACGACGAAGATAATTTACGCGAAAAATCAATCAAATCAACGTGTGTGCAAGACACGATGTTTGAATGTTGAGGAATCGAGATAAATATGTCAGGAATGAATAGTGTGGCGGACCATTCAAACCGCCTACCCATTCGGGAGACGGCTTGTCAACTCAATGAACAGACTGGAAGCATTTGAAATGTGGCTCCATCGCCGAACGCTCAGAATTTTCTGGACAGACATGGTTACCAATACCGAAGTCCTGAGGCGAGCTAGAGTTGACAGGGAACTGTTATCAACTATCAAGGTTCGGAAATTTTTACATCTGGGTCAAATACTGCGTGGGGAAAAGTACCACCTTCTCGTAGGAGTAGGAGACAAATATCCTGAGGGAGTAGACCGGAAACCGAAGTGTGGAGGAGCTGTTCCGAGCGGCGCAGGACAGGGACAGGTTCGCCGAGGTGATCGCCAACCGGGGGAACCGACAGGGCACTTGAAGAAGAAGAAGAAGTTTATAGAGTATCCATTTTTATTCCACTATTATATTTCATGGGAATGACATGTTTCGCTTTGCTTAGGCATTATCAAATATCAAACCTTTAATAATTGCGGTGTCATTTTCTTAAAATACAATTAAACTTATGTAAAACGAACGCTTTCATTGGTAATAATTAGATTTTTATGTTCTAGATAAACATATTAAACCAATATTTTTTATCTAACATCGCAAATGCAACAATTATAATTTGTATTTTGAAACTTATTTTGTATACCTACATCTTTCTGGAAATTATCACCTAAAGGCGATTCTATGAATATTTCAGACGATAAATCTTATTGAAATCACAAATCACTGGATTGTCAAAATTATATTAAAAATAATATAATATTCAAGGAAAACCACACTTTCTTTTACTTGTAGATTTTGTGGCAAAAAATGAATACATGACCAGAAGTGCATATGTATGTTTTATGACCGTTTACTTGACACTAATAATCGTTTTGATATATTGCGTTTACCAAGATTTGCTATTAACTTGTGGGTTTGTTTTTATTATTATTAGCATAAAACATAATACGTTAGGAATTTAAAACCGCAACTATCTTTAGCAGTTTGAGTTTTTGATAAGCGTGGGTTTTTCTAAGTAGGTATGTTAAAACTATTGTAGAAATAGGGATAATATTTCATAAAACTAATATTAAAAATATATTCTAGTGGGATAATTCGCGCTCTATTAGCCATACTATAGATTTAAATCATGATTTATTTGCGGTTACCCTAAAAATATCTTCGACCAGCAAAAGTTTTCACCCATGTATTATATTCACTGGAAATATCGTATACGAGTATTATTTATACATATAATGAAAATCATAAGTAAATCGTCATATTCTGAATATTTATGGATAAAATCTGTGACTGTTACTTAGTATCATATTATTAGTTAACACGTTGACTGCGGAGGACTGACCAGGACAGTGATAAGGTGAGAACCCAAACGAAGTAAGTAGGAACTGAAGAACCTTTCCTTGACTTGATCTAGACAGCGATTCACCGTTTGGGTTCTCTCCTTACCACTGTCCTGGTCAGTGGTCCGCACTCAACGTGTTAATTTGTCTAAATATGTTTCTAAAGCATAATAATATTATTTTATCATTGGTTAATATGGTGTTCGAGATGATAAAAGTATTGTATCTTCGTAACATATCGAGATGAATAATTGACTCAAGTACTTGTAATAAAGAATATTTAATAGTTTTAAAAACTGATCCAAGTTAAAAGCATAAAAATTGGAGAGACATCTCCAGGCGTTGTCTAGCACTGTATGATAATTGCATAGCCTTTCATATTGCATTAATAAAGGTTTTCTCCTTAATTCTTACACCGTATCTTAATAGATGGCGCTAGTATAGATTGAACAAAAAATGTGAAGTGTTTCTCAACATTGTAGCATATATACATCTTCCAAAAAAATTTCAGACGTGGTGGTCGTAAGAAGGGCGGAATGGGGAATGTTGTTAACATAAAGCGATCGCTTAACCCAACCAATGAAGGTCATAAGTCCTGTAAGCGCCTCGACCACCATATTCTGTTCCCAGAAAACAATTTACATCTTCGTCTCTATTGAGATACAACTAATCCTTTAAAATTATTTACCTGCAATGGGTAAAATCCAGTATTTGTCTACAAGTATTTGTATTCATTCAAAATTAAATTTCCTTACAATATAATAAACACTTTTATGTAAATAATAAAAAGCGCTTTCCATGGTTTAGACATACATTATAAATAGATGATTAACGTCAAGTACTGAATAATTCCTATTTGTATTTTACATAACACTGTGTAATAGGTACTTGCGGTCAAAGTTTATCGTAATAAACTTTTAATTATCTAAGTGTTACCAGTGGGACTAAAGCTTTATTAAAAATAAATTTAAAACCCTATTTTGTCAAAACCAACCGGTTCCGCTCCCGCCGAAGCTTCGTCAGGGTTACAAATGAGTTTGTTTTGTTATCCTGACGAAGCTTCGGAGGGAGCAAAAATATATAAAAGTATTTTGATTTTTTTTTAATATTGCCACACCACAAAGTTAGTGCTTCATACGAACGTGAAAAGCTTTATTAATTTTTGTATTTTTTAATACTTTACCGTCACCGTCTCCCAGTCGTCTCTGCGTTGTGCTTCAAAGTCCTGCGTGCCTTTATGTACTGCAATAATATTATGCTTTCTTCGTGTACCGACAATAAATATGTAAACAAAAATTAAATTGTTAAAATGTGTGAAAACAAGTTATTTTTTTACCTATGTTAGAAAACATGGCCACTGTTATGAAAATTTTGAAAGCGTCTTAATCCGTTTATTGTGCATAAGTTATTCTCAATTTCCATTAAACTTATTAACCATCACGCCGTCTCCTCCAAGGGATTGCCTGAAATAATGGACCGCTACATTGTTCTGTCCTCACATACTTCCCTCGATCACTCTCCATTCATCCATCGTGGCACGCAGGCACGTCGATTATTCCGAATCTTTACGTGCCCGACATTGCCACGTGCCATATACTTTCTTCACCATTCTGTCTTCATTAATTCTTTCTATGTGTTCAAACCACCCTAACGACCCTTTCATTGTTTTGTTCATAACATTTTCATTCGCACTGCGTTCACTTCTAATATTTGCATTTGACACTCTGTCATATACATATTTATGACACATTCGTCTAAGAAATCTCATTTTTACTTTATTGATGCTACTTTTATAATGTTCAAGTACCATCAAACTCAGAATCTATTATATATCGGGAGTCTTTAAATAAGATTGATAAATCGTGTTTTTGTATTAATAACCAATGTACTCGTATTAATAGATATTTTACGAGGAGTCTTTATTACGTAAATTTTGTATCGTACTTCTTTCATCTGAAGCGACTTGAAGTTTGGACTTAAGATAATGCGAAATCAAGATATTATTATTATGAATTAGCCTATTAACTTGCTCCCTCAATTTGCACCTTTCAAAATGCTTCAATTTATAACGAGTGGTAGTATCTCAACCCTTTACGTGGGTTTAAGTTTTGCGTTCATTTATGTTGTAATACTTTGAATCACGCTTGTATCACCATCACACATTTCCTTAAAATTCTCTATTCATCTTTCTTGTATAATCTCACTATTCAAAATTGCTTTCATACATCCATCCTCCACTATCAGGAGGATTTCGGGCTTTTTTCACTTACTTAAAAAAATGTTTATATTGTCCTAGAAGTGAATTGTAATTTTGAGACCTTCTTCCTCCTTTTGCGATTTCATTATCGAATTCACTCTATTCTTACGTATCATATACAAATCTTTCGCTCTTTCATACTTAACTATATCATTCTTATATATCGAAACCATATTTAACCAAGCTTCCATTTCTCATGCGTCTCTGGTAGTACCTATACTATATGCAATATATACTTTAGAAATTTAAAAACTTTGTTTAATCTACTACGAGTATTTAATGAAAAATATTTAAAAAACACGAGATGTTTCGGAGGATACCTCCATCTTGACATCTTAACACCTGAAGATGGAGGTATTTTCCGAAACATGACGTGTTTTTTAATATTTTTTATTTAATAGTGGATCAAATAAAGTTTTTCAATTTCCAAAGTATATTACTATGGGATTCTATAGTGTTAATGCCTTAGCGTTCAATAAGTTTATATAATATACAATTTACATATTATTTTACCTGTTCTCAATAGATGCCTTCAACCTTAATTTTGTAATGTCGATTGATGAAATAAACTGATTTGATTCTCTTTAATAGCCTTACTTACGTCGTCATTTCAATACCCATCCCCTTTTCTTCTCCCTTGTTCACACACAACACACGATTCTGGTTATCTAGTTATTATGAAGATTGAAGAAGCGAGAGAAGTATCTGAGAAAAGAACAGTGTGGCGGTCCATTCTTTCTGCCTACCCTTTCGGGGAGAC
Organism: Lepidostoma basale; assembly: GCA_022606425.2. NCBI lineage: Eukaryota > Metazoa > Arthropoda > Insecta > Trichoptera > Lepidostomatidae > Lepidostoma > Lepidostoma basale. The sequence goes on along the minus strand of JAHDVF020001203.1, from coordinate 342,764 downwards.
GGCGTGATGGTTAGTTATTTATTTACATCCCCTAAAGTGGAAAACACATTGTTTTATTTTTTTATAAATCGTCAAACAGTCAATGCATTAAATGTCCTTTACACGCAATAGTTTTTATTAAATATATTTTTATACTTGTGAAATCAATATTAGAAAAAAAACAACGGAATGTAATGTTATGGTAGGTAAGGTTGTTACGTTGTAATGCTTCACGTGACGTCACGTTAGATAGGGTTTACCACTCCTGGAGAAGAGGTGACATGTACCCGCTATACACCGCGATGCATCATAATCCAGGGATTTCTTATCTCTTTCACTTATCGTGCGGCGATACTGATACACTGGACTTCCTGGCGAATCACTTCCTTGTGGTGAGGCTGCCACTACTGCCACTTTACCAGTACCATTACTTGCAATATTACGGTAGATTTTTTGCGGCTAAGTCATATTAAATTAAAATGTTGCGAATTCTAATATCTTATCTTTGACACAACGTCAATCGTGTTCTTCTATCGACCCTTATTCATGGAAGCGAAGCACGGAACTGGCAAAAGAAGGATGAAAGTAGAATAAATGCCGTAGAAATTAGATCTCTTAGACGAATGTGTGGATACTCTGTGTATGGTATGATAAAGTGTCGAATGAATATATAAGAAGTGAATGCGGTGCGAATGATGGTGTGATGAACAAAACAATGAAAGGATCATTAAGATGGTTTGGACATATAGAAGGAATGAATGAAGAAAGAATAGTAAAAAAACTATATGTTAACGATGTTAATGGGACCAGAAATAGAAGAAGACCGAGGAAAACGTGGCACGATCAAATAAATCAAATATTGAATATCGGCCATGTGAGGAGTCAGAGAAATCGACGCGCGTGCATGACACGATGTATGAATGTTGAGGAAGCGAGAGAAATATGTCAGGAATGAAAAGTGTTGCAGTCCATTCTTTCTGTCTACCCCTTCGGGGAGACGGCGTGATGGTTAGTTAGTTAGTTAGTTAAGTATATTGTTTTATACTATGATTGGGCGGAGTGGAGAAGGGTTGTCACTGCGTCCCAGAAGTCGAAGAGACGGAGAGGACGGGGTCCAGCCGTTGGGGGCAGAATATCCTTGTCCGGAGTGTGACAAAGTCTGTCTATCTAAATAGGACTATACTCGTATAGCCACACCAGGTGGCACAGAAGACAGATCTGAATATTTTTGTGCTCTTTATGCTCGTACTCACGGGCAAAGGGCATTATTATGCTATAAATGGCTAAGGCTGTTTTTAAATACAAAGCTAACTTACTAACCATCACGCCATTTCCCCGGAGGGGTAGGCAGAGAGGATGGATCGCCACAATGCTCTGTCCTGGCATACCTATCGGGCTTCCTCTACATTCCTATATCGTACCATGCACGCACGTCGATTATTCCGACATCGAATGTGGCCGCATTTTAGTAATTGATTAATTTGGTCATGCAATGTTTTCCTCGGTCGTCCTAGGCTTCTTTTTCCACTCACGCTGCTTGTATACAACTTTTTAATCATTCTTCTCTCATTCATTCGTTCCATATGTCCAAACCATCTCAGGGATCCTTTTTTAATTGTATCCATGATGCAGTCATACCTTACATTTCTCTCTTATTTCATCGTTCGGTGTTCTATCATACAACGTTTTCCCCGCACATTCTTTTTAGTGATCTCATTTCTACGGCGTTTATCCTGCTTTCATCCTTTATTTGCCAGCTCCAAGCTTCACTTCCATACATGAAGGTTGGCACTAGAACTCCACAAAGTTTATTTATCAGAAGTCTAATAAAGCTTTGTGGATATGTAATTGCATTCCAGCACAATGCAAACGTGAAGAGAATACATTCTTAGATTTCAACTCAATGATCGGGTGAAAGTAACAATTTGGTAGAGGAGACAATTGAAGCAAATTTTCAATTTGGAATGAGAATTTCTACCTAAATATCCGTTTCCATATTTTTATGTTTTTTTTCGATTTTATATGGGAATATCGTGACAGAGATATAAAAATTAAAATATTAAATTAAACATTTTGATATTAACTTTGTTATAAATTCTCCTTCTATTTTCACAATATATAATATAAGTTTTAAAAGACTTGGGCCCAAGATTTATAATTATACGAAAGACGATAAATTAATGAAATTAAGAGATTAACTGTTAAAATCTAGATATCACAATATTAATTATTCATTTTCTGAGTGTTGCCACAGTTGTTTCGTCAACCGATGTTGGTATCATCGGGTGTTACAAACGATTGTTGTTTTTCGCGTCCCACTGCTTGTTTTTATTTATTTTACTTTTGCATGTTAGACATCAATTTGACAAAAAAAGTTTATGGACTGTAGTTGTCACACTAGGCATGGCCTGTATAGTGACAACTTGTATACAACATTTAACAAGATGATAAAGGCCCAGAAAACTGACTCTTTTATTATTATTACATAAATAAAGAAATTTAATTCAAATCGATTTTTTTATTGAGACATCAGAAAAATACTATTTTTATTCAAGATAAACATTTATTAGCGACCTTCACCCCCTATAAGTAATACAAATCCTCGAAGTAGATTGATTATTGCGTATTTAAATCTTTCGTGAGGATTAAGGGCTTAGAGTTCCCAAATAAATCAGACGTTTAGCAGATAACCTTCCAGAATCGTTATCAGCCAAGCCGCCTTAGTATAATCCTCGAAGGCAATCTATAGCCTTATCGTCGAATATTATGCCTGTAGATAAAGACTAGCAATTTTATAAGCAATGGCATCATCTATTTTCCTGTAAATGATTGCTGAGTTTAGATTTTCCGGAAATGAGACATAAGAGAGTTTATTGCGGGAAATTATTAGGAAATAATAAATAAAAACGAAAAGCTTAGTTTTTTAGAAGTTTTATTATATTTTATGTGAATGACATATTTTGACTCTCTAAGTCATTATAAAATGTCTGATTAACATATTAGATAATGTCTTGTGAAACATGTCAAACACATAAAATATAATAAACCTTCTATAAAACAGATGTTGTCATTCGTATTAATTATGTAATATTGAGTTTTACGTCATTGCTCATGAAACAATAAATATTAAGAAATATATTTAATATTTTCGGATGAAGCACTTAATTTGTAGTGTGACTTTATTAAAATAATATAATTTAATGTATACAGTTTTTATTTGTAGCCGTGACGAAGATCCGGCGGGAGCGAAACCGGTCGGTTCGTTAAAACAAAACGAATTTGTGTGAAAACAAAGTACGCAAATGGTATAAATTATTTTATATCGGTCATTGATTAATGTGATCTAATAATTATCCCAAGGTTAATTAAGGACTGGACATTATAAAGGTGCCAAGTATCAAAAATTTAAAAATGAGTTTATGATCTCAATTGGTGTTAAACTAAAATGCCAATAACTGTGCAAATGTGTAAAGTGAATGAATAATATAGTGTAGTTTAAACGTCACCCTAAAGATACCACCCGTGGATCATGACATATGGAACAAAACAATATTTTTTTTCTCTGCACAAAGGTGCCAAGTGTTTAAACCAAACATTAATGTTTAAACCACTTGGCACCTTTGTGATAACCAGCCTTCAATTAATGAGTTTATTTTTATTAATACTTAAGTAATCTTAAAAAAAATAGTAAATTTATTCGCTTTTCTGAAATCAATGATTGGAAACTTCGTACAATATTTAATAGTATATTGGTAATATTGGTCGAAAAAACATATATGTACCTAAGAACTAACATGGTTTATTTTTATGAAATATTAAGTTTTTTCAAACTATGTACTTTTTTCATTAATCAACATAAGTAATAGAAACATATAAAAAGATAAGGATATTTCAGGTTAATTTTCAACTTAATAAGGTACTTATAGATACTATTTATAAAGTACATCAGTAAGTACTTAAGTTTTTAAAATCTTATCTTTATATGAGTAAACATGTTAGAAATATAATTTAGATTATTTGATTATTATCTTCGCCAAAATGTATCTATAATGCTTGCCCCTGATGTGACTTTATATAGGAGTATGTGAAGGTAAATAAATATCTAAAATATAAATTATAGATAAATAAAACTCAACATTTGACATTGTCCTAGCAAAACGAACATGCAATAATCATGATCAATCCCATAAATTTTTATAAACCTCATAGAAAAGGTATACCTACTCAAAATTAAAACAATTTAATACCAACCAAAAATACACCTATAGGTACGTAATCAAACTGAAAAAAAGTATTCTGGGCGAAAGCTTCAGGTCCTGTCCCTATACTAAATAACGTATTGTTAATAATTAGAATTTTCTAAAGTGACCCAGATATGGTTAATTAATAAAAAAACGGTATTATTAACCAATCCATTAAATAATAATTAAATATAACTATGTTTTTCAATAACTTCCACTTCCACTTTTTGTCTTTATTTCGACAGCGACTGGTTCGCCAAGTTAGCTGTCATTGACAGACTAATCAAGACCAGTCTGTCAGGCAGACTGGTCAAGACCATCGAAGACCAGTCTGTCGATGCCAGCTAGCCTGGCGAAACCGGTCGCTGTCGAAATAAAGACAAAAAGTGGAAGTAATTATTAAAAAAAACATCGTTGTACATGATTATTAAAAATTGAATTCCATTAAGAGATTTCTGTAAAATCATTAAATTATTATACAAAAGAGAAAGTTTTTTTTTATGAACGAAAGGCGTTGAAACTGCGGATATTATTGATGATTTTTTTTAATGAATTAAAACACTTATTTGTTGTTACTTCAACAATGATGTAAAGCTCCATATGAAATAATTAATTCGAATAAAAACATCTGTTTTCTAGAAGTTAACATTTGATAATGCCAGTTTACATAGATAGGCGAAACAACTTATTAATAAACAGTAATGAAACTTCTACAAAACAGACGTTTTCATACGTACTAATTAATTAAACATTGTAATTACAACCTTTGAGTTCATTTTTGTCGATGGTTTCATATGACACATTATAGTTTTTCTAAATGATGATAATACGAGAACTCGTATATAACCACCGAAACCTGTCGTGAAAAATAAAATTTGAATGTTTAAAAATAGTGTTATAATTTATACAAAATTAAATATTGTTTATTTTATTTAATTTCGTCCTAGTTGATTTTTGCTGGATCGTCACCAAACACGACGTACGTCTTCCGAAAATCGGCCTTGTTTAAGTCGCGAATGGAGTTTTTACGCGCAACAATTATTACAATAAAAATGGGCTTAAGTATAAATTATTTGTTATAAAAAATTAGTCATTTATCAGCCACTAAATGCCATTGATCAGTCATATGCCTTCTGTTAATAAGTTAAGTCTTCTAATACAGGTATTTCCATAAGACTATCATATCAGCGAATTCATAATTGGTTGTTTTTCTCTCAAATTGTATGATTTCTAGATTATCTACGTCGATAAGTTTCCATAATAAGAATGTCTGGGGGAATTAAATCAGTTTAATCGGAGACATTCCGTTTTATTGTACCCATCCTTTATTATTCCTGGTCTTATTGTGTTCGCTAATCCCCCTCACGATTGGGTGATATCACTTATTCGCACAATCTTATGGCGGATTTGAAAATGGAATGCTTAACGCGTGTGACGTCATAGCCACATTATTGACACCTTCTCTTGTTAAAATTATTATATAATACATTGTATTGGCCGAAACACTATGATGCTTCAACATTATTAACTGTCAAATTTAAACTGTTATAAGTTACAGACGACTACTGATACAGTTGTTTGTAACTCCTGATGATGCCAAAATCGGTTGGCGAAACAGCTGTCGCGACATTCTCAAATGATGTATAATAAATACTAAGATACCAAGATACTAATATACCAAAGATGGACTAAAAGGATAGTGGAATGGAGACATAGTGAATATATAAGAAACAGAGGGCACACGATGATCTGATGATGTAAGAATTTATGATGACTGGATACAGAATCGTAAGACTAATACTAATATAAAGATTTTTATTTAAAAAATTGGTGTTAATCCTCCTCAGCTTGTCTCCATCAACTGCTGGACGCTTTCATTCATGGATTATCTGTGGACTTACAAGTTACTAAGACACGTCTATGCAGCGTACCTGAGATACATCACAGTAGATGATCACACTGTTATAAATTTACGATTTTGAATATCTTCGTTACTTCATTACTGAAATAAAAACACGTGTAGATAATAACTTATCGATAATGTTAGTATCATAAATTCAAAAGCGTTCAACTCTAGCGGGTACATTGTATTTCAGTAACATCTAATAATCAATTGGGTTTTTTGTTGCTGATAAATTTAAAAAAATTAAATCAAATCAGTTTATTTTCTCCAAGAACAGGTAAAATACCAGGAATACGTGAGAAATTTTAGGAATATAAAATATTTTTAGGAATGTAAGAAAATTTCTCAAGTCTTTGACATCTGAATGTACTTTAATTAATTTGAAAGACGTTGACCTCTGGGAGATCGTGTGCAGCAGACTGATTGCTTTTTCCATCGGTGTCACCAGGGGTATTAACTATGTGGATCCATTAATATATTTTTTTATAACGCTTGCTTATCAAATTTGATATTATTTTTCTACACGTGTTTCGAATATATTAAATTTTATAGTACATCCATTTATCGTTCTCTCGATAAGAATCATCTATCTTAGAAACAGATCGAGAAAAATAAAGTAAACAATGGTGGAAAAACAATGTTTTAATCCTCGGAGAGTTCTAGTTAATTAATTGAATTGATGAAAATTTCTAGAAAACTGACGTTTTCCTTCTATTTTGGCCTTCACTTTGTGAATCAAAGAAGGACTGAATAAGGACCGAAACATATCTGTCAATAAAAAATTATGTGTTGTGAAAATACAAGTGTTTTACTATTTATTTAACGAACTTTTTCATTTTCATTTAGTATTTATTATAGAAATTTACATCATTGTTCAAAATATAATTAAAACATATTCATTCAATAAATGTACGATCGCCACAAAATATATTCAAACTTACAAGTCAATAATCGGCCACTTGAACATCTATTTGTATTAGCATGATACACACATATAGATAACGTGTAGTAATTTAGTAATAAGTATGTGCCATTACATTATCAATCGAATTATTTTTTAAATATAATATGTAGACCGGTATTAAATAATAAGTAGGTACCTTTGTACCCAAATGAATCACATTTCTTGATTGCTTTAAACCAAAGTTCATATAAAATCGTGCGATTTATAGATACACATAGCGCAAAACTATGAAGCCTTCGAAATGAAAAATAATGATTTTATTATGTAACTAGCTAACAAACTAAATAACTAACCATCACGCAGTCTCCCTGAAAGGGTAGGCAGAAATAATGGACTGTCACACTTTTACCGATTCGCACACCATCATTCTCTTTTCGCCCCGCAGGAGACGCGGTGTGATGGGTTGCGAACCTCATCGCCACCAATAGGCATCTCCCGCGTACACTTCGATCGTCCAACACCCACAAAATAAATCTAAAACAAATAATATAAAATACAATGATATAAAATAAAATAACAAAATAAAAATAATGTCTGATGTTACTAGCAATAACGTAAAATTCTGTTTTCATATAGATTACCTACCACCTATATAATTATTGAAGTATATGACATGAAAAATAAACTCAAAAGTGAAATAACCGTATTTATTGTCACAATCTGTTTTTAACTCCTGAGTGATGCTTTTTTAAAATTGAGATAGTTGTATTTAATACGAATAAAAACATCAGTTTCTAGAAGTTTTATTATATTTTATGGGAATAACATGTTTCGCCCTTCTAAGGCATTATCAAATATATAAAGGAGTGAAGGACTGTATATAAAGGAGTCAGTTTGTATCAGTGTCACCAGTCTGTCGATGCCAGCGAGCCTGGCGAAACCGGTTGCTGTCGAATTAAAGACAAATGTAGAAGTAGGCGTAAAAATACTTTTATTTAATTATTATTTAAAATGAACTTATATCAAGAGATTTCACTTAAATCGTTATATTGTCTCTAAATAAAAATGTTTTAAATTATTTTAAATAAACTAACTAAATTAACTAACTTACCATCACGCCGTCTCCCCGGAGGGGTAGGCAGAAAGAATTGAACGCCACACTGTTCTGTCCTGACATACGTCTCTCGCTTCCTCTACATTCATACATATTGTCATGCACGCACGTCGATTTTTCCGACTCCCCACGTGACCGACATTCAATATTTGATTGATTTGATCGTGCCACGTTTTCCTCGGCCTTCCTCTATTTCTAGCTCCGTTCACGCCGTTTACATATACTTTCTTCACCATTCTGTCTTCACTCATTCTTTCCATGTGTCCAAACCATCTTAATGACCCTTTCATTATTTTGTTCATAACACTTTCATTCGCACCACATTCACTTCTTATACTTGCATTTGTCACTCTATCATATACAGATTTGCCACACATTCGTCTTAGATATCTCATTTCTACTGCATTTATTCTACTTTCATCCTTTTTTTAAAAGTTCCATGCTTCACTTCCATACATAAGGGTCGGCACAAGAACACCATTGTGCACTGCCATCTTAGCTTTTTTGGATAGGCTTATTTTAAATAATAAAAAATTTAAAACACTGGCAACCCTAAATTAAACATTCCGTTGCTATATCGTCGAAGCACACGTACGCTTCAAGAATTTATATATTTATGAAAAAATGGGCATTCGGAGTATTAAGTTATTAAAGTTAATCGGTGCCGATGCAAAATGATGACGAGATCTTATCGGAGCCAAACTCCTCGCCCAATAATCAATCAGTATCGATCATTGCGTATTATTGTTGATAGGGGTAATCCTCCCAATTCCGATCACCGATATCGCGCATTAAGAGTGGTTAATGACTTGTTTTTACTAGCGAGGCTGTGGCCTAATCCGGGGGCTGTTATCAATTTATTCCGAATTGTCGCTCATATTGGTTATCAGGAAACTGGATTTAAATTATCCGTTCGTTTAAGTATCAACGTTTGAATGATAGCAACATTACAGCCTGAAGTATCGCCTGTGGCGATACAATGTTAAAATAATAATATTTCTATGCTTATTTGAAGCCCCGTTTTCGTGATATATTCGCCACAAGGGCGCATTGAGAGGTATTTTATCGTGGCAGAGTGGTAAGAGCTCTGGCTTCCAAACCGAAGGTCCCGAGTTCGATTCCTGGCCCTCCATCACGCCGTCTCTCCGAAGGGGTAGGCAGAAATAATGTACTATAATGAAATATGTAATAATAAACATTCATACATCGTGTCATGCACGCGCGTCGATTTCTCTGACTTCTCACGAGGCCGAAATTCAATATTTGATTTATTTGATCGTGCCACGTTTTCCTCAGTCTTCGTTAAAATATTTTTTTTTTACCATTCTTTCTTCATTCATTCTTTCCATGTGTACAAACCATCCTAATGATCCTTCCATTGTTTTGGTCATAACACCATCATTCGCACCTTACTTCTTATATTTTCATTCGACACTCTATCATACTCAGAGTATTATATAGTCTAAGATATCTCATTACTACTGCATTTATTCTACTTTCATCCTTCTTTTGCCAGTTCCATGCTTCGCTTTCATACATAAGGGTCGGTACAAGAATACCATTGTGCACTGCCATTATAGCTTTTTAAAATAAAATATTTAGAACATATTCTTCTTATTCTTCTTCTTCTTCTACTGATTGTAGATCTAGGCGTCTGTTTTTGCAGGATATCAACTTTCTTCCTGTGATGAAGACGACCAGCCTTCTCTCCACCTCTTTGGTGGTCGCCCTGGTGGTCAACGGCCCACTGAAGTCTCGTGCATCACGATCTTAGGAATTCTTTCTGGATCCATTCTCTCGATGTTATCCCTCCAGAATCGTCTTATCTGCCTACTCCATCTCACTATGTCTTCAATTTTGCAGGATTTGCGAATTTCTTTATTGGGAATCCTATCTCTAAGGGTTCTCCCCACAATAGGTCGCAATGTTCTCATTTCTGCTACTCTTAAGAGATGTTTGGTTCTGACAGTGTCAGGTTAGAAAAGAAAGTAATAAAATAAATATTCAAGTTTAAGTTTGAGAATGAAATATGAAAAAGTTGGGTTTTTAGCTTGGATCTGAAATCATTCTGATAATTTATACACCTAACGTATGAAGATAAATTGTTTCAAGCTGATGGGTCAGCATTTCAAAATTTTATACTAGGCAACGTGTCGGCTCAACTAATCTACATATTGCAGAGAAGTTAGCCGAACGAAGTGTAGATTTTGGAAAGGTCAAATAATATTTGAATTTTTAATTTATTTATTTGATTCTGCGCAAGTAATTAGCAAATTTTACTCAATGTAAAATAAAATCATTCGATTTGGAAATAAATGGGATTTTGTAAATTTTTAACCATTTTTCTTCCTTACCTTAGACAGCCGTTGTCGTCCACTGCTGGACATAGGCCTCCCCACACTTCTTCACTTATCCCTGACTTGTGCCTTTTGCATCCAATCGCCAGCAATTCTTCTAATGCCATCAAACCAACGTGTGGGTGGTCTCCCTCTGTTTATTTTGTCTTCGCGGGGTCTCCACTCTACCATCCTTCTGGTCCATCTTTCGTCTACCAATCTGGCAACATGTCCTGTCAATGACCATTTAAGCTTCGCTACCCTTGCGACGACATCTGTTACTCCCGACCTTCTACGTATTTCAGTATTTCTTATCCGGTCCGAGATTCTTACGTGTAGCGTGGCTCTTTCATTATTTTTTTCTGTGCTACACGGAGTCTCCTTATAGTCGACTTGGTGAGGGTTAGCGTTTCTGCTCCATATGTCAGTACTAGAAGTAAGTTTTGCGCTTCAGACATAGTAAATTTTAAACCATTAACTACAAATAATTAGTGCCCTTTACTATAATTGATTAAATCATAAATTGAAAACAACATAAAAGCTTAATCAACAGCGTGACATTTAAAAAAAATATTCAACGCTGTTAAATCAGTCTTATTTTTATTTTCGGACAGACAGCAAGCTAGATACCTATCAAAACACTTCGATGTGACGTAGCCTAATATCACACGTGGAAGCAACTTCCTTTCCAATTGTGTTTACCTATTATATGCTTTGATTATAAAAGTAAAAATTAATAAAAAATTCAATTTAGTGCATTTTTAAATCAAACGATCCATTCTAAAAATAACACACGCAGTTACCGCCATCTATGAATGAAAATAATTAGTCAAGAGGTAGCTTCATAAAATAAATTCATTGAAAAGACTTGTAATTTACAGATAGAGTAATGTGTAGTGAAAACGTTTAACTTCTAGATATTTTATTAAACTTTATGGGAATGATATGTTTCGTCTTTCTACGTAAACTATACATTATTATTACATAAGCATACATTTGATAATGCCCAATAAAGATGAAAAATATAATTCATATAAACTATAATAGACCATATGTTTTTGTTCGTTTTGATTATTAAAATACAGTTACATATTATGTATAATTATAAAGTGGAAATTAAAAAGATTATCAAATGTACCAGAAATGTTTATTGTTATTTATTTAGTAGTTTATTTAGAAGTTACTTGAATTATTTATTTACCAGTTTATTTATGAATTATTTAGTAACCAGAAATGTTTATTTAGTAGTTACTTGAATTATTCATTAGTGAAATTTTTTTTTTTAAATGTTTTTCGTTATTATTTATTATCAAAATTTACCCTACAACTCTTAATTGCCGCAACGCCACCCATTTATACCTGGACCCGCTACCGCCCCCTTAGAAATGTCCAGCGCCCACTTGGGGGCGATACCAGCTATGGTCTAGACGTTGTAATTTTTATTAATAATCCATTTATTGTCTAAAACAACGAGATAAAAAAAATAATACATTTGTCACATTCCATTGAAACTAAAACACTCCCTGTATTTATGGTATGCAATAAATGTTGACTAAAGATTACCAATTATTGCCTATTAAAATAACAAATGATTAATATGACACATCGTTGGCATTACATGTAATCTAACACCTACGAAGTAAACATTAAAACGATGTAATCTAAATTTATTAATTTATGAGGCCACAATAACGAAATTATGTTTCATTGGTGGCAATACAACCACGATAACACGACTATAAATGGTTTAAATGTTTTGAGTGATATCTAATGTCTCCCAAGAAACTATATCAAACCATAAACCAATTGATTCAGTATCTTTACTTTGTATCCTTAAGGTCCATTTACACTGGACAGTCATCAGCCGATACCGACACGTCACGATAAAAATAGCCTTGAATCTTACCGACTGGTTATCTCAAATGCTATAATAAAATCGCCGTTGGGGGTTGCCGAAGAAAGTAACTACCTACATTTAATTGACACTTGATAAAAATGATCAATTTTTTTCAGGATGTGTTTAACTAACTAACTAACTAACTAACCATCACGCCATTTCCCCGGAGGGGTAGGCAGAGAGGATGGATCGCCACACTGGCCTGTCTTGGCACACCTCTCGGGCTTCCTCCACATTCATACATCGCACCATGCACGCACGTCGATTATTCCGACTTCGAATGTGGCCGCCTTTTAGTAATTGGTTAATTTGGTCATGCCATGTTTTCCTCGGTCGTCCTCGGCTTCTTTTCCCACTCACACTGCTTGTGTACAACTTTTTAACCATTCTACTCTCATCCATTCGTTCCATATGTCCGAACCATCTCAGGGATCCTTTCTTAATTTTATTCATGATGCAGTCATCTGTCTTACATTTCTTTCTTATTTCATCGTTCGGTATTCTATCATACAACGTTTTCCCGCACATTCTTCTTAGTGATCTCATTTCTACGGCCTATGTGTTTCCTACAGTATATAATTCTTTTTTACAGAATACCATTTTTACTACCATTTAAATTCGCCGTGGAGAAGGTGATTATCTCGGAATTTAAATATAATATGAACGGAATCGATATTAATTAAAAGTAACAAGACACCATCAAAACAAACAAAACGATTATTTTCTCAACACAAACGCGTGACGCGACGTGTCGGTATCGATTCAGTGTAAATGGACCTTTAGGACGACAAAATAGGTCAAATTACATTGTGTATTTTAAACGTAACGGCAATCCTAAAAAAATATAAAATATCAAATGTTTATGTGTTATTTACTTGACTTAATTTGCATTTTCTTTCTAGTTGGTCAGCAGTCGAGCTGGCCTCTGCTGTCGCCCTCCCTGCTGCCGTATTCCTCCCCCAGCGGATTTCCGTTCCCTCCCGCCTATCTGCGTAGCTACCCTCATGCCCTGCCGCTGGCCTTCACCAAGCGGAAGGGCGGGCAGGTGCGCTTCACCCCTCAGCAGACTCAGAACCTGGAAAGAAGATTCGGCGCTCACAAGTACCTCAGTCCCGAAGATAGGAGAATCCTGGCGGGACAATTGAAACTTAGTGACAGACAGGTGAATATTAATATTCTTGTTCCTTTCTATAGACCTATGTGGTCTGTTCTCCAGAGGCTTGCTCCTCTTGTGAGGTGGATTCCCAGCTGTCATTCCATATTGTATGAGGTCTATGAGGAAGCCTTTTTTGCCACTCTGCCATAAAACTCGTCATATTTTTGGTAAAAACAAAAGTCGTTATAGTTGATTTTGAAGCGCTCTTAGAAATAGTATAGTATAGTAAGCACATTAAAGAAAGATGAAATTCTAATAGAAAGATCTTGTCAGATGGAGTAGACAGATTATACGATTCTGAAGAGAATCTTTTGAGATGATGGACCCGGCGAAGATTCCCAAGACGACGAGAGTCCAGAGGGTCGTCGACCACCAGGACGACCAACAAAAAGACAGAGATAAAGTTAAATGTCTTCACCACAGAATCAAGGAAACGGGGAAACGAAGATGCCACTACCTGTAGTGTTGCTATAACTATAAACCCGGCACCCTTGAAAAAAACACAAAGTCGGCCAAAACTTCTACTACATGGCAAGCAAAAAGGAGAGATATGGTAATTTTACGACCATCCCTACAAAATTAGTTTGCCCTTGACACGACGAAGAAAAAGAATCACAGGGCCAAATTTGATATCCTATCTAAACAGATAGTAAGATCTAGAGAAAGAAGAAGAAAAATAAGAAGAATTCTAATAAGAAAATGACTTATATTAATCATAAGACTATCACAGGTCAGAAACACAAGTGAATTATGTACGGAATAAAATATTGTAGTTAAAACTACAATAATTGCTGCATATTTTTCTTTTTCTTTTTTATATAATTTGTATAAAATACCAACTTTTTAAACAAATTAAAATTAAATATCAAACATGTTTCGGACAACCCGATCCTTCTCAGTTATATTATAAAGATATTTAAAATCAAATATGTTTACAAATATGTCAAAACTGATTATATTTGTAAACAATTTTAAATTATTAAAAATGTCTTTATTATTTCACTGAGGAAGGACCGGGATGTCCGAAACAAGTTTGATGTTTAATTTTAATTTGTTTATAAAGTTAGTGTTGTATACTACACAACATTTATATACAACACAAAGTAAGGCGAACATAAAAGTAATTGCTACATGTTAATATATTTTTTTCTACCTGTGTCATATCGTATTGAAACCAATACATTCATTGTTTCAGGTAAAAACTTGGTTCCAAAACAGAAGAGCCAAGTTCCGCAGGGCAAATAACACCATGGCACCAGAAGCCGGGGATCCGGACAGCGATAATCTCTCAGATGAGGAGCAGTCCTCTGGGAGCATCAACAGAGAAGACATGTTCAGAAGTCCCAGAAATTCCCCCATCTCGGTTGGGTGACAATATGAACGGTGTATTTTGATAAGTAAAATTAGGTACAATTATTTTAAGTTTGGCGAAAAGTTTCCGCCAGACATAAGATGAGTTTAAAAGATATTAGAGATCATTCATCATACAGAGTCATTTTGCTATATAAGTAAAACTTTATGTAGTACACAACTTGTGTACTACATAAAGTGTCATCCATGGTCAATGTAAGAAAATGCAATAGTCAACCATTTTCTAGAAACAAGCCTTGAAACTTTTCACCGTTGCTTATATATTTGAAATTTTGCCACTATTTTCAATAGCTAGGTGGCTGAGCAGCTTGCCGTCTTTGTTTCGCTAGTCGGCTGGTCTTCAGTTCGAACCCCGCGTCATTCGTTTTTTTAGAGAACGGTGAAAAGCTTAAAGATTTTTTCTAGAAATTGTTTGGCTGTTGCGCTTTCTTACTTTATCTATGTAATTTTTTTTTAGGGTACTACAATCCCGCAAATCCCATCTCTAAGTTAATTTCCTATGTCATGCCCTCCCCATGTTAGTCTTTTGAATTTTTTCGGAACATAAGAATCAGATTTCTGAAGATTGATCGATGAAAGCGAATCTGACTTTAACGGGCACAATAATAAAGAACTTATTTCAATACATATTACGTAAGACAAGATCGACATGGACAACGAGATTTCGGTAAAATAATATATACAATTTATTTTAATATTAATCCTAATGGTAAATCCCGCTCAAAGACGACAAATTATTTTTTAACCACATTTTATCTGCCTGACCTCTATTTATAAATTAAAGTTTTAAAGAAATTGAAATATCAACTACACAAAATTTTATTTTGTTTGTTCGTATATAAATTCAAATAAATTTTTTATAAAACCAACATATTACATGTTAAGTAGGCAATTAAATTTTATACAAGTAATTAAGTTTTTGTACATTTTGATGATAAGAAATATTGTATAACTATCCGTAATATAACATGACACATTAAATAATAGGTCGTAATAAATGGTTTTTCCATATCTATATGGGACAACTGATCAGCAATATAATTGGAAATAGTCTTAAAAAATATTGTTGTGATTAAATATTGTGAACACGTGTTTTTTACTTCTTTCCTTTCTTTTTTAAAGCGCATATTTAATGTTTGCCCAAATCACTCTAGCACGTCCATTTTCAAGCAGTTTTCAAGCTTTTTGATTTCGTTGAGCTGACTATCCTTATACGTCTTCTATACGTATAGTCTTTTTGACTATCCCATGAGTGGTTTGTCATTTTGAGTCTCTCTTCTTTCATGTTGTAAATGATACAGTTTTGGAAAATTAATGCGTTACTGTAATGCAGATATAGTTAAAAGGAGTCCATTTACAATTCGAAGAAAAATAAATTACAGATTCCGTTGCAAGTAACTACTAACTACTAAGTAGTATTATTCATTGTATTATCTACATTGGTATAGTTTTTTTTTTTAGAGGTTTGGTTTTTAAACTGACAACATTGTTTCTACAGACTATCAATTTGACAGTTGACAGTTGATTTGTAGTCAATAAATTTTGCCATTTCACCATAAATAGACTGACGCGACGTCAGAATAGCTTTGTGCAAATTTATTTTGAAAATCATGGTTCGGTTCGCCAAACTGATCGTGCACTACGTCCATTTTACGGTCAACATAATCGTCCATCCGAGAGTTATTCGGAAGACCATGGATCGTTTTCGCACAACCATACATTATTTCTAGTGGATAATACGCATCCACAAAGGCGACAATTGTTGAAAATTGGATTTCACGACGCGCTTCATTCGAGCTAGCCGTGGCGCTCATATGCCCGAAATCATATTTAAACAATAATGGCATAAAATTATCAATATCATAGACAAACATTATTTTAATGTGAATTTTTTTCATTCTGAATATGTATTGTATACCTCTAAAAAAACACCCTATATATATTTTTTAATGACAGTGATGACAAACCCATATTTTGAGGTATTTTTCTTATATGTTAAATATGAATTCGATAACTTATTCCAACTTCCCACAATTCTCATTCATATCACAAGACACGGCCACACATTATTTCTTCTCAAGCACCATATCATTAAAACTTGCTCATACATCACAATATTATTTCTATTGCACACCTCATATAATATTAATAATAAAACATTACATATGCTATACTACTAGCGATTCAAAGAGAATCGTTAGAACAAACAGCTGATTGACTTATCGTTCATTTGGTTTCCAGCGTTATTTCATTCGCCTATCCATGCATAATATATTTTGAACAACCATGGGGACACCACACAATCTCTTTTACTTTGACTGCTTCAATTCTGAAAATATCTAATGTATAGAAGTGGTTATATGCCTTCATAGGTTTTTTAACAAAAGTATCTGACGTCATTTGTTTTGCTTTCTTCGTTTGTTTTACCTTTATTCTAAAACTTTTATCTCTATTAAAAGAGACAAAATCTCGAATCAGTCACTATGCACGATATGTTTTTTTTTTAATTTTATATTGTAAAGTTCATGGAAAACAATATGAATAATACTGTAATAAATAAAATATATAAATGGAAAATAAATGACAAAATTTATAAACAGTGATTGCTTTCACTAAGTTTTATTGAATTAAAGCTTTTTTAGTGTAAGACAAACAAGTGGTTAATTTATGGTTAAAAATTTAGAAATTAATAGTATTTTATGTATACAGATATATATAACACACAATACAAACCTCGGATAACAATTAATGCATTCGTTGGACAATATGCTACTTATTAAAAAAAAAGCAGATCTTTTCATAGTAAAATGAATCAATCATAAACTTTTTTTAAATTAGTAAAAACCTTTTCTCAAAATATGTGTATTCGTATAGAAGACAGCAACTTTGAAGATACCGTCCTCTGGAGAACAGTAAATACAATTAAATATGTTTTTAAAAAATCAAGGGGGGAAAGATGAAAAAGTTTGAGAGCCTCTATGTTTTTTTTATACAAAAGAAAAGACGTTGGAAAATCTGTGTATTTCTAATACAATATAATAGATATTTTTCTTTCGAAATATTAAAAATGTAAACACGTATTTCTTTAAAATATATAATATGTGCAATATTAAAATATTTCCAATTATATTAAAACACTTTTTATCAAAATATATTTAACATGTAAATTACAAGCTTTTTCATTTGTGTGAGAGTCTTTCTTTTATTTGTTAAGTATTAATAACCGAAAGACAAAATATTCAAGTATGTCGATTCATTATTCGTAAATATTAAATTTGAAACATAAAAATATTTAATATAGATTAAAAAGTTTGTCGTATTTACCTGGAAGTTTTATTTTATTTTACTGAAGTGACATATTTCACCTTGCTAGGGCATTATCAAATGTCATTCCCATAAAAAATAATAAAACATCTGGAAAACAGAAGTTTATGTTAATATTTCATATTTAATATAGAGTTTTGTATCATTGTTCAAGGAAATATAAACACAACTAATAAATCGAATTAATAATGGACTCATCCAAATAAAATGATTTAACTTGTAATATATTATAAAATGTTGTATAAACCCGTACAAAATAAGAGAACAACTGTTCTTTTTATCTAGCTTTTAAGACCGCATTTCTAATTATGGTTTAATATTTAGCAAGAGCAAACAAACGAAAGGTTTCCTAAAAAAATATATAACAAGTAAATGATTTGCAATATTAAAACCCTTTTGTTTTTTTTATCTACCCCACGAACTACTCTTTGACTTCCTGATTTGTGCTTTTTAAACACAAATGTATCCACTACCACTAATAATCGTATGATACGGAATGACAAATGATAGACAAGCTTTTAGAAGTACTACACAGGCTTGTGATAAGATTGTAAATATTTGTGAATTCTCTCGTTAATATTAATATTACACTTTCTATCTGATAAAGAATATATATGTAAATATTTTTTTTTTTCGAATACGTTTATTCATTTTTATTTTATATGCGTTTTATTTTTATATGATGTAAAATACGAAATCGAAAAATACAGTATTTAATATCTCACACAAGTCTTTATGGGAATGACTTGTTTCGCCTTGCTAAGGCATTGTTGTTTTTAAAATTTTGTCGGTTTAGATTTGATAATGCCTTAGCAAGGCGAATAAAGAAAATATAATAAAACATCTAGAAAACAGACGTTTTCTTTCATACATAATTTTTAATATGGAGTTTAATATCATTGCTCAGGAAACAGTATATAACTTTTTAAAATGCCATTAAGCTAGTTTGATAATTATTTTTTCCTTTTTTTTTTAATTTTAGATAAACTAAAGGCTTTAACACTGTGGAATTCCATAATGATTCTCATGAGAAAAATTAACTCGAAAGTGGAAAAACAGTGTTTTAATTCATAAAAATTCGTAATTATTTTTTCCAATACATTTTGTCTTCTCATTTCATTATGAGTTTTCCATGTGATGTAAAATACGTAATCGCAAATAAGCAATTTATAAAGTGACACTAGTTAAACGTGTTTTTAAATTGTGATCGATTCGAAATACGAGTACTTATGCGATATACTGAAGAGATTTTTTCACAAGTATATTTTTTCTGTTATTTGGTTAATAGCCGAAAAAATAAGAAAGAAAACAAACAGTCAAAATACATATTACTGCAATAGGTAGGTACACAATATCTCTAGAAGTCAATTAATATTTTCATATCTAGTGATTCCCAACATATTAACCGCAAGATAACATATAATATATTACCACAAATGACATAGAGTCGTGGTTAGATAAGTCATGTTAAAGACCTTAACATTTAATTATATCAAACAGCTATATTGTTAAGGAAATTAACGAGTATATAATATATATAGTTATTTTATAAATTACTTTTTTTATTTTTTTTATTAAAATCTTCATGTGATATTTAAATGCACGTTTTTTAGCTATCGAGTTTGAAAAAGAATATCGTGGTTATTCTGCGAAAAAGCACTAAGTCAAAATTTTGCTGTTTTGACTTATGATGAGGTTATATTGTTGAAAAAATACTCTACCATACAATCTGAGAAAACGCACTAAATTTTATCTACACTACTAGTCGAAATATTTTATGTAATAAGTCAATATAACATAAATCCGTTCAGGGAAAAAGCACCAAGTGACTTAATGCAAATTCCCTGGATACATTTTTGATGATAAATTATCAATAACAATATTTCGGATGTATTCAGCGGTGCTTGTGGAGCAGTACTGACTTGAAAAAAGGTGAGATTGTTGGTCGGCGACATAATATCCTGGAGATGTCTAGTAAGTGATGTTTACATGCTTCACTCAGGGGCAAACGTGGCAATTATTATTTTCTTTTATTTACTAATTAATTATTATTTTACCTAATGTAATAGGTACTGTACACAAGATCAAATTATTACTTATTTTTTTTAATTAAAGAAGAAGAAAAACATTTCTCACAAAGTGACTATAGTAGGTACAATGTGACTCAATTTGAATACCTTACTGTGGTATTATGTATCGGCGAAAATGCACTAAGTCATATCAATCCACTATTATTTTGAAAAAAAAAAAATGTGCGTATAGGTCAGTTATTATTTATTAAACCATTAAATAAAATGTAGTTAATAGATCAATATACCATTAAGTCAAATTGGCTTAGTAATGTTTAGTATAAAAAAAATTGGTATATCCTTACAAACTTTGAACTTCAATTATTTCAGAAGTAGTAATTTTGACTTGTGCTTTTTCGCAGAATACCCACGATATATTGGATTCTTTAAAAGTTGTTATGCATACCGACTTTAGTCACTTTGATATATAATGTGATTGTCATACCGTCTTTTGTGTGGTGTAGAATTGACATGAAAATAAAATGGCGATAGATTAACTACGTATCATTTGTCATGAGAATCAATATGATAGCCATACCATTTACATGGATTTAGCTCGCGCTGTAATGATGTAAATACCGATTCAACAAAATGGTATTGTTATAATAAGTAGTCGTGCACATTGAGATTTCGAGGGTGTGTTTATTATTTCGTTGATTTTCGAGGAAGATACTGATATAATCAATTTCCGATTTAATGATTTTGTTCAGAAAAAACGGATAGGTAAAAATGCGATATTTTATTCAAGGGTGCAGCATTGATGGATATAGTAACGTTTGCTTAACGGTTTCGGGTTAAAACAATCAAAATAAACAGCGTTATTATATAGGTAAGTAATGTTTATTATAAATGAGAAGTAAACACTTATATTGAGTTTAAGTTTTTGACGATAGATGGCTCTTTAGATACAAAAATCTTATTAGAACACACGATAGGTTGATTCAAATAATCTCAAATTTAAAACAATATTTTACTTGTTGGCTGCTTTGAAATTTTTATATATTAAAATACACATTTAAAAAAATACATATATATATATTTCATTCATCGTGCGGACAGATGTGCGTTGTCTCTTTCTATCTTGCTTACACGTTAGAGCGTGGGAGTGAGATATACTATTTTAGTATATTCTGCTATAAAATTTTCGTATTTTTAAAAACAGTAAAAATACATACATAAATACATACAGATTTAATTATTCGCACGAACCATCTATTAGATGTGCGTTATCTCTTTCTGTCTTGCCTATGCGTAAGAGCGTGGGAGCGAGATGTACTATTTTATTCTATTTTGCTATGAAATTTTCATATTTTTAAAAACATTACAAAAATACATACAGATTTCATTTTTCGTAGGGACTATCTACAAGTTGTGCGATGTATCTTTCTATCTTGCTAATACGCAAGAGCGTGGGAGCGAGATGCACTATTTTAGGCACAGAAAGCACTTCTATTTCGAGCATTTATGAGTCATCGTTAGTTTTTTTTATGATTTTCCAAACAGTACCATTGTTAATCTTATTTTACAATACAATTAAGAAGAATAATTTTATCATTTTCTAGAATGGCTTGAAATACGTTGAAAAAGTGTAAACTAACTCACTAACTAACTAACAATCACGATTTAAGGATTGAGTGTATCTCAATAGAGACGAAGATGTAAATTGTTTTTTTTTGTAACATAGTAGCATATATACAACTTCCAAAAATTGTCAGACGTGGTGGTCATAAGAAAGGAGGAATGGGGAATGTTGTTAACATAAAGCGATCGCTTAACCCAACCAATGACATAAGTCCTATAAACGCCTCGACCACCATATTCTGTTTCCAAAAAAAACAAAACAATTTACATCTTCTTCTCTATTGAGGTACAATCAATCCTTAAAAACGGGTAATATCCAGTATTTGTCTACAAATATTGGTAACATTCATGACAATCGCGACGTTTACCCGGAGAGGTAGACAGAGAGGATGAACCGCCATACTGCTTTCTCCTGACATGCCTCTCTAGCTTCCTCTACATTCAAAAATCGTAACATCCACTCTCGTTGATTTTTTCGTCTTCGAATATGGCTGCCTTTTATTATTTGATGAATTTAGTATTTGATTTAATTGTGAACCATATCTAATAATAATGTAATTATGGCAAAAATATATAAAAAGAACAGGTTTCTAACAAGCGATGTGTATTACAAAGTGTGACGCGTGTGGAATCTAGACTTGAAGGAGCAGCGCCACGCCTGCCAGGGTCCACTTGGAGGGCTTGTCCTTTGTCTTTAGGTTGAAGGTCCACACGAAGGTAGGTCCGCGCGTGCGCGTCTTATACACAGGACACTCGTACATGTTCCTCAGGTCTTGCTTGTCCTGGGTGATGGCCTGAAAGACACGGCATGTTTGATCAGATAAATGATCCAAGTCAAGCATGGGATTAAATAACAACATCATAATCAGACCTTAAAAATGAAAAGAATGTCATGGAAAGTATCATATTTATTTATATACATACTGAATATTTCTGCTAAAAAGAGCTGAAAAGCTAAAGCAGCTTTCGGAAACATGAGTTAGATCCTAAAAAACCGGAAAATACCGAACAACCTGAAACGAAAAGTCTATGAAGCCTGCGTTCTGCCAGTTGGTACTTATGGTCTTGAAAGTGTTACATTGTCCAAACAAAGTGCTGAGAAACTACGAGTGACCCAAAGAGTCATGTTAGGAATAAGCCTAAAAGACAGGGTCAGAAACGATACGGTGAGAGAAAAAACAAAGGTCACTGACATCATCCACCGGGTGGTGACTCTAAAATGGCAACGGGCAGGTCACGTAGCCAGAAGATCAGATCAAAAGTGGAAAAGAAGACTGCTGCTTTGGAGACCGTGGACGGCGAAGAGAAGTGCAGGGCGACCGCATTACGGTGGAAGTATGATCTGAACAGACACGTCGGAATAACCTGGATGCAGTCTGCACGGGACAGAATGATATGGAAGCGAATGGAGGAGGCCTTTATCCAGGAGTGGACGAGAATAGGCTGAGGAAGAAGAAGAATAAAAATAATATTTCTGATTTTGCTGTTATATACTTATGTTGGTGCTGCTTTATATTATATCTTGGACCGATATGATAAAAAACACTGATGTATTACGTACAGCGATTGCAAGTAGAGAACTGTACACAACTGTTTAGCTCCGTAAAATATCATATTTTGGCCATGTAATGAGAGGCAACAAATACACCATCTTCAGCTGGTCATGAAGGGGAAGATCAAGGGCCGCAGAGGGGTCGGCAGA
This sequence comes from Lepidostoma basale, assembly GCA_022606425.2. Taxonomy (NCBI): domain Eukaryota; kingdom Metazoa; phylum Arthropoda; class Insecta; order Trichoptera; family Lepidostomatidae; genus Lepidostoma; species Lepidostoma basale. The sequence continues at coordinate 319,187 of JAHDVF020001203.1, read as the reverse complement.
AGACAGCTCTCCTGGCTTTGAAACATCCAAGAATGGATCGGCATCAGATCTGTGGGTCAGACCAGGACAGGAAAGCTTTCTCCCAAATGATCGTCAACATCGGGGGGACCCGGCAGGACACGTAAAGAAGAAGAAGAAGAAGGTCCTGCTTTACAAGTAGGACTAAGTACCTACTCGGCCAACTCTCATCTAGGGTGGTGGTCTAGGGATAGATTGTATGGATCCAGGGGACATGGGTTCAAGCCTGGACACGACCGAATTCCTCCTTAGTAATAACGAGCTGTTTTCTGCTCATATTAGGTATTGTATCTTCTTTTTCTTCTTCTTCTTCAGCCTGTTCTGACCCTCCACTCCTGGACGTAGGCCTCCTCTCGCAATTTTCAATCACCTCTATCTTGAGCCATCTGCATCCAGGCACTTCCAATACTCTTCCGGATATCGTCGTGCCAACGGAACTATGGGTGCCCAACTCCACGCTTTGCCGTTCTTCGATTCGGTTCGAGGATCATATTATCATATCATATCATTTATTAAAATATTTGGTGTTAGTTTTTTTTTTAAAAGCGATGATTCGTATTTAATCTAAACATAAAAAAAAATGTAGTTACCCGAATATTGATGACCGGCATCTGTGGAAACAGTTCCTTGAGCCGAGAGTCCATAATGATACCGGCCTGAACATCCCAACGAGCTCCCTCCATGAGTAGACCATGCACATACGCGCCATCTTTCGGTGCAGAACTATAACACAAAACAAAAATGCAATATAACTAATAAGTTTGGATTTCACGTCATAAAATTTATTGCATACACGCCTGCGTACAATTATTTCCAAGGAGACATTCATACCGCCAAATTCTGTATACAAATCTTGAAATCGACATGTTTCCTTCTTCTCTTTCCAGGCGTCTTTCGGAACGGACATAAACGCCTACCCTTTAACTTTTGTATTATTTAAATTTTTGTTTTGTCAATGAACCAATTCTCATACAGTACAAGCTATAACAACAATCAAACCAATCACAACCCCCTTTTAAAATGTGTCCTTAGATAACATTAACGATAACATAATAATATAAGAGTAGGTATGTCGTATTTTCGGCGCCATAAAACTGAGACCCACTATCTAAGAAAAGGTAACCCCTACATAAAATCCCTTGAGAAGGCAATGGGAAACCACTCCAGTAACCCTTCCCAGGAAATTACTGTGGCGAGAATAATTAATCACAGTGATCGCCAATGTCTGAGGGATCTGAAACGGCACTACCAGAAGAAGAAGATAAGACTATATCCTTTGCATAGAAACCGATTGAAAGAAAGGAAGCACCGATAAAATAATTCTCTTCGTATAAAGAAATCTAACTTGATATAGTGAACAACAACATAACAATTCCAGTCAGAGCCAATAAAGCATGTTTCTATGATCGTGCTTTCAGCGTTGCGGGTCCGTTGGCGTAGAATAGCCTACACGTTAGTATTTTGTATGAGGATTGTGACGTTAAATTTAAGAATTTTCTGAAGACTGCACTGTTCGGTCAGTCATTTCCTAGTGCGCCCTTGGAGTAATTGATTTTATAAAACGGCGCACTTAAAATACAAGTCATCAGAATAATAATAAATATGTAGAGTCATATTTAAACCACATGAAGGGTCAAAGATCCTTACTTGTAATCTTCTTTATTCTTCTTGGTGACATCACATTGTAGGCACATCTTATCCAAAGGCAATTCATTGCGACGGGCTGTACTCTGCATGATAGCCGTGAGGAGACTTTGAGGGTTAAAAAATCCTCCCAACCACACCGATGATGGTAACTATCCAGAGGTAAGGCAAAGGTTAGGTCAAATTACAGATTATCCTTATAAGACAGAATCACATAATGCGTTTTCGGAAATCTGATCATTTCACTTTAATAAATAATTGAGGGACCATAAATAATAGCTCCCTTAAGAGTGGACTAAAATAATTCAAGGTAGCAAGCCGTTCTGTGGACCATGGCAGACGACAAAACAAACAGAGAACAAGACGCTAGACGCAAATGGCTGTGGATCGGTCACACACCGAGACAAAATCCAGCCTGCATCGCTCAGGGCGCACTAGACTGATCCCCTATGGAGGAAAAGAGGAAGCGAGGCAGACCTAGAGTCACCTGACGAGGTCAAAGCAGCAGGCCTCACTTGGGATGATCTTAGGCATCGGACATGCGTTAGAGTCGGGCGGAGAAGGTTCCTTGAGGCTCTATGCACCACGGAGGTGTGACAAAATAAGAAGAAGAGAGAATAGGATTTGATGGAGTAACAGAATATAGCTTACCACAAAATCTGAAGACCATGTTTCTAGTTCCCTCAATCTGAGAAGCAAATCCACGAACCACGAAGTCAAACCCAAAAGCGATGGATATGCTCTCGATGACCACACTGGTGGAACCTGAAAAGAAAGTATCATCATCTCTTTATCAAAGTATCCTATTGTGATGGTTATTAAAGTATAAAACTTCTAAATAATTTCAAATAAAGTTTTTAAAAATACGGTTCAATTTTTAAAGTTACGAAAGGCCATGTATTTACCATATATGTGAGTATCTTTCACTATTTATTTTTTGGGTATATCTGTTTCAGTTTATCTCATTTTAATTCTTAATTATTGGTTGGAAGCTTTTAGATCCTTGAAGTTTTTATTCGTCCAAAGCACTTATTCCTTTGCCCAAACTCAAAATATTTAACTTTAAGGTAACTACTTACTTGGTCTAAAAAGAGAGCATTTTCCAAATCTTCCATATCATTTGTGATGGTCAACTCTCCCTGAAAAATAGTTTCCGTTAGTTTAAATTCAAAATTAAAGTTCAGAATTAATAAGGTTTATAAAAATACCACCTTTAATCCTAGATCCAATTCCTTCAGCGATCGCTTCAGTTCACCAGTCAAATAGTTCATCCTCTCACACTCTTGGAAAGCCACAATGACATAAGGCGTCCTTTCCTCCACTTTTCCCATGATCTCTGTCATATTAAATTCTTCTGGTAGTTTTTCCATAATTTCATCTAACATTTGTTTAACCTGAGAAAATACGCGCGTTACTCTTCAATCATAAAATAACTGTTAAAAGGAATAACATATATATCAAATAAACAGATTTATTCATTAATCATTTATAAATAAAAGCTTGCCCATACCTTATCTTCCCTTGTAACAGTAGCACCACCAGACGACCCAGCATCCCTCGGTTGCATTTCAAAAACTGTTCTGAAAAGATTTTCACTTGTTGTGGTTAAGAAACCGATTTCTGCATTCGGGTGAAGACCATACAGATAGGGTGACTCAGGTGGCATAGCATCATCAATATATGTATGATATCCAACATAGTCAGTGTTTGGAGGTGCTGCAAAACCGGGAGCAAGTTGGAGCTCACCATCCACCTTTCAAGTATTAAAAAACAATATTAAAATATTTATCCACTAACAAAACAATAAATACATATATAAAATTAAATAATTGTGCTAAAAAAGCTATGATTTAATATATGAGAAAATTTTCGAAAAATGGTCCCGTAATCGACCCATGAGGTATCTCTGAAAATAAAATTATAAATTATTAATAGAATTGAAAATTTTAGTAAAGTATTACATACCAAATCAGGTTGCAAAAGTTCTTCTAAGTAAGAGATACACAGTTTCCGATCCCAATCATCAGTGATGTGTCCACCATACATGATTTCACCAAACAGGTACCTCAGATCTTCCCATGGAACTTTGGAATTAGCCTCCAGATAATTGTACAGAACGGATACGCTGATATTCAAGTCCCCTAAAAAATAAACGTAACTTTATTGTGGAGTCACGGATATCTATCTGGATGTAGATATAGTTTGATTGCTATTAGCTCTTATATTTATAGTATCTTAAACACATGGTATTATTTCAGATATGGTAGACATACAGTTATCACATGAATTTGGTGTTAATATAAATAGCAGAGTCTGTAAGTTATGTGTAGAGATAAAGTCAACATACCAACGTTGAAAGGGTACACTTTATTCCATCCCTGCGGACCAAACTTTCTACGTTCTGCTACCACAGCATGGAAGTAGCATAAAGAGAAGAGGATGACCTTAAATTCCGCTTCCTTGCCACACATTTCAAGTGTCTCCTGGTTAAAGTTATCCAAAGCTTTATGAAGATTTGCCTAAAAAAGTATAATTAAAATTTCAATTCAAGAAAATTATTGCTACTCTCATCGATAGTTTATTATAGACAAATAAGTATCTTACCTGCATTCCGGTAGGTGGTTCATTCGTAATCTTGATCGAAGATTCCAAGATGCCTTGGGGAATAATATGAGCAGCTGCCGTAGCTGCAGGTTCAGCACTCATGAATACTCTGTAGTCGGGATGTGATCCAAACGAATACAACTCTAGAGTTTTCTCCAGGGAAGGGAGCCATTTCTTCACAAGATGAATGTTCTGGAAATCAGGAATTTCATGTCAATCCTTAAAAACAGACTCAATGAAGAAGAAAAAAACAAAATTTAGTCCAGTTTTTTTTATATCCCACTGAGTTCAGCGACAGATTTTTTATGGTCGTAGATTTTCAGACGCATTAATTTCGCCCGCTTAATAGAACACTGGCTTAACTAAAAAAAAGCAGGTTTTGCTTAATCTGACATGAGTCGGTGTTTTAACAAAAACAGTCGAAAAACACGTACGAATGGATAGTGTTTACATTGTGAACGATTATCGTACGTACGAATGGATAGCGTTAACATTGTGAAAAATATATGGATAGCGTTAACACAAGCCTCTGTCTAATGTCAACTCAATTATGACCTAAACCATAATCGGTCAGTTTACTATTAAGCGTGCGATTTGTTGAACGAAAGTAACCCATAAATTGGAGAACTCATAAGTGCATATTATGGTCAACCTGTTCAAACAACAAACTTTTCTAGAGTAAAGGAATTAATGTATATTTTCGTACCCGAAAATTCCAATATTCATCTTCAGCACCACATTTTAATGCTGTATTTTTTTCTCTTTATTGCCTTAGTGCACTTCTATATTTGTTGTAAAGATAAACCAATGGGCGTTAACCTAGTTAAGAAGAATTTGTATTCAAATGTTGATCACAATATGAGTTTGCTGTTACGAGTATATACGGCGTACTGCAGTGTACAGGTATATTGATCCAATAGTGAAGCTTTTATCTACGCTTAGAAAGTATGAGCAGATTGCATTGCATTCGGTAGACCGATGAAATGCTTCCTAAACCCCGTCCTTTGTCCTACATTCCAAAAACTGTACTCCACATTTTTTTTCCCATCCCACATTTGTCTCCCCTGCCTCTCCTGTTCTTCCCGCTATATATTCCTGTGGTGTATCATTATTTTTATATTATATTATTATATATTATGTTTTTTTATTCAATAAAGTACAGCGGAGCATAGAAGTAGGATTGAGTAGATTAAATGTGGTCTGGCACCCCCTTGTTGTTGCCGTCTTTAAATGTAAGTCCCGGGTGGACCGGGAACAGGCCCAGGGAGTGTACGAGCGAGGCTGATAAAAGGGCGCCGCTACGCCCTATAACAGCCTCGGATATGTGGCGGGAACTTCTATGTATCTTTAAAAAACAAAAAAAATATTGCATTGCATGTAATGCACATTATTTTAATTAGCACGGAATTTAACCATCTTACCTGCAACACCACCCAGTGTCCGTTTTGCGCCGCAGTATCCATGGCCTTTTCAGCCACAACCTCTTGACCCTGTCCGAGGGAGACGTTGTGGAAGTTCCCATTATCAGATGTGAAGCCCAGAGTCCTGCCGAGTGTCTCCACGTCCTTCAGAGGGTTTACGCCCGGAGACAGGATGAAGAATATGGGTGTGGAGGGACTGGTCTCCTCAAAAGACTTGCTGAATTCCATGGTCCGGTTCTCAACATACTTTGCTCCCATTTTTTCTTCAATGAAGGCTCTGTATATAAAATAAACTAAAATTATCCGCTCATTGGAAAATATAACAAATGATTATGAGTAATTAATTTATACTAATAAATAAATTCATTAGTGCCGTCCTGGCATTATACATTTTTGAAACCTTGACATAAATAACTAACCATCACGCCGTCTCGCCGAAAGGGTAGACAGAAAGATTGGACTGCCACACTTTAACGCGAGAGACGCGGTGTGATGGGTTGCAAACCTCATCGCCATTATTATCATTAACACATTACATTTAGTATACTTTCATAATAATTCAATAAAACGATGTTTTTAAGAACCGACCAGTCTGTGAAATAAAGACAAAAGTGGAAGTTCTTAAAAAACTTCGTTTTATTTCATTATTATTTAAAATGAACTTCTATAAAGAGATTTCAATAAAATCATTAGGTATACTTTCATCAATGAGAGGACGATCATTTCTCACTTCGAAAACTAAAATTTAAAAGTACAGTTATTTGATACGGAAAAATACATAATTAATTGAAATATATATAGGGAACATGGAGTATAAGTAAAATTATTCTTCAACAAGCTCTCCCGATTCCCACCCTCCAATGAAGTCAATTATATTCATTCAAGGAATTGTACAGCTTCGTTCACATATTACAATTACCCTACGGTGATGCAATGATGACGTCAAGCTTTAGCAACCAGCTTTTTAAAATACAGTCATGAAATAAAATACGTATTTTTTTATTTAGTAAACTACTCACGCCACAGCATACGTCATCCTATCAGGTCGCAGTGCTCTTAACATACACAATCTTTGAATTGGTGTTTTGTTTTTCCATTCCTAAAGAAAAAAATATTATTTTTTTATAAAAAAATATTTCAGAAACACACTTCCAATTTAAATTAATGATTAAAATCTAAATATTATGATTATTTTGAATCACAAGGATGGCCACCGAGCTGCTGACGCTGGTCTGATCAAATCAGGACACTGACTGGCCTCTCAATACCTGAAGCCAGGAGACTGACCGGTGACAGGAGTGCATGGCGAGCCATGGTGGATACTTTACGGGGTGGAATCGACCTTCATTCGTGAGGAATGCGATTAAGGAAAAAATAATTTAGAAAAGCTAAACTAACTAACTAATCATCACGCCGTCTCCTCGAAGGGGTAGGCAGAAAGAATGGACTGCCACACTTTTATTTCCTGACATATTTCTATCACTTCCTTAACATTCATATTCTGATTTCTCTACTCGATTTCTCTGACTCTTCACATGCCCGACATTCAATATTTGATTTATTTGATCGTGCCACGTTTTCCTCGGTCTTCCTCTATTTCTGATTCCACTTAGATCGTTAACATATGCTTTTTTACCATTCTTTCTTTCCATATGTCCAAACCATCTTAATGATCCTTTCATTATTTTGTTCATAACACCATCATTCGCACCGCATTCACTTCTTATATTTTCATTCGACACTCTATCATACATAGAATATCCACACATTAGTCTAAAAGATCTCATTTCTACTCTATTTATTCTACTTTCATCCTTCTTTTGCCAGTTGCATGCTTCGCTTCCATACATAAGGGTTGGTAGAAGAACACCATTGTGCACTGCCATTCTAGCTTTTGGGAAAGCTTAATATTAATAATAAAAAAAACCTGAGGGAACTTTTCTTTCTCTGGACAATCCAGCTCCACAAGCTTCTTCCACCTCTTAGATGACGTTTCAATATCTCGATCAAGGTTTCTAAAAAAATAGAAAGTATATTGAGTATACAAAGTAATCACATTTAAAATTAGGTTACAATGGTAAATAAGTTTTTTTTACCTGAATTCATCTTTTCCCGATAGAGAACAAATTCCTCCCCAACTTTGATTCGTAAGAAAATCTACTGGACTGGTTACGTGTGGTTTGATAGGAAATCTTAGTAGAAAATCTAGTTCCGCAGGTGATATCTCTTCACTCATCAGAAGTATCTATTGAATCAAAAACAAAAATAAAAACGTAGTATGGCAGCATCGAATACGCAAAAATTGTTTTATTGTATCAAACTTCATGGCAGAGAGTTGTATTTGTTTGATTAACCCAACAACTTAATCTAAAAATTTGATTTTTCCGCTGCTTCCTATTCCGTTTCCTGATTAATGGATGTAAACTATTGATATCCAATGTTTAATACAGAGAATCGTATCGTAGAGATGAATACAGAACCAATATCAAATATTCCCAAATAACTTTTGATTATGAATACAATGAAGATAAAATATTTTGGATATGTACCTACATCACGAGAAAACAGTGAAGGCTAACTTTTGTGACAAATTATTGGGATACAAATTAAAGAGAAGACCGAACTCTTCACTAAAGTATCCAAGAAGTAATTAAAACAAGTCTGTTATCTTGAATATAACCGAGTCTCGTGGTATCCTCTTCAAACTCCTTACTACTACTAAACTACTAAACTACTTAAACTAGAAGATGGAAACTGCAACAATCTTCTAAACATTGGTCGAAGAGAATATCATAAGATAGAGACAATACCCAAGATCGCAAGAAATATAATTAAATCAACTATGATAATATACGCATCTGCCGATATCTCGAGAGTAGCAATTTCCCAAATTTATGTAAGAACGCCAACCGTCTTGCGGAGGCGACGACATGACAAGAAAATAATCTTCTAGAGGTTACCTGGAACGTCATTTGTGATGAGAATATAAGCTTGTCGCATTCAAAGAGCCCTCTGGTGGTGTATTGGAAGACAGAATAGCTTATGCAGTCAATCAAATTCTTCACTCTTTGCGTAACATCATCTGCGGGTTCCGCTTTAGAAATAGCTTTTTGGAAGACAACACTGAAGGCCTGAGATTAAATAAACATACATCGTAAATTCATCATGGTTAGGTTAGGTCATATTAAAAAACCATTTTAGATTCATTAAATAATACACGTTACAATTAACTATTAGACTTACGAGGACCATAATAACTTAATCAACTGTTTCATTGATAACTTTGTGACAATTTTTATGGCTTATAAAAAAATCTGTTCTTCAGTATTATTCATTCGTACTATTGATATAAAAATCTCTTATCTAACTTACCTTCAATGAAAATTGATAGATTGGATTGATTGTATTTAGATCATTCAAGATAAAATACAGCAGACTGGCTCTGGCGGCGGCTGGGCGATAGAACTCTCTTGCTTGATCAATCTGGTGTGAAGTGATTTTCGCTTCAGCAACCTAGAAAACAAAACCAAAATACGTTATGAAATAATCTAAATTTTGCAGTTATTTTAACTAACTAACTAACTAACCATCACGCCGTCTCCCCGAAGGGGTAGGCAGAAAGAATGGACTGCCACACTTTTCTTTCCTGACATATTTCTCTCGCTTCCTCAACATTCATACATCGTGTCATGCATGCAGTTATTTTATTAAGTAATAATTTAACAAAGAACTTAGAACGACCTTTCTTTCAATATCGGCGGCTGTCTTTTTAGTTGTTTCCAAGTTTTCTACAAGGGCAGTATCTCCTAGAATGTTCTCTCCAGCAGATGACAATCTGGATAGTAAGTCGTCTTCAAGACCTTTAAGTTGGATTTTAAATTGATTTTGTTGTGTTGTTAACTCCGCCTAAAAGTTGAAAAACCATAATGCAATGTAAATACAGTTCAACCCCACCTAACATTTCGTTATCACCAACACCAACTTGCATGGATTGGCTACGTTAGATAAATAAGCAAGACTATTTAGCCTATGTACGCGTCGAGACTACTATGAGCCAAATCATTGGGTAAGGCCAAAAGTAAATTACATGTATGATATAATATGTTGGCTGATTTGGACAAGCTTAAAAGGTAAAGGAAAGATAAAGCTGGGAGCAGAAGTCATTGGATAGTGGAATAAAGGAGGTTAAGACTATTCAATCTATTATAGCCATTGAAAGTAAGTTAGTAAATCTAATTGCCTCTGAAATGTCACCTAATTAGACAACAGCCATATACAAAATTAAATAATGAACCCAACGATTGCATACTCGTATATGGAGCATTTTTAAAATCTTGAATAAGTCCACGTCTTTAGATTAATATTTCATTAGTCCAATAGATCACTTGTACGTAATAATGTTTGAAAAAGAGTCACTAAGATGATTCATGGCATAGATCGAATGGATGAATAAACAATGGTTAAACGTTGGGGAAAAATAGGCGTAAATGAAAAAATATGTCAACATGATAAAATAATTCAAGGTCAGAAAACATGACAAGACTACATCATTTTAATACTGGAATAAAGCCGTGCTAGATGTTGGACCATTTGACAACTGTGCGTGTTATTATTGCATTGATGTAAAATTATATTGAGAGGTGTGTTAGGCTTAAAATGTAAATTTTTTTACTACTTTATGTCCAATCCTTTGTGACACGGTGAAATAGTCAAATTAGAATGATAATTGAACCTTTAATTCCTCCAGATCAGGTCTCTCAGCCTTCACTACTTCAGCTAGCAGCTGGTCTTCCAGGCCGTCTCTGGTCACGGTGAAGTTGACCAGCGTAGTCTGCGCCTGCATCTCTGGCTTGTAGTGAGGATTGGCGAGTTTCGTGTGGAGGATTAGTCTAAAGTCTGGGTTGTATTCAACCTCTTTATCACCTATCTTGATGGCTCTGAAATATGACATTATCATTATAGGTTCTCTTGGATTAAGTTCAAGGATTTTTATCACAATTGTGAAAAATATCTAAAATTTATAAATAAATACGAATTGAATTTTTTTTTCAAATAATATCAATGAACATCACGACTGAAAAAATATTGAAGAACAGACAAATCGAAATTTTCTGAAAATTATCACCGATGCTATCTGAAGAACTCGAAATCGCAGCCTCATACACATATGCTAGATAACTAACTAACTAACCATCACGCCGTTTCCTCGAAAGAGAGGATAGACCGCCACACTGCTCTATCCTGACAACTCTCACGCCTCTTCAACATTCTGATGAATTAATAAACTGATTTTATTTTTTATTAATCAATAACAAAGTAAACACGATTGTTTAGTGGTTTTACTTTTATTTAATTAACATGAATATTATATAAATTGTGACAAATTAGTTTTACCTTGCGAGAGCATTCTCTAACTGAACTTAATCGTCAAACACTGTGTCCTTATATTGATTTTAGAAAACTTTTTATAGCATAAGTATAGTATTAGCATTATATAATTTCCCCCTACCCTTAAGTTTTCTAAAATCAATATAAGGACCCTCTGTTTGGCTATTCAGTTCAGTTTGAGAATGCCCTCGCAAGGCAAAACAAATTTATCACTATTTATATCAATTAAATGCAAGTAAAACCACTAAACAATCGTGTTACTATTATAAACGGTCGCACGATCGACGATTGTTTCGACTTCAAACATCGCCTCCTTTTGATAATTGATGAATTTAGTCATGTCATTTTATCATTGGGCTTTCTCGACTTATTTTTACATTCACACTGCTTTTTTATATCATTTTAACCATTCTTCCCTCACCCATTCGTTCAATTGTTGATTGTGAATCGCGATTTTAATCCAATTCACAATTACAGCAGTTCGTCGTTAGCGTCGGTGACTGTTTTTTAGACGTTCTTAATATGAATCAATTGAAAGGTTTTTAATTAATGTTTTAGTAAAGAGAGAGTTGTCTATGAAATTTTGTGAAACTTGTTTTAAGGAACCATACCTTCCCTTTTTAATGAGATTCCTACCCAGCAGAGGATCGAGTACAGGATCAACATTTTCGCCAATATTTTCAACGAGAACGGTTGAACCATTATTGAGAGCTTTTTCAATTGTGTCCAAGTATCCTTTGGATCCTAAACGGATTACCGTCAAAATATCGCCGTACTTCTGTTTTATCCACTTAACCCCTTGGAGCTGAGAAAATAAGAAGAAAAAAAACGCAAGATTTAATACAGTATGTACTAGGAGCTGAATGTACACAAGCAAAATGCGCACATCGAGTTTATACGTCATTTCTTGATTGGTGAAAAGTAACATGTGATGATATTTAAAACTGAATGGCATGTTGCATGTTTAGAAATAAATGGAAGCAGTTAGCTTTGCTTTGAGGATAAATAGTTAAGGTGGTAATTGATTTGGATCTTGGATATCCGTTTACCTTGTCTTCCTCGACCAACTTTTCGGAAGTCGTTGCAATCTCCATCTTTAGGGTTACGGTAGTGTTTATATTTAATTCAATGAATGTATTTCTAACATACAGATGTAAAATAATAAAACGCTTTATGCTTAACCACGGTATGGTTATTATAATTGTTGCCAACTAGTTTCGCTTCAATCCAAGCTACATCAGGGCAGTATAATAACTTGGAAATGTCTAACTACAAAGTGAGTGCTTTATATGAAAGTTTAAAGATGTTTCTTATTTATTATTGAACTCATTAAGAATATCCAAAATAAATCTTTATAACATCTGTCAAAACTGATCATATTTATAAACAATATGTATCTTTATAATATCACTGAGGAAGGACCGGTCGTCCGAAACATGTCTGATATATTTTTTTTTTTCAAAGTTAGTGTTGTATATACAAAGTATATAAAAAGAAAAAGACAAATAAAACATCTACAACACAAATTATGGCGAACATAGAAGAAATGGAGAAAAACTTTCAACACGGAGCTCTACGATCTATGCCAAGGCGTTAGCGTAATCAACTTTATTAAAATTAGCAGTTTGCTTTGGTTAGGGAATTTTTACTACATGGGGGATCTGGAGACCCCAAAATGAGGGTGTATTTTAACCACCCAAGATGGCGAAGAATTATAGGCAGTCCGAGACTGCGATTGTTTGATGGTGTCGTGGCAGACTATCGAGCCCTGGGGAACAAAGCTGGAAGGTGGCAGAGGAAGTCAGATTAAAATGGAGACGTTTTTTGGAAGATGTTATAGATTGATAGATATACTTACATTCTTATATAGATATGAATTAAAATATAAAGATGGATATTAATTTTAATCGGTCCAAAATCTTCAACAATACCTGGGGATCAATCATCAAAGGCCATCGATCAGAGTTAGATAAAATGGTGGCATTCTCTGTACTCATCCTATCAGATGGTAGACCTTCATTTTGCCACATGGCTATTTGTGTATCATCTGTCAGTAGTGACAATGGGTCGAGGTCTTCTGTTATGGGTAATGGTGGCTGAAACAATTGAAAACGGGGGATTTTATAAACAATCCGAACAGTAACAGAATAGATTTAGATCTCTGGTTAGAAGAGTCAAATAAAAATTTCCTGACGCATATATCTGATTTCTAGAATATACGTATACATTATCTAATATATAAAATGTTCAAACTCTGATATTAAAATAAGCAGGCGAAACTCTAACAAATAAACTAATCATGGTTTCTCGTTAATGGTATGGTTTTACATAAAAAAAATAGTCCCGAAACATTGATCAGCAATTTAAATGGAAAGGCGAAATCAGTTTTTTTATAGTACACTATTTCAGATCCCAAAAAAATCTTTCTGAGGAAACAGTGCGATGATTAGCAGTTATTGACTTTTAGTAATATGAAGTTAACAACTAACCTCTAGTGTCTTCAAATGAGTAAGCCACATCTTGTTGAGCAGATCCAGTCTATACTGCTTAGTGAAGCATCCCACATAAGAAATAAAGGCTGTAACTAGTAAAACATCGCCTGGAAGAGTTGTGCTTTGCTGCATGAAACTGAAATCAAATATAAGATTATATTATTGTACCACTTTAACAACAAATACATAGTTTGCCAAGTCAAAATTATTTAAGGCAATCTGCCATTTTAATAGTCAATAATCGTATCACATACCTGGAGACGGCTTCGGCCCATCTGACATTCTCACTGGCCAGCCCGCCTACGAGCCTATTGGCCAGAGCTATGGTACAGTTGGTGGCATCTGCCTCTTGCTGGCAACGCAGTTTCTCCAGGGTGGCTACCTCGAAGTCCGCTGTCAACTTGGCCAACTGCTCTTCAAGAGACTGTGGATAAAATATATTGTATTATTAAAAACTATCCACCATATTCTGCATTACCAATTTTATTTTGTCTTCTAAAGGTTTAACTAAGCCCGACAATGATTTCTTGGTCTAGGATTTCTGAACAACTGTGTTTCAGTACATTGTACATACAGTATTGTTATCAAATTGATGTTTATCTGGGTTGTAGGACCAAAAATCCATTAACGATTACTATCCTTGGTTACTTATAACTTAATACTTCTTGCAAGAAAACATTTGTTAAATAAATTAGTCTCTTTGCTTCTGACCAGTTGCGCATGCGATTTTATGAGAAAGATGAAGATGATAACTACAAGAAAAGAGTAAGACAAGTCATCTCTTTCTGCTAATATCATTCCTAAGCGGTCAAAACACAAAACATGAGAAGAAATTAAGAGCCTATTTGAATGACAGGACATTCGTTAGGGCCTACAGCAATTTTTAGTAAGTACTTACAGCAACTTTTGCCTTAATGACACGTAACTTCTCTGTGGCCGCAGCCAATTCTGCGTTGGCCTGGGCCAAGGCCTTTCTTTTAGGCTCCACATCACAGAACACTTCGTAGAATTTTATTATGTTGATGACCCAAGCACAAAGTCCAGCAGCCGCACCAGACTTGGATCTGATGAACTCTGAAAATATGTTTATATTGTATTGTACCAAAGCAGAACTATTGTATTATCAAGATTCTAAATGTATTTTTTGGTTCTTGGAAGTATAGTGTTATATGAATCCACCGTCGATGGATTCATACCACCATTGGTAGTTTTAAGAATTTCTTCCACCATAGCACCAATTCTAATACTTATCTATCATAGAAAATTACTTTACCTGGTTCAAACTCTGCATCTTTTAAATATGGAGCAATAGCTTTGATGACTTCTGGATGAATATTTTCTTTGTCATAATTTATAAGACATTCTAAGAAAGCATCTACTTTAGCCATGACAATCTGGAAGAAAGGAACATATAAACTTGTTTCACTGAGAAGAATAAATTAAATGATTTTTCTGTATTATTATTTTCCTAGAATATTTTTCATAGTATGTTGTTAGAACATTAATATATCAATGAATAATTTCATCATCATCAAGAAACCCTCCTTTCACCATCCTACAATATCCAATCTCAACAGCCAAGAAATACATTTCCAACATGTGGAGGGAGTAATAGCCTCTGGGCTGGTACTCCGAAGAAGATAATATCCAAGACAAGGATAATTACATGAGAATTTAAAATTTCGTAATAATAAATAATAATAATATGCTAACTTTTAAAGCGCCGTTTTTGTGATGTAATCACCTCAAGGGCGCATTAAGACGTGTTTTAAATCTAAAAATCTAAATGTGACCGTTTAAAAAGCGATCGGTTAAAAAGTATAGTAGAACAAAGTATAAATGTTTAAATTGGGTATGAAATATGAAAAAGATGGGTTTTTAATTTAGATCTGAAATCTGTCGGATTATTTATGCATCTGAGGTGTGAAGGGAGATTGTTCCAAGCTGATGGACCGGCTACCGCAAACGCTCGATCCCCGAAATTCGTACTGGGCTAATCTCAACTAATCTTCCTATTGCTGAGGAGTTCGCCGAGCGAAGTGTGGATTTCCTTGAATTTAGGCTGTTCGTTATACAGAGTTCAGATATATAACTTGGTGCCATTCCATGTAGCGCTTTGAAGACTGTCCAGCAGAGTTTATACTGGATTCTTTCTGGACTTTTAAGCCAGTGAAGTTCTTTGAGATGTTGTGTTATATGGGACTTTTTTGGAATGCCTTTAATGAGTCTTGCTGCTACATTGAACGCAGATTGAAGTTTGTGTATTTGTTTTTTTTGGAATGTTTGCATAAATTCCATTACAATAATCAAGTCGTGACACAACGAAGGAGTTTACAAGAGTTTTAAAAGTGTCATGGGGGATACTCCTTTTGGCGAAACTCGTACTGTGATATGTATATTTTAAACAAACACCTTGGCAGCTTTCCAGCTTCTATCTTTTGGAATTTTTCCCCCGGGCGCAAGTAGGACCATCACAGCAGCTGTGACATTAGTGACAGCACCGGGAGGCGAACCGAAAGATTTAAGTTCCGTGAGATTCGCCTTGTTAAGGGTGTTCAAGGCCTCTTGCGCAGCCAACAACGCTGGTTCTGCCTTAACCAAATCTTCTTCGCAGTCTTTCTGCTTTTTTGATACTTCCTCGGCTATGGTTCCTACTTTGGTTTCCTCTTCATCAGCTAAAATAACGGAAAAACATAATTATAACTACAGTATTAAAATAACCTTTCTAAGATAGTTCTATAAAATTACCATTGAAGAAAATTCAGTCATAGGTAAACGGAAAGCCTAATGAAGTCAATTTTCTTAAGAAAGACTTCTGTCCAACAATGGACAAATAATAATGTCTTATTTTTTATTTAATTAACTAACTAACTAACCATCACGCCGTCTCCCCGAAGGGGTAGGCGAAAGAATGGACTGTCACACTTGACTTTCCCGACATATTTCTCTCGCTTCCTCAACATTCATACATCGTATCATGCACGCGCGTCGATTTCTCTGACTCCTCACATGGCCGACATTCAATATTTGATTTATTTGATCGTGCCACGTTTTTCTCGGTCTTCCTCTATTTCTGGTTCCATTTACATCATTAACATATAATTTTTTTACCATTCTTTCTTCATTCATTCTTTCGATATGCCCAAACCATCTTAATGATCCTTTCATTATTTTGTTCATGACACCATCATTCGCACCGCATTCACTTCTTATATTTTCATTCGACACTCTATCATACACAGAGTATCCACACATTCGTCTAAGAGATCTCATTTCTACTGCATTTATTCTACTTTCATCCTTCTTTTGCCAGTTCCATGCTTCGCTTCCATACATAAGGGTCGGTAGAAGAACACTTATCACAATGTAGAAGTTTATTTATCTTTTAAAATATTTTTTTCAACAACGTACCTATAGCTTTTTCATTCTGAACTTTATCTGTTTCAATTCCAACTATTTCAATAAGAGCATCTGCTGCCTCATTCTTCTGTTGAAGCTCAATTTCCTGAACAGCCAGTTTAACTTTCAATGCTTCCACTTGCTGCGCAGTACTGTGGAGCTTCTCTAAACCATTCTCCAACCTGGTAACACAAAACAATCTGGTATAACTTGAAACACAATGATTAGGTTAGTTTCGTAAACTAATTATACCCTTAAATGGTTAAAGCCAATGTAAAGATTGTTCCGCGTTCTATATTGGCAAAACGTCACAAAATGTCAACATTAGAGTCAAAGAGCATCTCAAATGTTTAAATACAAATGTATTCTCTGAATTTGGCAATCACCTTATAGATACCGACCATTCATTCAAATTTAAAAAAATTAGTTCATAAAAATGGTATAGGTATTGAATTAAGTAATTTAGAAGCTTTAGAGATTAAAAAAGCCATAAACAGTTACCAAAACACTATCAACAACCAAATCAA
Organism: Lepidostoma basale; assembly: GCA_022606425.2. Lineage (NCBI taxonomy): Eukaryota > Metazoa > Arthropoda > Insecta > Trichoptera > Lepidostomatidae > Lepidostoma > Lepidostoma basale. The sequence goes on along the minus strand of JAHDVF020001203.1, from coordinate 301,694 downwards.
TTGATAAATAAATTAATAACTTATTAACTTATTTCCAGCAAAGCTAAATAATTCTTGAAATGGTTTTTTCCCGTCCATTTGTTGTGATTGGTTGCATTAGTAATTACCGCTACTTGACATGCCTTATCATCTCTTTGATATACTTTCACTCGCATTCCGGGCAATTTCTTAGAAATGTGCTATATCTGGAGGTAAAATTTTTTCAAATATACCTGTCCCTATTTATATACATACGTGTAAATCTGTGTCGTTGTTCTGTTGTTACGAAGCCCTGAAGAAGCTTGGGTACAAGCGAAACTAGTCGGCAATTAAAATAACCGCATAGTAGTGGAAAACAAAGTGCAGTGTTATTATTTTATTTTAAATTTAAATAATATATTTTTTAACAACACAACTAAAAATCAGTAAATTTATTTATAAAAATAAGCTTCATTTACCAAGCACCAAAGAGCTTTGAGTTAGTAGGAGCTGGACAAGAATTACCTTACAACTTTACCAGTCAGTTCCAATGACTTGTGATTCAATAACTTGGAATAGAGACTGATCTGCTCGAGGTAACTCTTGGGGGTAGTGTAGTTATAGCGACGGTCGTTGGACAAGTATGCTTTGGACATGGAGTTGACAGAAGTGTGAGCAAAGGCCATGAATTTGGCTACGGAATCCCGGAAAGCACCCTGAAATGAATATGAAACGACATTTATGAATGAAATTATGGGCTTTCTATTGAGGAGTCAAACAAAAAATATTTAGTATACAGCATTATGCCTGTTTTGATCACTTTATTTTTACAGTATTTTGCTGCTCAAGAAATATACATTAAGGATTAATTGTATCTCAATAAAGACGAATATGTAAATTATTTGGAAACAGAATATGGTGGTCGAGGCGTTTACAGGACTTATGATCTGTCATTGGTTAGGTTAAGCGATCGCTTTATGTAATACAACATTCCCCATTCCGCACTTCTTACGACCACCACGTCTGACAATTTATTTTTGAAAGATATACATTTTTGAAAGATATGCTACTATGTTGAGAAACATTTCACATATTTTAGTTCAATCTACACTAGCGCCATCCATAAAGATTAGATGTGAATATCGCCATCATTATCGCCATCCATTAATATTAGATGTGATTAGATGTGGAGATTAGATATGATGATAAATATAAATTATTTTACCCCTAATTAGACCCCTTGATATTCTACTTTACATGTTTCTAAAGACACAAGTTGGCATTTCTCATAAAATGTTTTATAAATTAAATAAACATATCTAAGGAATGAAACGAATAATAAATTCAGAAGAAATACATTGACATATTTATTTTTTAATTGTATTATTTTTGGTATATATTTTTGTACCTCTCCATGTAAAATATTATATTATAATTTAACGTAATCAGTTTCCTAACGACTAATTAAGTGTTTAAAAAGGTACTATCTAAAAACTTTTTTTTTTAATTTATCAAAATTTTAAACTAACTATATCATGAGTTTTTAAAATTTTAATAAAAAATTGTAATGAATTGAAATTTGTATTAAATTAATTGAATGATTTCGGATCACCGTGTATAAATAAGACTTACTGGTAGAACTTGCAGCTCTTGTAAGAAGCGAACCGACACGGATACCAGCGCCTCTTGCGGCCACTCGTGGAACCAGTTGACGGCCGTGCTGTTGGTGATGGCGGGAAACTTGCGGGACCTGACGCGCAGCGTGGAGCCAACGGGGGAGAAGCAGAGGACCACCTTGAGCTGCCGGCGGACGCGATCGATGAAGAATTTCCAGCAGTTTTCTCGTGTGTCCAATATCCCGGCACCCTTCACCTGGAACCGAAAAATATCTATTGTTATAATAACAACCCATTATTTAATAAGCGTGCCGAGAGTGCCAAATAATAACAGTCATTAAAAGAAACTAGATAGAAACAGATTCGGTGATGCAACTGAACGGTTGCAATGTTGAAAAGGTGGAAAAGTTCAGATACTTCGGCAGCATGCTTACAGACACCCTTGACCAAATGTAGAGTTGAAATGTCGGATTGAAGCAGCAAGAACAGCATTTACCAAAATGAAGTCACTCTCTTGCAATGACAATGTCAACTTAAAACTAAGACCGAGGATGTTAAGGTGTTATGTGTGGTCTGTTATGTTATATGGGTATGAGACATGGACATTAAAAGGAAATACAATGAACCGGTTAGAGGCATTTGAAATGTGGCTTCACCGAAAAATGTTCAGGGTCCCATGGATAGACAGAGTTACGAACACAGAAGTCCTGAATCGTGCAGGCGTAAATAGAGAGCTGCGGACATTGATCAAAGTCCGCAAGATTTCATATCTGGGTCACGTTCTACGAGGAGAAAAATATCGCCTGCTGAATCTAATTTTGAAGAGAAAAGTAGAGGGCCGCAGGGGGGCAGGGAGAAGGCAGAAGGGAATGGACGGGAATCGGAACTGTGGAGGAGCTATTCCGGACAGCGCAGGATAGGGAAGAGTTTACCAGAGTGATTGCCAACGTCGGGGGGACCTGACAGGGCACTTTAAGAAGAAGAAGAAAAGAAACTAATACGAGTGTATATACATACATTTAATTTGTTAAGATCCATCTTCATAGAAACGCATTCACTTGTTTTTTTTAATAATGAGAAAGGATGTCAACCAACCAAAACAAAAATAAATCATATTGTTGTATATACAAAGCATATTTCAACATTTTTCAAATATGATAACATTGATTTGATTTAAAGACTTAACGAATTCACTCCAATTTATGATAAAACTATAATAAGTCACTAAATAAATTATTTTTGATACACCACCAAGATAATATGTTGATATAACACCAAAAGATATTAATTTACGATCAAAATATGATAATATACTACCAAAATATGTTGATTTTCCACCAAAAGCTGTTGATATACCACCAAATGGTTTTAAAAAATATGCGTTCTCCATTGATAAAAAGTTTACCTCATTCCGGACTCCCGCTATAATGTTTTCCACTTCGTCATCAGGAAAGAGATCAGCCACCTCCCCCGACGCGAGCAGATCATTGATCAGCACCAGGAACTGTTCATTGGCCACCTGGGCGTCTGTCATCAGGAACATTATTCCGACGTTCTTTATACCAGTTTTCATATAAAGACCGGATAATTCATTCTGAAAACACATATCAGTTGGTGCGGTAGTTGAAGGGCATCATATAGCGATTGTAACCATGTAAGTATTTTATATAGTAAATCGGAATATGAATGATTATCTCACGCTAAGCATGAGAGAACATTTGGAACCTCAATTTTCTAATAAACCAGAGATCAATAATAAATTACTATTTAAACTGTTAAATTAAATAACTTTGTTTTATGCATCACACTTGTATTTCATTCTACGCGACAGCTGTTTCGTCAACCTATGTTGACATCATCAGGTGTTACAATAACATATCAATTAATTCATAATTTGACTCTATACTGTGCGTAATTGTTCCTTCTAATTACTGTTTTATCTTATTATTATTATGTTTTTCATCTTTAATATTTTCTCTTATAAACAGTAACTAACCGTTCTTTTAATTAAAATATTTAGGTACCTAACTCAATTTCAGCAAGAACTTCAAAATTATATCAAAGAAATTATTCAAATTAACATAGGAACACACAAAGGTTAGAAAAATCACGAAAATTTTTCATTTGATATATTATTGTAACACTTGATGATGTCAACATAGGTTGACGAAAAATTTATTTAATTTAACAGTTGAAAATGTTAAGGTATCATAGTGTTTCCGCCAAAACAATGCAATAAATTACTGTGATAGTTTTCGTACTAATCCAATATATAGTTGTTCGTATACTGTACACCTGTTGGTTGATTTCATGGTGCCCATGGATGATATTCATAACCAATCATCAATCAAAGAAAATTTGCATTGATTGTAATACTATTTAATAACTTGATTAGTTTACCTTGAGATCTGTGACTCCATATCCTTTTCTTAACTGAATTTGAAACACTTCAAGACTGGAGATAAACGCTGCCAGGCGTGACAAAGACTGCTTTCCAGACCCTCCTACTCCAACAAGGAGGGCACTTCCTCTTGGGCTCTCCAGAATACGATTAATCCTGTATAACAAATAAGCCATTTGATATCAATAAGACGAAAAAAATATATGATGTTAGAAACATCCAAAATGCAAACATTGGTTAAAGTTTACTTACCGACAAATATGCATCATGGCATCTTCAAAAAGTACTAAGTTCATAGCAGCCACTAAGTCATTGAAACTAACGAGAGCTTCTTGAAGAAGGTTGTTGAGTTGTTCCCATGTGCTAATGGGCATGTATTTAGGTTCACCGATACCACCAGCGAAATGGCAGAAAATGTTTGGCTTCTCAAAAACCACGCCTTCATCCACTTCCTTAAAATAAATCATACATTAAATAAGATACGATTTTTCAATAAAAAATATAGAGATGAATAATGTGGAATCAACATCATACCTCAAAGTTCTTTTTACAAATATCCACTTGCAGTTTTAAAAACGAATCTATATCCTTGTCATCAGTGAGCTTGTCACCATAAACTCGGTGTGTCTCATGTAACCACAGTCGAACCATGTCACTAGGAACATTCAAACAATCATTTGTGCTAAATAGAAGTCCCTAAAAACACAATGTTACCTCATAATTATTATAATTAGTTTGTAATATCGTATAATCCCTTTTTAGAAGTGCATTTGAGCAAATTGTTTAAGACCATGCCTGCGCCGATGAACTCAGGGGACAATTTCACGAGAAGATTATTCTACTATGCCGTTCGTCGCCCTGAACGCACGCGAAACTCTGTGAACTCCTTGCCTTGTCAATAATATTTATCATAGCTTTTTATATTAAATAATAGATATATTTTTCTATTTACAGCTAGTTATCCTTTAACTCTTATGCATTTAGAGCACCCAATTTTCTATTACAGTTATAAAATTATCCATATGCGTGAAAGAACTGGATGCTGTCATATGTTAAAACAATTAACTTTTGATGTATTAATTTGTGAAGAAATAAAAGCTGTAATAACATGTTTCGTTTACCTGGAAAACGTTAGATAGATCCCTTAAATTAAATATGTAATGGAACTTTATAGCTGTCGGCAAAAACACCTGACTGACTTTGTGGTGGAGGGCAATCGATGCAGCAACCACATTAGCTAGAAGAAAAAAAAGTATCATTTATACACACTTAATGGTAAGGAAGCAAGAAACTTTTAGTGAAACTATAACACCCAAACCCCGAGAAACTCGGCTAAATAAATCGGCTAAACATTATGGCCCTTTTTGAGGCAATCCCAACAATATACTGGCTTGCCATTAATACAAAAAAGAAAAATAATGGTAAGTATCAAATAACTAAAATAACGATCCTTACGTGCTAATTTTGTGATGACCTGCAGAAATCTTAATTCTGGATTGGCAAAGTGCTGGCTGAGGATTGAATGATAGATACTCGTCAAAGCTTCAGGTCCAGGGAAGCTGACTGCAAATACGCAGAAGTGCCTTTGGAGTCTCGGGTTGATTGTAAAGCTCCCCGAAGTGGGGTTCATGCAGGAGACATACTGGCAGTTGTGTATGTCTTTGAGTGCCAATCTAGCCCTGTCGTACCAATGGCTGTAGTCCAAGTGCTGCCTAATGATGGTATGCGGCTGCACGGTGCCGTATGCATCAACTTCTGGCATATTCATGTCATCTATGAAATAGACCAATGTCTTACTGCCCGGAGGACCGTAGTTTCTCCCGGCTTTCTTTTCGAGTGGTTTCTCCAAAACTTTTTGTAACATTTCAGAAGTAGTGTAGAAATTAAATGGCACATTTGCAACTGCATAGTTTTCTGAAAGACTAAGACAATAAAATATATATGATACATTTGCAATGGTGTAGTTTTCTGAAATACTAAGACAATAAAATATATATGATACATTTGCAATGGCGTAGCTTTCAGAAATAATAAGACAATAAAAGTTAGATGGTACATTTGAAGTGGTAGGGTCGATTGTAAATGATTTATATTATATTAGATAGATATATTATAACACCTTGAAACAGTAGTGAGATTCTGTAAGTTTCAACGCCTATGGTGGACTGTGCTACGCCATGTGGAAAGAATGCCAGAGGGTAGAACACCACAAATTATATCCAGATGGGTGCCTCGCAAAAAGAGACCAAGAGGCAGACCGAGGAAAAGATTGGGAGAAAATGAAAGGAGCTGGGGAATGGAGAAAGATGGCCAGAGACAGAAGTCAGTGAAGGACCGTTTTGGAGGAAGCCAAGTCCCACACCGGGATGTAGCGCCGATAAATGATGATGATATTATAACAGTGTAAAACGGTATACCTTGCCAATTTCTCATTCACGAGAACAGTTTTACCACATCCAGCATTACCCACCAGCATAACCGGGTGTTTTTTCTCCATCAAAAGATCCATGAAGAATCGAATTCGTATACATTCTGATGTTGGTACTAAGACGGCCTAGGGAATTCAAAATCTCATTACAAAAAGAGAAGATAATTACAGACAGCAGTAATGTATTCTTACTAGTAGAAAAATACAAAGAGATTATTATAATATGTTGTTTATGTGTTTACCTGTAATGGCATATCAGGATCCAATTCGAATTTCGGTAGCCTCTCTGTCCATGGAAGGAACTGTTTGGATTCAGTGTCAATGTAATAATCAAATACGGTACCGCCAGTGGGAAATTTGACGGACTTGAATTCATTTATCCACCATTTTGTAAATTCTAAAAAAAATCAATTAGCTATAGGTGCACGATCTTGGGTTTCATCAGTAACAATCATTTGTCAGTACTCACCATTACGATAGTCGATATTTTGCTCTTGAAACATTGCCGATCCAAAAGCCCACACACATGCAAACACGAAATACAGATCGTACCATTCCTTTGGGCAGTCCGCTGGTGTGTGTGCGGGTATCAATAGGCAATTCAAAAGCTGACAAAGCATTGCCACATGCGCCATTTCAGCAATCGGTGTTATCTTCTTGAACCTTATGCGAACATTTTCAAGGCACGAGGGAATGTACTTGTCGAATAGAATAACCAAATTCGATTTCTCAGTTGGTATCGTGCGTCTCTCGATCCAACTTGTAACGTAACTAAAATAATGAAACAACGATAAAATGAAGGTAACCTTATCTAGGAGAAAAAGAAGGCACACTGAATAGAAATGAAAAATATCTTACGGATTCCACCCTAAATCCTGAGGATTGATATACAATATTCCAGCACGAGAAACTGTAGCTGGAGTAGCAGTCCTCAAGTTGGATATCTCAAACAGTAATCTCATAGCAGGGGTTAGTGCTATCCTCTCATTGCTGGCTAAAGTCAACACTTTGTTATCATCCATCACTGTATTCAAAGATTCTATCCACATAGGATCAATGTCTCCATCCAGTACAATCCATTTTGGATTATCCCCAGTAAGGTTAGCCTGGTCTCTCATGATGACAGAAAAAAGTCCATCTTTCCATTCGCGAGTAGCTGGGTTGATAATTCCAAACAATTCATCGTTCGTGACGGCTTTGGGATTTAGATCATTGTACATTGGTTTCTTTTTTATATTTTGATATGTTCGAAAGAGAGTTTTCCATACTTGTGTTTTGCCTGTTCCTGCGTTACCAACAATGAACACAGAATGCCTGACTTCCAGTAACTCTTCAAGTTGTACTACTTTAAGAATAAAATTGTCTTCAGGTTGGAGAGCTAAATCTAAGGCGGCCTGTTTTACAGTTCTTTCAAAATCTAAATCTCTCTTCCTTGGAACTTCGAGTGCTGGGAAAAGATCACCAATCAATCCCATGAAGATTGGCATATCGTCAGTGACAACTTTTGGAATGTTGAAGTCACGAAGAGCTCTCATTAAAACCTCTTCTTCGGGTCTACCAGGATCACCGCGCTATGAAAAGATACAAAACAATTATACTAACTGCTACTTCAGTATTTCAATACGGATGCCACATTTGCTATTCAGACCATACGAACCTTTAAAGAACCAGCCACAACCAGTACAGACTTGATAGCTCTTAGTCCCCAATCGTAATGGTCTTGTTTCGACAGCAGCTCCTTACAAAGAGTATAAAGAGTGATGAATTTCCTCGCCAGCACTCGAGCATCCTGGAAACCTTCTGCTACCAACATAATTTCACAGATCAACTCGAAATCGGGCACAACCATCGCGCATGGTCTGAATAATGCTTTGAGATTTTCTGGGAGCTCTGTTCGACCGGCGTATCCAGGGTTCATGGTAATGAAAATACCGACAGAGGGAACCATTGCTATTTGCTCTCCCATGAAGTTGAACTGACTTTTCTTATCCCTAAAAAATAGTTAACATACAAGCAAATCAAAATATGGACAACTTGCTTAAAATTAATTTCCTTTTAAATTGGTTAGATGCAATAAGCATTGGAATTTTATAGAAATAAAATACTCATAAATCATACAAAAATAGATGGCGGATTTCGGATTCATGACCATTGGCTGGGCGAGAGCTCTAAATGCTAAGTTTTGACATATAAACCATTTACATCAAGAATTGGGGTACACAAGTAATCATTAATGCTACCTGACGTCACTGATAAACAATATTCAAATACTAGTGAAACATATATGAAACAACACAGAGCTCTACAATCTATAGATTTGTATACCAAGACGTCAGCGTGGTCAAGTTTATTAAGATTAAAAGACTGCACAGGCAAGGGCACTTGTACCGTATGGGGGAACTGGAGCTCCCCAAAAGAGTGCTATATGACAATCCAGTAGGGAAAAGAAGTGTCGGCAGGCCAAGACTGCGATGGTCGGATGGTGTCGTGACAGACTGTCGGGTCCTGGAGCAACAAGACTGGGAGGTGGCGGTCAGAGACAGGACGGGATGGAGACGTTTCTTGGAGGAGGCTAAGACCCACCAAGGGTTGTAGCGCCGGAGAAAAAGTGAAATATTATACAAAAAGGATATTTAATTTTATATTGATCATTAACAAAAGTGTGGTGACTAATATTAAAAGTTTTCGAAATATCTGTTCTTCAGATTTCTGATATGTTATACATTATCATAATTAGCTTCATATAGTCGCGAAAAAACGGGATGGGTAATGACTGCAGCAGGCAGCGTTCACTTGTCTATGTCCATCGTAGTCGATCTCCATAACATTTCATCCAAAATGCTGTAGTCGTCCATAGCTTAACTTAGCCAACGTGGGCTTGGTCTGCCTACACTTGAACTTAAATATTAAAAGATAAGTAATGTTATATATACCTAATAGCATCTTGGACCGATTTAACTTGAACAGCTACAACAGACAACACTTCAACAGAGATTCTATTGAATTCATCAAAACACCCCCAAGCACCAGTTTGAGCAAGACCTTTGTAAATGTTTCCACAAGACTAAAAGCCAACACTAATATTAACATTAATGGATAATTTAGTTTCTATACATCAAAGACTGGATTTTGAAGCCAATAGCTACCTTGTAATCCATTTGTTCGGAGCAGTTGAACACGTAAACCATTATCCCGAGAGCACGTCCCAGATCTTTAGTTGTTTCGGTTTTTCCTGTCCCGGCTGGTCCAGCGGGTCCTCCACCCATTATTAAATGCAGAGACTAAAATGCATTATTTTTTAAGTTAAATATATAAGTCTTTTTCTCTTCTATATAAGCCTTCACTTTGTGTTGTGGATTCACGTTTGAATAAATAGAATTGCACTTCGTATTTTTTACAAAACTTCACTTTTCTTTTAAAATGATATATGATAATGAATTAGAATGGCAAAATATGTCAATCCCATAAATTATAATAAAACTTATTCGTATTCATTAGAATCGCACTTTTTATTTTAACAACACTTTATTATTACATTCTTTTTAAAGACATGTTTCAGTTGTGACCCAACCTTTTTCGATATATAATTTTAATATTTGAATCGAAAAAGATTGATTCCCAACAAAAACATATCTGTAAAAAGAATGTATTAATAAAGTATTATAAATTGCAAATCTAAAAATTATGAATAAGTTTAAGTATAATTCATGGGAATGACATGTTTCGCCATTCTAATGCATTATCATACATCATTATTCAATGCCTTAGAAAGGCGAAACATGTCATTTCCATCAATAGTGATAAAACTTCTAGAAAATATACGTTTTCATTCGTATTCTTTATTTTATATGGATTTTTATATCAATGTTAAAGAAATAACAAATATGTGCAATTCTATTTATTCAAATAAATATGAAGCGATCGCTTGATTAAAAACTTTTCTACAAAGACTCAGAAAGTATTGTCATGAGTATTTTTCTTTAAAACTAACCAACTTACTTGGGTTAAAGTAATGTAACAGCGATCAGTTAATGGTGTTATAACGAGACGAGGTGTATTTCCAAGGTATTCATAACTATACATGAATTGAGCATCGCATATATTAGCAAAGCAATGTTTCTCGTTTTCATCCCACCTGAAACCACATAAAATTTTTGTGCTTTCATTATCTTGAAATCCGAAAGAAAAACTATTTTTATTTTTATTATTTAATAAATTTTTGTTTTCGAGAGAAAAACATAAAATGTTTTTTATTAAACAAATGTGACAAAACAATCGAATAATATTTAGGCAAAATATTTGGACACAAAACAGTTTTATAAAATGACACAACTTAATAAGAAATAATTTATTCCAGAAAGAATCCTAAATTCTTCGATGTCAGTAAGAAGACGCTCTTTCTAGTAGTGATATGGTAATATGTAATATATTATTTACGAATATTGCTACACAAACCCTAAAATTGTTGAACGTAACATGTAATAATAACAAACTCAGAGTTTGAAAATGCTTCCGCAAGGCGAAACAAATTTTTCACTCCTATTTATATAATTTATTATATATATTAAATCCAAGTAAAACCAATAGTGTTTACTTTTATAAATGAATAATGGAGTTTAACAACACGAGTATAAACCACATTATTGAGTTAGTAGCGTCAACCGGTTTCACTCTGTAGCGAGCTTCATCAGGGCACTCATACTGTTTGTTTGACAGAATAAAATGTTTCTTCTATATTCGCCATCACATTGTGTTGTGGATTCACATTCGAATAACTTTTTGGAAACATTAAAAAACACATTTTTTTTTCACTTTTCACAAACATGTTTCGGCAAACAAACTTCCCTTCTTATGTATATGAATTTTAACACTTAATTGATATTGAGCTATTACTTATTGATATAAGTATATATTCAAAGACTAGAATCTGTATTTAACTGTAATTACTCAATATCATTTAACTGTTAAAATTCATACACTGAAGAAGGGAAGTTTGTGTCCCGAAACATGTTTGTGAAATGTGCAAAAAATTGTTGTGAAAATACAATTTTTCCAAAAAGTTATTCAAAAGAATAAAATGTGTTAAAAAGGTGTTTAATTTTTTGGGACGTACGTACATGACGTACGCTGTAGAGACCCGGACCGACACTGTGCAAACCAATGGACTACTAAGAACATTGGAGATGAAGGTCCTAAGATCAATTGCTGGAAAAACTCTCCGAGATCGTGTCCGCAACGTAGACATAAGAAAAACTTGCGAAACAGGGGATATCGTTCAATGGAGTAGATCCAGAAGAAGATACTGGAGAGACCATGTAGCCCGAATGGATGGTGACAGACTTGCATATACAGTCGCTAATGAAATCCCCTCCGGACACCGCCCACCTGGAAGACCGCCTAAGAGATGAAAGGACAGCTGGATCTCATCATTTAACGAGACATGATTTCTGTGTCACAGATCGTCAGATCTATTAAAAGAAGAAGAAGAAGAAGAAAAAGATTTTTTATATAAAATATTACCTGTGTCGAAGTTGAGATTGCCATTGAAAAGCAGAAGCACATTCCACTTTGGCCTGGATCAGTTTCCCTACCACATCTCTCGAGTGCACATCAATGGTACATATAGTCATGATCTTTTGCCTGTCCTGTTTTGTGAGCTCTCCGATAAGCAGAGTGATTAGAGTACTCAGCTGATACACTTGTTTCTTGAAGTAGTCTTTGAGGGCGTTGTCGTACCCTTCTTCGAGTCTCGAAAAGGCGATGTTCACTTCGGTGGTCCACCAGATCTGCGTGCCGCAGAGTGACACTTGCGCCGGAAAGTCGAATAACCATTGTTCGCGCGGCTTTTCTTCATAACTCAAAGCCCCGTCGGCGAAATATTGCCTTATAGACTCTCTCATTTCATCTTGAAGTCTATTTAGCCACACTTCAACCTAAGTTAAGAAAAAATTAACGTTAACTTTATAGTCGTATGTTGCGATACTCATTAATTATACCATGTATAACAAATAAATATATAATATGTCAAACAAATGAAATACATAAATGTATAGTTGATTCACAAACCGAAGACCTATTGCTTATGTTTTAATATGGTGGTCTTTCTTGGAATTTGATTGGTTGCGTCCGCTTAGGTACGTCAAAGGTCAGTGTGTTCCGAGACGTAAGGCTGTGTGCACGCGTTTGGCTGCTCATATACTCGGCGATTCGAAAAATAATCGTTTTTCCAGAGTGTTTTTAAAACATTATTTCTTTTATTTATTAATCGCAAATTTACCATGTCAATAATATATGAGGAAAAGGAAAAGCACTTTCGGGTCAGTTTAAAAACATAAAATAGAAAAAAAAAAACAACTAGTAATAATCTTAGAGAAAAACACCTGCAAGAATCAAATATTCTAATTGAAACCAATAAGGGAAAAAATATCATTACTAATATTAGTCTCATCCTTTGTCGCTTTTCCAATAAAAAATCTATAAACAAATAATAATTTTTATTATCATTACAAATAAGCCGATAGCATTTTTGTTGATATGTAAATATTAAAAATAACAAGTAAATTTATTCAATGTTTGAATATATGATTGAAACATTTTTTGGTTTCCAATCATCAAAAAATAAAATAAAAATATTGTCCATATTTTTTGTAATTGTATTTTTTTGTATAATGTGTATTTTTTGTGTTGTGTTTGTGGGCTTATTTTAAATGCTACTTACAGCTCCATAACAATCACAAACTCGAAAGAAAGCAACGTATTCACCATCTTTAGCTATCATACCGTCTGCTGAGCGTTCGTTGTTGGGCCCTATTTCCGGTTTAAATTTCAACTTTGCCATGGAATCAAACAGCTTGGTTAAATGCCTAAAAAATAACGCATACATTTTAACGAAAAAATATTTAATTACGTAATGGAATTTTTAAATTAAAAAAAACTGAAAGGCAAATCAAAATGTAAAATTGTGAATTTTATATGAATTAAAACAATTTTTTTTCCGTTGTTGACTATCTGGACATATAATATTTCAAGGGAATTAAGTCTTCGTCGTAGAAAGAACATAATAAAATTTAAAATCAGTGTTTTAATTCATAAAAAAATCATTATTTGCCTTAAGTTTATAAGAAAACAACAATGTTTTTTTTTTACATTATAAGCAATATTTTTAAATTTCTTCTGTGTACTTTGTGTTGTATAAATAAATTTAACGTCAAGTCCAATCTTTGATTTATTTCCTTTGTTATAAGTTACCTAAACCTGAACCCCAATAAGAACATTAAATTATTATTTTAAAATTTATATTGATTCATAATATTTGTTACGACAAAGGCATAAACGTTCCAAAATAAATATTTATATCACCTGTCAAAACTGATCATATTTGTAAACATTTTTATAATATTTAATATATTTATTTATTTATTTATTCAGTAAGGGCAGCATACCTACAGCGATATCAATATAATAATTAAGGAACATTAAGAAAAATAATAAATAAAGTCAATTACATGCTACCACAAATACAATAAACAGTTAATTGAATTTAAGCTAAGGCATGGTCAAACAAAATGATATTAAACATAATAATACTAGTAGAAATAAAAACAAAATGAAAAGTAAAAATAGTATCTGTATAATATCACTTTATACAGATACTATTTTTACTTTTAATTTGGACCGAATTATCCGAAACATGTCTGATATTTAATTATAATTTTTTTAAAGTTAGTGTTTTATATACAAAGTATATAAAAAAGAAAAAGACAAATAATATTTTTTAAATTTAAACTATACCACAAAAAATGTTTAATCTTCATATATATCCGAAAACAATAAAGTAATTAAAACCCGGCAAACAAAATGGAGACATTATTTGTGGAGTCTTTTAAAATATACACATTTTTGAGATGCGCGTTCAGAATTAAATCAACTGACCTGCATACTAGTTCTGGCTGATTGGCATTCGACAGAACGTCTAAAAGATCCGCAGAGGAAACGAAATAAAACCTCGGAAAAGCCAATCTTTTAGTTTCAAGATACTCTGCCAAAGCCTTTTCACAAAGAGTGAGTTCCTTTTGTAACGAATCTAACTGCTGGACCAATCCGTCTTTGTTAGTTCCCTGAACAACGTTTGGTGTTTTAGACATCTCTGTCGTCATCACCTATAAAATATATACCATATATTAGTAAGTTAACTGCACACTACTGAATTTATATTATTGAATGAATTAATGAATATAATGTAATCAATTACTTTAAATTCAGTGTCAATTCGGTCGAACCGATCGGAATCATCTGGCAATTGTTTTCTAATATCTTCTGAGCTCATGAATATGCTCTCGAGATGCGTCCACGTACGTTGGACTTCGAACCATATGGTAATAACTTGATCTGCAATGCACAGTTTGTTCTGCCATTCTGACACCTCTGTCAAGAAGTGGGCGATAAATTTGGAAGTTATCAAATTTTGCAGTTGCACCTGAAACATTTGAATTAATAATGATATCAAGTTTTACTACCAACCGGAGTTTCATCAGGATTATAATACTGCCGCGCTTACGATAAACGCATCAACTAAGGTTTTTGTCGAAATTGAGTTATTACATTGTCTGGTATCAGGAAAACGAGATCCACATATTTTTCAAAGTGACATTTCATGATTTCTTTATTTTCTCGGTTTTTCAGTTTCCATAAACGCATTAACTAAGACTTCGAGTGCAGTTTTACTTATCAAAAACGCACTAGCTGTAGTTAGTACAGACTTGTTTTCTAGCATTCAATACCTTCTTAGCCACAAAATGCACCATGTTTGAGTTAGTATATTTATTGCTGGCAATCTCTATGGTTATTATTGGCGGCGTGCTTAGATTAGAAGCATCAACTTGAGATAATGCGCTTATTATAAGGAAAAAATATCATGTTCTGCATTGCCACATAAATTAGATCGCACTAGTTTTACAAGATAAAGCTATTTTCCTTAACATAAATGCATTATGTGATGTAGTTATGCACTTATCATATGTATTGTTGAAGAATTGAGGTATAAGCTAAATAAAATACATTAAATTGATTTACTAAGCATAAATGCATCAAGTAGGGTAGTTGATGCGTTTATGACTAGTTATTATGGCCTAAAAGTATAAGAGGCTGCTAGCGATGAGTCATTTTTTTAATTATATTTACACTTTATTTCATTTTTATATATGTTTGTATTTTTTGTATTTTTAACCCTTTTCTCTTTCTTTTGGGTACAACTTTCATGTTGATATCTTATACAAGCAAAATAAAAATAAAAACTTTAAACGCGTTTTTCTCGAAAAGCGTCAAACCCTAGTTAATGCGTTTATCTTAAGTGCGGCAGAATACGAAATGTATTATTATGTTTATTGTTTCTTGAACAAAAATGTAATACATCACATAAAATATCTAATACGAAACAAAACATCTGTTTTCTAGAAGTTTACATATTTCCCTTATTAAAGCATTATCAAATGATTCTCGTACATGCCCCTGTTTTGTGCCGTTCTAAACAGTGCCTCGACTGTTCTTATCCCCATTCAATCACGTTTTCGGAGCTAAGAGATCTGTCTTCTCCACATATCTCGACGACACTCTTTTTTTTGCCCTTTATGAGTAGGTCCAGCAGCTCATACTTATCTGCTCTAAGCACATGCCCCAGGTAGGACACCTTCCGGACCTTGATGTCAGTTAGAAATTATCTATCAACTCTTGCTATTTGTAGCACACTAACATTGCTGACCATATCAGTCCATGAAATGCGAAACAGATATAAGAAACAATATTTATACTAACGTACCTGATTTTCTTCAAGTGTTTCAATCAATTCTTCACTGGTCCTCAGTAGAATCGAACCGGTCCTTCCGTGAATTTCTTGTTCAAACTCCATGTTGCTCCAGGTCGAATTAAGATCTCTCAAAACTTTCTCCATGGACATTTCCTTCACAGCTTTATCTACAATGTTTTTCACTTCCTCCTCACACTCGTGCAGGTTCAGGGCGAGCAAGTCTGCGAGAGTGGTACTTGTGTCCATAACAATACGCACCTAGGACGATTGGTCAAATCAAACAAAGTTGTCTATGGTTTGAAGAATGATACAATATGCTTTGGATATATCTGGTGTTTAAATATAAAAAATGGTTAAATCAGAACATCGCCCTAAACTAAGTAGTTCAATGGCACAAAGCATGACCAAATTCACTATTTTTTATCATCAATTTACAAACTGTATATTTTAAAAACACCCCCTACTCAATACTATGTTTCTAGATTTATATTTATATTTATCTAGACTTAAAACAACAACAAACCCTCACGCCGTTTCACCGATAGGATAGGCAGAGAGAATGGACGGCCATGCTACTCTATACTGACATACCTCTCTAGCTTCCTCCACATTCATACAAACTCCGACATTTGTATTACTGTATTTTTCGGACCATAAGACGCACTGTTTACTCTGAAAATTTAACATAAAATTGGAGTACGTCTTATGGTCCGATGCGTCTTATTGTCCGCAAAATACGGTATTATCTCGTGTCTCTTATATCATTATTTTGTTTAAAAATTCAAGATAATTCATGTTCTCTCATTTCATTATCAAATAAGTTGATCATTGTTAAAATTCACAAAATAGTGTATCAATGAATTCAAGTCCGTTAAATTTCGCAATGGCGATACAGTATTTGATTACTACAAGTAATCGGGATTATTATTACCAAATGACAACAACAACAACAACAAAACCATCACGCCGTTTCCCCGTAGGGGTAGGCAGAGAGAATGGACTGCCACACTACTCTATCCTGGCACACCTCTTTGAATTCCTCCACATTCATACAGTGAATTCTTCCGACTTCTAACATGACCAACCTTTAAAATTTGATTAATTTGGTCATGCCATGTTTTCCTCGGTCATTAACATCATAAACGTATACTTTCTTAACCATTCTTTCTCCATCCATGTTCTCCATATGTCCGAACCAACGCAGCGATCATTTCATAATTTTGTTCATAATAATTTCTTCATCTCTACATTCCTATCTAATATCAGCATTTGAGATTCTGTCTTATATCGTTCTACCACACATACGTCTTAAGGACCTCATTACTACCGCATTTATTCTGCTCTCATCCTTCTTCTGCCAATTCCATGCTTCGCTTTCATACATTAGGGTTGGGACCAGAACTCCATTGTGAACGACCGTTTTCGCTTTCATTGATAAATTCTTGTTTCCAATAACTTATTTTAAGGCTCCATTCACTTTGTTACCCGCACCAACCCTTCTTTAGACGTCACTATACGTTCGGCCATCCGCTGTGAACATGCTACCTAATTATACAAATTCACTCACCTGCTTCAAATTCTCTTTGTTCACACTTATGTTACAAACTGTCATTTGCTCTAAATGACACAAGGAATAAAAATAAAAACGTATTTATAAAAATCTCAAATTTAGCGGAATCTTTCGCTGTAGCTAATAAATCTGACAGTTCCCCAGATATATCCAAAGATAACAAATAATATGTACACAAGAGTGCAATGAGGTGTGAGTACAGTACTTACAACGAGTTCAGGCGGCAATTCGGCTAAACTCTGTGGATCAGAACAAAAACACATGACATGGTTTATTTACATGAATTATTATCATAACATCCAGATGAATTTTCACAATGAGAAATGATACGGTGAAAGATTCTGCAGTATTTACATGACATATAATACATACATACAAACATGCAGAGCTAAGCTCAGATAAGATTTATATTTTTAATTTTTTATGGATAAAATGTCCATTTTGCAAAAGTTTTATTTTATGGAAGTTGAATGTTTCTCTTTTCTAATAAGGAAAGGGGACGACAGGTGGTCGACTATAATTCTGAAATAGAAGCCTCGGAACAAAAGAAGAGGAATTAGAAGATAAAAAAAACGTTGGACAGATGAGACGACCAACTTGCAGGTGGCAACAGATAGCCAAAGATATAAAATGTTGGAAGAGTTTAGAAGGCTTAAAAACATGTATCCTCCCCGTGATCACCTATTCTGGCCCGACAACCTTTACGCTAACTGCCAATACGGTACATAAACTAAAATGTGCGCAAAGGTCCATGGAAAGACAAATGTTAGGCGTATGTCTAAAAGACAAAATAAGACGCCGAACAAAAGTCATAGGCACAATCGACCTTGTCGCTAAGCAGAAATGGCAGTGAACAGGTCATGTCGCCAGACAGGGAACATAGCGATGGGCACCCAGAGTCCTCAAATGGAGACCATGGGATAGAAGAAGAGGAGTGGGCTGACCCCAAAAAAGATGGGCCGACGAAATTATCCCTGCCGTGGGTAGAATGTGGCAAAGAAAAGCCCAAGATAGAGTGGAGTGGAAGAAAATGGAGAAGGCCTATATCCAGCAGTGGAGAGATGGCTGAGGAAGAAGAAGAAGAATAAGAGGTTTGCATCCAGCAGTGGAGTAAAATTGTCCAAAAACAAGAAGAAGAAGAATAGGGCACGACATGGGAAATTGATTACGGGGTGGGATTTTGCAGGATTTTACGAGTAGTATCCCCTAAGAATCGTCCATAGTCAAAGTAAGAAAGCGCAGTAGCCACCCAATTTCTATAAAATAGCCTTAAAAATTTTACCACCAATTTCGCCACTACTATCAATATCTAAGTGGATGAGCGGATAGTTTGCCTTCTCTATTTCGCTGACCGAATGGTCTCCGGTTCAAATCTGCGTCATGCGATTTTTTAGCAACGGTAAAACGTTCAAATACTTATTTCTAGAAATTGGATGGCTGTTGCGCTTTTTTACTTTGACCACGGACGACTCTTAGCGGGTACTGCGATCCCGCAAAATCCCATCCCGAAATCAATTTTCTATGACGTGGGTGGCCTCCTCTTGTAAGCTGTTACCAGTAAGTGGGATTAATGCCCTAAGCAAAGCGAAACATACGTCTCCCATAAAATGTATTAAAACTAATAGAAACAATACATTATTACCAATATTAAAAATATAAAAAGCAGTCTTAGATCAGTATTAATGAAAGATTATTTTAAAGTTAACTCACTATTTGGCAAAACAATATAAAATCTATTTTTTTAAAGTTATAGAACATCAAATGATAGTTTCTTTTTTAATAACGTTTTTAAATAATTCGTTTTAGTTTACGTTTCCCTTCACATAATTTAAATATGTTAATTCATGGCAAATTTTTATTTCACACAACGGCTATTTCACCAGTACATACGAGTATGTTTGCATCTTCAGGTTAGTCGAAATTTTTTATACATATTTACAGCAATTTAAATTGGATTTTTTAACATTCAAATACTTACTGTAATGAAATTATTTGCTAACAATCAGAGGAAAAATATACATTAATGGTTTGTGATTTGGCATAAAAACCTTGTCATGAATTTATTATACATTTAAATAAAAAGGGATAAATCAAGACACAAGTATCATAATCTTCTGGAATAAGCGAAGTGTCTTTTTGGTGTATCCATTATTGTACATTGCACATTTAGTGTCACGAAAGCCATACAGCATAGGTTGGCAACTTTATTTTAAAGCAATCTTTTTATGAAGGAATCGTTTATGAAGATAATCGATAATCATTTGGTTTAGCTGAAACAAATTAATTGATTCTTGGTTCCTGGGTGAAACGGTTATCAGTGATTACATCTATTATATAATCAATATTTTAGAGGTCATTAATAAACCATAATTAAGTTGTTACGATCTACATAACATATCCAGAAAGAAAAAACACATAGCGAAAGAATCCACCTTAGAACCAAGAAGCAAGTGAAGAAGAAACTAAACAAAAATGTTAAATTTGATAAAAAAAATACTTTAAAATTTGCACTCAATGGGCATATATTAATAAAAATTAAAAAAATCAAATATGTATTTTAAACTTGAGGTGATAACACTCTGAAATTCCATAATTACATTTTTTATGAATTAAAACACTGATTTGTACACTTCAGCCATTATTTTTGTCAGACATGTTTCCAATATAATATGCCTTCATCTTCAGGAGAACAATAAAAATTGAGAAAAAAATAAACAATGTGAAATTATAATACTTTTTATTCTTCTTAAACTTGTTAGAGGCCCCTAGAGCCTGGATTCCCAGCTGTCTTTGCATCCCTTGGGGGGTCTTCCAGGCATCCTTCTTCGCTCTGGTTTCCCATGTAGGGCCAGATAATAAGACAAAATACAATCGGCAAAAATAAGTAATGATTGAAATTAACATATTTTTCTCTTATTATTTCCTTCCCTCTCTGTTCTATCTTATTTCAGTTCGGTTTATATGGTTCCCTTGATAGTGTATAAAATAGTGTTTTAATTCGTAAATAGTCAATGTATTCTTTATTAACAAGTCTAAATGTTTTATTTTTTAATTTTCAATCTCTTATCACAGTTGCCTTCCTATGCTAAAAAAATAGCATTCTATAACCATATTAACATCGACACAAAAGTCTACACCAACGGACATTCATTACATACAATTTCTTTGGGTCATCATTCAACTTTATTATCTATACATCTTCCAAAAATTTGTCGGACGTGGTGGTCGTAAAAAGGGAGGAATGGGGAATGTTGTTAACATAAAGAGGTCGCTTGACCCAACTAATGACAGGTCATAAGTCCTGTAAGCGCCTCGACCACCATATTCTGTTTCCAAAAAAACATTTACATCTTCGTCTCTATTGAGATACAATTAATCCTTAAACTTTACTATCGTTAAACAATCATGAAACATGTTCATTCCACAATATGTTTACTATATGAATTGACACCTTATGCAATTGCGTCTCTCCATTTTAAAGTAGGCGAATGAAAGAACCTTTTAAGGCAATATTGATGATAAATGTAGAAAGCAACGGGAAACTAACATTTTTTTGTTTGTTGAACAACAATGATGAAAAAATATATAATTAAATACGTCTGTTTTCTAGAAGTTTTATTATAATTTATGTGAATGACATGATTCGCCTGCCTATGACATTAACAAATGTGATCTTCATTTCATAATACCTTAGACAGGTGAGGCAGAGAGACAATATTATTCGTAAAGAAAACTTTATTCTGGTTTAAAATAAATTAATCAAATAATTAAGATCATCAATATGGAATGAATGTACGTCTAGGACTAATGCTGTACAAACACCAAACACCGAAACAATTATTTTTGTGGCCATACGTTTTACCAGTTACCTTTGTACTCTTCATCAGCTGATCCCAATGGCGCTCTCTGATGGCGGGATTCTGTAACTCACCCACGGCTCTCAATGACGTCAGCATATTCTTAACGGTAGCTTCCAAATTGACGTAAGCATCCCAGCTGCAAAAGTCAACTTGAAATCAAAGAATGTTTAACAAAATTCTTTTAAAAGGTGTGCAGGAGCTTTTTTGGCGCATTTTGTGGCCCATTCATGTGATCAACCTTTCTTTCTTCTCACGGTATCATTTTAGTTTTTATTAATTATATAGTTATTTACAAAACCAAAAGGTATTACATATGGAAAACATCTAACTCCTAAAGAATAAACTTAAGCCGACATCAATTGTTTTTTGCTCCGCTACGCAGAACCTACCTCCCTTTGGTGATGCCAGCATGAAGAGCAATTCGAACGTTGAATTTAATCGTCTCGGATTTGGATATTTTTCAATTTGGATCAATTGTGTAAAGAGTACTGCCTCACTGACGTCGACATATTTTGGATCCTTCTAAAATGTTATTTCTTAGTTTCAAATCGATATTGTATTTTTGTTTATTGTTTTGTATCCAAACGAGACCTCTTAATGTCATTCGTTTGTTATGTCTCATTTATGTATAATTAAAATTAATATATAAGCGAAAATCTAAATTTTCTCAACATCTTTAGCTTGTATACACGATTAAATTTGGTTAAAAAAAACTAACTAACCATCACGCCGTCTCCCCGAAAGGGTAGGCAGAAAGAATGGACTGCCACACTTTAATCAATGCGGCACTCCATCCTTCTCTTTTTTTACCCTGCGAGAGACGCGGTGTGATGGGTTGCAAACCTCATCGCCTCCAATAGGCATCTCCCGCGCACACTTCGATCGTTCAACGTCTACATAATAAATCTAAAATAAATTATTTAAAATATTTTGTAAATTTGGTTCAAAATTCAAATAAAACCTTTCCATCTATGTTAGCCACGCTTTGTGTTGTAGATGTTTAATTTGTCTTTTTATTTTTTTACATACTTAAAATTTTATAACATCTGTCTATGTAATTTTAATAGTGTTGTATATACAAAGTAAATAAAAAAAGAAAAAGACAAACAAATAAAATCTGTTTAGAAATACCCAGGCACTTTATACAAATTTGTAAACTTATACAATTATGGCATAATCAAACCTACTAGTAATAAGAACGATAATATCGTAGCGTTGATGTTATGTAGATTGCCCGGTATTGGGAGTAAAATCGTTTCATCTTAATATTTCGCACGCTTAATAGAACACGGCTTAACTAAAAAAAAAAGTTTGGCTCAATCTGACATGAGTCGGTGTTTTAACAAAAACAGTCGAAAAACACGTACGAATGGATAGCGTTAACATTGTGAACGATTATCGTACGTACGAATGGATAACGTTAACATTGTGAAAAATAGATGGATAGCGTTAACACAAGCCTCTGTCTAATGTTAACTCAATTATGATCTTAACCGTAATCGGTCAGTTTACTATTAAGCGTGCGATTTGGTAAAATAACTTTACCTACCTGCGCATTTCCTTATCCATTGCCCTTATTTCCTTAGCGAATTTCTTACATTCAATATCCATATTTTCTACATCTATTTTCCTCCAAGGTGTAGTTTTCCAATCTTCAATGCTGGCTTTTACTATGTGGGCATAATCCCACAGTTGCTGTTATAAAAAAATGATCCATTAGCTAGCGTATCTTAAGCAATTTATATGCCATTTTTGTGAAATTTGTATTTTTTAAATATACATAAACGTTAATAAGGAGCGATTTTTTATAAATAGATTCGAACTCGGTTATTACGATCACGGAAATATAGAAATCTCGGATATAACGAGGAAACTTTTGATGAAATTTTATTTTATGTTTTTCTCCATGTATTTATTAACTTTTATAACAAGTAATTATTAATATACCAAAAAAAATATCGTTATTTTTTTTATAACAATTACTGTGTCCATCGTTTACAACATTTTTTTTGCGTAATTTAATGGGCTGAGTGCTGTGGGAGGAAATTTTAGAACAATGAAAGTGTAAACAATGAACCAAGCAATAAATTAAAAATTATAAGAAATGTGCGTTAATAGAAAAATGCAATATGTGTAACGGGTGAGTATATAAATTTTAAATGTGTATTTGTGTTTGTAGTTATAAATTGCAACATTTTGTGTTATGTGATCGCTATAGATACTTCATTTCTTCATGTAATGGGTAGTTACCTATCATTGTAAGAATTTAAAAATATATATTCTCTGATATAACGAGTAACGCTTATAACGAATTCAGTCGGCCTCATCCTCGTTATAACCAAGTTTGACTGTATTTAATAAATAAATAAAATTATTCAAAAGTGACAATTATATGCAACCACATACATATTTATATTACATAAGTGTTTTTTTTTAAATAATTTATATAACGTTAACGAATTCAAAATTAAATTAAAAATAAAATAAAAAAACACGACAACATCTAAATTCTTAATAGTTGCATAGATTGCAATGACATAATGATATAAAGAAATTTAAACGTGTTCTAACCAAATATATAAAGGGGTCAACCATAGACGTAGAAAGTGTTTTTCTTTTAGATTTAGAAGAGTTTTCCTATCTATCCTAGTATGTAAATTTATTATCACAACTTTCCTAGCATTCAATTTTAATTATATCATCATGTTGCGATAATTCTCTTGCCAATGTTAGCATAATATTACTAACAAATGTGAAAAAAACCGCCATGTTACTAACAATTCCACTAACATGCTATTTTATGTAGTTGTCACTATACAGGCCATGCCTAGTGTGACAACTACAGTCCATAAACCTTTTTTTATCAAATTAATGTACTCGTATATCAGGTAAAAGTTAAATAAAAATAAAAAAGATTGTAATTTCAAGTATTTTCAAGTTTTGCATTTACATTTATTTTATGTTCAACACAATTTTTAAATAAATAAATGAATGAGATCATTGTTTTTGTGAATACCTACTATAAAAAAAATAAAAATAAACAATTATAAAATATAATCACCTTCAGTAAGCGAAGTTCCTTCCGACACTGTTTTAGAAGCTTAAATTCTGGAACATTAACTTCAAACAAGGAACCAGAATCTTGTATGCCAGACATGTCATTTTCACGGAGTAAAATCTCTTTATCTGTTCGGTCCATGAGTTGGTATGGGTCCGGACATTCGAACTTGAAGAACTAAAATTAAAAGTATTCTGATTACCTTTACATTAAGGTACTTATATACTCAAGTTAAGCAACTAGCAAATAAACGATGATATTAAAATGTAAAAATTTGAGTAACATATTCCTCACTACTAAGACATGTGTTGCCCTAGTAAAGTGAAACATGTTTCTCTTTTACAATATCACAAAACTTTCAGAACACGTCCATTTTTATAAATATTATATACCGTTTTGGCCGAAGCACTATGATACTTCAGCGTTATTAAATATTTAAATTTGAAATACTGTTATTATACGTATCACAATCTCATAAAAATAAATTGTGATAAAAACAAAGTGTTCAAAATTATAACATTAAATGGATGATAAAAATATCTAAGTCACATGTTTTGTCAAACCACGATCATAAGAAAATATTACAGTGCTGGTGATCGGATAAATACTTGTTTTGGACACGTAATTATTAATGGTGAAATAATAAAAAAAAATGTTGAAGGTTATGTGAAAAAAGTTAGAAATATAAATATTTAGATACTCAGGAAATCGAAAAAAAGCTCGTCTTCTGATTCAAGTGACTTGGGTTCAAGGTTGGATAATACCCAATTCCTTCTTCATAATAAAGAGTTGTTATTTTCTGCTCATATTGGAAATTATATAAAAATTCTGATAGAAATTCAAGTGGTCATTTTCTCTTTCTTCTGTATTTTTTAAATTTAACTAAACTTTACTCTTAACTATCGTGTCGTTTCTCCGAAGGGGTAGGCTAAAAAAAAAGTATTTTGACATACTCTATTCTGCCATACCTCTCGAACTTTCTCAACATTCATACATCGTAACGCGATCATCTCTTAGAAATTGGTTGATTTGGTCAAGCCATATTTTTTTCGGTTGTCCTAGGCTTTTATTTACATTCACATACTTGTATACAGTTTGATTTAAATACAAACCTCATATTTCTTGAAAATGTCTCTGTATAAAATAATGTGAACATCGAAATCCCCAATTTTCTTTCTAATACACGAAACTTCTGATGCTTGAAGAGGGGCGACTTGTTGTTTTACAGTCACAGCCAACTTTTTAGTGTTATTCCATTGTTCTGGTAATTCCTGAAAAATATTAATATTAAAATATAAAAAACCGTTAAAGTTCTTAGCAGCAGTGGCAGTACTCCCATAGAAGCCCAGAAAACCGGCGTGCATAAGAAATAAATTTTGAATCAAAATCTCTTCTGGCTTACAGGGGTTCAGCTCTTGTAGCTATTCCTCTTACGTCTGATGGGAACATTGTTGGAAGGTGATTTGGTGGGTTGTTGGTTTATGCGGGGGCATGATTACTTAGATTTGGGGGTTTTGATTCAAAATTTCTTACGCAAGCCGGGCTTCTGGGCTTCTGTGGGAGTACCGTCATTGCTTAGAAGGAGTTATAATCTACTTTTTATATTTGTTTGTTACCTGCAGCAATACATTAACTTCTTCGGGAATATCCATGTCGTAAAATTTTAGGAGTTCGATGGTATCCGTCAGGGGTCCAAACATTTCGTCTGTGGTAACACCGCGATCCTTCACGTTCATCAAATACCCCATCACACTGACCAGGGTCTGGTAATCACCTTCCGTAGCGACCTAATAAGTGAAATATTAAATGATATCACACTTTGTAATTAACAATTAATTTGATAGAGAAGCAATGAAACTAAAAATCACTTATAAATCAATACAAATGAAAACGTCTATTTTACAGCGAAACATACATACTGTTACAGAAAATACGGAAAAACACGTATCTTGGAATCAGTCAATTAAACATCAACATGATGGAGACTGCTACTATTCCCGAAATGCCTGATATGTCCTCATTTCTGATTCTGTCCAGAAAACTACTCATGGCTCTGTCTAATACTCTCTGTATGATTCTCAGCTTGTTGGCACTTTGTGACATTGTGACTGTCTCAATGCCACGAGTGAACACTGGCAGAAGGCAGGCTTTTCAATATACTGATAGGCTCAAGATAAATATTCACATAAATTCATTTTCTTGATATTAGGTTCAAAAAATCTTCAAATGAAATGCTTTAAATAACGCCTCAAACTCATCTAAGTTGATAATGTGGTTGTTAGGCTACAGAATTATGGAGAGTAAGAAATTAATTACCTGCAATAGCCCCTCATCGGCTTCCCTAATAAACGAAGCAAGATCGGATAGGCTCGAGGTAACGTTGCATACAAGATGCTCTTTATACATGTTGCCCCATTTCCTGACAGTATTGAGGAGGGCTTGGCGAAATGGGCGAACATCCACCTGTAATAAAACAAAAGTATAAAAAAAAATATTCTTCTTCTTCTTTTAATAGATCTAATGATATATGTGGCATATAAAATTATGTCTCCTGGGATGATGAGGTGCAGCTGTCCCTCCATCTCTTAAGTAGTTTTTCAGTTGGATGGCATCTGGAGGGGATTTCGTAACCATTTTATTCACATTTTAAATATTCCGTGACATCATCATTCTCATTTGTATTGCCAACCTTTTAATGTCAGGCTGCTATTTATGTGTACTTTAACAATAAAAATAAAGTTCAATAATTTTATGTGAAAAGAAAAATAAGATTTTTTACTTCTAATTTATCTTGAGATAATCCCGATTGTGTTAATAAATTAATGATCTGTTCTGATAGATAAATTGAAGATTTATGGATTGCTTTTATTTTTTTCCCTCTAAATCGCTTAATATTGATTTTAATGGTAGTTGATAAGTAGTAGTTGCTATGTAAAGGAATGTAGAGCGAAAGAAGGTATTATGAACAAAATTATGAAAAAGATCGCTGCGTTGATTCGGACATATGGAGCGCATGGGTGAAGAAAGAAAGGTTTAAAAAGTATATGTTAACGATGTAAATGGAGTACGGAGTCGAAATAGACTGAGGAAAACATGGCATGACCAAATTAATCAAATTTTAAAGGTTGGTCGTGTTAAAACCGGTAGAATCGACGTGCGTGTATGACTCGCTGTATGAATGTGGAGGAAGCTAGAGAGGTATCTCAGGATAGAGAAGTGTGGCGGTTCATTCTCTCTGTCTACCCCTGCGGAAAAAGGCGTGATGGTTTGTTGTTGTTGTTGTTGTTGCTAAGTAAAATGTTTTTAAATTTCGTATTCTATAAATTGGTATTTTTATTTTTTATTTTGTTGAGTTCAAAAAAACTAATTACGTAGACTTTCACGGTTGACAGCAATATGTATTTTGGGATTTTGGGAAAATTCCAGAATTTTGGGAGTGACGCATCACTGTACGAGTATGCTAACTAGCTCAAAGAGCAAAGCGCGCAATTAACTTGGAGACGTCTCATTCGCTCTCACATTGCCGGCGACACGGCACAGCGTACAAGGAGTTAAACATACATTACCCACCACACAATCTATCCACCCTGAAGATGGAGACTGCAACAATCTCCGAAACATCGGTCCGAAGAGAACCACACGAATTTTCCCAAAATACATATTTAAACAAAACTCATTACCGGACACATTCAGAATGATCCAACGAAATCGGTGATAAAGGTTATGAGGTTGTGGCGTACATACAGAATTTCATTAATTTTTTTGTATATTTTGCTCATTAGAGAATTATCAATATGAAACACGGCGATGCTCAAAATTCTACCTGAAACCACGAGTTAAAGATTTGATAGGGTGGCATATTCTCGATCTCCATAAAAAGATTTTCGTAGCTGTCGATCTGATCCCTGAAGGCGCGCATGTTGGGTGGCTTGGGAGGCGGGCCCTGGGACTCGTCCACCGCCATGAGGTCCAGCTCCTCGTTGGTCAGCTGTCTGCCGTAGAAGAGAAACATCTCCATCACAATCTCGCGGTCCTCCAGCCAGAGGTAGGAATAGTTCTCAAATGTGCCGCAGAACTCTGCTGCCTCTTCCACTACCTAGAATTTAATATGATCCATAGGCTTATTATTATCTAAATAATTATATTATGAAACATTTACATGTTTGTATAGCCAAACATTACTAACACTTTTAGATATACCGTAATGATACTTAGAATAATCCTGGGACCCAGACCCGGTATTGCAACGGAAACTTGGGAGGCATAGGACCAACCAAGAGATCCGTACGATAACCCAGCAGCCCTTATAACGAGCACCGTAAGAGCCGGTCACCTAGCATGGATCGGGCACGTATGCCGAGCCGAAGAGACCAGAGCAATCAAGACCCTGCACGCGTCTAGACCGACAGGAGTAAGACCTCTAGGAAGGCCTAGACTGCGCCTAATATACGATGTTCTGGCTGATCTGGCTAGGTTGGGCGAATCGGACTGCTGGGAGTAAAAGTCTTCAAGAGTTGTATGGCCATAGGAAGTGAAGTAAGTAATGATATAACCATATTTTGGAGGTTTTTAAATCACATTAATACAAGATCACAATTTTTTGTTATTTACTTTTAGAGCGATAGCTGTTTTGCCAACAAATAGTAATACGTTTAATAATTAATAATTAAATTTGCATACATGGTGAACCCCTTGAAGAATTTCTTTGATCATTTCTTGCATATCGAAGTTTTCCTTGATCTCGTCCTGGTACGTCAGTTTCTTTTTCATGGAGATTCTCGGAATAAGAGATCCCATTTTGACAATATCGTCAATCAGCTCAGTCAGCAGGCTGTTGAAACCTTTAGGGTCGTCCATTTGCAGAGAAGGGACGTACACCATTTCTGGCTCTCTCAGTTCCAACTGTGATTCGAAGAGAGCGGCGAGATTGTTTTTTGGGTCCATATTATCTGTCAGATATCCCAAGCTGTAATTAAAACAACCATTACTGAATTATTTTCGATTCGTTAATTAAAAGTAATATTGTAATAGGGAAATATAAATGGACCTATGCATATATTGAAAAAGGGCGATAAAATACGTAGAATGGCGAAAGAATTTAAATATTAAAAGATACCATATTCAAAGCTGGACCAATTATACAACACGAAGTATATACAAGAAAAATTAAGATACAGCAAAATCCAGAAAGGTATGTCAGAATGATACACAATGTTATAATCTGCTGTCTTGTAACGATTATAAGTTATTTGATAACTTTTTTATTACTAAAAACGGTTTTAAATACAATTACGCAAGAAGAAAATATAATTAGAATATTTGTGATTTACTATAATATATTTCACAAATTACTTTATTTTCTCTGATTGAGATAAGTATCGAAAATGATAGGCAATAACTTTGACATTATTTTCATAAAATTTTAAAATTTTAAATTACAAAATCATTGCAATATAATGTAAGTGAAAATGAACAAATGAAACGTCAGGTTTGAGAAATATTTTAATTGAAAAAATTTATGTTTTTAATCGAAATTTCTTGGTAGAAGTTCATTTTAAATAATGAAAACTAAAAATATTTATACAAAGCCTGATGATTTGATGCAAGCTGCCGAAACCGGTTGAACATAAACACAAGTGGAAGCACACTAATAATACATAATAATAAAGAAATTTTGTGTAATTTTTTTTTGTTTTCATTATTTTAATTGAATATAAAACTTATTTGAATATAAAAAAAAAACAAAGATTTAAATTAATGTCGATTAATAATGTCAATTAAAAAAAAACGTGTATCCAAATGGCGAATCGTATTGAGGAAGTGAAGATATAAAGGTTTTCTGCAGCATAACGTTGACGAGGATATTTTTGAATATAAAAGAAGAGAAGCCACATAGAACAATGTGGCGATCTATCCTATCTGCCTACCCCTGCGACGAAACGGCGTGATGGTTAGTTAGTTAGTTTAAAGAAGAATGAATTAATATTTTGAGAAGGTACCTACCTGCATCCGACAGTTCTTAGTAAAGAGTCGGAGACAATTCCGTCAACATAGCTGATGTAGTTCATCCATTGAGGAGAATCCCTGGATTCCTGCATCCCGAACAGCACCACATTCTCCTCCAGCAGTTGGTGTATCGTCTCGGATGCCTTTTCAATTTCAGCATACCTTTTTGTCGAGCGCTCGATCCTCTCATCGATACAAAGCGTTGTGTCCTAAAAAAAAAATTCCAAAATCTTGAACCTTTATACAAATGTCTTTCTTCTATGTTCGCCATACTTTGTGTTGTAGATGTTTTATTTGTCTTTTTATTTTTTATATATAATACATTGTACATACAACACTAACTTAATTTTTTTTTTAAATTGAATATGTTTCGGACAACCGGTCCTTCCTCAGTGATATATAATATAAAGGTACAAATTTTAAATATTATAAAATTGTTTACAAATATGATCAGTTTTGACAGATGTTATAAATATTTATTTTGGAACGTTTATGCTTTTTTTATAACAAATATTATGAATCAATTTAAAATTTAAAATAATAATTTAAATTTTTAAAAGTTAGTGTTGTATATACAAAGTATATAAAAAACAAAAAGACAAATGTCTTTTACTTAATATTTGAACTTAAACTATCCTTAATAATCAAAAACCGTATACAGATCTGAGAAGAGGACATTAGGGGTTTATTTGAGATTTCTGTCACCTTGGAGAATCACAATATTTATTTTCCGGGTGGATACCTTCGATAGCGTCAGCATAGTTTGTTTAATTTCATTTCATGCAGAACCAGCTTCTGGTGATGCCAGTGGCGCTGAACATGATCGCTGCGGAGATCGCAATGTTTCATGACTAACTAACTAACTAACTAACTGACTAACCATCACGCCGTCTCCCCGGAGGGGTAGGCAGAAAGAACGGAACGCCACACTGTTCTATTTTGACATACTTCTCTCGCTTCCTCTACATTCATACATCTTGTCATGCACGCGCGTCGATTTCTACGACTCCTCACGTGACTGACATTTAATATTTGATTGATTTGATCGTGCCACGTTTTCCTCGGTCTTCCTCTATTTCTAGCTCCGTTTACATATACCTTCTTCACCATTCTGTCTTCACTCATTCTTTCCATGTGTTCAAACCATCTTAATGACCCTTTCATTATTTTGTTCACAACACTTTCATTCACACCGCATTCACTTCTTATACTTGCATTTGACACTCTATCAAATACAATCTTAGAGATATCATTTCTACTGCATTTATTCTACTTTCATCCTTCTTTTGCCAGTTCCATGCTACTCTTCCATACTGACAATTAAACAATGTTCAAGAGGCAATAATTACTTAATATTATAAATTATTGTAGATTATTCAGATTATTTAATATCGAACTTGTTCTTGTATTCCTGGTCATTGCACTCTTCAAATTTGACAATTTAAATGCAATTATGTTTGTAATGTGCATTTATTGAAGTGCCTCGAATACCTAATTTGAAGAAGAGGAAGAAGAAAATATTGAATACATATTCAAAATGAAAAAAAAACACATTAAAATAATGTTAATGTCTATGATTTTGGCTTTATTTAATAGATAATTTTATGCCATTATTGTTTAAACATGATTTCAGGGATATGGGCGCCACGGCTATCTCGAATGAAGCGCAATCGTGAAGTCCAATTTTCGACAATTGTCGTCTTTATGGATGCGTATTATCCACTAGAGTGTACGTGGTGCGAAAACGATCCATGGTTTTCCGAATAACTTGCTCGGATGGACGATTTATTACAAATCAACTGTCAACTGTAAAATTAACAGTCTGTAGAAACAATGTTGTCAGTTTAAAAACCAAACATTTGAAAAAAAAAACTATATTTGAGATACGTAGAAAACGTTATAAAATTAATTTTCTCCAGCAAAACTAGATGGACAGTATTAGTAAGGCAACATAGAAGTTATAGATAAACTAGAATGATATAGTAGTATCATATAAGTTCAGTATTCGACTGACAACTCTTGTCTTCGGCGTGCGTGTCTCCACATTTCGTTTTTGTTGAAACATCTGTTGTCAAGCAGCCACATTGCCAGAAGGGTGAACAGAAGGGTGAACTTTTGAAGACAGGCATTACAATGAATCGCATCACCGTTATGACAACGAATTGCATGATCAGAAGTGATATCTTCCCGGCAACTAAAATAGCGTCATAGGACTTTCACCAAAATACTTTAAATAATTACCTTCTTGCCTTCCTTGCGTTCAAATAACGGTACGCGACACCAGACCGACATAATGGACCGAATTTCTTTAAGGTTCTCTTGAGTTTTATGCATTCTGCTCTGCAAATCACCAACCATTTCGTGTAAAGCTTGTAAATATTCCCATAGATCTGGAAAAAAATGTTAACTAGTAATATATTCACATACTCGTACATGAAAAATAAAATTATACCAAAACGTATCATATATGAGAATACTCAATATTAAGACACTTGTTAGGTCATTTGTAGATATTACAGAGAAGATATTAGAGAGATATTACCTTATGTATGAAGTGAAGCATGGAACTAACAAAAGAAGGAAGAAAGTATAATAAATGCAGTATAAATGAGATCTCTAAGAGAATGTGTGGCAAATTTGTATATGATAGAGTGACAAATGCAAGTATAAAAAGTGAATGTGTCAGAACAGAGCAGTGTGGCGCTACCCCCGGGGAGACGGCGTGATGGTTAGTTAGTTACTTAGTTATTTAAGGATATTGTAAGGATTAGACAACATAGGAGTGACTGGTAAGGTAATGTCTAAAGAAGAGACACCACTCCCCTATATTGCACTACATAATTAGCCCCGTGAGTTTCGTCTTAGTGGATTTCCTCCTTAAAGGTGGAAACACAAGTTGAAATCCACCTCACAGGAGGAGCTACCCTCTGGAGGATAGACCACATAAGACCAAATAGCAAGGAAGAAGTAGATGGTAAACATTAAAAAAGCTTTATATCTCTTTTTTTATATACTTTGTTAATACAACCCTTACATTAAAAAAAATTAATTACATATACAAGTTATGGACAACCAGTCCTTCTTCAGCGATGTATATTATAAAGATACATATTTAAAATATGTTAAATATGCATCTTTATAATACGTATCACTGAAGAAGGATGTTAAATATGTATCTTTATAATACGTATCACTGAAGAAGGACTGGTTGTTCAAAACATGTCTATGTAATTAAAAAAAAATTATGTAAGTGTTGTATTAACAAAGTGTATAAGAAAAAAAAAAAGATAAATAAAGCAATTACAACACAAAGTATGGCGAATATAGAAGAAATTAAAAAAGCTGTTTAATCAAAGGATGACAGCGTCTTTCAAAAACATTCATTTAATGTACGAGTAAAATACTATCTTACTTTCCGAATTCCAGTTAAGTTTTGTTTGTCCGATTTCTATCTGCTGGTCGATCTTCTCTATCTGGTCTTTAACAAGATCGAACTCAACCTTCTGGCTGGCCCTGCGGATCTTGTTGTACCACTCCACGGTGCTCTGCAGGTTTATGCGGTACAAGCGGAAGGTGTCCTCATTCTCGTACATCCTCAGGGCGTCTTGCGGAATCAACGGAAGTAGTTCTTCATTCCTCTTCAAGTAGTGCACCTCTCGCAGAATAGCTATAAGCTAAAATTGAAGAAAAAAAAACAGTAGTGGTTAAATGGTGGTATTGTTGCAACGTCGTGCAATTGTCAACGATTCCCGGCAATGGCAGTGTGATGGTCACACTGTCTTTGGTCTGGTGTAAAATTCACGTGACAATAAAATGGCGATAGATTGGCTACCTATGACATGTCATAAGAATCAATACAACAGCTAAAATAAATTGTATACAGTAATTGGGTTCAAAAACAACCTGTTTTATACAAGAAAAAAAAACTTTATGGGCGCGCGGGCGTCAGTCTCCATGATGGTTATTGGTGAGTTAAATTGAGCAAAGGTTACCGATATCGCAGAAAGAACAGCAAAACTAAAATATAATAGCAGTGGGCGAGGCATGTGGCGAGACAGGATGAGCTCAAGTGGTCACCTAGAATTCTGAAAGCCTTGTAACAACAGAAGAGGCATAGGAAGACCACAAAAAAGGTGAATGGATGATTATCCAACTTGCGGGTCATAGGTGGCAACAGATAGCTCAAGATAGAAAATGTTGGAAGAGTTTAGAAGAGGCCTTTATCCAGCAGTGAAGTAAAATTGCCTGAAAGAAGAATGTTGTTACAAAAACCTGTAACCTTTTTATACTAGAGTTTCATGGATACTTTAATCTTATAGTGGGACGTCATAGTGAACAGTTTAATATTTTTCTACAAATTATGGAGGAAAAACTTGAAAGTGAATGATTATTCTGGCATTAGATCAAATTTCTACCATTTACTCTGATTAAAAAACAGTAGAAAAAATGAAGAGATAAAAAATAGAAAATGTTTACCCTGTATTCAATTCCACCAGTATCCTCATTTAATTACAGGACTTGACCCATTTAGAAGTCAAAAACGTTCTAAATGTCCTCTAAGTCATTTATATTTTTTGTTTTGACAAGTTATTAGGGAAGATCGAAAGAATTCATAGAGCAGGCGTAGTAATGTTTTTGTCTCCAAACATTAGATAAGAAAATGTATCTAAGGAATTATTTTATTTAATAAACGTGGAAATATCCTTAACCCTTCGATTGTCGAAATCCGATATGGCACGGCTTAAAAATATGACGATGGTCGTGAGAATGATGACTGCTGGCTGTACATTTTTTTACACCGTGCGTACGAAACTACAGTAGTAAGTTTTTGTGTCGCTCTCGGCCAAGAAATACTTGAACACCTGCACCTATGTCAAAGGAGCCGACAAAATATAGAAGAGATTCGTTTTAAATCTAATAAATTATATCATACAAATATATTGTACAGACTGTTAATAAATTAAATATTACATTTTACTTTTGAATTATAATACTTTCTCTAAAATCGCGGCTATTTTGACAAAGTAATCCAAAAGAGTTGAACGGCACCGAAATGATATTAATAATATTTTAACTATGAATTTTATTTTAGCAATTCGCGTTTACTGATCCATTGTGTTAGATAATACACTCACCTCTGGATCAAAATTAAGGACCAAAAACTCTGGACTCTCTTCCTTTCTGGTAAGCAGGCACTTCTTTAGACTATTTTCCACAACAGTCGGGATACCCAGAGCCCAGTCTCCGAAGTAAAGATTACAGAAAGTATTCATTTCCTTCATGAGAAAATCGTATTTCTCGTATATTACTAGAGCTTCCTGGCACTCCGTAATTCTGAAAGAAAATTCATTACTAATAAAATATGCAGTTGTTTTAAATTAGTTGATACAAAATTATTTCATAATTTTGCAATAAATTTCAATCGTTATTTTCAGTAACCATAAAATAAATTAAATAAATTAAGCTAAACTAACGGATGCTGTAGGGCTTTGAAGCTGGTGATAGGGGCAGAAGCCCTACTCCTCACAGAGTCCACAAACAGCAAGCCGCCAGCAGTGGGTGGCATATACAAATCCACGTCCAGGTGACCGAACTTCTCCAGTCTACTCAATTGGTCATCGAATATCATCTGAAATACATCAATATTTAAAGGGGCTGCTATGTTGTATACGTCAAAGCTGTAAAGTTAGATACAGTTACAAAATATTGATTCGTGGACAACAAAATAGTTAAAATGATTTGAATAATGAATTTAAACCCACCTAACCTATCCATTTTTAATATATATTACATAATATACTAAGGAAATTTAAAATAATATTTTTAATGCACTAATTATAAAAACAATATTAAAAAACACGTCATATTTCGGAGGATACCTCCATCTTCGGGTTTAAAAATTTATTATAATAAAAACTAAACAAAGAAACACAATTACAAAAACGCATTTAAATTTGAATTATTGTATCGAAATTAAAATGCGTTTTTATATTTGTGTTTCTTTGTTTAGTTTTTATTATATTTTAACACCTGAAGATGGAGGTATCCTCCGAAACATGACGTGTTTTTAAATATTTATTTAATAATTTGTAAATTAAACAAAGATATTTTCAATTTCCTAAGTATATTACTATGGATTTCCAGTGTTAAAGCATAAGCGTTCAATAAGCATATAATATAATAATAATATCACTTTAAAAGCAAAAGTGGTATATGTTATGACATTAATTAACCATAAAAAATTGTCACATACCTGGCAAACGTCAATCTCCTCTTCAAGCATTACCAAGATGTCAGAGTACTTGGCAGTGAACTCACTTTTAATCAAGGGTCGGTCCAAAACTGATCCAACAATATCAATAAGCTAAAAATACACAATAAAATGTTAACTCGATGAATTCTCAATTTTTCAGATATTAAAGTTCCTTACTTATATTTCATCACTCATTCTTTCAATGTGTCCAAACCATCGGAATGAATATTTTATTTCGTTCATTTTGGAGAGAAATGGCCAGGGGCAGGAGCCAGTGGAAGACCATTGTGGAGAAGCACTAATCCCACAACGGGACGTAGCGCGTAGAAAAAAAGGAAGAAGATATTTAAAACTAAAAAATCAAAATATTTTTTCTATGTTCGCCAAACTTTGTGATGTAGATGCTTTATTTCTCTTTTTCTTTTTTATATACTTTGTATATACAACTTTCTTTTTCGATGGCCCTACAGCCCACATCGAGCCTTAGACTCCAGTATTCTTCGCCTCCAACTCCTCCTGTCCTCCGCTTCGACCCTCCAATCTGACACTCGTAACCATTTCGCCCCATCTCTCCCAACTTCATCCTCCCATCGCAGCCTTGGTTGTCCAATTGGTCTTCTACCACCTGGGTGCCACTCCAGCAATATTTTTGGGGTTCGAGATGACGGCATTCTCTGCACGTGACCGGCCCATCTCAGTCTATTCAGTGTGGAGAGACTGGGAGCTTTGTAAATAAAGTACAGCTCGTCATTCTGCCGCACTCTCCAGCTTTCACCGTCATTCACAGGTCCCAGAATTCTGCGCAGCACCCTTCTCTCAAAAGTATCCAGTCGCTCTGCGGATTTCGTTGTCATTGTCCACGCCTCACACCCATAGGTCACTACTGTTCGGTACATACAACACTATTACATAGACATGTTTGGACAACCAGTCCTTCTTCAGTGATACATATATGTTATAAGCCATCTGTCAGATCATGTAAACAATTTTATAATATTATAAATATGTATCTTTATAATATGTATCACTGAAGAAGCACCGGTTGTCCGAAACATGTCCGATATGTAATTTTTTTTTAAATTAGTGTTGTATATACAATTAATATAAAAAACAAAAGAGAAATCAATCAAATTATATTTAACGGCCATGTAAGTAGTCGTAATAATTAACACGCTCTATAAATTTTGAGGAAAAAGGAGAAGTTGAATTTTGTATGAATTTTAAAGAATAACGTAATGATAAAAAGCGTTTGCAATCCTTTTTCTTTCAGAAAAATAGAATAATGGTTATTTGGTTGGTAAAAATTTGCGTATATACCATTGTCTCACCTTAAAAACTGATTCCAAATTAGCACAATTATCGAAAGATTCGCACAAAATGGTGGCCAATTTGGTGTCCAGCACAACGATCTCATCTTGAAACACTTGGAAGTCTCCGATGAAAGTGTCATCGTCGGGATCGAGCACATCGTAAGTCTTGGAGGCGAACGCAGCGAACAGCACGTTGAACTCCTGCGAGACAGAGGCTATTCTGGCGCTCAGAACACGTCCCTTCAACCCCCCAATCTCGATCTTCTCCAGCTTAGTGAATTCAAGAACGGTATGGAAAAACCACTGCAATCAAAATAGATGAAATGTAAGAAAATACAATATTATAAAACAATATTGGAACTAATTAATCCGAATAAAAACGTCTGTTTTCTAGACATTTTATTAAATTTTATGGGAATGACATATTTCACCTTGCTAAACCGATAAAGTGATCCTTTTTTAATCAAAGATATTTGATAATGCCTTAGAAAGGCGAAACATGCCATTAGCATATATTAAAATAAAACTTCTAGCAAACAGACTTGTTCGAATTCATTATTTAATTTGGAGTTTTACAACACTGTTCAAAAACAATAAATGACATTTTAACTATTAATTTTAGATAAACTCAAGGTGTAATAGAATACTGTTTTTTTCCACTTTTGAGTTTATTTTAGATATAAATATATACGAGTTATTAGATTTAAACTTTTCGTTTATATCGTTCTCCCTAAGATAAAGGCCTTCGAAACATGTCGAGAAAAATAAACACAAAATAGGAAAAAACCGCGTTTTAATTCATAAAATAATTGTCATTTTAACTATTGATTAGAAATGATGAAAGTAGAATAAATGCCGTAAAAATGAGATCGAAATAAGATAAAAAATAGGGCAGATGATTGCAACCTAAATATAATTAAAAAAAAAGGATTACTCAGATGATTTGGACATACGGAATTAAAACATGAAAGAAGAATGGTTAAAAAAAATTATGTAAACAGTGTGAATAGATATATAAAAAACATGGCTTGACCAAATTAATTAATTATTAGCGGCCACATTCGAAGTCGAAAAATCGACGAGCATGCATGTTACGATATATGAATGTAGATGAATCTTGAAGCAGTGTGGCGTTCCGTATTCTATGTCCACCCCTCTGGGAAAATGGTGTGATGATAGATTAGTAAGTTAGTTTTAATTTGAAAATATATATTTTCAAAATTACCTGAATAGTCGACAATCTTTCCACAAACTTATTCAATCTTTCAAAGACAACGTTTGGATGGAAGGTCCACAGAACTGGAGGAGTATCCTTGAAGTATGAAGCGAGGTTGTCTTTGTGATAGTCAAAAACTGAGCGAAACTTCCGTATGATTAACAAAGTCAAATTGATTCTCTGCTTCGCTTCGTCAATATCACTGTGAAATAGTGTGGTTGGGTCCAGAAAACGCTTCCCCTAGAAAAGTAGCCATTCAAGATTATATTCTAAAAATATTTTAAACTCAAAAAAATTTAATACATAAACACTTACATAATATGCCACGATTTTCATTCAAAATGGTAAATTACTAATGCATGTTCCTTCATAAAACTATCATATTCTGGGAATTTGTTTAATTTTATTTTATAATGTTAATTGAATAATTCATTGTTTTGGCCGAAATTAACTGTTATATTACAAAACGCTGTTTTTATGTTATCACATTTTTTTTCGTGACAGCTATTTCGTTTCATTATGTTGATACACACGATGATGTTACCATAGATTGACGAAGCAGCTGTCGCGAAAAATAAAATTAAAGAAAATTGTTATTCCATAATAATAGCGTTTTATAATTTAACAGTTAGTAATGTTAATTTTTAAGGGTCCTCATATGTCAAATTAAACATAAAGTTTTTTAAATTAATTTTTTGAGCAATTCGATAAAGCAAAACTAATAGTGTAAAGTATTATATAAACACAACATCATTCAACAGTTAACAATTTTTTTTTTTAGAAACTATTTTTATAAATTGATAAAAACTATTATCATAATGAAGAACAAAACTACTTATGTTATTAACAATTCAAACGTCACCCTGGAGTGCCACCCGTGGTACATGATACTGTATCATTAAACATTTTTTATCTCAAATTCTTTGTTTTATGTTTAAACCACTTAGGACCTTTCTTATAACCAGCCTTTAATAATAATAATAGGAATATTTAAAGGCGAAAGAAAAGACAATTCCATAGACATAAGTTTTCTACTACATTTAAAAATTATCCACGGTCTCAGCTTTTCACGCGAGGTATTGTATTTGTGGTGTGACAAATAGAGGATGCTTTAATATTTCATAAGTATATAAATACCTGATGGATAAGCAGATTACAAAGTTCTTTCAGTACGACCATCAACTTTGAAGATTGACAATAATATTTTGACTCAGACCACACGAGACATAGAATATGGAACATTGGGCGAAACACTGGAATGAGCTCAGAGAAGTCAACCTCTTCCAAATTCTGGAAATGCTTCGCCAAACCCTTAAGATGGATGTTTATATCTCGAGCTTCCGTAAGAGCTGTAAAATATAATAATAATTATCAAACTGTTTATTATTTATGAAAGCGTCCGTTTTCCAGAAGCTATAGTATGTTTTGTAAAAGTGACGTGTTTCACATCTTCTTCTTTTTGTCCTGTCACACCTCCGTGGTGCATAGGGCCTCAAGGAATCTTCTTCGCCCGACTCTATCGCATGCCTGATGCCTAACATCATCCCAAGTGAGGCCTGCTGCCTTCACCTCGTCCTGCAGGGCTCTTATCCATGCGGTTCTAGGTCTGCCTCGCTTCCTTTTCCCCCCATAGGGGACCAGTCTAGTGCGCCCTGAGCGATGCAGGCTGGGCTCCGTCTCAGTGTGTGATGAAGTTTCACATAGTTGTGGTATTATAATGTATCAAACGAATATCTCAAAATCGTTAAAAATTAAAACACAAGCAGCAAGAAACTACCAGGAAGGCTGCAAAAGAGATGGAGGAATGGCTGAACGTCATTATTCCAGGACAATTCACCATACAAACAGGTCATACGGCCTAGACCAAGAGGAAAAGGAAGAAGAAACAACGAATATCAATTTATATAATGATACTAAAACAAATAGCACCCGCACAGTTGTTGGTTGTTTCTGCAGCACATACTTACATAACCTTAATATTGGATTCGCGACTACGGCATTTTCTTTTTATCACTTGATTTTTTCCATCTCCGAGTAATCCAATATTGTCAGTCGTATATTAGGATTAAAAAATGCAAAACTAAGCATAATACTATACAATAAATCACTTTACACAACTGTCAGAAATTATTACGCGCGTATTACGTATAAACAATTCCGCCATTTTAATTATTTCATTATATGTTGCAATCGGGAGTAGTATATTTATTGTTACCTATTTACTACGTTCGTGCATTTAACATACGGCGACTCTTCGTATGTACGCGTTGCATTTTTAAATAGACATCATGGTTGGACAGTGTATAGTTACAATAATTTTTGTGAGTGTCTATAAATAAAAATGAAAATGTTCGTGTACATAATCTAAAATCTCAATTCACCTTGATCATCCATATTAAGATTCTTTTAAAATTTTGACACAACTTTGTATTTTAATACGCGCGTGTTTTTAATTTGAATATTGTCTTCTCGGGATTTCTAGCCCGAGAGCTATTCATCTCCCATATTTTGGAAATTTCTTTCTTGAATGTTGAGCTTGGATGATTAGAGGAATGTTTCTTGGAGGATGTGGTGAGTTGGATCCGACATTTAGACCAGACTACCCGGGTAGGGAGGAGTGTGGAGGGATTGTGCAACCCGTGGCTAGGTACAGCTAGTAACATAATAAGAGAAACATACCCGCAACGATATTTCTGAAGAGGTTTCTGAAGCAAGGAAAGTAAGCGGAGTCTGTGACCTCAAGAATGACAGCCATACAGCGGACTCGCTCACTCCTTAGCTGGTCGTAGATGTAATTCAAGTTGGTGAGACGGGACTTCCAGAACTCCATTTCTGTAACATGAAATACAACGATTGAAAAGGTTGTGATGGTATTGAACCATCGTAGAGAGAGTGTGATGGTATTGAACCATCGTAGAGAGAGATACGTGAATTCAGATGTACGAAAATAAATTCAAATGACTAGAAAATATAACACCTAACCAAGTGGGATGGATGTAGTGGTGCGGGAAGCAGAGGGGGACGAGGGGGAAGATTTGGGGATGGGTTTGGGGCGCGGGGAGCGGGGAAGGGTAGTGGGCCAGGGAGAGAGGTAGCTCGGGGCAGTTGACTTTTGACCTGACGGGAAGCGGTCGCTTTCGGTATTAAATTCAGTGGGTGTTTGCTGTTTTGATTATCAAGAACTTCATTTTATTTTGTATACAAGTATAGTGGTACGAGGGGTGCGGCATTTGCAGATTTAAAGATACTATAGAATCAGTGTTCCTGAGCTGATCGACGGAAAGCTAAGTCTAGAATTAAGAATTTATATTTCAGGAAATTGGAACGTATGCGTTCGGCTTACTCCATGATTATACTATGCTTACGTTTATGTATTACATACATGTACCTAAATATATATATATATGATATATCGATACCTTTCCTATACTGCACGTAATATAGTTCACTAACACTCGGGCCAACGCATCGCGCCCGAAACAGGTATTCACTAACTCATCGAATACTGAAATCTTAGTTATGGACATGTAGCGTTCTAACAAAATTTGCCATCTTCTATATAAATAAACATATAAACTTCGACCCATGCAAATTATGCTACATAAATATGGTTGACTGCTGATGAATGAAGACAGTTAGGAGAGGTTGGGATCGCGCGCTTCGGGACCCCATCGAAAGACGAAATATGGGGTAGTATGGTGAAAGACCCTGCTATCTGTCTATTGGTGGAGGTTGTCTCGAGGGTGAGTGGACCGACTGCTGATGAATGAAGACAGCTAGGAGAGGTTGGGATCGCGCACTTCGGGACCCCATCGAAAGACGAAATATGGGGTAGTATGGTGAAAGACCCTGCTATCTGTCTATTGGTGGAGGTTGTCTCGAAGGTGAGTGGACCGAACTTCGAAAACCCCTAATAGGGTGATGGCCAGGTTCATGGGTTTGAATCCCCAGGTCCACTGATTAAGGGTTGGGAAGTAGATCGTCTGGTCCCCAGACGATTCTGCTGTGGAGCAGTGGAGAAAAATCACCAGATTGACGAAAGATCTGGGTCAACGCGATACTAACACTATCATATCCCAGTCCCCACAACTCCTTATATACTTAATATATAATATTTTGACACTGAATTGTTATATAATTGTGCCTTTCAGAAAGCTGTTCTTTATTGCATCATTATTACATTACGCTCGGATTTAAACAACTGTACGAATTTTATTTCAGGTTCGCTCTTATTTCATATTATTTGTAAACATTCATTTCAGGGCTACCACATTTTCTAGAAATAATATTTTGAATTTATATTTTGTAAACTTAGAGATATTTTAGGTTGTTTGGTTTACCTGTCCCTAGGAAATATTGAGTGACATATAATTCGATTACACGTGGGCTTGTCAGGATTGCTTAAAATATTCGGAAGGGTTAGAAACGATTAGCTTTAGGATGAAATTATCGGTATTCGCCAAATAAAAGGGCTTGGATTACATCGGTCATAACGAAGGGTCATACGGTATTATTTCTAGACGATCACGAAGGCCAACTCGCGTAAGGTAAAACACCTGTAAGCTCCGTACAGGTGGATGAAGAGGGAATGACTGGAGGAAGCTCCACCATTCGCGGAGGAAGGTTAGGAGGGATTCTGCTTAGGTTCCTCGCGGAAAGCTCAATCCACCACATTTGGTCCCGTGACCAGGATAGGATAGGACTGGAGGAAGGGTAGGAGAGGAATCCTCCACCCTAGAGGTCCTCGAGGATAGGACGATATCATCACATTTGCTGCGCGTGACCAGGAGTTTGGTTTTAAAGCATTACTTGATAATTTCATTATTATGCATATTTATTTAATTAGTTTAAAAATTTAAATTGTTTTAAAAAATTATTCATCGCTAGATATTTATGCCAACCCTAGCTAGGATTCGTAGACAGTGTGCAGGTTTTCTAGGAAGGTATTCTAGGATGCTCTATGCAGGGGTCGCGTATCGTTTCGAATATAATTATCGGCGTGGTATTTAGGTTATGAT
This sequence comes from Lepidostoma basale, assembly GCA_022606425.2. NCBI lineage: Eukaryota > Metazoa > Arthropoda > Insecta > Trichoptera > Lepidostomatidae > Lepidostoma > Lepidostoma basale. The sequence goes on along the minus strand of JAHDVF020001203.1, from coordinate 257,198 downwards.
TTGAATATTTAAAGAGAACTCCGAACATATTATAGAAAGTTTAGTATTGAAACACAACTTTAGTTCACTTTCGGTAGGTTTAATAGGAATAAAATATTATTATCATAATTTTGTTATTGTAGAAGAATATTTCGAGAATTTAGAAAAAGGTGAATGTAAATATTATTATTCATAAGTAACGCTATTCTATTAAATTATCGTCAGCTTGAAATTATATTTGAGACCAATTAGAGTAATCTTTAAATTTATATTAAATTATTGACAGGTTAATCGTATATTTGAGATCAACTAAAGTAACCATTAAAACATCCATTGCATTATAGACTCATGTATATTCTAATCACACTTTTGAGAGTACGCTAAATAAATAAATAAATATTATGATTATGTACCGAATTAGCATATTTGCAAAAAAATTTTAAGGGCCCCGCTATTATTAGTATACTTAGAGTAGAATATAGTATTTAAGTTAGTTAAGATGTATGATCGTGACGAGATTGAATTCATGCTTAAAATATTGGGAATTAGTAATATCGAGAGTTATATTTATTTCGTAAATGTAGTTTGTAAAAAAAGGTTGTTACCACCTACGTTTTTCATACTTCTAAAAACTGCAGCGAGGGATCTAGAATGGCAAACATGTGTCTTGAGTCAATAACGTTCTTCTTGGTTTGTATTTTTCCATAATCTTGGATAGGTACACATTAATTTCTTCACGCCAAAATAACCATAAATTAGTTCGAGTCAAGTGGTGACATTAGGATATTTCTAAGATCGGTTAGGTCGCCGTAGTAGTACAAATATTTTTTGCTTGCTAAGGAGATGTAAATAATATTATTAATAAGGAAAGCAATAAATAAATGGTGACTAAAATATTGAATCATTTAGGGACCATGTATAATAACGAGTACCTCCTTGGATTTCGACTGTCCCAGTAAAAGAAGGACATAGCTCGGTAATTTTAGTTAAATATATAATTATAATAGTTTATGAATACGGAATAGGATAGGATATATATTTTATAATGGCTAGTTTACAAAATTTATATTTAATGTCTTTATGTTCTACGTATGAGCAATAGGTCATCGATAATAATTTTAAGTTATGTACATTGCGAATTTGAAATACAGACGTGTTAATTATATAAAATAGAATTGCGAGTAATGATTAAATCAGTAATAATAAGAGTTTAGGTTACTTCCATCGTAAATTAAAATACAGATGTGTCAATTATGCGAAATAAATATTATTGATTTGGGAGATGCCTATTGGTGGCGATGAGGTTCGCAACCCATCATTCCGCGTCTCCCGCGGAGCGAAAAGAGAAGGATTGAGTGCCGCATCGGTTAGAATGCGACGGTCCACTCTTTCTGCCTGCCCTTTCGGGGAGACGGCGTATGGTTAGTTAGTTAGCTGATCATTATTAATTGCAGCAAGTTAGAATTTAGGTGAATATCTACGAAGCGGAAAATAAAATATTGTATTTAAATGAATCGAATTGCAGTCGTATATGAGGCATTGCGGTCTGAGATATCCTAGAGATAACGAGGAGACCACTTAAAGATATCGTTAAATTTTGTGGGTTTTAAAGTATCGACAATTTTTAGCCGTTAAATAATTTAGGATGGAACAAAAAAATGCGACGGTTAATACTTAAGTTTCTATGCGATGTGTCGGGCTTAAATCTTAAGGAGATAGGGTTATTTATTGCGAATGCTGGGACTTGTTATAATAATTTAGCTAAGGATGAAATTTGTTTGTTAAGTGATGAGTTTTCAATAGTGTCAAGTTGGTATTCTGTAGGCTGGCATTCCATGGAATTCTCCTTATGGATCAAGTATCTCGCCAGGCTGGTGTTGTTTTAGGTCGCCATGGGTTGGGTTCACGATAACAAATACTAGGAAATGAACGGCGATGTGACATGCATTTGTGAAATTATTACAGGTTCGAGGACGATACTTAAATTGTACAAAAAAAAATTAAGATACTTTATGATACTTTAGAATAATATTTAACGAAATGGAGCGGCATACCCATAGGTTAGTTCAGTATGATTCTCAATTATTGTGGAATGCATAAATACAAATACATTTTATTTCAAAAGGAATATAGGAAAATGCTTATAAAATTATAATAATTATATAAGCTGTCGAATAAACAATTACGGAGATAAACCGAAGTAGTATAATATGTTAGCATTTAAAGATGATTTAGTTTAAATTTTAATTTAGTGTTTAATTATATGTTCCGATTAAGTACCTCAATCGTAGTTTTAACATAAGTCTAAGACTAGGTGTGAAAATCCGGATGAGTAGGTATTATAAAATATATAAACATACAATAGGAAATTAAAAATTATATGAGTAAGATAATTATAAGGTTTAATATAAATAAAAATATCGATAATAAGCTATGATGTTTAGGTATAGGTATTTCAGGTTTCAATCGCAGAGGCAGCCGGTTATAGGTCTCTTACATATATATCAACATAATTAGGTGTATTAAATAATAATAAAAATAATAAAAATAAAAATAAAAATAATAAAAAATCGGAATTTATAAAATTAATAAATACTTCCGCAGTCATCAAAAATAAGGGCCAAATATCATCGATATATATAATAGATTTCTTCTGAAATTCAGTAAATTATTAGATTACTTAACAACAGATAGTCGCAACATTCTACAGGTATGTTTTGCGAAGCTTCTACGTTCATACTTCGTGGAGCGGACGCTCGCCGATAGCTCCGACTTCTAATGGAACTCCTTTTGGATTTATTGATTTGATTGTGTCACGCTTTCTTCCGACTTTCTCGACTTTCTTTAATTAACACCGTGCGTATATATCTTTTCAAAAATAATTTACGTTATTTATTTAATCTTAGGAGCTTGATGTTATTATTTTAGGGAGCGTTCGATCGATCGAGGTGTGTCACCAAATTACAAGAAATGTTTAAAGCAGCAGAACTAATTATCAATCATAGTGATGAGAAAATTCTTAGGGGGGTACGTTTAGAACCATAATGGAAGATTGAAATTAGAATAAGAAATATTTTAAATTGTCCGAGTAACCAGATGCGTTATTCATCATTCATTATTATTATTTTTTCGATCTAGGTAATAGGGTCACTAAATAAAGATAGGTACAACGGCAATAGTGATTATGATTATTATAAGGAATAGATTATAAGTTATTTTATTTATGATAAGTTATATTTTAAATGCGTCGTTTGTAAAATCAATTACCACAAGGGTTCACTAGAAAAAGGCTGGCTGGTCAATGCAGTCTTTATTAGTTTAGATTATAGTTATTATAGCATAAGTTTAGTAGTAAGAAGCTATAAATAGGTAATAATTGCGTTAAAATTTGACCTTAATCTAGGTAGTAAATTGATTTTGAAAAAAAAAAAAACAAATAAATAAATAAATATATAAATAAATAACGGTGTGTGAGTACATGTGCACGTGAGAGTAAAAATATGTAACGAAATATGTGCTTTGGATTTGAGGGGCTGGAGTTTTAGGGGGGAGATGAGGAAAGTTGTATTTGATTTGATTTTGTGGAGCGGAAGAAATTCTTTTGTAGGGACATGGCGATATAATTTTAGTTATAATATTGTGTTCAAAATTTACCGGATTAGATTCCAATTGGAAACAATAAAAATGAAATGAAGTAAATGTGTAATAGTTGTGATTTCACCAATACGAGGTTGATAAAGTCTTCGGATTCTAGGGGGGAGGTTTATTGATAAAAGCGTTGTCGCTTCATATATTTTGCGGTGACTTAGGATAATAAAAGGAGCGAAACGAAGAAAAATATTTTACTCGTCAGATTCTTGCTAGAATCTAGGGAATAGAAGTAGCGGCAAAATTATTAGTTCGAATTGAAGGTGTTGGCATATCAAGGCGTAGGTACGCTAGTAGTTAAGACAGTAGAATAATGTACTGTCAAAGGACAATTATCATAGGTTAAATAACATAATAAGATAACTTACTAAGAAAATTGACAAGGGTGGAACGAATTACCTGGAATTGAGGAAGCAACGGAAAACTTTCTGCCGAGTTTTCCTGGTTTCCTCTAGGGGGGAACTGTGATGGTATTGAACCATCGTAGAGAGAGTGTGATGGTATTGAACCATCGTAGAGAGAGATACGTGAATTCAGATGTACGAAAATAAATTCAAATGACTAGAAAATATAACACCTAACCAAGTGGGATGGATGTAGTGGTGCGGGAAGCAGAGGGGGACGAGGGGGAAGATTTGGGGATGGGTTTGGGGCGCGGGGAGCGGGGAAGGGTAGTGGGCCAGGGAGAGAGGTAGCTCGGGGCAGTTGACTTTTGACCTGACGGGAAGCGGTCGCTTTCGGTATTAAATTCAGTGGGTGTTTGTTGTTTTGATTATCAAGAACTTCATTTTATTTTGTATACAAGTATAGTGGTACGAGGGGTGCGGCATTTGCAGATTTAAAGATACTATAGAATCAGTGTTCCTGAGCTGATCGACGGAAAGCTAAGTCTAGAATTAAGAATTTATATTTCAGGAAATTGGAACGTATGCGTTCGGCTTACTCCATGATTATACTATGCTTACGTTTATGTATTACATACATGTACCTAAATATATATATATATATATGATATATTGATACCTTTCCTATACTGCACGTAATATAGTTCACTAACACTCGGGCCAACGCATCGCGCCCGAACAGGTATTCACTAACTCATCGAATACTGAAACCTTAGTTATGGACATGTAGCGTTCTAACAAAATTTGCCATCTTCTATATAAATAAACATATAAACTTCGACCCATGCAAATTATGCTACATAAATATGGTTGACTGCTGATGAATGAAGACAGTTAGGAGAGGTTGGGATCGCGCGCTTCGGGACCCCATCGAAAGACGAAATATGGGGTAGTATGGTGAAAGACCCTGCTATCTGTCTATTGGTGGAGGTTGTCTCGAGGGTGAGTGGACCGACTGCTGATGAATGAAGACAGCTAGGAGAGGTTGGGATCGCGCACTTCGGGACCCCATCGAAAGACGAAATATGGGGTAGTATGGTGAAAGACCCTGCTATCTGTCTATTGGTGGAGGTTGTCTCGAAGGTGAGTGGACCGAACTTCGAAAACCCCTAATAGGGTGATGGCCAGGTTCATGGGTTTGAATCCCCAGGTCCACTGATTAAGGGTTGGGAAGTAGATCGTCTGGTCCCCAGACGATTCTGCTGTGGAGCAGTGGAGAAAAATCACCAGATTGACGAAAGATCTGGGTCAACGCGATACTAACACTATCATATCCCAGTCCCCACAACTCCTTATATACTTAATATATAATATTTTGACACTGAATTGTTATATAATTGTGCCTTTCAGAAAGCTGTTCTTTATTGCATCATTATTACATTACGCTCGGATTTAAACAACTGTACGAATTTTATTTCAGGTTCGCTCTTATTTCATATTATTTGTAAACATTCATTTCAGGGCTACCACATTTTCTAGAAATAATATTTTGAATTTATATTTTGTAAACTTAGAGATATTTTAGGTTGTTTGGTTTACCTGTCCCTAGGAAATATTGAGTGACATATAATTCGATTACACGTGGGCTTGTCAGGATTGCTTAAAATATTCGGAAGGGTTAGAAACGATTAGCTTTAGGATGAAATTATCGGTATTCGCCAAATAAAAGGGCTTGGATTACATCGGTCATAACGAAGGGTCATACGGTATTATTTCTAGACGATCACGAAGGCCAACTCGCGTAAGGTAAAACACCTGTAAGCTCCGTACAGGTGGATGAAGAGGGAATGACTGGAGGAAGCTCCACCATTCGCGGAGGAAGGTTAGGAGGGATTCTGCTTAGGTTCCTCGCGGAAAGCTCAATCCACCACATTTGGTCCCGTGACCAGGATAGGATAGGACTGGAGGAAGGGTAGGAGAGGAATCCTCCACCCTAGAGGTCCTCGAGGATAGGACGATATCATCACAAGGTTCAGGTATGTGGATTTTAATAAATAAACAAAATTTATTTCATGATATGTGATATACAATATAGAACAGATCTATCAATTAATATCGCGTTATGCGTACAACATTTCTCGGATAACTTATGACATTGCATAATATTTTAGCAATGTTTTATAGAAATTTTGTTAAATTTGATACGTTTTGACAAAAGTGTCCGATTTTTATGGCAGTTAATTTATAAAAAAAAAAATTCCCGTTTCTACATAAATGACTATGGTATATTTTATATTAAATCAATTGCTCGAAACGTTTTTGTGGGCGAATTCTTATTGTACGTTTAATAAAATAAAATATAATTAAGTGTTATGAACAATGTAATGACATGGTTTTTAAAATGGTTTGGATACGTGGAAATATTATAATAAATGTAGTAAGGATGATAAAGAAAGTATATGTTAACGATGTAAACAAAACAATAAATAAAGGAAGACCGAGAAAAACGTGGAACGATCAAATCAATCAAATATCTAATTGTGCGTGGATGAAACGATGTAGGAATGTTGAGAAATCAAGAGAAGCATGTCAGGAAAAAACAGTGTGGTGGTCCATTCTTTCTGCATACCCCTTCGGGGAGAATGCGTGATTTTTTATTAGTTAATTTATTTATTTTTTAATTTATAATTACTATTGTGATTATTATTTTCTTGAATCGCTCTTTACATCATTACAGTACGAGAAAAATCGATGTAAAGGGTAAAGCTATCATATAAATATTCAAGTATTGATTCTCATGAGATGTTATACGTATAGGTAGCTAATCTAGCTAAATTTATTGTCACGTGAATTCTACACCAGACCAAAGACAGTCACACAATCACACTGCAGTCGCCAGGAATCGAACCCGGGACCTTCGGTTTGTCAGTCGTAGTATTTGCCACTCGGCCACAAAGGTCTTAAATGAAACTTGCAATAACGTTATTTAGTCACATTCAGTCATACGCGGAAACACAACTGTGAAGGATAGTCTTCCTCGGACACGAGGGACAGCCGATAATGATGATGCATCTACTAGCCTACAATGTGTTGTGAAAGACCTTATAATGTTTATAAAAAATATCTTTCAATTTACCTACTACTGGTGTGGGGTTGGCCCCGTTGTTAAAGGCGTGTCCAGAGTCCTCTTGCATGACATCATTGATCTGCGTGGCCCACTTGATGATGACCCCCTCAATGGCACTCTTGAGGTACAGATCAGCTTCCTCTCCGCGCAGCAGCGCCTTCTCCATCTCATTCACGCGCTCCACACCCACGGGCATCGGTAGCACAGTCTGCCCGTTAACTTGCCCTTTCACCTGAAATATAAATTGTAAGAAGGTATTCGTCATCGCCAGTACAGAATGGCCAGTACACAATGGAGTTCTAGTGCCAACACTCATGTATGGAAGTGAAGCTTGGAGCTGGCAAAAGAAAGATGAAAGCAGGATAAACGCCGTAGAAATGAGATCACTAAGAAGAATGTGCGGGAAAACATTATATGATAGAATACCGAAAGATTAAATAAGAGAGAAATGTAAGGCAGATGACTGCATCATGGATAAAATTAAAAAAGGATCCCTGAGATGGTTTGCCCATATGGAACAAATGGTTGAGAATAGAATGGTTAAAAAGTTGTACACAAGCAGCGTGAATGGAAAAAGAAACCGAGGACGACTGACGAAAACATGGCATGACCAAATTAATCAATCACTTAAAGGCGGCCACATTCGAAGTCGGGCTAATCGACGTGCGTGCATGGTACGATGTATGAATGTAGAAGAAGCCCGAGAGGTGTGCCAGGACCGAGCATTGTGACGATCCATCCTCTCTGCCTATTCCTCCGGGGAAATGGCGTGATGGTTAGTTAGTTCGTTCAATTGTAAGAAGATAAAGTTTTTTAAACTTTGTAAACAACCCTTTTCGGACACACAGATGCCCTTCATCAGTGTTTTGTATGTACAATATAAATATTTAAACATTTTTTTCATAAATGTGGTCAGTTTTTGACAGATATTTAAAAAAACATATATCGATTTTTTTTTAAATAAAGGTCGTGTTGTTTACCAAGTTCAAAAACCAATGTCTTATGAATCCGCAACACAAAGTAATGGCGAATATAGAAGAAAAATTAAGATATTTATAAAAAATGTTACGATATAAAAATGTACAAAAGTTTGAATGTGTTTTCTATGAAAACTGTGCCTAATCGCTTTTCATTATAAAAAAAAATTCTACTTTATCTACGATGCCTTATGACTTATTCTATTATAGAACATTTTTAAATATTATTATTTTCCTGTATTCTGTTTTTTATCCCTTTTCATATCCCAACATTTTGCAACAATTACCTATAAAAAAAATGGCAGTGCACAATGGTGTTCTTTTACCGATCCTTGTGTATGGAAGTGAATCATGGAACGCGCAAAAGAAGGGTGAAAGAAGAATAAATGCAATTCAAATGAGATCTCTTAGAAGAATGTGTGGAAAATCTGTGTATGATAGAATGGCGAATGAAAATATAAGAAGTGAATGCATTGCGAATGAAAGTGTTATGAACAAAATAATGAAAGCATAATTAAGACGGTTTGGACACATGGGAATATGAATAAATAAATAATGGTGAACGAGTATATGTTAATAATGTAAACAGAACTAGAAATAGAGGAAATCTGAAAAAAACGTGACCCTATCAAATAAATCAAATATTGAATGTCGGCCACGTGAGGTTTGGAGAAATCGACGTGCGTGGATAACACGACGTATGAATGTTGAGGAAGGGAGAAAAGTATGTTAGGAAAGATCAGTGTGGCAGTTCATTGTTTCTGCCTTCCCCTTCGGAGAGGCGGCGTGATGATTAGTTAGCTAGTTTTACAATATGCAACTTTTAGTTAGTTCAAGCAGGGCGTTGTCTATGGTATGTGTTATACTTGTTACTGATAAATCTAAAACGTGAGGATATATACGTGTATTAGATCCCTGCTGAACAAATATCAAATGACCTGGTAGACTGTGCTCTTGAGGCTGTGGACGTGCTTCTTGATGTCCTGCGCCACCACAGCCGGCCATGATGAATGGTTCAACGGATTGGAGAGGAGAGGAACGAATATTTCATCCACCAAAGCCGCCAGCTGGTCAATTGTTTTTGGAGCCAAGTCACCTGTCAACGAAAACACCACATTATTATTTTTTTTCTTCCTCATTACCCCCAAACCGTTCCATCAATTACTTAATATTATCGTAACAAGGCGAAACATGCATTACCCATAAAATTTAATATAAAATCTTGAAATTATTCGTTTTAATTAATGTTATTTATTCATTTTATGTTTAAATATTTCTTAAAACATCGATTTTCTTATGAAATGTTTTATTTTAAAATATATAAATATTAAATACTTTAAATAATCGAAATGAAAGTTTCACCTTATAAGACATTCTCTAATTTAATAATACCTTAGCAAGGCGAAACATGAGATTCCTATAAAATATTAAAACATATAATTAATCTTCTAGAAAATAGACGTTTGTGAAATTTTGTTGGTCAATTGTTTAATTCAAATTTTCATTCATTTGATTATTTACATTTTTCATATAAAGAATCAATAAGGAGAGTAATGTATTGTGATAATCAATGTACGTATATTTTATTTAATACTAATGAAAACATCAGTTTTCTAGAAGTTTTGTTATAATTTATGGGAATGACATGTTTATTAAAATGCCTTAGAACGGTAAAACATGTCATTCCCATAAAAAATAATTAAAAATCTATTAAAAGACGTTTTACTTCGTATTAATTATTTGACATGAGTTTTTTTTACTTCAATATTCATGAAACAATAAATTTACGATTAATGTAAATGAAAACATGAGTTTTCAAGAAGTTTTATTATATTTTATGGGCATGACATGTTTCGCCCTTCTAAGGCATTATCGAAATAATGTTTGATAATGCCTTAGAAGGGGGAAACATGTCATTCCCATAAAATATAATAAAACTTCTAGAAAACTGACGTTTTCATTCGTATTAATTATTTAATATGGAGTTTTACATCATTGTTCAAGAAACAATAAATAAATTTATGGTTGAACTAAATTACAACTTATTAAAATAAAATTAAGAATAACGTGCTTTTTTTAATATTAGTCTTTTTATACTTTGCAGTTCCGACCGGTCGATCAACTCGTTCATCGAGAGGTGGGAACGATGGCAGATTCCATTAGATGGTGGCAGTGAGCTGACGAAACCAGAGAAAACCAAGATAGAGTTTGATGACGATTTCGGTTTTCACCAGACTATGATAGCGATCTGCTGAAGCTGGCAGGTACTATAAGGCAAACTAGTCGAATAAAACACAACATGCTTTTTTTAAATTGCTAAGATTTTTTTGTTGTTGAATCGCTCTGTACACCATTACAACGTGAGCCAAATTGATATTTATCATATTGATTCTCATGACATGTTTTAGGTAGCTAATCTATCGCCATTTTATTATCTCGTGAATTCTACACCAGACCTAAGACAGTCTGACAATCACAATGGCCATCGCTGGGAACCGATTCACGGACCTTCGGTGTGGCAGTCATTGCACTTGCCACACTCCACGAATGTCGTTAAATCGATAAAGCATGTTCATATTTATTAAAGTTGAGAATGTTCGCTTTTTAAATACTTTTAAATATACTTATGAATTGATATCACTTTTGTTATTACTCAGGTAAGGCAGAAAAATTCCAAAAAAAAATTTATTTAAAAACAAAACATGTTTTAAAGTTGGTTCAATAATTCGTTTTTTAATAACCTTATTAGTAAATACTGAGGCATTCCATAATTATATTTTATTATTATTTAAAAAAAAATGTTTTTTCCGCTCTTAACCATTGGTTTTATTAAAGTTAACTGCAAGTTTAAAAATTATGGGGATATTAGAATGTTCATAATTTCTTATATTCAAGTTTCGTTTGTGGTTCATGGTTGAATTGTAATTTTAAATAGGTTAATAAAAACGCAAAACAGGGAAGCTAACATTTCATTCATGGAGTATTTTTATCACATTTAAAGTTAGAACATGGTAAATAAGCAACCTATTTGAAAAGTTGTGCCTAAAATAGGAACTTCATTCCAGGGGTAAAACGTGGAACTTATTTAAATGTTTTTAATCTTATTTTGGTATTTAATTCACAGAAACAATGAAGATTGGAAAACTGATAATGATATAGGTTTATACATATTCACTACCTACTAAGAAACTAAGATTCATAAACCTATCGATCTGCCAGACAAAAAGATATTCGAAGCATATTGTACCCAGAGCGTAATTTGATACCAAATAATTTCGAATAATTACACGCAAAAAACTTCCACCAGTTCTTGTATGCGGATGACGCTGTCCTACTTGCAGACAACGAGCATGAACTACATCCTGGGGAATTTTATGTATGAGATATGCATGCGAAATGATCTGATGATGAATGTTAATAAGTCCAAGGTAATGATTATTGAAAAAGAAAAAATCATGACAGTCTGTAACATTAGCGTGAATGGTGAAAATTTGGAGCAAGTAGATGAGTTCGTTTATTTAGGTAGTATGTTAACAAGATATGGGCGAGTGGAGAGGGATATTGAAAGAAGGGTTGGGGCAGGCAACAAAGTGAATGGTGCACTTAAAATTGTCATCGCAAACAAAAACCTATCCAAAAAAGCTAGAATGGCAGTGCACAATGGTGCTCTTCTACCGACCCTTACGTATGGAAGCGAAGCATGGAACTGGCAAAGGAAGGATGAAAGTAGAATAAATGCAGTAGAAATGAGATCTCTTACACGAATGTGTGGATACTCTGTGTATGATAGAGTGTCGAATGAAAATATAAGAAGTGAATGCGGTGCCAATTATGATGTTATGAACAAAATAATAAAAGGATCATTAAGATGGTTTGGACATATGGAAAGAATGAATGAAGAAAGAATGGTAAAAAAAATATATGTTAACGATGTAAATGGAACAAGAAATAGAGGAAGACCAAGGAAAACTTTGCACGATCAAATAAATCAAATATTGAATGTCGGCCATGTGAGGAGTCAGAGAAATCGACGCGCGTGCATGACACGATGTATGAATGTTGAGGAACCGAGAGAAATATGTCAGGAAAAAAAAGTGTGGAAGTCCATCCTTTCTGCCTACCCCTTCGGGGAGACGGCGTGATGGTTAGTTAGTTAGTTAGTTAAGTTCCACCAACAGCCACTGCTCAAAATATATTTAGATCATGGCTAGTTTGGTCTATCGAAAGCAGAGGTTCCCAATTTTTTTACTGGTAGACCACTTGTAAATAAAATATTTCTAAGCTTATAAATGGCAATAGTGTTTTTCGTAGCTAGTACAGTACTGATTAATTAACTAGGTCGTCCAAGCTTTGATCCCAATAAGTCTTGAAACGTGATATTCATCGCATGTACACGAGCCATTCATTGCTATTGGTATGGAAATTTGTAAGTTTAAATAAATATTCCGTATTATTTTAAAATGGTAATTTATAACTGTATAACTAACTAACCATTACGCCGTCTCTCCGAAGAGGTAAGCAGAAATAATGGACCGCAACACTGTTCTTTCTTGACGTACTTCTTGATTCGTCAACATTGATACATCGTGTCATGTACGCACGTCGATTTCTCCGACTCCTAACGTGGCCGACATTGAATATTTTATTAATTTGATCGTGCTATATTGTCCTCTATTTCTAGTTCCATTTACATCGTTACAATATACTTTTTTAACCATTCTTTCTTCATTCAATTTATCCATGTGTCCAAACCATATTAATGATCCTTTCGTTATTTTGTTCATAACATTTTTATTCGGGTGATGGTCTAGGGGATAGAACGCTTGGCTCCTGATCCAGGGGACTTGGGTTCAAGCCTGGACACGACCAGATGCCTTCTTCATAATAATGAGCTGTTTTCTGCTCACATTGAAGATTGTTAAACTAAATTCTAATATCATTGATTGAAATCTTTGGTATGAATTTTAAAAGAAAAAAACAGTGTCATTTACGGAACACCTGAATTTTAATGACTCAATGTATTATAGATACATGGATCCTTTTTATATCCTGTGGACCTTGAATTTTTTATCTCGCTGCCATAGACCCTAGGAAGTCACTATCGACCTCTGCGGGTCCTTACAGGCCACTTTGGGAACCCATGATCTAGAGACATGAAAGGTTAGTGAAGCAATTTCCAAGTCACGATTTAATTAGCATAATAGTAAGGTGGCTGCTACTAGATGGGAGGAAACGTAATTAAAATTAAAAGGTGTCATTTGATGTAGGAAGCGTTTAGCTGTAAACAGTTAAATAATAATTAATTATTCACCTTTGTACCTGCTTACATGTATAATAAAACGCATACGATTTACAAATTATTAAAAAAAGTTATAATATTATGTGTTGAGCAGTTTTTTACTTTAAATATTTTTTCTGAGCAATAGGTGTTTATTTTCTCTTTTTCTTTTTATAATTTTTGTATATACAACTCTTATATACATAAATAAATAAAAATTACATAAACATGTTTCGGACCACCAACCCTTCTTCAGTGATACATATTTAAAATATTCTAAAATGCTTTACAAATATGATCAGTTTTGACAAATGTTATAAAGATTTATTTTGGAACGTTTACACTTTTGTTATAACAAATATTATGATTCAATTCTTATTGGGGTTCAGGTAATTACTTACAACAAAGGAAATAAATCAATGATTGGACGTGACGTTAAATTTATTTGATTATTTATAATATTTTCTTTATTTTTAATTACTTTTTAAATTTCTAAATTTCTTACCTCAATAAGAACTTTAAATTATTATTTAAAAATTTTAATTGAATCATAATATTTGATAACAAAAGCATAAACGTTCCAAAATAAATCTTTATAACATCTGTAAACAAATTCATAATATTTTTAATATGTATCTTTATAATATGTAGCACTGAAGAAGGGCTGGTTGTACGAAACATGTCTATGTAATATTTTTTTAATATAAGTGTTGTATATAAAAAAATATATAAAAAAGAAAAAGAGAAATAAAGCCATAACAACACAAAGTATGGCAAATATAGAAGAAATAGGTATTAAATTTACGTTGACAATAAATTCTCATTCACCTTGAGAAGCTTCGAATGTTTAGAAGATATTATAATATAGCCAGCAAAATTAATAAGGCATGTGGGGCTCTTGCAATCTGTAAAGCTCTTTACGTAGTTGTAATTTGGAGAAAGCTCAAGCTCCAAATATTCAGTAGCATGGATGCGAGACATCTAAATTTATAGTTTGATCACTTTGGGAGACTATTTGCAATAGTGTAAGTAACATATACTAAATAAATATTAGAAAGCTATCGTTTTGATTCCTAGGTCTAAGTAGACGAAGCGCACGGTTTTTGCGACTATAATACTCGGTGATTTGAAAATTCTAACTTAATTGAAATTTATTTATTTATTTATTGATCATTTATCAAGTACCTGGTTTTTATACCTCCCAACTGGGGTAACCCGTTCGAGGGAGGCAATTGTGAATAGGATTTAATTTAAACGTTAAACGGATATGTTTGTTATTATGGATTTGTTTCAGAATTCCAGTAACAACACACAATTAAACAGAAAAATTAGAACTTCCACCCACCATTATCCGGGAATTTATTTTAATTTTAACACTGTACAGTATCATTTTGAAAATTAGTCACACTCTTAATTGCTTTTCCAAGAAAAATCAATAGACATCATTCAAATTTTAATTGACTTTATCTATCATTACGAATATTTTTTTGTCAATATATTCAACACAATTAAAATGATTTCATTTTATTTTATAATGTATTGATAAGAGGCCACTGTAAAAACAAATTGCAAAGTTAAAAAATATAAAAACCATTAAATTTACAAACATTTAATAAATATGTTATTACAGCAGTGTAATATCACTTACCCACAATTATGAATTCGTTGCATCTTTCTTTCGGCACTACTCCCACAGTCTTCTTTACAAAGTATACGCCTTTTGTCTTCAGGATACAAGGAAAGGACGAACAGGGGATCAGCTGCGCAGACGGAGTCAGAACAACCACCAGAGTCAAGATGGACGACTTATCCACGAAGTCCTTGAGGATGTTCTTATACTCTTCGGTGGAGAGAACCCTGGACCACTTCTCTGGCTTAAGCCGAAGAGATTTCACCACATAGCTTCCAAGAAACTCAAATCTCGGATCTTGAGCTGACGGAGCTTCCATCGTGAGTATTTAATATTCACATGTTTTTTATTAATGTTAGAAGACTGCCAAATAATATATTGAAGAAACACTTTAACACTATCAAAATGACACTATAAGTGAATGGCATGCTTTTTACAAGACCATTTTAGTTGGAAAATAGATCTGTTAAAATAAGTTCAAACCAAATTATATTACATATAAAAACAAATGATTATTAAATAGTCCATTGTTTTGGCCGAACAACTATGATACCTTAACATATGAAACAGCTGTCGCGTAAAATAAAATTCAATTGTGATACAAAAAAACAAAGTTATTTAATTTAACAGTTTAAAATGATTTATTTTATTGGAGCACTTTTTGCATCATTACAACGCGAGTCAAATCGATGTGAAGAATCGAATAATCTGTCGCCATTTTATTGTCATTTTATCGTTCAAAGACCCGGGATCTTCAGTGTGACAGTCATAGCACTTGCCAGTCGGCCATGAAGGTCATATTGTAATGAGTATCTCCCTACCTCGGCTAGCGCAGAGAGCGGGCCCTTAGATCTCCGGTTTTCTCGTGAGATACTTTCCGGCTGTTTGTCATTCGAATAGGGAAAGGTGTAAATAAAGACATATGACGGAATACATGAGGGTTTATTATAACACATACAATAGTTAAATAGTTATTATCTAGGGGCTAGAGATGTCGTACGAATACAAAAAAAAGGCACATGGTGAAATAATGAAGAGGCTGTTGGAGGCGATTCCTCGACGGCGTGCTCGTCAGGACATCGACCGGCGACGTCGTCCGTAGACGTTATCAGCGACGCTGACCAGAAGATGGTGGGTCAGCAATCAATATGTAGAGCGTCACCTGGCAGACACGAGGTTCCCTAACCTGTGGGTGCTGTCTGAAGCGGCGTGAAGTGGTCCTCGCAGTTCCGCATGGTGGTGAGGTCAACCACGTTGTCGGGGCATGATGTGCGACAACACGTGGGCGGCAATTTCGGGAGCAGAGGATGGCTCGGACCGTGGCGGAGGGAATCAACCGCAGCAAGGTCGGGCTTGACAAACGGCCTGGGAGCGGATATGCACTTTTGGCATCGCCATAGTGCAGGACAAGTTGGCGGAAGACCTGAAATAATGCCACAGATTTTATGGGCACGATGGCAAGTACCGCAAATACCTTGCTCGAAGTTATTCCATGGCGGATGAGGCTAGATGAAAACGGATTATCCCATCGGGAAAATCGCGGGTCGAAACGGCGATCCTCCAATCGATGCCGCGAAGTTGACAGCTCAAAGCGAAGTGAAGTCGGGCCGAATCGGCTGCGCAGAATGGGTTGCGCAGAAGGGGCTGAGAGTCAACTGCAGAGGGCGCACACATCGGGGTGAATTTAGCGCCAAATCGCGAAGCGCGCGGGAACAAGAGTTTAAAGTAGGACTCTGGTGGTAAAAACGGGAACTAGGGGTTTGAATGGGGTCTAGAGCTAAACACTGAATATTAAGATAACCGAAAATAAATAAGAAATAGTAACTTACGTTACAATATATTGTGAGTTGCGCAAAATTACTTTAATAGTTTTAAATATAAAAACTGTATCAATAATAGAAATCTGTAGATAAATACAGTACAGTTTAAACTGTAAAGTTCGTTTTGCGCCAACTTGTATGCAAGATTTTTTAAATATACTGATATTTTAAATGTTATGAACTATCATAATATAATATATAAGGTCCCATAAACCATAACCTTCCATAATTTTAAAATAGTGACATTCATCCATACAACTTCATCTCACATTATACTTCATTTCATTCTCTGAGAGATGTTATTTCTACCATATTTCTATGATATACGAGTATGATCTTTCGTCCTATAATGACATCTGTAATTGAAACGAGAGCTGGCACCATCAGAACAAAAAGTCTCATAAAAACCACAAAAATGAAGACTCTCCGATAGGTTGCGGGAATGGCACTCCGAGATAGAGTAAGAAACACTGAAATAAGAAAGATATGCAATGTGGAAGATATCGTGCGATGGGGAAGACTTAGAAGACGCTATTGGAGATATCATGTGGAAAGAGCATGTTCTGAAAGAGTGATAAATATAGCCGCAAATAAAGTACCAACAGGAAATCGACCTCCAAGAAGACCACCCAAAAGATGGCGAGACAGTTGGACAGTTGGAAAAATAACAGGACGCAGTCCTAAATAAAGCAGAAGAAGAAGAGGACGAAATTTGCTTTTGCTATTACTCATTTAATGCATTTCTTAAATAAGGAAAAAATATTTCATGGAACATATATTCCTTAACTGTTTTCAACGTCAGCCTAATTAATCTGAAACTTTTTGTATTTGTACCAAACACGAAACAAGTTTCACAAATCTAATAACATTACGACTAAATTCTTGCTAGGTATGCTAAGCTACCAATCATTGGAGAGAAGGAGGAACATTCACTTGGGAGTTCCCTTCTTTCAGCTGATTGGCGGCCGTATACAGAACTCGGATGTCCTGAGTGATGTAGGTCTATTTGTCCCTGATAATTACCTTCGTCAAAGACAGCACAGATTGTTTTATTTGCCACGCTGCAGAACCAACCTGCCAATGGTTATGCCTGTGGGTAGGGCAATCTCTTTGCTTAATCGGATCGCCTCGGAGGTCGACATATTTAGTGTGAGTTGCCTCAGGAATGCAATATCAATGTTATGATTTTTTCTTATTCTTAAGCTTAATTTTTATTTTTTTAATGCTTCTCTGTTTATAATGTAATTGCAAACGATTTGGAATTGTATGTCTGTAATATTTGTGATTATTATCAAAATAAATTAAATGAAAAAAAATTACAAAAAACATAAATTTCCTTATACAATGTTTTATTTTAAATAATGTCTAAATAATTTCAACGTGAAAGAAAATTAGTTTATTGATTTAGGGAAATTTTGTTGGTATACTTTAAGAAGTCAATTGATTTAAAAGATCAAAAATGTTCATCGGCAACACACGTAAATTGAATAATAAAATAGCACTTGTTCATTAAAAAAAACACTATTTATCACATTATTACAGTTTATTTTACGCAACAGATGTTTCGCCGAATGATGTTGGCATCTTTAAGAATTAAAATACACTGGACTTACTGGACTGGACGGACACTTAGCACAATATTTTGTAAAACGTTAAAACTTTCAAGGCACTTCCTATTTTAACGGTTTTTGGTTTAAAAATAGATCCAAGGCGCATATATGTATTTCAAAATAGTATATTCACGTGCTAGAACAAAAAATGACTGATCCTTTTGATGCGCAATTTCCGACTGGCGGAATTTTGTAAAGAAAATCAATTTGGTATGATAACCGCGGCATTGTAGGTTGTTGTATGGACCCGAGTGACTTTGGTGACATCCCCATGGCGGTATCTTGTCCCGGCGGGGCGGGCATGCTAATATATTGGGGGGAGGGAGGAATTTTAGTATGAAAATCTAATAAACAAGGCGGCAACCTAGTTCTATACACGCAAACCGCCCCAGCGCTGCGGCAGTGGAACCTAAACTTTGTTTTCCAAGTTGTTGCTTCACGAATCACGATTTATTCACGGAAATATGGAATGCTTTCCCGCAAGAACTGCTTTATTCAAAAACAGATATATGAGGGCTAACACCATCAGAACAAAAAGTCTCCTAAGAACAACAGACATGAGGAATCTCCTCTTGATTGAGGGAACGACACTCTTAGACAGAGTGAAAGATTCCGAAATAAGGAACATCTGCGAAATAAGACTGAGAAGATGTTACTAGAGGGATTCTGTGAAAAGATCGTGTTCTGAAAGAGTGATAAGCAAAACGGCAAATAAAGTACCAACAAGCAGCCAACCTCAAGGAAGACCACCCAAAATATGGCAAGACAATTGTACATCTACATTCTTAGAACAGTTCTAAATAAAACAAAGGAAGAAGTACATAATCAATTTTTGGATGATTTTCTGTTCAATTCCTTATAAGAGAAGCATTGTTTAAATACATGTTTATATACAGTGGTTTATACTAAGTGAAAAAGTGTTTAATTTTATTTTTAAAAAGTTTTAATAACTTTTTTCTTTTACAATGAAAAAAAACACAATTAAACATTAATGAAAACCTGAGTTTTCTAGAAATTGTACTATACTCTATAGGAGTTGCGTGTGTTCCTGGTTTGAGAATTTTAAATGCCCTAACGAGGCTAAGCTTGTCACTCTCATAAAATATAACAAAACTTATATGTAACCAATATTCAGTAATATTATGTTGTTTAAACGTTAAAATTAGATTTTCACACTTATTATTCATTTCAAATACACCTAGTAACTCTCGCTTAAATGTTGACATTTCTGAATTTAAATTAAATAACCCCTCTTAAAGCTTCAATTATATTAAAATTAATCATTTTTAATATGCTTTTTAAATTTCAAATATATTTTCCTTGCACGATATTTGGGAAAAGAAACGAACTCTTATACTGGGAAATGAACGAACGAAACATTCAAAGTTTTCTCGTCCCTTCCAACTATAAAATTACCCTAACTATAAAAAAGTTTATTTTTTATGGCAGGTCCCAGGAATCACGCTAGTCTACTGTAACTATTAATAAGGTCATTGTGCACAAAGTGTCGCTGAGAATTTAATCTAATAATAAATGTGATTAGGTACATGCCTTTACCTACAGGGTTTCCACAAGAAAACTAGGTCCATAATTCTGCCGCACTTAAGATAAACGCATTAACTAAGGTTTGACGCTTTTCGATAAAAACGCGTTTAAACTTTTTATTTTTATTTTGCTTGTATCTCAGGAACTAGATAAGATACCAACATGAAAGTTGTACCAAAACAAATAAAAAAGAGTTTTAAATACTAAAAAATACAAATATAGTGTACATATAATTTTAAAAAAGTACTTATCGCTAGCAGCCTCTAATACTTTTAGGCCATAGTAACTAGTCATAAACGCATCAACTACCCTACTTTGCATCCACTGCTGGACGTTACCTTCTCCACCTAGGCCATCTCTCTCAGTTTCTCGCCAGTGTTCTCCAGGCCCTTCTAGCCGTCCGCACAATATCATCGCTCCACCTGGTAGGCTGTTTTCCCACTCTACTCTGGTCCAACCTTGGCCTCCAGTAACCCTCTGGCTCCATCTTACATCATCCCGTCGTCATACATGTCCAGCCCATTGCCACATCATCCTAGCAATGCGTATCTCTATATTGATGATCCTGGTGGGTCTTCTATTCTCCACGTTGAGTATATGGTCTCTAAGCCAGATACCCAACATGGATATTTCCATGGCCCGTTGTGCATCTTAAATTTTGCGCATTGGTTATTTGGTTAACGCCCATGTCTTTCATCCATAGGTAATCACTTGAATTGGTATTTATGTATAACACCAACTGGGATCAAAAACTCATTTTAACATTTTTAATGACACGTTTACAGTGATCAGTTTACAATTCATAATACTGGTACATGAATAATATGAAGAAATATAACTCAAAACCCGCGTGAAGAACTCTAGTTTTCTTTTAAATAAAGGAATTATAAACCTCAAAAAACCTTGCAACTAAGTACCTAACCAAATGCCATGAGCGTAGACTATACAAACAGTTCTAGAAGTTTTTAATACATTTATTTATGCAGGGGGTAACATTTCTTTCGTTCGACGTCCATACTTTGCCTACTACTGCGCCTTGAGAAACTGCAAATGTCTATCTATCTCCTGTCTTGCTTGTGAACATGTCCAAGTCACGCATTTGTTTATGCTTCAATATCGTACATCTGTTACCCGAGGTATACAAGTATGCCTATTAGGGTGCATTTAACTTCATTTACTAAAAAACTGCAAAATATAAAGGAAGTATTCAATACCAAAAACTTCACACTTCAATATTTCTTCTTCTTCTTCGATTCAATGGGTAGCAAGTTTAATACATCTTTTGAATCGTCCTCAATTCCTATTTAATGTTATTATATTATTGATCATATTGGTCCATTTGAAAGGAGCTTATTATTGATAATAATTAGACTAATTTGTGTGACACCGTTTTCATAAATAACTCGCCTCGAGGGCGCTTGTCTGTACTCAACTCCGTAAAATATTGACTTCGATTATCCGAACTATGGATTCTGACGAGAAGAATACCCTGATTAGAGTCTACGCAACGCACAAGGACAATGTGATAAACTTACAATAGAATCATTATTCTTCTTCTTCAAGTGCCCTGTCGGGTCCCCTCCAACGTTGGCGATCACCTCGGCGAACCTGTCTCTGTCCTGCGCCGCTCGGAACAGCTCCTCAACACTTCGGATGCCGGTCCACTCCCTCACGTTTCGCAGCCAGGACATTTGTCTCCTTCCGGGCCCTCGGCGTCCCTCAATTTTTCCCTCCAATATCAGTTGGAGAAGGTGGTACTTTTCCCCACGCAGTATATGACCCAGATATGAGATCTTTCGAACCTTGATAGTTGATAACAATTCCCTGTCAACTCTAGCTCGCCTCAGGACTTCGGTATTGGTAACCATGTCTGTCCAGGGAATTCTGAGCATTCGGCGATGGAGCCACATTTCAAATGCTTCCAATCTGTTCATTGAGTTAACTTTCAGGGTCCAAGTTTCACACCCGTACAATAAAACAGACCACACATAGAATTTGATCATTCTCTGGCGGAGTTTCAAGTTTACGTTATCATTGCAGAAGAGTGATTTCATTTTATTAAACGTAGCTCTTGCTGCCTCAATTCTGCATTTTATCTCTACATCTGGGTCAAGAGATTGCGTTAATGTGCTGCCGAGGTATTTAAATTTTTCCACCCTTTCAAATGCAATACTGACCCACTGTAGTCAAGCCGTCCGAATGTCATCCATTTGGTTTTGCTGACATTTATTGTTAGCCTCAATCTTTCACCGGACTCGTCAACAAGATTAAGGAGGTCCTGAAGATCGCTGACACTTTCAGCTAATAAAACAGTGTCGTCGGCATATATTATATTGTTTGTCACAACGCCATAGAATCATTCATAAATTTTAAATATGTAAAGTCATTAACATAACTAACTTACCATCACACCGTCTCTCCGAAGGGGTAGGTAGAAAGAATAGACTACCACACTTTTTTTTCCTGACATATTTCTCTTGTTTCCTCAACATTCTTACATCGTGACGTGCACGCGCGTCAATTTCTATTACTCCTCACGTGGCCGACATTCAATATTTGATTTATTTGATCGTGCCACGTTTTCTTCAGTCTTACTCTATATCTAGTTCCATTTACATCGTTAACATATACTTTTTTTACCATTCTTTCTTCATTCATTCTTTCCATGTATCCCAACCATTGTTCATAATACCATCATTCGCACCGCATTCACTTCTTATATTTTCATTCGACACTATTTCATACACAGGATTTCCACATATTCGTCTTAGAGATATCATTTCTACTGCATTTATTCTACTTTCATCCTTCTTTTGCCAGTTCCATGCTTCGCTTCCATTCATAAAGGTCGGTACAAGAACACCATTGTCCACTGCCATTTTAACTTCTTTATATAGGTTTTTGTTTGCGATGACAACTTTAATTGCACTATTCACTTTGTTGCCTGCCCCAACCTTCTTTCATTATAATAATATGTAAATAATTTATACCAAAAACACTATATTTTGGAACACTCAAGCACTTTTCTGATTTATATGAAGTCATTTAGTATTCAATACCTATGTAAGCATTGGATACTGTAGTCATAAAATTCTTTAATTACTTCCAGGTAATACTTTCCAGTATTTTGGGGTATATCCCCTTGATTGAATCATATCAATTACCTTAATTACCGTATTCTGCTCCTTTGATAATTGCCTTAATAAAGCAAAAACATGTCAATCCCATAAAATATAATAAGACTTCTAGAAAACATACGTTTTCATTCGCATTAAACGTTTTATACTTGCATCCTCAGAGAATGATATACAGGTACAGGAGAATGATATAAGCCAGCCCAACCCAACCTTTTTACACCTGCGGACTGGTAATTATTTTATTTATATTGGCCAGTAATCGAATAATAAAAAGCGAAGCATTGAAATGGCAGGAAAAGGATGAGAGCAGAATAAATTCGGTAGAGATGAAGTTCCTAAAACGTATGTGTGGAAGAACGATGTACGGCAAAATCTCAAATGTTGAAATAAGAAAGGAATGTAAATCGGAAGAAGGTATTATGAACAAAATTATGAAAGGATTGCTGCCTCGGACATATGGAGCGCATGCATGGAAAAATAATGGTTAGGAAAACTAAATGGAGTACGGAGTCGAGGTAGACCGAGGACCTGACATGACCAAATGAATAATATTCTGAAGGTTGGTCATATAAGAAGTCGGAAGAATCGACGTGTGTGTATGACTCGTTGTATGAATGTGGAAGGAGCTAGAGAGGTGCGTCAGGATAGACTAGTGTGGCTGTCTATTTTCGTGCTGTCTCTGATGGACGAAGGGGTGCATTCACATCCAGTCTATTCCCGTGTTTCGATTTCATTGAAGACATGGACGAAACATTTTCACATAAATAATCCTACAATTTATATATTGGGACAAACTGATGATAACTAAGCTAAAATACCCGTATTTTAAACAAAACGCAAGAACCTATGCATGTGGAAATTAAAAAATTCAAATAAGAGTATCAGTGACAGGAAAATATCAATAACTTAATTCCAAACGATTAATTCTTTTTTTCAAAGATTTGCTCTGTCCTTTTTCCGTTGTGTGTCCTAAGCCACCAACCTGTCTTGTTCTATGTTTGCAGTATCTAATTTTTATAAAAAAATAACTAATTAATTGTACAATTTCTGTTTTGACGCATTATTTGTATAATACAATACCAAAATGTTATGGGAAAATGTGGTCACTTCAGTAATAACCTGCTATTTCACTTCTATCCGAGCGACCTCATGAAATCGATACTGTCGTTACGATACAATACACATCTTAGTAGATTCCGTTTCCATGGAAGCGTTATTATCAAAACCCAATCAATTTTAAACTTAAATCAGATGTCATTGGATAGAATTCTACGTAATATCGTAGACACACCGAAGAACTGTAAGAGTTTTCACGTTTACAATTAGTCAGAAGTAAACATTTTAAATTTAAATTTACATGGTCAATAAATCAATAAATAACATTGTCTTATCATTGACTTATTTTAATAAATTATTATTCATTACTATTAGAATAGATATACTATTGCAAAAATATATAAAATCAAGGTTTCAATTCGATTTAAATTTTTCTGGTTTATAGCAAATTGTAAAAAGTATTGAAAGAAGGGTTGGGGCAGGCTTAACGTGAATAGTGCACTTTAAAGTTGTGATCGCAAACAAAAACCTATCAAAAAAGCTAAAATGGCAGTGCACAATGGTATTTTTATACCAACCCTTATGTATAGAAGCAAAGCATAAAACTGGTAAAATAATGATGAAAGTAGAATCAAAGCACTAGAAATGAGATCTCTTAGACGAATGTCGATACTCTGTGTATGACAGAGTGTCGAATGAAAATATAAGAAGTAAATGCGGTGCGAATGATGGTATTATGAACAAAAGACGACCTTCGTGGCAGAGTGGTTACAAGCTCTGACTTCCATGCCGAAGGTCCTGGGTTCGATTCCCGGTGATGGCAGTGTGATTGTCACACTGTCTTTGGTCTGGTGAAAAAAAAAAATAATAAAAAAAAAAAAAAAAAAAAAATAATGAAAGGATCATAAGATGGTTTGGATAGGTACATGGAAAGAATGAATGAAGAAAGAATGGTAAAAAAAGTATATTTAACGATGTGAATGGAACTAGAAATAGATAAAATATTGAATGTCGGCCACGTGAGAAGTGAGAGAAATTGACGCGCGTGCATGTCACTATGTAAGAATGTTGAGGTAGTAAAAGTAATATGTCGGGAAAGAAAAACGTGACAGTCCATTATTCGACTTGCTACCTACTATTGGAGAGACGGCGTGATAGTTTATTTTTGTTTCTAGAAAGACAAAGACGCTGGAAGAACGCAAAAGTAGGGGATTACAAAACCAACTTGGCTTTGGTGATTCCAGTAAGAAGAGCAATTCAAAGGTTGAATTTTATTGCCTTGGATTAGAATTCTTTTAGTGTCCGTAGGGTAATTTTCGTTTACAGTATATTGTCACTTCTGGAAACCGTACTGTCTTACCGACGTCGACATATTTAGGATCTGTCTTCTGGGTTTAGGCCTTGTGATCTATATCTTAAGAGGGATTGGTCTCCTACGAAATCGATTCCCAGCTGTTGATCCATATTTTTGGTGATCTGCACAGGGGTCGTCTAACTTGGGGTTGGCCGAGCAACACAATTATTTATTTATTGTTTCTTGAACAATGATATAAAACTCCATATCAAATAATGAATACGAATGAAAACGTCTCGTCGTGCCGCAAAGACGCGGGCCGACACTGTACGAACCAAAGCTCTGCTAAGAACATCTGAGATGAAGGTTCTAAGATTCATTACTATAAAAACTCTCCGAGATCGTGTCCGTAACGCAGACATAAGAAAAACTTGCGAAACAGTAAATCAATACGAGGATACTGGAGGGACTTTATAACCAGAATTGATAGTGACAGACTCGCATATATAGCCGCTTACGAAATCCCCTCAGGACACCGTCCACCTGGAAGAGATGGAGAGACAGCTGAACCTCATCATCCCAGGAGAAATGATTTCTGTGCCACAGATCATCAGACCTATTGAAAGAAGATAAAACGTTTGTTTTCTAGAAGTTTTATTATATTTAATGTGAATAACAGGTTACGCCTGTCTTTGGCATTATCAAACACAATTACTAGTAATACACTTTGGAAATTGTAAATAACCTTGTTTATAATCCACAAAATATAACATAAAAAAACACGACATGTTTCGGAGGATACCTCCATTAGATCCGAAACATGTACATAGTGTTTTTATTTTTATTTTGTGGATTATAAACAAAGTTATTTTCGGATAATCAAATGATTTTACTAAAAATCTCTTGATGGAAGTTCATTTAAAATACTAATTAAATAAAACGATGTTTTTTATCTACTTCCACTTTCTACAGACCAGTCTGTCGATGCCAGAGAGCCTGGCAAAACCGATCGCTATCGAAATAAAGACAAATGTGGAAGTAGTTAAGAAACGTCATTTTACTTAATTATTGTTTAAAGTTATTTTCAATTTCCGAAGTGTCTTCTTCTTCTTTGCTAGCCTTCTTCCCTCCACTGCTGGATATTGGCCTCTTCCGAATTCTTCCACTCGTCTCTATCCTGTCCCTTTTGCATCCAAGATTTTCCAACCCTTTTGATAATATCATCGGTCCATCTCATCGGTGGCCTTCCGACACTTCGTCTATTCTCCCATGGTCTCCAACTGAGTATCCTGGGTGCCCATCTGTTGCCACCCTGTCTAGCCAAGTGTCCAGCCCATTGCCATTTCAATTTTGCCACTCGGTTCATGACGTCAGCAACCCTGGTGCGGCGTCTGATTTCTTCGTTTCTTATGCGGTCATGCAAGCTCACACCAAGTATCTGTCTTTCCATGGACCTCTGTGTACACTTGAGCCTGTGGACACTTTTTGCTGTAAGAGTGGTCGTCTCTAGTCCTTATATCATCATGGGCAGTATACACATATCGTAGACCTTTCTTTTGAGACAGACCGGTATTTCAACATTTTCAAATACATGTCTCAGTTTACCAAAGGCAGCCCAACCCAGTCCCACTCTTCGAGGTAGCTCTGCAGTTTGATTCTCTTTTCCTAAGTGTATTACTACGGAATTCCACAGTGTTAATGCCTTAGCTTTCACTAAACAGTTACTAGTTTTAATTTTATTGTTTCTTCTTATATTATTCTTATTATGTGATAATTATGTTGTAATATTATAATTGTTATTTTTATTAAACTGTTAGTCCAATTGAATCGCCTAAATGCTGTTTGTTCGATATGTCTCATTTGTGTAAAATAATAATAAATTTATTATCACATTCTGACTCCATTGAACTAGAGAATTACCATGATGGCCTTATGGTGGGATTAAATTAGATATTATGTCTTCTAAACACTTGATCTAAGCCCAAAATATTGCGAATTTAATAAAGATCTTTATTCTGCATAGTAACTTACCTTGAAAACGTTATAAAACGCAATTATTATAACACACGTTCTTAGTATTAAAACGATTTCGTAAGGTCAATAATTTATAAGACAACGAACTCGACCAAACATGAACCCAACGAGTTCCACACCAACAAATGAAATTATAAATTATAGCTTATTTGTAAGTGTCGGAAATAATTACGATAAAAAATCGTATGGTTATTCCTAATCGTTTATAAAACTTATAAATCAAACATCATTTCGCAAATTAGTAATTTTATTTATTGTAAAGTTTGATGTCATTTAAAAAAAAAGTATTTAAGAATATTCATCACCAAATAAAACAGATACATAAAAATTTGTGTTTTTTTTTAATCATGTAGCATTTAGGGAGAATTTGAAGCTCTTCTTAATCATTTCAATGTAGCTGTCCCCCATAAATATTCTTGAAACTTTGTTTAACTATACGCGAGATTTTGTAAATAATTAAAGTTTTATATAAATGCATAAAAATTGATTGAATAAATATAAATATTAAAAAAAATTATAAAAAAATTACAAAGGTGGTCAATTTTGACAGATGTTAAAATGATTTATTTTCAAACGTTTTGATTTGATTTGATTTATATCTGACATTGTTTTATTCTTCAATTCAATGGCGCCCTAAGCCGTTTAACCTAACTGGTTTCTGAGACATATTTTATTAAATATCACAAAATAAGTCATGTTTTATAGAAGCCAGATGTGATGGAATAATTTATTTGTATAGCGTGTTCCCCAACGCTCTTCTCTTCATAAGACAAAGAAGAAATAATCGTTTATAAATTAACATAATAGATTTTCATTCGTATCATTATGTTATTATATTTACATCAAAATCAATTTACAATAAATCCAACAGTACTTGTATATTGAAGATAATATCTCTTGAATTGTTTAAAGTTAATTGTTTATATTATTGTGTAATTTTCTATTTAACACTGATAATAATGTCACTTGGTAATAATTGTCATATAGAATAAGAAAATATTTCGCATTTGTTTCTTCACTTGTTTGCTAGAAATTGAAGGGATTGGTTTGCAGAAAAGTGTAACATTTTTAATTAATACATATGAAATCGTCTGTTTTCGAAATGTTTTATTATATTTTATTTGAATGACATTTTTCACCTGTCTAAGGCATTATTTAATATACCTACATAGCTAAAATCAAACGCGTTTTTGTTTTCATACACGAGTTAAAGGAGCAGAATACGGTAATTAAAAAGGACGAAAACGATTAAAGGATAAACCCCAGAACACAGGAAAGTATTACCCGGACCTCGGTAAATTTATGAATTCCATCTTTACATAGATAATGAATACTAAATGATGTTATGTATATCAGGAAAAGTATTTCAGTGTTTAAAATAAAGTGTTCCCGAGAAAATCTTTAACAACTATTTACAAGTTTATTATAACAATGATTTTACATATTTCAAAATTAGGAATAAATTACTGTTTCCTTGTCTCTTTATATGCATAAAACCAATAAATATTTTTTTTTTTTTCAATAATCTTTTTTTAAACTAACTAACTAACCATCACGCCGTCTCCGCGAAGGGGTAGGCAGAAATAATGGACTGCCATACTTTTCTTTCCTGATATATTTCTCTCGCTTCCTCAACATTCATACATCGTGTCAGGCACGCGCGTCGATTTCTCCGACTCCTCACGTGGACGACATTCAATATTTGATTTATTTGATCGTGCCACGTTTTCCTTGGTCTTCCTCTATTGCTAGTTCCAGTTACATCGTTAACATATACTTTTTTAACATTCTTTCTTCATTCATTCTTTCCATATGTCCAAACCATCTTAATGATCCTTTCATTATTTTGTTCATAACACCATCATTCGCACCGCATTCACTTCTTATATTTTCATTCGACACAATCATATATATTTTTTTATTTTTCAGATAATACGATATCTCTAAAACATTTGTGTTTACGAGTATTGTTGTATAAAAATCCAAAAACATTTGCGTTCTATTTGAAATCGCTAGGACATTAGAATTAGGTTAATAAAATGTTTTGATTTGATTTGATTATTTTTAAAATTATATTTTCTATTGGATTTTAAAAATTATTATGCATTAAGCATAATGGCCTAGTGTGGTAAAATAGGTCACTTTCATATGGCATTCTCTAATAAAACTTTTATAAGGTCTCTCTCATTGTTTAAAAAATAAAAAATAAAATAATGTCCTTCGATTATCAAAAAAAAATATTGATTAACAATGTCAGTAACAAAAAAATTAGCTCTTTTTATATCGTGTATTATCGTGTATTTTTATATCGTGTAATTTGTTTTATCCATCATCGGATTTAAAATAAAATAAATTATTCCGACATGGTTTTATCAGAACATTTCAAGCAGTACACATGTAAGTTAAGTTGGTTTCCGGAGTCTACTTAGGTGTAACGAGTACTCTCACATGTAATATACCACGCGCCTTGAATTGTCTGAAGGTTGGGCGATGGTCTTTCGACCACTGACTAATAAATTTCTTGTAAAAGTGACGCGTATAATTTTAGAGTAAGTACCACTCCAATTTGCCGTGTCTCCCAAACAATGGTTTATTGGTCGGCCTAGAAATTGCAACCCTTTGAGACCTTGTCCACACGATTAAAGAGACTCAAATTATTGTATTGACCATCGAATTGAATCTCTATATTTAATTCTTGATAAACTTAATGCGTTAATACTGAAGAATTCCGTAATGACGAATTGTTTAACTTTTATCTTGTTCTCCCGGTGACAAAGGTGTAAAATCTTTGAAACATGTCTTCTTCTTCTTTTAATAGATCTGACGATCTGTGACACAGAAATCATGTCTCCTTGGATCATACGGACCAGCTATTTCTCCGCCTCTTAGGTGGTCTTCCAGTTGGGCGGTGTTCAGAGGGGATTTCGAGTCTGTCACCGTGTGAAATATTCACGTAAGGAAAGGTTTTTTAAAAACTTGGTTCACTGTACAATCGTAATCAGTTATCAGTTTTAGCTTTTAATGCAAATATTTTTTTTTACACACGTTAAAAATGTCACAATTAACAACATCATTTTTTTACTTTTGTTTTCTACACTACTCTCATACAACTATAATCAGAACAAAATTCATAATTATCTAGTAACATTCTCGGGCATACGCATCGTGTGCATTTTGAATTACTTTCGGAGAGAATCGAAGTATTCCTTTCTCACTTTCTTGAATTCAAAATATTCTCGTACTCTTTCTTAAAGACATTGGGATTTTAGCCTATTTATATTATGATACATTTTATTTGCGAGTGGTTAATTGTTTAGCATATTTTCAATTAGCAATCCTTTTGTTGTGTAATTTTCGCTGTGACTCAATGGGTTTGAGTTATATTAGCGGCGGTACAAAGTAATAAGGCTCGGCGTCCTACGGGCATCCTTTTTCGGTCAAGGTGAGAGCGCGCGGCTCTTTTTACTAGCTTTTTTATCCTAACGATTTATCTGCAGCAATCAGGATTCAACAATTCATTAATCATCACTTTTTGTTAATGCTTCAAAAACACGAACGTGTTAAGCGTAAGAAAGAAAAGACACATTGTTCCAAAAATAGGTATTCTACAAGTACCTCGTATAAAGGGTACTCAACGTAAAGCTGTATATTTTTTTGTTTGCCGAAAGCAGTCATGTTATTTATAATATGTGTACTGATATTTTCAATTGAATTGAAAATGTCCAAAACATGTCTACGTCTTCTTCTCCTTCTGCTTTATTTTGGACTGTGTCCTGTTATTTCTCAGAGCCTGTTCCTGGGATTCAGATGTCCAACTGTCTCGCCATTTTTAGGTGGTCTTCCTGCAGGTCGATTTCCTGTTGGTACTTTATTTGCGGCTATATTTATCACTCTTTCAGAACATGCTCTTTCCACATGATCTCTCCAGTAGCGTCTTCTCAATCTTCCACATCGCACGACATCTTCTACATTGCAGATCTTTCTTATTTCAGAATTTTTTACTCTGTCTCGGAGTGTCGTTCCCGCAACGGATCGGAGAGTCTTCATTTCTGTGATTCTTGGTAGACTTTTTGTTCTGATGGTGTCAGCTCTCGTTTCTATTCCATATGTCATTATTGAACGTACAAGTAAGCCACAATGTCTATATAATTTTTTTTAATGTAAGTGTTGTATATACAAAGTACATAAAAAAGAAAAAGAGAAATGAATTAAAAATAATTTAGGAATTTTGAAGAGCATAATCACAAACATAACATTTTAAATAATAATTAAATGAAACGATGATTTTCAGTTTCACTTCCACTTTTGTCTTTATTTCGATGACGACCGGTTTGTTGGCATAGACAGACTGGTACTGGTTCCAACCCAGTTAACTAAAATAAGAAATTCAATCTTTATGTTCGAATTTTTAATAAAAATGAAAACCAGTTCATTCTTTATTAAAATGTAAATCAAACAATAAGCTATCAATATAACGTTCGGCAGCTACACAGAAATGAAAAGACTAGTTGGAGACAGGATTGAGTGGAGGAAACGAGTGAAACTTGCTCCAGACCAATCCGGAGGATTATAACTATGAAGAGAAATATAAAATTATGGTATTTGAAAAGGAAGAATGTATGACGAATTGTGACATAAGTGCGAAAGGTGAGAAATTAGAGCAAGTTAACGGATTTGTTTATCTGGGAAGCATGTTTACAAGAGATGAAAGAATGGAGAAAGATATCGGAAGAAGGGATGGAGCTCGAAACAAAATAAATGGTGCACTCAAAGTCATTACCGCAAATAGAAATACATCGACTGAAGCAAAGATAGCAGTGCACAATGGAGTTCTAGTCCCGACCCTGAAGTGAAGCTTGGAGTTGGCAGAAGAAAGATGAAAGTAGGATAAATGCCGTAAAAATGAGGTCACTAAGAAGAATGTGCGGAAAACAATGTATGATAGAATATCTAATGATGAAGTAAGAAAGAATTGTAACGAATGAATGCGTGATAAATAAAATTAAGAAAGGGTCACTAAGAAGGTTTGAACATATGGAACGAATGGATGAGGGAAGAATGGTTATAAAGATATATACAAGCAGTGTGAATGGGAAAAGTAGTCGACGAAGGCCAAGGAAGACATGGCATGACCAAATTAATTAATTACTGAAAGGCGGCCATGTTCGAAGTAGGAACAATCGACGAGCGTGCATGTCACGATGTGTGAATGCAGAAGACGAGCGATAATTATGCCAGGATAGAACTATGCGGCGATCCATGCTCTCTGCCTACCCCCCCGGGGAAACGGCGTGATGGTTAGTTAGTTAGTTAGTTAGTTAAGAAGAATAACGTTCGGTATCTATAATTTTAATTTTATTATTTCATGTGGAATAGATATATTTAGCCTTATAAGGCTGTATTTAACGTCACATTTGGTAATGCCAATAAAACGAAACATGTCTCTTCAATATAATATAATGGAACATCTTGAAAACATACATATTATTATTAATTCAAATTTCATCGTCACAATAGTCAGCCAATCAATTCTCTCGGTTGACACTTTCGGAAATGTATTGCGATGCTTAATTAGTTATTTTTTTCATTTTACATTGTATTATTTTCATAAACATTATAAAGCGTTTATACGAATGGCAGTTTTCTTATATTTTATGTATTAAGTTTTATTATATTTTAAGGGAATGACATGTTTTGCCCTTCTAAGGCATTATCAAATGTAGTATGTTCTAAGGCATTACCTTAGAAGGGCGAAACATGTCATTCCCATAAAATATAAAAAACTTCTAGAAAACTGACATTTTCATTCGTATTAATTATTTAATATGGAGTTTTACATCATTGTTCAAGAAACAATAAATATTATAAAGCGTGATTTTCTGAACACCGAGTTTATTTTTAGAATGCAGGACTCATTACTATGCAACTGTAATATTACTCACATTATACGAGTACAATAGAATATATTAATATGTAAATTTGGTTAATAACAAATTACTTGTCTATAAAAACTGTGTCTTAAGATTTAGCAATTTTACGTCATTTATTGTTAAGATTTATTTACGAATTTTACTCAATTTTATCGCGGTAAATGTTTCGTCTTGCTAAGGCATTGTCAAATGTCGAGAGAATTAAACGCGTAACTGTTTATATACTCGATATAAGGATGTTGCCTTAAGATAAGGGTGATGCCAGGTGCTGACATCAGGGTCGATGTCAGATAGCCTGGCGAAACCAGTCGCTGTCGAAATACAGATAAAAGTGTAAGTAGTTGGCAGAACCAACGGATGGCTTGGACATATCGAACAAATGGACGAGACAATTTTTTTTAAATGTAGTGGATTGTGAGTGGATAGAGAAGCCGTGGAAGACCAAGGAAAGCATGATATTACCAAATTAATCAAATACTAAAAAGCGGACACTTTCAAAGTCGAAAAAATTTACGAGCGTACTTGTTACGATTAATGAATTTAGAGTAATCTAAAGGAATTGTAAAGAAAGAGAAGTTTGACAGTCCATCCTCTCTGCCTACCTCTCGGATGAAACGGTGTGATAGTTATTTAGTTAGTTAGTTATTTTGTTAGTGTAAGAAACATCGTTTTATTTAATCATTAATCAGACACTAAATAAGCTTTTTTTTCACCTGTTTCGAAAACATAAGCAATCTTATTTTTTTAACGAAATAGTTTAACGTATTTTTTATTTATGAAAAAGCCCAATATTTTTTTGTTATTTGAAATATTTTAAAAAGGTTTGTATAAGTTTTATAACATAAAAATTCGAAAACATAAGGATCCACTTAGTTCCAGATTATTCTTCCAATAAACGGTTATTCATTGGTTCGATAATGATAAAAACATCAAATTAGTATACCTTGTTTTTCGGTCTACCTAAAACCCATGACGTTAAATGAGATACGAAAATATGTTGTTTTGGGATTTAATTTGTAAACAAATAAAATATAAATATTTATTTTTAAAAACAACTTAATGTGACTCATCTGCCGATTACCCAATAATAATGTTGTTTACTTAAAATGTAATTATATATTGCTTAATTTAATTGCCATTTAATGTTCAAGCACAAATTTTAATTACTTTAATGTAAAATGGTTTGATTGACGAAAGAGACTATATACATTTGAAGGAAAGATGTCTATTTTCACCCTTGCTCAATATTACCGATTATAAAATTTACGAAGCTCAAAAGAGAAAAGCACAACTTACTCGTAAGAGTAAACTCAAAATATTAATGTGAAAGATCTATGTAAGGAATAAACCTTAGAGATAGAGTCATAAACGATACGGTGAGAGAGAAAACATAGGTCATTGACATCATCCGCCATGTAGCGAATCCAAAATGGCAAAGGGTTGGTCACGTAGCCAGAAGCTCAGGCAACAAATTAACAAAAAGACTGCTGACTTGGAGACCATGGACTGCAATGAAAAGTGCAGGGTGACCACAACTGCGATGAAAGGATGAACTGAACTAACAGGTCAGGATTATCTGGATGTAATCTGCACAAGACAGAGTGGGGTGGAAGCGAATGGAGGAGACCTTTGTCCAGGAGTGAATGGGAATAGGTTAAAGAAGTAAAAGATATCAGAGAATTCACTTAGGAAATTGAAAATAACTTTGTTTATAATCCACAAAATATTAAAATATGTTTCGGAGGATACCTCCATATTTTACACAGAAAACAACTCCTTTTAAATTCTTAACAAAAGACAGATATTTGTCAAAAAGTGGGGTACTCGTGTTTAAAATTAAATGTAAGGAGTGTGATGCTTTTTACATAGGTAAAACAGGACGAACATTTAAATTACGTATCGACGAACACAAACAAGCTTTCACCAAACATACTATTTTTACTGAGATGGCTAACCATTGTTTTAAATTTGACCATAGTTTCGATAAAAATTTCATACAATTAATTAACAATAACAATAAATTAAATGTACTAGAAACTTTAGAAATCCTCAAATCTGTGAAATTGGGTGAAAACATAATTAATAATCAGATTCCTCCTTTTACTCCTTTCTACTTTAATACTTTTTCTACGTTTAGTCTCCTAAGCTCCCATTCCCAATCATATGCAAATGAATCATTTATTAATTTCTATATAAATTATCTCTTTTCAAATGCGTGCTTTTTCTAAATTACAATTATATATTTTTTATATTTTCACTATGTTTAATATTAGTTCTTACTGATAAAAAATAATTATGAGTACTTATAGCAATTAGCTCAGGTTAAATATTTTAATTGAAATGTATTGTTTCTTGGTATTGTATCGAACTTTAAATGCGTCTTTCTATGTTTAGTTTGTATTATATATTTACATCTGAAGATGGTGGAATCCTCCGAAAGATTTTTTTTATATTTTGTGGATTATAAACAAAGTTATTTTAAATGCCCTAAGTGTATTACTATGGAATTCCACACTGTTAATGCTTTAGCTTTCAATAAGTATCAGATAATTGTTTATACAAGGCAACAGGTCTTATCAATAACCAACAGAGCCAACCATAAAACATCCCTTGTTTTAATTCCTTGTCCTTGTCTTAAATACAGACGATATTGCAGATCATTGAAATATCGTGAATATAAATGTTTTGCTATAGGTTTTTATAAAAAACCGATGACACACAAAATATCACGTATCCAGAATACGTATACCCATAAGAATTACATGATAATATAATATGTAAGTGAGCTCAAAGTGTATGCAGATTAGGTATAAAAATAGTAAGATTATTTAAATCTTGTGTTATATAATTGGTAATTTATTCAATCGATTAGTTCGCTCTTACAAAGAATTAATTTATAATATATTTCTATTATTTGTTTACTGTTGATATCGATACTAACAAATGATCAAACTGGATTGTGTTACGTGCGAAAAAAATGTCTCGAATAGAATTTGGTAGAAACACGAGGTTACGTGATCACCGGCAGAAGTTATGCTTCTCTAATATTCTAAACAGGAATATATTTATGAATAGATCCTGGTAGCAAAGTCATTATTATAAATTGACGTATTTTTGTCAAGTCAACATATAGTACAAAATGTATGTAATATAAAATGTCTAGACAACGTGTATTCCGTGAGGTGATATTTTTCCAACTCACCAAATATTTATTAAAATATCAGGATATTAATTTTTCACATATTTCTACCAGTAAGTGGTCAAACAATATTTCGAAGCATGTTGTAAAGCTGATTACACAAGAAATAAGGCAACATACTTTTAACTCATTTTATAATAACCAGGGGTCTTAACGACTCTTTTAAATATAATATTATGGTAAACCAAAATAAGGTAGATCCATAAATATAAAATAATTAACCATTAAGGAGAAACAGACTGAAGTTATTAAAAAAAGGAAAACTGTTTTTTCCATCGTGAAATTTTCATAAAAAATCGTCATTATGAAATTCCAGAGTGTTAACGCCGTAAATTTATCAAAAAAATAAAATTCTTAAAAACCTAAAATTATTTTTCTCTATTTAAAAATAGTCTAACACCAAAGATTTAAATCAAAGATATTAGAATTTGTTTTACAATGTTCAACATGAGCAGAAAATAGCTCTTTATTATGAAGAAGGAATCTGGTCGTGTCCAGGCTCGAACCCATGTCCCCTGGATCAGAAACCAAGCGTTCTATCCCCTAGACCACCACCCAATTGATTTTAATGGTTAATGATTTTAATGGATTGTATATATGTTTTAGTATGGTAAATATTTCATGTATTACTTCTAAAAGTTCACTTTTAAAAATTCGCGAAGTTAATTTTCCTAGCGACCATCTCTCTTAATGTCTGTGTTTCCTTTGATAACTATAGTATAAGAAATAATATATAAACATGTTATCAAACATGTCTTCTTCTTCTTTTTCGGTGCCGTGTCAGGTCCCCCCGAACGTTGGAGATCACTGCAGCAAAGGCATCTCTGGCCTGCGCTACTTGGAACAAGTGGCGCAGGTGGATATCAAATATATAAACTAACCTAACTAAGAGACATCCTTCTCTTCCTTTCCTCCCTTCAATTCCTTTTTACGTTATTAAGTGCCAAAAGTTAATATGGTGTGTCTATAACATTTTATCTTTCTGCTGACTAGATACTTGTGAAATGTATGATTTAATAATGTTTTCAAATGAATTAACAAATCATAGTGATAAATATTCAAATATTAATTTCTAAGAAAATGATATATAAATCCATGAACCCAAACGCAAGTTTAACTGTTTAAGTGCAATGCCTCCGCAACATATCAATAATAACGCACTTTCAAGGATGTAACATTATTTTTTTAGAAATAGTGATTTCCTTATTATGATAATGTCTATTTGTCTCTGTCACAGTAATAAAATGAAATGACGGATCATAGGTTTCCCGCTAGTTTCCTTGTTTTCATGTTGACGACAAAATGATCTCCGCGTCACTGCTACTTACTCATGTTCTCTCAAATACGTAGCGGATTATGCTTTTGATGACGTTAATCTCAAAGGCTCGGTTTTTCAATCCACGTTTCCATTTTTTTCCATATGGTTCTATAGAACCAAAAATGGACAGTTTTATTTAAGAAAACTTCCGCAATTGGCTTTAACTGTGAAACACCCCTCCATCAAGTCGACACGAGATGTACAATCTATAAAACTTGCAGAAGTCTACTTGCTCTGGGTGTTTATATAGTAATAGTCACTTGGCAAAGCATTTAGTAGTTTTTTTTTATTATTTAAGTAGTTTTTTTACTGGAGGATGCTCGCTTAATATTTTGACAACTATCAAAATATCAGATACGCGTATAAAATTTCATGTTAACCTCTTTTTCTTTTTTATTATTTATTTTTTAACCTTTTATTTATTCTTAATTTTCTTATTATTAAAACTTTTATTCTTATTAAATGTAAGAAGTAGCTAATACAAAAAAGCGCATCAAATACAATTATTATAGGATTCGTGTTACAAGAAAACGACTGTTTTTTTTTTGTTGTTTTTTTTATTTCTTTATTTTGTTTATTATTATTTTTTAAATACATATTTCTTACAACTAATATATGACATTTTTAAATACAGATTAATTAAATTTATAATGAAAACAAATTTAAAAAGAGCGATTAGGCACAAAACACACAAAGAAGAAATTTAAAAACAATAAAATAAATTAATAACTTTAATACATAAAAATGTGACCGGACGTACACTACACATTGGTTGCGGAATTTGTGAACATTATCTGAGCCCTTTGTGATCACGTTAAAACTACCGTTCTCATAATTTTATTATATTAATAACTGGTGATTGTATCAGGTAATCTTCTTCTTCTCCTGTAGCCTTTATCACATTTACTTTGGGTCAGCTCTTCACAATCGGCGTCACCAGAAATGTCTGTCTTGGGTGACTTCTGATCAGACCTATAAGAATAATAAATATGAGAAGAAGAAACTCTTTCATCTTTCGCTTGGCCATTTTCTACTATTTGGGGTTGACATTTCTAAAACGGCTCCACCAAGTCTCGCAATCCAGATTCATCTGGCTGTCCAGTCCCAGCGCACTCAGGTCGTTCCTAACAGTGGACATCCACGTTGTAGAAGGCTGACTCGGTCGCCTTCTTTCGTCTTCCAATTTCAAGGCCTTGGACGATATATTTATCGTCCCTCCTGCTCACATGGCGGTACCACCGCAGACGACGTTCTCTAGCCTTTTTCACTATGGAAGCGACTTTTAGGCTACCTCTGATGTGCTCATTTTTAGCTTTATACAGAATTGTAACCTTGGCGGCCCACCTCAGCTTCTTCATTCCTGCATTCACAAGAAGAAAAATCATCATGTCTCCATAGTATCGGAAATAAAGTAATAAGATTGATAAATTGTCGTCCCCCCTTTGAGGGCGTGTCGGACTCCTCGCCGGGGGAGAGGGGGCATCTTGCGGGGTCCCGTTCTCTCCTCTTTGATAAATTTTATTTTCATTTCGTACAAATTAAAATTTAAGGTTCCCTGTGTCCCTGCCCCTTGTTTCCATGACCAGTATTTTCTCTATTTCATCCGGAAAATTATTATTATTATATTTTTTCCCACTCTCTGTCCCACCCTCGCCATATCTGTTTGAAATAATTTTATGGTAGGTCATAAAATCATGTACCATATTTTGCTCTGTTTTGTGAGATTGGGAAATAGAAGTGGATTGAAATTTAACTGGATTAAATATGGCCTAGATATACATATGCCTTTGGTTTTTATTCTAGATTGGTGCATTGTCCAGCTAACGTAAGTCCCGCGTGGATGCGGAGGGATTGTATGAGCTAAGCTGACGAAGGGGCGCCGCTGCGTCCTATAACAGCTTCGGGTAAGGGGCGGGTAACCTTCAATGTCTTTATTTAACTGTATTTTGGTTCATTTGTATGTGTATTAACAATCACAACAATCACTGTATGTTACCCTACAATAAATAAATCATCATTGTGGTTCGAAGCTCGGGAAAATCCTTGTACATTTAAAAACCATCAATATTTACTGCGTTTCTTTAACGAGTCATTGACTGCACTTTTTACAATATGCCACATCATTAATTATAGGAAACACATTAATAATTGATATGAGAACTCAAATTTAAAAAACCAGCAGTGCGTACATTATAGCGTATCGCACTCGGCAAGGTCGCTTAGCAGTCAAAATCAGGCTCCAAAATATTTTATTATCTCTCTACGCATACCGGTATATAAGCAAAATGCCGGCCGAACTTGGACCAATCGAAAAGTAGTTCTTGCCGAAGTAGTAGCCAACGCATTGGAACGTTTTGTGCCAAATTCAAATTTGAATCAATTAAATATTTAATTCGTTTTGTATTGTGAAGTGAGAAGATTAATAGCTGGCAACATGGAAAGCTTGTCCATACTTTGTTTTGTTTTGTTTATCAGCAACTTCGCGATCTTGAATGGAGCGAAACTTCGTAAGTTTAATTTGAATGCTTTATTTAACTGTAATTAGGATAATCATTTTTTTTTTAACCGAACCCTAATGATATTTCAACATTATTAAATGATTTAATTTTGAATCAACGTTATAATACGTATCACAATTTATTAATTATTTCTTCTATGTTCGCCATACATTGTGTTGTAGATGTTTTATTTGTCTTTTTCTTTTTTTATATACTCGTACTTTGTATATACAACACTAACTTAAAATTGTTTTAAAATTAAATATCAGACATGTTTCGGATAACCGGTCCTTTTTCAGTGATACATATTTAAAATTTTATTTAATTGTTTACAAACAATTTTATAATTTGTAAACAATTTTATAATATTTTAAATATGTATCTTTATAATATGTATCACTGAAGAAAGACCGGTTGTCCAAAACGTGTCTGATATGTAATTTAAAAAAAAATAAGTTAGTGTTGTGTAATACAAAGTATGTAAAAAATAAAAAAACAAATATTAATTCTTTTTTATGCAATTGTCATGACAGTTGTTTTACTAACCGATGTTGGCATCATCAGCTATTTGTAATACATGATGATGCCAACATAGGTTTGGAAATACAGCTGTTGTGACAATTTCATAGAAATTAAAAATAAACTGTGATATGCATTATAACATTACTTCAAATTTAAAGCAGTTAATATATAAAATTTAAAACACGTTAAAAAAAGATATAACCTCATTTCATATATACTAAGTGTAAGATCTTGTGTTTACAGTATGCAAAAAACAGTTATTTAAGGATAATAATAAACAGTAACTACACTTTTTTTTATGAATTAAAACACAGTTTTTTCCATCTTTGAGTTTGTTTTTCTCGCCATGTTTCGAAGGCTTTACACTTCATCATCGGGAGATCGATATAATCGTAAATCTTCCAATGATGCAGGTGAAAAAACTTCGATACATGTCGAGAAAAATAAACTCTACATTCTAAAAAAAACAGTGTTTAAATTCATGCCAAAATCGACATTTCATCTATTGACATCACTTTGTGTTGTGGATACAAAAATGATTTTTTTTTACATTGAATTCTCAAAACAGTTTTTTGTACATATTCAAATTTCACTTTTTACAAACATGTTTCGGACCACAGATGCTATTCTCAGTGAAGAAATTTTAAGATTATATTATTGATTATTTTTTAAATACATATAAATAGTCTTGTTCTTCTTCTTTTGATAGATCAGACGATCTGCGTCACAGATATCATGTCTCCTGGGTCTGGGATGTCATATAAATAATAATACCCATAATTAGTTGAATCTTAAAATTTCTTCACTGACAAAGACATCTGTGGCTGAAGCATGTTTGTAAACAGTGAAGAAAAAAATGTTTTAAAGATGCAACGTTTTTAAAACTAGAAATTATTGTTATTCCCATAGATACCCTCATTTGCATACAAATTAAATAAAGCGCACAGAACCAAATAATTCTTATACATTGTTAAGTGACGCGTACAAGATTCTATAAATGCATTAATTACCTATAATTATAGACTAGTGCTTTCATAACAACCACAGATACCTTTTTTTAATATCCGTAAACATAAATACCATATTATTACTTTTCTTCCAAGTACCAGGATTCGAGTTCGATAGGTCACGGCAATGAATGCTTTATATATATTTCTATTTTTAGAATAAATTCCGATTTGATAATAACAATAAAATAATAAATAAATGTTTATCGAAGAAATCCATCTAAAATGTTTCTTCAATAAAAAATATCGTTGCTAAGAATTATATCACTATTTTGGTTTTATATATAATTAAAATCCGATTTAATAATTTAAATATTGCACAGAAAAGAAATAGTAGTAACGAAACATGTTAGCAAATATAATATACTCGTAATATAATATAACCTCTCTGTACCCCAGTTTGTTTCGTTTCCAATTACGCTTTTTTTTATATTACAATATATTTTATATTCGCGATTATTGTAAATTTATTTTAATAATAATTAACAATTATAAAACTAAAAAATAATATACTTTCGTATGGAGCACTTAATAAGTATTATAAAATATTAATAAATAAATGAAACCTTTAAATATTTTGTTTAAAATAACTACCTACCGGTTTCGCTGCAAATCGAACTTTATAACGGTAACAAAACAAATTAAGTCGGTAGTTGCTTTTAAACTAAATAAAGAGAGCTTTAAACAAAATGTTTAAGTATTTCATCAATTTATAAATAATAACATTTTGTAACAAACATTATACAATTGGATTTATCTGAAAATGTTTGATAAAAAAATCTAGTCTATGCAAGCTGACGCTTGTCAATACATCGTTAAGCATATTCGAAAAGAGTCCAATTACTGTGAATATTATATAAATAACAATTATATATAATAATAAATCAATATATGATCAGTGATATAAATTATAGTTACACGAGTATCACTATTTTTTTTAACGATGGTGTTCCCATGGATGCCTACAAATGCACATAAAATAATAGTGTAGGTGTGCATAAAGGAAATACTCGTATAGGTAATTTACAATGTATCTAACTTCAAAGTATTATGTTAATGTGTTCTATTGTTATACGTCATATTTTTTTTATATGACGTGCTAATTATGTACGTCCTTATTAAAATTGTATGTTTAATGACAGACATTAATTAAAACCGTCTTATGAAAATTGTTTCCTTTTTATGCCTTGAAAAAATGTTTCGACCAGATTTAAAAAAATGAATTTAAAAGAACAATTTCTTTCTCTCTAAGTTTTGATTTTTTTAAAACAACAGGTCGTTTGAACCTAATTACTGTAGACAAATTGTTTGTAGCTATTATATTGATTCTCATGACATGTGATAGGTAGTTAATCTTAGGGATTTTTTTTGTCACTTGTAGACACCAGACCAAAGATAGTGTGACAATCACATTACTATCGCTGGAAATCGAGCCCGGAACCTTATGATAGTGAGAGCGCTTTTCACTCTGCCACGAAGGTCGCTATTTCATGTTAGTTACATGTTTCTCCTTGCTTGAGCAAAAAGGTGCTTCCACGTGTGATGTTACTAAAACTAAAATCACCCGACGTCCCTGGAAACGACACAATACCTTCTACAAATAAATTCCCTTGAGGTCAATTTATACGACAAACTTCCCAAGTTCAAAAAGAAGAAGAAGCTATGGCATTACATAATTTAATATAATAGCATGTCACTCATTATTAAATTAATATTATTATTTCACGATGATTTATTTTTATGTGTGCCCTTTTGGTAAATTATTTACCCAAAGGGCGCACTAGGAAAAGACTGACTGAACAGGGGAGACTTTAGTAGTTTCTTAAATTTAACGTCGATATCCTCATGTTTAATATTAACAGGGAGGCTATTCCACGCCAATGGACCCACAACACTGAAAATACAAACGAATTTTTTGCTTTATTAACTTTAATTAAATGTAAAACTCCGATATAAATAATTTATCTTGACGACAATATCAGTTTTCTAGATGTTTTATTATATTTTAAAAGATTGGCAGATTAAGCCTCAAGTTATTTAAATAAAAATTAGTATAAAACAGGTGTTTTCATTAAAATAATTTTATGTTTTTACTAAAATCTCTTAGATGGAAGTTAATTTTAAATAATAATTAAATAAAACTTGTAGACATGTATGTCGATACCAGCTAGCCTGGCAAAACCGGTCGCTTTCGAAATAAAAAGATTTAAAAAATCATTAATATTATTAAGTACTTTTTTATTTAATTCGCTTCACTCCCAAATAGAATAAATCTAGAACACGGGTGTTTTAATCAATATATTATAAGAAGTTCCAAGTCATATCCCAAGTAATAATTTACGTAAATGAGACATTTATTAAATGAAAAACAAGTGTTCAAGTAAGTTTAAAAAGACCGTGGCAAACCTTGCGTGATATGATTAATTATTTTCTAAATATCGGGAATGATGACGTCGAAACAATCGTACATGACAGCTGCCTGAATGTACAGGAACTACAAACAGTTGCATGCAAATAGGTTTATGCGTGACGTAGGATTTCCTTGAGGGTTAACATGATTTTTAAAATTGATTAAATGTATATGTGCACTGATTATATTATTTAAATAATACACGTTAATAATATCCAGGAAAACAATTAATATAGCGTAATAATTATAAAAATGTGTTATTATTATTGTATTCACTTTATGGTCGGATATTATAAATATGTATTTAAAAAGATCGTGAAACG
The DNA here is from genome assembly GCA_022606425.2 of Lepidostoma basale. NCBI lineage: Eukaryota > Metazoa > Arthropoda > Insecta > Trichoptera > Lepidostomatidae > Lepidostoma > Lepidostoma basale. Next base: position 212,512 of record JAHDVF020001203.1, on the reverse strand, counting down.
GTTGAAAAATAGGTTTTATATATTTCAGGAATGAAAGCTAGACCTTTTTTATTAATCTTATATTTTTCTGTAATGCAACAAATATTTACAATGAAATTAAACAATTGTAAACAGGGTTCCATGCTTTGCAAAGGTAAAAAATAATGCTTGAAGTATTTAAACTCGATAAAAAAATAGTTTGCTTTCTAGAAACTATTTTATCAATCAGAAAAAAATTATAGGACACGAACGTTTTCATCAAATATTTATTATTTTATGTGAAGTTTTACATCATTACTGGAACAAGAAACTTGTAATAAAATGTATTAGAATTTCATTGAAATTACAATAATCAAAAAATATTTTACGGCATCTTTAGTGTTTTAAGAGGTTAGAGACAGTCAGAGTTATGAAAAAACAAGTATTTTAAATAAATAAAAATGGTCAGTAATTTAATTTATTTTATAAAACCAACAATATTCAATTATTAAATTATGTTTTAACTTGACTTGATCCAAATTTAGTACCTAATTAGTAAATATATGGTCTGTCGAGTCGAGTCCAACATATGTAGGAATCTAATAAGATATCAAGGAAGCGGCAGAACTGACAGCAGAAAGATGAAAGTAGAATAATTGCAGAAGACACGACATATTTTAGACGAATGTGTGGTAAAACTGTATGTGATAGAGTATCAAATGAAAATATAAGATAATGAAATGATTTTACTGAAATCTCTTGATGGAAGTTCATTTTAAATAATAATTAAATAAAACGATGTTTTTTAACTGGTCTGACTGGTCACCAGTCTGTCGATGCCAGCGAGCCTGGCGAAACCGGTCGCTGTCTTAATAAAGACAAAAGTGGAAGTAGTTAAAAAACATCGTTTTATTTAATTATTATTTATTCGACTTCTTACTTTAATTTTCTTAACATTAGTGTTTATGGTGGCATTTTAAATATCATAGTTTAATACATAGTGTTGCTTGATTTCAGCTCAAAAGTTCCACCGCTGCAAGGTGTCGGCAGCAACCGACTATAAAACCAACAAATGCATTGAGGAGGCGGTCCAGCATGCCATCACGTATCTGAGCGAGAGCGGAGACTCTGAGCTGGGGCTACCAGATCTGGACCCGCTGAGAGTGAATGAAATAATAATAAGACAAGGGAACCCAAACGCTCCGGTCGCCATAGAGATGATATTCAAGAACATTGATGTATTCGGGATCTCACACTACAAGCTGAAGTCATTCAAGTGAGTTTTTATATTTCAACCATTATGATGTACACCCGATCATAACATATTGGGCCAAATGCAGGACTAACACCACAATAAAAAAAATATGCTCAAAGTGTCTGAAATGAAGACGCTCAAAGTGTCTGAAATGAAGACGTCTTTCATATTTGTGAAAGTACGTTCAGAAGACAAATACTTTAGAGTGTATCTAGTATTCTTAAAGTCGAACCATCTCTCATGAGGCTCTCGTATTATATATTATATTTTACCAGTTCTCAATAGATGGCTTAAGCCTTAATTTTGTATGTAACATCTTTTGAGAAAATATAACGAATAAGGGCGGACACACAATCCCATAAAAACGCACTCAGAATGTCAGAAATTTAGATATTCAGAAAAATATCTGGCAAGACACTACGCAAGAGAATTAGGAACTCAATGATAAGGGAAATATTCTATGTCGAAGATGTCGTTAGGTTGGGGGGCAAAGGAGAAGATACTGGTATGCACACCTGAGGAAAATGGATACATCTAGACTACCTCTCATTGTGTTGAACGACCAGCCTCAAAAGACGACTCACGGGCTGACTAGTGAAGAGATGTTTCGATAGCTGGGAGTCGACCCCGCAGGAGGCTAATTCCTCCAAAGAACTAGCCGTTCTTTTACTTTAAATTCACGCTAAGTTCTACAATTAAAACATACTCATTATTTTTTTTAAATCCAATAGTATTGAGGAAAATATTTTTTTCCGGAAGTTTTATTATAATATTGATGAATGGCAAATTGTATAATTAAAAATCACATTTGATATGCCCTAGTAAGGTGAAACATGTCACTCCATTATAATATAATATAATATAATAAAACAACTTCGTAATTTACCTATTTAAAATTATTCATTATTAATTATTAACTACTTGTGACCCGTGAAATATTCACAGAAGTAAAGATTTTCTATTCTTTGAAAACTTGGTTCAGTGTATAATAGTAATAACATAAACTAAACTTTTAATAAAACACTTTTTTTCACACAAGCTAAAAATTTCACAATTAGCAACTCCTTTTGTTTTCTACACTAGTAGAAATTAACTAATTAACTAATAATCAGATTTTTAAAAATAAAGCAAAAATGAAGCTAGAACGGCAGTGCACAATGGCGTTCTTCTACCGACCCTTATGTATGGAAGCGATGCATGGAACTGGCAAAAGAAGGATGAAAGTTGAATAAATGCAGTAGAAATGAGATCTCTTAGACGAATGTGTGAATACTATGTGTATGATAGAGTGTCGAATGAAAATATAAGAAGTGAATGCGGTGCGAATGATGGTGTCATGAACAAAATAATGAAAGGATCTTTAAGATGGTTTGGACATATGGAATGAATGAATGAAGAAAGAATGGTAAAAAAATTATATGGTAATGATGTAAATGGAACCAGAAATAGAGGAAGACCGAGGAAAACGTGGCACGATCAAATAAATCAAATATTGAATGTCGGCCATGTGAGGAGTCAGAGAAATCGACGCGCGTGCATGTAACAATAAAAACTACAACAGCTACAAAATTACAACAATAAATATCTATCATTTAATTACTTAAATCTTGTGTTTTTGTATAAGTTTAACTCCATTTAATATATTTTAATGGCGAAAAAGACATTACCATAATCCATTTCTGACAATAAAAAAAGAATGTAATGTAAAATTATTCTTAAGTATCATTAATTAAAATAGCTTAATTAGATTATTCAATGTTATTTTTCCTTGTTACAGGGGCAAAGTATCATCGCCAAAAGACTTCAAGTTCACTATTGATGGAGTAATCGATAGTTTGAAATTAATCGGAGACTACAGTATGAACGGAAAGATGCTTATACTTCCAGTCAAAGGCGCTGGCGCTTGCAATCTTACTTTAGGTAATATGTGTTAGCTCGTATGTGTTATTTTATGTTTAAATTTTTTTGTTATTTTACTGATTATAGGATTTGTTGATATTGTAAAAATAACAGTGAAAAATAAGGGTTTTCTGATGATTGTCGGTCAATGAATTTAAATTTTGTATTTTTATTATTTTTTTGTTGTATCGCTCTTTAAATCATTACAGCGTGAGCCAAATCGATGTATAGGGTATGTTTCTCATATTGATTTTTATTATAGCGATAGGTAGCTAATCTATCGCCATTTTATTGTCTCGTGAATTGTTATAATTAATAGACAGTGTGACAATCACACTGCCATTGCCGGGAATCGAATACGGGACCTTCGGTGTGGCAGTCAAAACACTTACCACTCGGTCACCTATGTTTTTTTCTAATGCCTTAAAATCTACTTTTTTGTAAATAAATATAAGTGAAAACGGATTTTATATGTTACATTTTATAACAGATTAATATTTAACACTAATATTGTAAACGAATAGCATCTTTAGAATATTCTATTCAATTATACGCTTATATTAAAATAAATTTAATAAAATATTATTATTGTATTTTCTAAACGTACATTGTCTTGTTTATATCATTCTTCGATGATGAAGGCATAAAACCTTTGAAACGTGTCAAGAAAAATATACTCAATAATAGAAGAGGAAAAATAACGTTTTTATATGCTCAATTCGAAAAGAAACCAATTTTCGGAACACCGTGTATTTGGGAAAACTGGAAACTGCCAAAACTATCATTACATAACTATTATTTTAAAAGATACTCGATTTGCATACAAACCAAATCACATAAATATGTATGAATAACTTTTTAATCCATTCTTGAATATGCATAATCTCAGTGTAAAATCTTTCGTCAGAACCGTGTAAGTTTATTTTTATTACACTTGACAATGACCTAAAACGTGTCCAATCAAAATGTAGGTAACCTAATTAATTATATAATGTTTTAAGTATTAAGCGTTCTTGAACTTTGTAGGTTATATGAATAGTTAATTTTATTACGTAATATTACACTAAAGTGAATGTGTTTTGTTTCAAAAGTATCTACCAAGAACACACTTCCTTCCTACAAACTATGGTCACGAACCACCTTATTTTATGTGCTTGTAGTCAAGTTACACATAAAACGCAATTATTTTTTTATATAACACACATTTATTTATTTATTTATTTGGGGTCACAAACAGCGATTACAGTTCATAAATAAAACACATAGAAACAATTATAATAATACGAATGAAAATGTCAGCCTTGTGCACTGCCATTCTAGCTTTTTTGGATAGGTTTTTGTTTGCGATGACAACTTTAAGTGCATAATTTAATAAAACTTCTAGAAAACTGACATTTTCGGTCTTATTAATTATTTAATATGGAGTTTTATATCATTGTTCAAGAAACAATATATAGAAACTATAAGGACAATTAACAGTACATACTAGTCAATAGAAATTGAAGTTAAACTAGATTCAAACAAGTGAATAAAAATAATTAAACAAAATTAACGAACCATCACGCCATTTCCCCGAAGGGATAGGCAGAGAGAATGGATTGCCACAATGCTCTGTCCTGGCATACCTCACGGGCTTTCTCTACATTCATACATCGTACCATGTCGATTATTCCGACTTCGAATGTGGCCGCCTTTTAGTAATTGATTAATTCGGTCATGCCATGTTTTCCTCGGTCGTCCTCGGCTTCTTTTTCCACTCACGCTACTTGTGTACAACTTTTTAATCATTCTACTCTCATCCATTCATTCCACCAAACCATCTCAGGGATCCTTTTTAATTTTATCCATGATGCAGTCATCTGCCTTCCATTTCTTTCTAATTTCATCGTTCGGTACTACATTTTCCCGCACATTTTTCTTAGTGATCTCATTTCTACGGCGTTTATCCTGCTTTCATCCTTCTTTTGCCAGCTCCAAGCTTCACTTTCATATAATCTTTTTTCACATCTAAAATGGACATATGTGCTCTGAATATTCATATTAAATTTTGAATTATTGAATATTCAAACATGTTCATATATCAAAAACCTGAAGTATTTCACAATAATCCATTAATGAATACTGGTTTATAACTAACGTTTATAGAATACGATATTGAATTGAACTAGAAAAAGAAGGATGAAAGTAGAATGCACGCAGTAGAAGTGAGATCTCTTAGACGAATGTGTGTAAACTCTGTGTATGTTAGTTAGTTAGTTGTTCAACAATAATAAATTATATCTGTAGCAATAATGATCTTCCTTTTTTTATTAAATGATTATTACATTATCTTTGTAATTCAAGTAAAACGATATCGGTAGAATTGAGGTTAACATCACCGTTGTAAATCGATTTTTCAGAAATCGCAATATTTTCCAAAAATTTCGATTTCTTCCAATTGTGACTGGTTTTGTTATCAGAAGTGAAAAACTGTCAATTTATATTTAGCAATGAATGAAATCATTTAATTGGATATTAATTACAATTTATTTTTAAATCTATTGTGTTGAGCAAGCCGCTTCTCTTGGTAATTTCACCTAATATTTTAGAAAATGCATAAAAAAAAAATTCTAAATTTTATTTATTCAACTTTGTGATTCTTGCATTTTATATTTTTCTAAGCAATTTAATTATATTAATTATTAATTTTTAAAATTTCCTTATTATTACAGAAGGAATAAGAGCCGGTGGAACCATCACAGGAGAGCCATCCATCAGAAATGGGAAGGAGTATTTGAAGATCACAGATTTTAAAATGTCCTTGGATTTAAAGAGGTGAGCCAAAAATACTTCACATGTTTTTGTTTACTATCAATGTAATAAAACTTCTAGAAAACTGACGTTTTCATTCGTATTAATTATTTAATATGGAGTTTTACATCATTGTTCAAGAAACAATAAATACTATTATATAACTTACTACTACTCTATAATTTCCTTTCACCAGTTGAGATCAGTAGATAAACTGTACAATAATATCTAACACTACATTTATTATATGCGTGTTATGAAGTAATAAGTATTAATTGTTTCGTGAACAATGATGTTAAACTCCCCAATTAATACTAATAACAACATCCGTATTCTAGAAGTTTTATTATTATATTTTATGGAAATAACAAATTTCAACTTGTTAAGGCATTCTATAATGTTATTCCATTCGAATATAATATAACGCATAGAAAACAGACGTTTCCATTCGTATTTATTATGTTGCAATAGATGACTTTCGAGTGGCAAAAGCTATGACTGCCACACCAAAGATCCCGGGTTCGATTCCTGGCGATGACAGTGTGATTGTCACACTCTCTTTTATCTGGTATAGAACTCACATGACAATAAAATGGCGATAGATAAGGTACCGACGGGAAACCACCATATTCAAATCAAATCAAATCAGTTTATTAACTCAAAAGAAATTACAAACTGGAAAATGTTTAAGGCATCTATTGAGTACAGATAAAATATTATAAAAATACAATATCGTACCAGGAACGCATTAGTGATGGTTTGACATTAGGAAGACAAGATACTTTCTAAAGTCAAGAGTATTTGTCTCCTGAACGTACCTTCACTATTATGAAAGACGTCGATCTCCCAGGAGACCGCGTCCAGCAGATTAAAGACCTCATCCCAAGAACCAGTAAAAATGTTACACTTTGAGGCAAACCGATCCCTTGGATTGAAACTAGCGAAAAAGTTAATATATACTTTACTGCTATCTTAGATACTTCTTCCTATACTATGTCTCAATTGGTCAATCTGGTCTGCTCTTCTCGTATCGTTTCTTCAGTACTGCCTTTCTTAGATGCGTCACCCGGTTTCTTTCGAGAACACTGTTGACAAATCCCATTAACATCAACTTGGGCCTACCACGTCATCTTGTTCTACAAGATAATTGCTTCTTTTTCCAGGACACATTTATATTTCGAGAAGCTGTTTGGAGACAAAGCGATTGCCAAGAGCATGAACATCTTCTTGAACGAGAACTGGAGGGCGATTTACTCCGACCTGAGACCGTCCATTGAAGAGGCGATCAGTCAGCTCTTCGAACAGTACACGAGAAGAATCTTGGAACGAATTCAATACAAAAACATCTTCTTGCTAGAATCATAATTGAATTTCATCATGTTACTTTTACGATTATTTGACACTATTATTTATTACCATTATCTTCGTATAGATTTTAATCAACGGAAAGTCTTCAAGGTCACCTTGTTTGGTTTGTGCAATAATTATAGTTTTGTAAGTTTTTTTATAATCATGTATGCATTATCATATTCTTATCGTTATGCTAGCTTAGCCCAATTACTTTATTTAAAATCTAATCCTTAATCTCAATTCCTTATATTTATTATATAAATTTTAGGATATTATATTGAGGCAGTTTATACATCTTTCAAAATTCCTTCGACCTTAACGTTTTTTTTTTGTTTTTTTTTAAATACTAAAATCAAGGATTTAAATCAATGATATTAGAATTTATTTTTACAATCTTCAATGTGAGCAGAAAATCGCTCATTATTATGAAGAAGGAATCTGGTCGTGTCCGGGCTTGAACCCGAGTCCTCTGGATCAAGAGCCAAACGTTCTATCCCCTAGACCACCACCGATTAAATGTATGTCTATAGACTATATAATTTTTATTTTATGACAATTTGAGCTATCAGAAATATATCAAATCAAATCAGTTTATTTCATCAACAGGCATTACAAAATTTATTTTTAAGGCATCTATTGAGAACAGGTAAAATAATATATTATATATAGTATACTACCAGAAACGCATAAGAGATGGTTCAACATTAGGAAGACAGGATACTCTCCAGAATTAAGAGTATTTGCCCTCTGAACGTACTTTCACTAACATGAAAGACGTCGATCTCCGAGGAGACCGCGTTCAGCAGACTAATTGCTCTTCCCACCGGTGTCACCAGAGGCAGATTGGTTCTGGCGGCCGGTAGGTAAAACAATCTGTGCTGTCGCTGTCGGAGATATCTATCGGGGACAAAAAGCCGAAAACCCTCCAGTACGGCCGAGTTCTCGAAGTATCCCCTAATTAATCTAAAGAAATGGGTAATTAGATGTCCATCTCTTCGAAGCTGTAGAGAATTGGTTCCGAGCATTCCCAAAAGAAATGCCGTGGGATAGAGCCAAGGATAGCTACCATATAACGTATTCAACAATAAAATAATTTGTCAACTGCCTTGTATGTATGTAACTTCCCGTGGATACATTCCTTCAATGTGTTTTCGATCTTTTGATGATCAGTTTGAGTAAAAATATTACTTTTTTAAATTCACTAAAATATTGAGTGTGTCTCAAATGTAAAAAATATGACCTATTTAATGTCATGATTAGTTAAGGCCTTTTAGAAATAACTTATTTATTTATAATATTTATTTATTGTAAGAAACAATTGAATTCTAAACCAAAAACTTGAATCTCTTACTGCGCGTCTTCACCTTTATTATATGTAAATGATTCGTAAACTACTTATTGTGATAAAATGTATAAATAATTAAAATAAATAATCATACTAAATTTACATGCGTATTTTATTTAAAACACTAACTAACTAATTAACCATCACGCCGTCTCCCCGAATAGGTAGGCAGGTTCTATCCTGACATACTTCTCTCGCTTTCTCAACATTCATACATCATGCCATGCACGCGCACAGATCTAAAAATATATATTAAAGCAGAGGTCGGCAAACTGGGCACTTTGACTACTTGAGAACAAATCTACCACGAAGGGAATATATAAAATATAGCTAACAACAATTTCTGAGGAAATTTAAGGTTATTGATTCTAATAAACTTCACAATTTTTTTTACATTTAATATTGATATAATTAGATTAGATTAATACAAATAATAAAAGGTCGTTTTATATTTAGTGAGCCTAACTGTAACCGAATTAAAAAAAGATTGCTTGTTAAAAAAAATCTATTTGATGTACTGCAGATATTTGGATCTTGTAACTAATAATTTTTTTGACCACTGTATTAGGGCAATATCGCATCCACGTTTCTTTATTATATCGTAATAAAAATATGCGATTACCGAAAGTCACCAAGAAAGAGCACGAGAAGTTTTTATTACTAGAGAGCGAGAAAGGGATCCTTCGATTCTCTCCAAAAGTAATTCAAAAGACACACGATACGCATGCCTGAGAACTTTTCTGGATTATTTTGAATTTCTTTCTTATTATTGTTGTATGACGGTGTGTAGAAAATAAAATGAGATATATTAGGTGTGGTTAATTGTGTTTTCACTTGTGTGAAGAAAAAAAAGTTGACGATTTAATTGAATGCGGTGCAAATGATAGTGTTATGAACAAAATAATAAAAGGATCATTAAGATGAATTGGGCACATGGAAAGAATAAATGAAGAAAGAATGGTAAAAAAAAGTATATGTTAACGATGTAAATGGAACATGAAAAAAGGAAGATCGAGGAAAACGTGGCACGATCAAATAAATCATTCCTTAATGTTTTGTAATTTTGTAAGATGTTTTGGTTTCTGTGTCTGTATTTTGAGATTTCCTGAATGCTTTTGTAATCTTATTAACTTTGTAATATGCTTTGTGATATTTTGTAATTTTGTGTGATGTTTTATTTTTTAAGTCTGTAATTTGATATTTCCGGAAAGGTTTACGATTGTCGTACATTTATATGATATTATTAAGTATGTAAATTGTCATTTCGTCCCAGAATGAGTAGTGTACTCATAAGAATACAACCACTAATAAAATAAATTAATGAAAATATTAAATATCGCCAACGTGAGAAGTCGGAGAATTCGACGCGCGTGTATGACACGATATATGTGAATTTTGAGGAAGCGAGAGAAATATGTCAGGAGAGAAAAGTGAGATGGCGTGATAGTTAGTTAGTTACTTTTTGATTTAATAATATATTTATTACGATTGTATAGTGAACCAAGCTTTTAAAGTGTAGAAAACTTTACTTCCGTGAATATTTCACGGGTCGCAAACTAGTATTTTTTCAATTATCTAAAAAAACATACGTTTTTGTATTCAACAATAATTCTATGTAATTGTATACTTTTTTAATTCAAGAAAAATAAAATTAATAATAACAATAATTATCGAACTAATATCCGGCAATTTCCAACTAGCACACACCGATAATTGTAACAATATACAATTAAATAATTATGAACATATTTTTTGACACGTTTATCTAATTAATGAACAAAGGGTTTTATCATGCAACAGTGACAAAGTTTTTTTTCTGCATTAATCATTCCTCATTGTGCGTAAAGTATATAAAGACGAAGTTGTTTCGAAAGACGAGTATTTTCAGTTCCCTACTCGGTTCAGACTAGTTCTTATATTGTTAAAACAAACTGAGTAAGACGGACAGGCATGGACTATAAGTGGCTCGCGCTCTTGACGTTGGTATTGTGCGCTAGTGACCCTGGCTTAGGAATAAAATTTCGTGAGTATTCATTACCATATTACCCAAGTATACTAATAATTCTCCGAAGGGCAAAAAGATCTATAAAATTAAGGTTAAAAACTATCCGGCATTATAAAAAATATATGGTCAACGTACAATTATTGTTAATTATTTTAATAAACTTTTTTATTCCATTAAATACAGGCTAATTCCGAAATGTTTTATAAAATACCTGTCAGAGTTGAAAAAAACAGTCAGCCATATAATATAAAATGTAATCTAAAAAATCTAATCTAACAAATGAAATCGTCTGTTTTTGAGAAGTCATATTATATTCTTCTAGAAATCAGGCGTTTTCATTCCTATTAATAATTTAATATAGATAACAATTAAATAAATCGATGATTTTTAATAACCACTTCCACTTTTTGTAAAATCGGTTAAAAAGATCTTCCATCAAGAGATTTTAGTAAAATCATACGATTCATTTAATATGGAGTTTTACTTCGTTATAAGAAACAATAAATATGAATACATATATATTTTTTATTCTTAATGAATTAACACGGAAATAAAATTCCTTGTTGCTGATTACTAATAAATTAAATTACAGTTTTTTTTCAACTTATGTGTGTTTACGTATCGTGACGTTATTCAAACGTAATTAACTGTGTATTTCTCACCTGGAGATGCAATAAATAATTAAACAATTACGCATCAACCATTAAAACATGTCGAGGTATACCAAACTCATACAAGTGGGAAAATAGCGTTTTGATACATAAGTATTATTTAAAATGTTTAAAATAGTTGTTATGATTAGTTTTCACATTTCATAGAAAGGCGTGGAAAATTTAAAAATAATCAAAACATGTATTAATTGTTAAAAAAAAATTAATTACATATACATGTTTCGAACAACCAGTCCTTCTTCAGTGATGCATACAGGTATTATAAAGATACATATTTAAAATATTATAAAACTGATTACACGATCTGACAGATGTTAATTGTATTTATTATCTTTAAACCCAAAGACTTTAAGGATTTCTCGACGTACAAGTTCATCAAATTATGCAAATTAATGCTCATTTATTTTAAAAACAATACCAAGTTATTTTTTTATGTTGTGGTCGGTTTCTTAAAAATCCATCACGCCGTTTCTCCAAAAGTGGCAGAAGGAATTAACTATCACACTACTCCAACCTGACACACCTCTCTAGCTTCCTCCACATTCATACAGCGATTCATACGAGTACACGCACGTCGTTTAAAAGATTTTAAGGAACAATTTATGCGCGTATTTAAGTCAAATTATTTAATGTTTCTTGAACAAGGATGTAAAACTACATATGCAATAATGAATACGAATAAAAAAGGTCTGTTTTCTACAAGTTTCATAATTATGGGGATGACATGTTTCGCCTTACTAAGTTAAAAACATTTAATAATGGCTATGCTGATTAAATAGTGTTATTTAAAACGACTGTTTTTATTTATTTGAATACATATAAAAACGTTTCAATTCTTATATACATTTATAAAATTTAATAAGTAAAATTTAAATTTAATTTCCTCTTTCATGACAAGTATAGGTTAAACTATAAATAAAGTTTGTGCATATTAAAAAAGTTATTACAGTAAAAAAAATATAACAAAGCATTTTTGTAATAATACTCAATAGCTGAGTTTAACGCCTGCAGGCAATATCTATTTTATCTATGAATAAAACATTACACCTGCTCTCATGATGTAATGTTTATTTCACATCACGTACATTTAACACGAAAAGTTTAATAATATTCTCTTCTCCGGTCTCAATCTTATGATTGGTCTGCAGCAAGGCGACGCATCTTCTCTTCCACTCCGCTCGGTCCTCGGCAACTCTATTCAATTCCGCATAAGAGGTGCAGCCTATATCTCGGCAAATCTGGTCTAGGTACTCTTGGCGAGGTCGTCCTCTGCCAATCGATCTCTCGACCATTCCCTCCAATACATCATGCAGGAAACATTCGTGTCGCAACACATGACCAATCCATTTGCGCGCCTCTCCGCTGTGGTGTTCAACACGTGCCTACTTTCTTCAACTCTGCTGAGAACCTCTTCATTTGTAATATGGTCCCATCATGAAACATGGGCAACTCGTCGGTAGGTCCACATCTCAAATGCCTCCAGCCTTTTGCGCTCCCTTTCGCCCAGGCACCAAGTTTCGCAGCCGTACAGTAAATTGTACATTGTAAAGTACATTGCACAATACATATTATTATTGTGTTAATGTTAAGACTTTACCTAACTGATCATTATTCCTATGTCTATACTTTGCCGCCTCACTGAACATGTAAACTAGACTTAAACGAGAATATTAACCATTGTTTCTTGATGGTGATTTAAACTGTGTTAACATAATTCCGGTTGAGTTGGTCCATATGCATTGAGTTAACTCAACTTATAAAATACTTCTCACCTCATGCCATGAAATCAACAAGTGTGTAAAATGAACATGTATAATAATATCTTCTATATTCGCCATAACTTTGTGTTGCGGATGTTTAATGTTTTATTTTTTATATACTTTGTATACAACACACACTTTATTAAAATGAAATAAATAAAAAAAAAACATGTTTCGGACACACAAGCCCTTCATCAGTGATATTATATAAATATAAACATTAAAACCCGTTTTTTAAATTCACTAATATGATCAGTTTTAACAGATGTTAATTATTTTTTTAATTAAACATTTTTTTTAATAATGTGTTTGTTGTATACAAAGTAAATTAAAAAAGAAACATTATATAATGTTTATTTAAAAAAATCTTTATAGTATATATCAAGTTTAATTCCTCATAGGTTTATGGCTTTTACCCGTTTCGGCAGTTCGCTGGCATCTTCTGGAAAGCTACCAGAAAATGGCAGTCAGCTGTCGAATCCAGTCGAGGTCATGAACCTAAATAGAATCAAACTAAATATTCACTATAGAGACATTTTCAATTATTCATTTTAATTTCATTATTTTTAATGAACAACTACCTCGAAATTTCAAATAACATTGATGATTCTTAAAACAATTGATAATCAAATTTAACTTTACAGTTTTTCATTTTATAATCGTTTCAAGGAAAGTCTTCTGATTTAAAATATAAACAAAAGTTTGAATTCATTTTCCTTGTTTCCATGTTTCGAATGTTGTGTATCTACCTACATCATCAAGGGAACTTTATATCATTCATTTAATATGAAAATACTTACATTGAATTATGTCGAAAGGAATAAAATCAAAGGGCAAAAAATCAGTGTTCTAATTTTAAAAAATCCGGATAATATTATTCCACAGTGTTAATACCTTACATTTATCATATATAAAAAACCTTTTTACATTGTTATTTATTGGATTTGATTCTTTAAATAAGTATAATATAATGTTATTTAAATATTTATATTTACATTTTTATTTTAGAACAGATCATTTTAGCCTTACTAAAGTAACTGTAATATAATTGTAGTTGTATTCCCTAGACTCCTGCGAAGAAATTCACGAATAAAAATCATTATGTTTAATTTGATACTGATATTCAATGACTTTGTGGAGTAAGATTCTTATCATGTTATTGTAACAAAGTTAATTTAAAAAATGATTAGATAAATTTTAGGTATTTACATTGTGGAATTCCATAATAACGTATTTTATGAATACATTGATTTTTTCCAGTTTAGTGTTTATTTTTCTCGAAATGTATCGAAGGCTTTACACCTTTATCATCGGGAAAACGATACAAATTTATCTTTATCCCGATGCTTAAGGTCTGCTTAAGATGCCTTCGTAACATGTCGAGAAAATAACTCAAAGTGGAAAAATAGTTTTTTAATTCGTAAAAAACTGTTTTATTTTCTTCCGCTTTTAACTTTAAATCGTTCTCTCGGTGATGAAGGTGTAAAGCCTTAATAATAACCTGTTTCTTTTTCTTAGCAAAAAATTTCAAAAGATGTAGAGTGGCTCCAGAATTAGACAACAAACCCAACAAATGTTTAAAGGAAGCCATCAACGATGCTATGAAGCATTTATCAGACAAAGGAGACGCTGGTCTCGAGGCCACTGACCTGGACCCTCTGTTGGTCAGCAAGATCCACATAGACAAAGGAAACACGGGCCCTGTGGCTGTTCGACTGGATTTCTTCAACAATAATCTCATAGGAATATCGAATGTTGTCACCAAATCCGTTAAGTATGAAACAATTCCAATTATAATATTATATTTATACATAACCAGAGTATTACATCAATGGACTAACCCTCAATACAATATGCCGGGTTCGAATAAAAAAGTTCTTAAGTTGATAACTACTTGTGTTTTCCATTTTTTAACTATTCTGTCTATGTCTATGTCTATGGGCTAATCTCAATACAACATGCCGGGTTTAAAAAAGATCTTACGTAGGTACCTACTTGGGTTTTCCATTTTTTTAATATTCTACCCAAACAATCCTTGGTCTGTGTAATATGTAAACCATGGCTAACCAGGGTGATATGTCTATGGGCTAACCTCAATACAACATGCTGGGTTTAAAAAATATCTTACGTAGGTACCTTCTTGTGTTTTCCATTTTTTTTAATATTCTACCCAAACAATCCTTGGTATGTGTAATATGTAAACTGTAGTAGCTAACCAGGGTGATATGTCTATGGGCAATCTATCTCATATCTCAATACAACATGCCGGGTTTAAAAAAGATCTTACGTAGGTACCTACTTGTGTTCTTAATTTTTTTTGTAATATTCTATCCAAACAAACCATCGTCTGTGTAAGTTGTAATCTGTGGCTAACCAGAATGATATTTCTATGGGCTAACCTCAATACAACATGGCGGGTTCAACGTTTTTCATACATTTTTTAAGCATTATATCAACAGTTTTACATATTTGATTTCATTGAAACTCTTCTTCAAACCTATCCGGCGCTTATTAGAAAATACTGTGCTACTATTTTCAGCAAAATCAGTCTAGTATTTTTTGAAAAAATTGAGGACAACCAGGCAAACATTAATTTTTAAGTATAGATGATATATGCGCTAATAATTGTGGATAAATTCCGAAATAAATACCTGCTTTTTGTATAATTATAAAATAAACACTAGGATTTATGGACATTGATTGTGTACCCATTTTTACTGAAATCCGTCATTGACGGGATTCCTAAAAACAGTTGACATTAGAAGTTTCAATCATTCAATTATCCATTTTTTTAAATCGGCGTTTCTTAGAAGTTGAATATGTCGAGGTTGAATCGACGGACTCCGTAAATCTAGTGTTAAAAACTAACTAACTAACTAACCATCACGCCATTTCCCCGGAGGGGTAGGCAGAGAGGATGGATCGCCACAATGCTCTGTCCTAACATACCTCTCGGGCTTCCTCTACATTCATACATCGTACCATGCACGCACGTCGATTATTCCGACTTCGAATGTGGCCGCCTTTTAGTAATTGAATAATTTGGTCATGCCATGTTTTCCTCGGTCGTCTTCGGCTTCTTTTTCCCCTCACGCTGCTTGTGTACAACTTTTTAACCATTCTTCTCTCATCCATTCGTTCCATATGTCCAAACCATCTTAGGAATCCTTTCTTAATTTTATTTATGATGCAGCCATCTGCCTTACGTTTCACTCTTATTTAATCGTTCGGTATTCTATCATACAACGTTTTCCCGCACATTCTTCTTAGTGATCTCATTTCTACGACGTTTATCCTGCTTTCATTCTTCTTTTGTCAGCTCCAAGCTTCACTTCCATACATGAAGGTTGGCACTAGAACTCCATTGTGTATTGCCATTTTTGCTTCTGTGGATATATTTTTTTTTGCAGTAATGACTTTGAGTGCGCCATTTATTTTATTCCCAGCACCAACCC
Source organism: Lepidostoma basale (assembly GCA_022606425.2). Lineage (NCBI taxonomy): Eukaryota > Metazoa > Arthropoda > Insecta > Trichoptera > Lepidostomatidae > Lepidostoma > Lepidostoma basale. The sequence continues at coordinate 196,024 of JAHDVF020001203.1, read as the reverse complement.
TTCTTTCTATGTCTTTCTCCATTTTTCCGTCTCTTTTAAACATGCTTCCCAGATACGTAAATTCGGTAACTTGCTCCAATTTCTCGCCCATCGCACTTATGTCACAAATCGTCATACATTCTTCATTCTCGAAAACCATCACTTTAGATTTAGACACATTCATCACCAGGTCACTCTTTTTGAATGCCTCATACATCCTTGACACTAAGACTTGCAAATCGTCTCTACTGTCAGCGATTAACACAGCATCGTCTGCATATATCTAGTGTTAATACTCTAGAATAGTTGAAATATAGGTTCCAAATAATAAAAAATATATTATTATCATTAATGTTTTCATAAATGTTCTCCATATTCCTTGTTATGTAAATAAATGTTTTTTTATTCCAGTGGAACACTTTCAAATCCAAACAAATTCGAAATGAACATATCTGTCTACATAGATGTATTGAAAATGATTGGGGCATATAAAGCGAAAGGAAAAGTTCTTATTCTACCTATTCAAGGAGATGGTAAAAGTAACCTCACAATGAGTAAGTAAAATACATAATTTCGGTACCTTCTGCTAACTGATAGGAGCGTATAAAAAATACGAAAAGAGAAAATTGAGTACCCAGTAGTAGAGTCCATTCATTTCGGGGAAGATTGTTTGCAATAGTGTGAGTGACAGTGCGTTTACAAAAAGAAAATACAGACGCAGATTTCATTTTATTTTTTATGATTCGAAAAAGCAAAATACATACCAATAATATTTTATATTTAAACATTGGAATTAATAAACTTTTTTTTTAAACAAAAATAATATCAGCTTGTAACCGGACGGAATTTTCAAAAATTTTATATTTATCTGCGCACCCGGCAAACTCCAAATATTAAGACATCATCTGGATACCGCGCCAACCGGACACGGCCGCCGCGCACGCAGTCCCACGGACCTAGATCCCGAGCATTGCCGAACCAAGATTCCGAAGACACCCGAGCGCTTACCCGAGCCTTTAAAACTCTCCCTCGAGCGAACCAGCCGTTACGGATATCATCCCCTAATGAATAGTTCCCGATTTATCCAGTAGAGGCGCTAATATCTGAAGGGTGTCTCACGCGAACACCGACGAGGCGCTGCGCACCCGCATAGTAGTTCACCTATAACCCGATTTGGCGCTGATACCATCAAGATTAGTTCATATTCGACTCGATTTGGCGCTGATACCATAAATATTGATGATGATGAGGAACCTCTTATTTTCTTGGTGAATTTAAAGTCTCGAAGGGAAGAACCAAAGGAAGGATCATCCTGATGAGGGACCTCTTATTTTCTTGGTGAATTTAAAGTCTCGAAGGGAGGAACCGCAAAGATCAACCTGATGAGGGACCTCTTTTCTTCTCGGTGAATTAAAAGTCTCGAAGGGACGATCTGGGAGGACGAGCCTGAGACGAAGTAGGGAGGAACCCCTGGTGTTCAGACACGAAGTTTCCCTCCTGGCCCGAGCTACGACCATTGCGAGAGCCTAGCGAATAGCCCTTATCGCCCCACTCCGGCGATAACGATGCGATGTAATATTCCCTCTCGGAATACCTACCGCGCATCACGCTACCCCGCTCCTGAGAGTACCTGCGGCTCTTCGCCGACGGGGACAAGTACGAGAACCAGACCACCCGCCTTCGTCCTATGTTAAAGTGATCCTTTTGCCGGCCTCTATCTAGTAAGCCGATGTTCCGTAATATTAAAATATTGTCGCTGACGGATAAGTCAGTTCTCTGTGTCAGAAATACGACACGACTAATGTTAATGCTTCCCGATATATAATAATTGTATTTTGTTTATGTTACGAATTCACTCAGCTGTATGTTAGAATGAACCCACAATAAAACACCTTAACCAACCCTTGGTTTTATTATCGAAGATCATTCCTTCGCACCCAATTGTACGGGTGGCTCCCCACAAGGAGCGAAAAGTACTACAAGCTTTAATTATAATAAAAAATAAAGTTTATTAAAATGTTAATCTTGCTAATTTTTCTTAGGCGAACCATAAAGGATGGTACAATATAAAATAAAAATTTACAGGAATGCGTTGTTTTTATTAAATTACTTCAAATACATGTTGTTCCGGCTAATGGTGTCTGAAGTCCCATTTTTCTGGTAAATTTTCGATGTTACTGAAATTCTAAAACAAATGCGTAAACACGAACAAATCCTTCCACGGTTAAATCAATTCGTTTTCCTAATTTCGAAATCATATTTGAACAATAATGGCATAAAATTATCTATTGAATAAAGCCAATATCATAGACATTTTTTTAATGTGTTTTTTTTTTTCATTTTGAATTTGTATACCTCTAAAAAAAAACACCCTTTTTGTAACACTTTGTAAATACAATATATAAAAAATTAAGTTTTATATTAAAATAATATTTTTCACCCTTTTTAAATTTTGCAATCTAAAAATATCGTTTTTAGATATATATTGCAAAATGCAATGGAGAATTTGCGGTTTACTCTATACCTTTATACGTTCGTATGAAATTACACTGAATTGTACTTATTTTTAAAAATTGTTTCAGCTAATCTCCGCGTCACTGTTAAGTTAAAGGGAGATTCTCAAATGAAAAATGATACAGAATATCTCAAAATCAAAAGCGCTCATATAAAAGTTCGCCCAACAAGGTATATTCACGAAACTTATAATTTTAATAATATTATTTGATTTATATTGCAGTGCAGGCTCCCTAAAAATGCTTTATATTGATTGATTAATTGATTAGACAGCCGTTGTCGTCCACTGCTAGACATAGGCATCCCCCATACTTTTCCACGTATCCCCTGTCTTGTGCCTTTTGCATCCAATCGCCAGCAATTCTTCTAATGTCATCGGACCATCGCGTGGGGGGTCTCCCTCTGTTTCGTTTGTCTTTGCGGGGTCTCCACTCTTCCGCCCTTCTGGTCCATCTATCGTCTGCCAATCTGGCAACATGTCCCGCAAAAGACCAACCTAGTTATAAAATTTAAAATGTTCGAGCAATATATTTTCACTTTGTAACACAAGACTTTATTTGAAATAGAAAAAAATAAATAAAAACTAACATGTTCCGGGACACAGAAGCCCTTCATCAGTGCAGTTATATATACAAAATAAATCAAAAAATTTAATTTGGTCTATTTTGACAGATGTTAAAATATCAAAATTCTGTCAACCCCGAGCTTCTGTGTCCAGTTCTAGAGAGCCAATTAAGTGTGTGTATGGTATTTCGATCAACCGTTATGCTTACTACATATATGGCCCCCCAATTCCACTATTATATTTTGCTACGTTGGCAACTTAGGCCCTTTCTCTGTTAAACTTTAGTCATTATTAATGCTATTCATTGAAATTTCTTCTTGATGGCAAAAGGTGGCAACGAGCTGTCATAACCCTAAGTAGAATTTACCTAACCAAAAAAAGAAAAAAACTTATTTTATTTATTTAGCTATTGTTCTGTTGATCGGTAGCAGTCTTGCTTGTTTCAATATAAGGGATTGGTTTGCAACAAGGTGTAATGTTTTTGCTGGTTCTTGGGATGCCACTTGGGCCTTTAATGTGCTACTTTCCCGTTGCTTTTAACATTTGTTTTCAGGTTATTTCAACCCTATTTCCGTATACAACTTTATAGTTATTGATTCTCATGACATGTGATAGGTAGCTAATCTATCGCCATTTTACTGTCACATTAAAACCAATGACTGTGTGACAATCACACTACCATCGCCGGGAATCGATCCCGGATTGAAACTCTGCCACGAACGTTATATCAGTTATAAATATAAGGGGTACAGATAAATTCTCGCTGTTTTTCTTTAAATTTGAAATTTTATTTTAAAAAAAAACTTAACCTTTTGACACTTCAACACATACTCGTAGTAACGTTTTAAGGTTAAAGGTTTAGCTTTAAAATAAAATTGGTTTCAGTATTGCCATATGTGTATATAAAAAAATTCAATTTCATTTGGAGAAGTAATCTGTGCCCCCAATATAATATACTGTATTGTATAGTACATCTTAGTTTACCTGTATTAAATTTATGTTTTGTTTTTCAGGTTGTACATTAAATTGGAAAACATGTTTAAAGGAGACAAAGCGTTAGGAGATAACATGAACAAATTCCTAAACGAAAACTGGATGTTCATCTTTGGGGAACTCCAGGAGGCTGTCGAAAACTCTTTTGCGGCAATATTTCTCGAATACTCCAGGAGGATACTAGAACGGATTCCGTTTAAGGACATATTTCTTCTTGATGAAGAATAAAGCAAAAAACATAATCAGTTAGCCATCAATTGTAATCACTAACTAACTAACTTACCATCACGCCGTCTCCCCGGAGGGGTAGGCAGAAAGAATGGAACGCCACACTGTTCTGTCCTGACATACGTCTCTCGATTCCTCTACATTCATACATCTTGTCATGCACGCACGTCGATTTTTCCGATTCCTCACGTGACCGACATTCAATATTTGATTAATTTGATCGTGCCACGTATTCCTCGGCCTTCCTCTATTTCTAGCTCCGTTCACGCCGTTTACATATACCTTCTTTACCACTCTGTCTTCACTCATTCTTTCCATGTGTCCAAACCATCTTAATGACCCTTTCCTTATTTTGTTCATAACACTTTCATTCGCACCACATTCACTTTTTATACTTGCATTTGTCACTCTATCATAAACAGATTTGCCATACATTCGTCTTAGAGATCTCATTTCTACTGCATTTATTCTAATTTCATCCTTCTTTTGCCAGTATATTGTAATCACGTTTATAAAATAACCTTATTTATTAATACTTATGTGTTTGTGTACGAAGCTGAAACTCTTTTGGTGCAAGAAATCAAAAAACTTAATAATATGACAACTCCACACTCTATAGTCTATCGCTATATTGACCCGAAAAAACACCAGAGCCTGTCCCAACGCGACAAATACTAAGTGTTTTTTTTAAAGGTTTGATTTTTAAACTAGCAACATTGTTTTTACTTGCAAATTGTGCAAATTTATTTTGAAAATTATGGTCCGGTTCGCCAAATTTATCGTGCACTGCGTCCATTTTACGGTCGACATAATCGTCCATCCGAGCAAGTCATTCGGAAGACCTAGGATCATTTTCGTACCACGTACACTCTAGTGGATAATACGCATCCACAAAGACGACAATTGTCGAAAATTGGATTTCATGATTGCGCTTCATTCGAGGTAGCCGTGTCGCTCTTATGCCCGAAATCATTTTTAAACAATAATGGCATAAAATTATCTATTAAATTAAGCCAATATAATAGATACTAAAATTATTTTAATGTTTTTTTCTTCATTTTGAATATGTACCTATTGTATACCTCTAAAAAAAACTTTGTAAATAAGATGTAAACGGTTGCATGTCCCCGACACGACACGCCACAAGAGTATTTGCCTTTAGGGTATTTTGTTATACCACCCTTGATCCGACACTTTCTGCTACTTATTCCGTCCAACTAATCAAGATCAGTCGATAGTGTCCATATGTCTAAATCTAGAAGACTTTGCTTCTCTCTAATAGTTCTGGTTTCTCTAGTTCCCACAAAGTGGTCAATCCTAACCACGTGTCAACTCTCAAGGTGCTTGTTTATTGCTGACTATGACGTGATCGACAAGATTTTATATTCAATTAGCGGACCCGACAGACGTTGTCCTGCCCGAACGATTTTTTTCCCTTGAACTAGAACATAGGGATTTACTCAAACACACACAAAAAATTTCATAAAAATCGGTCCAGCCGTTTAGGAGGAGTTCAACTACATACGCCCGTACAGAAGAATTATATCAACTGTTAAATTATAAAACTCGGTTTTTATGTATCCCAATTTAATTTTTATTTTTCGCGACAGCTAACTGTTAAATTTGCGTGATTTTTCGAACCTTTATGTGTATTTGCTCCTGTTTGAAGAATTATAACAAGCCATCACGCCGTTATCCGAAGGGGTAGGCAGAGAAAATGGACCGCCACACTACTCTATCCCGACAAACCTCTCTAGCTTCCTCCACATTTATACAGCGAGTCATTATATAAATATAAAGATGATACCTTTATATTTAAAAAAAAATATGCACGTAGATTTACGAAGAGTTATCAATGGTTATTATTTACGTGATGACTTAAACTGATTGCGTGATTTTATTTATTCCATGTACATGTGATATCTTGTCAATCTATTATATATAAATTTATTGTTAAATAATTATGAAATTTTATTTATTTCGTTAATAAAAACGCTTGGATTAAGAAAAAAATGTTTCAGTTAACACACTTAGACATAAACCCTTGGTATTTTGTAAATAAGGATCCGTTAATCCAGCGATTCTCAAACATTGTTGGCGACGGAACCCTTTGAAACAGTAAATATTTTACGGAGCCATTAAATAAACAAAACCTTGTTCCATGTTCATTATTAAAGTAAACTTATGCTTTTTATTACAACCAGGTTCCATTTTTACTTTCAAGATTATTATTATAGTTTTACCAACGAATGTTGCCAATACAGTTAATCATAATTAGACAGTCGTTGCCTAAAATTCCACAAAAAACAATTAATACGAATGACAACGTCTGTTTTCTAGTAGTTTTATTTTATTGTATATTTTACATTTATGATTAAATATAGTATTATGTATAATTACAATATTATATTTACACAAAAATTCCCCGGGTCTAAAATTGGATAACATGTAAAAATTTGAAATTAAGAAAGCCCTTTACAATAATTTACCCATAATTAACAATCAAAATTATCTTTCCCATAGTCCCATTTTAGCCATGTTCCCCATTGAAAATAATTTTAAATATTTCCATAAAAAAAATAACTCCTCTGTCCATCACTAAAATCGTTAATAGAATTTCTTCATATTTTTTTCCCTAATGATTATGATTCACCGTTCTAACATTATATTCTTTCTCGCGCACACTTTCTCCTATCCCTCATTATTCCCTTAATTTTATATTTCTTTCTTCATATGTTGTTCTCTGATTTTATATTTAGTTTACTCTCTCACCTTGACGAAGCCCCGGCGGGAGCGAAACCGGTTGGTGTTACCAAATAAAGTGGTTTAGATCCAAACACTAAAAGTTTATTATTATTTTATTTAATACTATATTTAATTATATAATGTTTTTTCAATTCACAAATTATAAATTAATTATAATTGGGAAATCGTACATATACATACGCCCAAAAACAATTTCTATGTTCTAACTTGCATTAGAAAAATGTTGACTTGGTCGTTATATCAGTATGTCATGTCGGGTGTCCGAAGCGACTAAGAAGCCTTGAATGCTTGGATGGTGACTCGACCTTAAGGTCCACTCTTCGTGTCAATTTGTGACAAGAATTTGCATGTCGACAAGAATATATCAATGTCATTGTGCCGACAGTACTTTGATTAGTCGAAGTAAAACAAATATTTTTTCAATAATACGCATTTCTTCTGTAGCTACTCGTATTTCATTTCATACAATCCCAAGTAAACAAGACAGCTGCAATCTCTGGTGCTCTAAAATAATACGCATTTCTTACAAGCCCAAGTGAACGAGGCAGCTGCAATCTCTTGTGCTCTTAAATCCACACAAAAACAAAGACATTGCCATTAAGAGTAAGATGAGAATCTGTAAAGCATGCGTAAGACCAATAATAACATATGGCGTTGAAGCAATAGCAGACACGGTAAGGACAAGTTTTGAGAACTTCCGAGATAAATACACTGAGGACTATAGCAGGCAAGACACTGAGAGATCGCGTGAGGAACACCAGAATAAGAGAGACATGTGAGGTTGAGGATATTATAAGATGGAGCAGACAGCGAATGGTACGGTGATGTTCAAAGAATGGACACCACCAGATTTCCCTGTATTGCACTACATAATTAGCCTCATGGGACTCGTCCTCGTGGAAGACCTGTTAAAAGATGGAAGGACAGCTGGGAGTCTACGTCACAGAAGGAGCAATACTCTGGAGAACAGACCACATAGGTCTACAACAAGGAAGAAGAAGAAGAAGAAGAAGCATTTCTTCCGGCTAATTGACAGAAATTATCGCTTAAGCAAACCCAAGGGTAAGCAAATGTTTGTTTATTTATGGTAAAATCTTAGACTTAAAAAAATAATAATAAAAGAAGACTTCTTTTATTTAAAAAAAGTTTTTTTAAGGCTTTAATACTTAGTATTATATTTTGAGGGATTTACATATTTCGCTAGGCAATACAAGTATCTTCTTCAAGTCTGTTCAGCTATGGGTATGCGAACGATATTAATAAAATAATAAAAATAATATAATATAATGAATAATAAAACGATAAAAAAAATAAATCAATTTTACAAAATGACTAATTATTTATCAAAATATTCTTATCTCAATAAAATTGGAAGCGTTAACATAAAACTACCTGAGTGGTTTGAGTCTCCGCTTAGGTTATCTGTTGAAAAACACGTTCTCCGTCGGTAAAGTTTTACGATTATACCGAATGTGATTACTGTATTTAATCATAGATGTCATTAGTTAAAAACATCCATGTACTGGTTCACATTTTTTCTAAGTTATATAAACATATAGTAGGTTTGTTGTATTATTTAAATCATTTTAATGTATTTATCTCTGTTATAGTTTAGTTCACGATTTCAAGATGGCGTCTATGAGTAAGCTGTCATTTGTTTTATTTTTCATAATAACATCGAATTTTTGCGTTGTTTTAATTATTTTCGGAATGTTAGTTGGTTAAGCAAAATTTAATTTACACTAGTGTGTGCATCATGGTGGGTGGAAATGGAAGAAATATAACAGTTCTCAAACCTAACATATGCGTCATTATAATGAAGATCGTATTTTTAAACAACAACAACAACAACAAACCATCACGCCGTTTCCCCGCAGGGGTAGGCAGAGAGAATGGACTGCCACACTACTCTATCCTGGCAAACCTCTCTAGCTTCCTCCACATTCATACAACGAGTCATATACGCACGTCGATTCCTCCGACTTCTAACATGACCAACCTTTAAAATTGTCTTAACACCCTTCGTGATATCAAACCAAGGCGTGATGTCTCCATTTACCCTAACACTGGCAGTGCTCCCTTCGTAGAGAGAAGCAACCGCCCGTATCAGTTTTGTGCTCACTCCGTATTCGGACAAGATTGACCACAGTTTATCTCTGTTCACTCGATCATAGGCTTTTTGCAAATCGACAAACGCACAGAAAAGCTTGCGGTTTTTGGCCATAAACTTCTCCGCAAGCGTTCGAAGTGCAAAAATCTGATCCATACATCCTCTTCCGGTCATAAAAGCGCTTTGAACATCCCATACTCTTTCAGTCGTCGTGTTTTTTACTCTTTCTATTAAAATTCGGCCGTAGAGTTTACCAACGGCGCTTAACAGACTTATTGCCCGGTGATTTCTGCAGTCCATACGAGACCCCTTTCATCAAGTATTTTTAAACTATTTGTTTTTTTTATATTTGATATTGGACTTGGATCTTCTGGCTTACAGAGGTTCAGCTCTAATGGCTATTCCTCTTACGTCTGTAGGAAACATTGTTGGAATGTGATTTGGTAGTTGTTTCATGATGGGGCTAAGTGTATGGCCCGGAGTGTCCCTCCGAAAGAGGGCGAGGGGGGATGTTATGCCCAACTTGCACAATAAAAATAATGTAGAAACAAAATTGGGTGATGCTTATAAGGCAAACGTATAAATATTTTTTTATGTATATTAAAACACTTTCGTAATTTATTTAAACACCACTTCATTTGCTTTTATTCAAATCAGTGACTGAATTTATTTTTAATAATGTCAATCCACTTATTATTTGCTTAATACGAAAGTATAACAATTTTTATATTATATTATGTTATGTTCAAGAACAGATTTGTGTATTGATAATATCCTTATAAAAAACAATAGCTCGGAAAAAAAAAACATGCAATTATTATTAGAAGAATGTTTTTTTTAGATAATCTAATGATTTTGCTGAAATCTTTTGATGTAAATTCATTGAAAATAGTAATTAAAATAAAACGATGTTTTTATGACTACTTCCATTTTTTGTCTTTATTTCGACAGCGACCGATTTCCCTAGGCTATTTGGCATCGACAGATTGGTCCAGACTAGACAGACCATTATTGTTTTATTATTTGTGTATCCTTTATTACCTAAAACTATACAGGTTGTACGAATGTACAGAATATAAGTACTGCTTAAGAATATTACAGTTCATATTATAAAAATAATCCAATAACTAAATATGTAATTATTCTCAATTTCATGATGTATTTGTGGTAAACTATTTCTAAAGTAGGGTAAGGTTAGGAATTTTTTTTACTGAAATTACTAACTTCTGTAATCATTACAAGGGTAATAAATTGAACAGAAAATTCGGGTAAGCCGATTCAAGCTAGGCAACAAAAAAGTAACTCAAGCATTTTTCGTATATTTGATTAAGAAATACTTTTACATTATATGTTAAAAAATAAATCATCTATCTTAATGCTTAGTCAATAGAGATTTTCTCCAGTGGGTAAACGAAAAGAAATGACGATTATTTTATCGGGACTGGAACAGAGCCTGTCATTCACACATCTATAGTTCAGACTGATTATGATGATTGATTGATTTTACTGTTCCATAATTTCTTTAGTCTTCCTAAAATGTTCGCGCATAACTACTTTGTTATTTATTTAGTATTAAATATTGCGAAAAGAGTGTGCTTTCGAGAAGTTTCATTTTAATTTTAAGGGAGCGTTATATTTCGCCATGCCATATTCACGTTTTTCGCCTATACTTCATTATTATTTCTTAACATTATTAAAAAGACTTTCGTTTACCATTTAAAAAAATCGAAATTTTATTTTATTTTTCTTCTTCTTCAAGTGCCCTGTCAGGTCCCCCCAACGTTGGCGATCATCTCGGCGTACCTGTCCAGGTGTGAAATCTTCCGAACACTATTGTTGATTTTAATAGCGTAGTATTTAACCACACACTTTTTCCATAAGGTTACATTTCTTTATCATTTAGATATTGTAGATCGTGCTTTTAACTATTTTTTTTATTATAAAGTTGATATGTTATGCCCACCTTGTCAATAAAAATAATTAAGGAACCAAAATTGGGTGAAGCTTTAATAAGGCCATTTTTTTTTATTCAAGTATTTATTTTGAATAATTCCACAAATTGTTTCTTTCATTTTGGCGCTACATCTCGTGTAGAATTTAACCTCCTCCACTGTCTTCTGTCCCTGACCATTACTCTCCATTCTCTAGGTCTTTCCAGTTTCCTTCAGTCCTCTTCCACGCAGTCCGCCCGTCTTTTCCATTACAGATAATATCATAATAATTTATACAAAAACACGTTTAGTTTTTACTTTTTATGTTTGTCTGCTTAGAACTAATTTTATACTATTAAGATTGTGAATTGAGAATATTTTCTTTTTGTGTTATTTATTATGATACAATTTCTAAATTTATTGCTTACAAGGGGAAGACACGAGATAGGAAATTGACTTTGGGATGGGATTTTACAGGAATGTAGTACCTACTTAGAGTTGTCCATAGACAAAATTAGAAAGCTCAATAGATAGCCAATTACTAGCAAAAAAAATCATCTTTGCTTTTATTTTAGAAAAAAAAGGATGATGCAGGATTTGACCCGGAGACCGGCCGGCTAGCAAATTAGAGAAGGCAAGCTATCCGCTCAGCCACCTAGCTGAAATAAGTGGCGAAATTTCTAATATACTAAACATATCCAGAAAGTAAGTGTACTGAATTTTTGTACCTTACAATTTGTTTTATTTAAACAAAAAAATTACGTGGTTACCGTAATACATTTATGTAAGGTATTTTTCGACATAGTCGCCATTCTTCTCAATGCAGGTGGTGAAGCGGGATATCAACTTTTTGATGCCTTCCTCTAAGTAGTTTCCCGCCAACCCCTTCGTCCACTTCTCCACCTCCTCATTTACCTCCTCGTCGGTTAAAAACCTTTTTCCACCCATTTGCAGCTTCAGAAAGGTAAAGAGATAGTAATCTGAAGGTGCTAGGTCAGGGGAATGCGTGGGATGGTTCAGGACATCCCATTTAAACTAGGCGAGCAGTTCCTTCATGGCGTTGGGCGGGTGTGGTCTGGTATTGTCGTGCAGCAGGTAGACTCCCTTTGTCAGCATGCCTCTCTTCTTGTTCTGAATCGCCCTCCGGAATTTTTTTAATGTCTCACAGTATCTTGCAGAGTTGATGGTCTCCCCTTGAGGCATAAATTCAATTAAAATTATTATCTCGTATAATCAAATGTAACACTTTTAAAGGCTTGTTTCTCGAAATTGGCTAGGTATTGCACATTTTTACTTTGACTATGGATGACTTTTAGGGAGCACTACAACTCTGCAAAATCCAAGTAAATTTCCTATATCGTTCCCTTCCCTTGTGAGATAAATTTTGATTTATAAAACGTGTATGAGGTAGTTTTCACGACGCCCTTTTGAAAGAATAAGTAGTTCAAGTACAGAGTGTAGTAATCTTGAACCACTTCGGATAATGTTTGTAAAGAATCACCGTCGCTCCCGCATACTGTCCCGGCTGACACTATTCGGTGCTATCGAACTCTGTTTTGGTGGATCTTCCCTCGTGTCTACCCTGCGTGGAGCAGGGGTACCACACTGACGTATTGAAAGGTGACGGAAACTAAAGAAAAATATTCTCTAATGTCGTTTCAAAAAAAAAATCACAGTTGATATTGTTATTTAGATATAGGGTGCATTATTGGTCTTGTTTAAAATGATTTTGAATTTAAATACATTTTAAAATTATATTCATTGACTATACGACTATAAGATCTTCACTATTATTCAATATTTTATACTATTTTATACTATTTCATATTTCATACTATTTCATATTTCAATATTTCATATTTCAACCTGCCTTTGGTGATGCCAGTAGGAAGAGCAATTCGGACACTGAATCTAATCAACTCGGATTTGGACATTTTCAGTGTCAGTGAGGCAGTTTTCATAAAAAAAATATTGCAAATTCTGGAAAGAGTACTGCCTCACTGACGTCGACATATTTGGATTCCTTCTGATATGTAGGATTTTTTTGATCTCACGTTGTTTTATCTTATTTTTGTAACACCGTTTTGTATCCAAATGAGTCGCCTAAATGTTTTATCGTTTGTAATGTCTCATTTGTGTATCTTGTATAAATAAATAAATACACAATGAAGTATAAATTATGAATTTGGGTTTCATTGAACAACGGTCTGGAACAGTAAAGTATATACTCGTATTTATTGTTTATTGAACAGTAATGTAAAACATCTCTTAATATTCAATATTGATTAAAACATCAGTCTCAAAACTCATATATTTGATGATGCCTTAGCAAGAGGAAATAGCAATTTGTATAAAATGTAATATGTTTTATATAAAAAATAATAGAGGGAAGCTGAGGAAAACTTGGAACGATCAAATAAATCAAATATTATATTAAATGTCGGTAACGTAAGGAGTCTAAGAAATCGACGTGTGTGCATGACACTATTTATGAATTTAGAGGAAGCGAGAGATGTATGTCAGGACAGAACAGTGTGGCGGTCCATTCTTTCCGCCAACCCCTTCTGGGAGACGGCGGGATAGTTAATTAGTTTTAGTTTAGTTATATAATAAAACTTCTGGAATATTTATGATCGTAATTAACGTCGGAGTTTGCTATTTTTTAAATAAGTTCGTATTGTATACAAAATTTAAAAAAAAATTGTTTAACGCTAACTTTATTTAAAATAAATTAATATATTGTACAAACTCGTTTCGGACACAGAAACCCTATCAGTGTTTTGTTAGTTTTGTTGTATATATTATACAATTTAAAAAAATTAAATAAATCCTTAGCAACAAGAAAACAATATACTTATTTATTCTGTACTTTTGTTTATTTTGTTGATTTCTTTTCCAAATTAGAGAATTAACTTAAGTTTTCTAGATATTGCTACCAAGAAAATATAGAAAATGATTAAATCGCGAACTTTTTATGTACCGCGTATCGCGTACTTTTTTAAAGCTGGATTTGGATAATTGTTGACCATCCCTGTAATGTTATATTGAATAGTGAAAGTAGAACGAGGTGGGAAATATTGAATGCCTTATCATTGTGTTGCAAGGAATTGTGAACAGTTTTACTTGGGGTATCGATTATATGGCGCATTCTGAATGAGATTACTGCACCTGCTCTCTTTTTACAATAAACGAGTTTTCCTTCATATACCACAAGTCAATATACGTGGGCTATGCCCGCATAATTAATTCAACCACCATCATGAGGTTACATATTATTAAAATTAACTAACTAACCATCACGCCGTCTCCCCGAGAAGGCGTGATGGTTAGTTAGTTAATTAAGGAGGCAGAAATAATGGACTGCAACATTTTTCATTCCTGACTTACTATTATCGATTCCTCAGCATTCATACAAAGTGTCATGCACGCACGTCAATTTCTCTGACTCCTCGGGTGACCGACATTTAATATTTGATTAATTTGATCGTGCTTCGGTCTTCGACTGCCACACGGAAGGTCCTGGATTCGAATCCCAGGGATAGCAGTGTGGTTGTCACATTGTCTTTGCCCTGGTGTAGAATTCACGTGAAAATAAAATAGCGATGGATTAGCTACTTATGACATGTCACGAGAATCTATATGATAGCTATTCACCAGTGGCGGTACTACCATAAAAGCCCAGCTTGCGTAAAAAAAATTATCTTCTGGCTTACAGAGTTCCAGCTCATGTGGCTATTCCTCTTACGTCTGATGGGAACATTGTTGGAAGGTGATTTGGTGGGTTGTTGGTTTATGCGAGGGCATGATTATTTAGATTTGTGAGTTTTGATTCAAAACTTCTTACGCAAGCCGGGCTTCTGGGCTTCTATGGGAGTACCGCCACTGCTATTCACTTTACATCGATTTGGCTCGCTCTCTAATGATGTACAGGGCGATTCAACGAAAATATAAAAATATATATAATATATAAAATATTTAGGTAAATTTATTTCATTGTTCAATAAACAATTATTAGTACTAAATGTAATATTTTAGCAGGCAGAAATAAAAGTTTTTTTTTGTCGCGAGTTAAATAGACTATAATTAATTTGTAGTGAAATTGGGTAACATAGAAACCCATTTTTTTTTCTTATATTATAGTCACACAACTTCAACGAGCCCGCTTATTAAAAGCACCCATGCATAATGACTCAAAATCGATACCCTCATTGCATGCTTCAGCCACCTACAAGTAATAATTCTTGGTAGAGAGTTGTGCCATTTTTTCTATTGGTCAGAAGTGGGACAGTGAACCAACCCCCACCCACTATTAACAAAAGTTTTAAAAGGAAATACCTTTTTATTAAAGACATACCTTAGCTACAGGAAATGAAATATTTTTCTACTGATATAGATAAATTATTTTAAAATTTATATAGGGGTATTCATTATACATATTATAATAGCATTTAAATATTGAAATACACATTCTAATGTGCGTCCAAATATGTTTTATACCATCCGTGTTTTGACCATTCATTTTTTGGAATTTTAGTACAAGGAGTATTCTTTTAATTACGTAAGATGTACAATTTATAATTAATATTTTGTTTAAATAAATTATAAACTTAATGCGTTAACACCGTGCAATAATATAACAGAATTTATAAACTAACTAACTAACTAACCATCACGCCGTCTCCCCAAAGGGGTAGGCAGAAAGAGTGGACTGCCACACTTTTCTTTCCTGGCATATTTCTCTCGCTTCCTCAACATTCATCGTGTCATGCACGCGCGTCGATTTCTCTGACTCCCCACATGGCCGACATTCAATATTTGATTTATTTGATCGTGCCACGTTTTCCTCGGTCTTCCTCTATTTCTGGTTCCATTTACATCGTTTACATATAATTCTAATAAGCGTGCAAATATATTTACACATTCTATATATAAATACAAAAATATAAATATAAATACACAAATACGCAAATATAAATACACATTCTAATAAGCGTGCAAATTTACGAGTATTTTATACCGTCCGTATATTGATGCCATTCATGTTTTGGAATTTTAGTACAAATAAAACAACAACAACAACAAACCATCACGCCATTTCCCCGCAGGGGTAGATAGAGAGAATGGACCGCCACATTACTCTATCCTTACATACCTCTTTAGCTTCCTCCACAATCATGCGAGTCATACACGCACGTCGATTCCTCCGGTTTCTGACATGACCAATCTTTAAAATTTGATTAAATTGGTCATGCCATGTTTTCCTCGGTCTACCTCGACTCCGTACTCCATTTACATCGTTAACGTATACTGTTTTAACCATTCTGTATTCACCCATGCGCTCCATATGTCCAAACCATGCGTACCATATGTCCGAACCAACGCAGCGATCCTTTCATAATTTTGTTCATTTGGTACAAATAACATTTTTACAAATAAATGTTCTCTTAATTATATTTATAAGATGTACAATTTTTAATGTATTTTGTTTCAAAATGCTGGATAAACTTAATGCGTTAACACTATGCAATAACATTTTTTTTTTAAATAAGGTTTAAAGCACTGTTTTATTTACATTTGAGTTTAATTTTCTGGTCATGTTTCGAGAGAACGATATAAACTGTTTAAATCAGTTCTCATGATGAAGGTGTAAAAAAGGCCATATACAAAACTCGGATGTCCTGAGTGATGTAGGTATCATATAAGTTGCCTCAGGGATGCAATATCAATGTTATGATTCTTTCTAATTCTTAATCCTAATGTTTTTTATACTTCTCTTATAAATTCTTATAATGTAATTGCAAACGATCTGGAATTATATATCTTTAATGTTTGTGATTTTTATTCAAATAAATGAAAAATGAAAATGAAATCGTCGATACGTGTAGATAAAAATAAACTCGAAGTTAAAAACCTATGTTTCAACTCATAAAAATTGTTTCAAAATTGTTTTGATGACACTTATTTTTATTTTTAATATTTAATTGTTTCAACGTTTATTTCCAACTGGTTTCAGTAGCATACTGCTGAAACAAGTACTGCGCCTCATATATTGAACTGAAGAGGACTGCAGACGACCGAGCGCAGTGGAGGACGAGTTGCAAGACTTTACTGCAAACTAATCACTAGGATTGAAGCTACGAAGAAAACTATCACCAGGTGAGTTATGAAGCAATAATAATCAAAAAACTTCATTTAATGATGAATTTTCATACTGAACTTATTCCAAGACTTTTCAGTAGTCGACCAAATATTTTGTTTAGTTTCAACCTACTTATGTGGCTTGGATGAATTATTCGCCCTTATAAAAATACGTGTAGTATCAAAACCTGTAATTAATAAAAGTAAAGAAGAACAGGTGAAATGAATCAAGTATATTATCCGGACTAATTGGGACCGGAACAGTTCCGGATACCGATTTTTAGGATAATCAAATAGGCGCTAATTCTTTTACCAAAATAAGGTGTAAAATCGATATTTTTCCCTCGGTTCATTTATTGATTATGAAATTACAAATTTTTCTGCAAAAACAAGTGCGTATGTAATACATGTATTATACATAAAAAGGTTTACATTACTCTACAGAAGTGGAAAAATAATCAGAGATTTTTTTTAACAAGATTTCCTCGTCGTTTATTGCGCTTCATCATCTCGGCTAGTCCGGATAATTGTCGTTCCGGTTAACTGACGTCCAGATAAACGACGTTCTTCTGTATGTAGAATATTTAATTATTTTAATTATTTACAATAAGCTTCTATAACCACGAAATTTATGAAACAACAGTCTTATTTTGTAATCCTTCCATATTTCCTGCTTAAGGCCTCTGGCTCTTCTATGTTAATTAGAGGGAATTTAAGTCTAATAGTATTTTATCGGCTATACATTAACCGTTAGTCTTTCGTCAAAATGGTTATTTTTTATATACTTTGTATACAACACACACTTTATTAAAAAAATATAATTAAAAACCAAACATGTTTCGGACACACAAGCCCTTCATCAGTGATATTATGTAAATATAAATATGATTTTTTTTTAAATCACGAAGTGGTCAGGATGAAATGGTCAAAAGAAGGATGAAAGCACAATATAATAAATGAAGTAAAAATGAGATATCTTGATTCGATGAATGTGTGGAAAATCCGTGTATGATAAAGTGTCGAATGAAAATATAAAATATGAATGCGGTGCGAATGATAGTGTTATGAAAAAAATAATGAAAGGATCTTAAAATGGTTTGGATACATGGAAAGAATAATAGAAGAAAGAATGGTAAAAAAATATTTTTTCACGATGTAAATTGAACTAGAAATAGAGGAAGACCGAAGGCAACGTGGCATGATCAAATAAATCAAATATTAAATGTCAGCCACGCGAGGAGTCGGAAAAATCGACGTGCGTGTATAACACGATATATGAATGTTTAGGAATCAAGATAAATACGTCAGAAAAGAAAATAAAAGTGTGGTAGTCCATTATTTCTGCCTATCCCTTCGGGGAGAAGGCGTAATGGTTAGTCAGTTAGTTATGAATTTTATTTTTTTAAATCATATGATTGTAAAAATACGTGTTCATTTTATATTAATGATTTATTTAAATGTACACTTATCTTTATATGTATGCATATGTAAATTATGTATGTATACCTATATAATTTATAAAAGTTATGTAACATCGATTAAAATAAAATCATATTAAAAGCTTTCATTAGGGTAAACTTTCAAAGCGTAAAGCCTAATTGCATAAATGTAATTTTCATTATATGAAATGGACTTTTAATGTGTATTGACCATAAACATAAAACACCGTAACAAATTTTATTTTGATAGCCACAAACTTGCATAAAAAGTGCTTTATTTTTAGAAGTATTTCGGTGGAATCACGCACTTGATAAAATCAATATGGCCGTTCACATTTGACTATAATAGCAGAGTAAAAGTAAAGGTGACCATTCACCCTATATCCGTTAGTACATCGTATGGGAGTCCATTACCACTAAATTAATATTAATTGTTTTTCAATAAAGGCATAGCATAGTAAATCAATATCCACAAACCATAAAAATGTGAAAATACATACATAGATAATGGGAGCGTTGTTTTAAAATTTAAAATAGTTTGAAATAGTCATATACTATTATATTGTTCGATTGTCTAATATATTTTACTTCTTCTTCTTCTTCTTTCTCAGCCTATTCCCGTCCATTCCTGAACAAAGGCCTCCTCCATTTGCTTCCATGTCATTCTGTCCTGTGCAGACTGCATCCAGATTATTCCGAGGTGACTGTTTAGATCATCCTTCCACCGAAGTTGCGGTCGCCCTGCACTTCTCTTCGCCATCCACGGTCTCCAAGTCAGCAGTCTTCTTGTCCACTTTTCATCTGAGCTTCTGGCTACGTGACCTGCCCATTGCCATTTTAGAGTCGCCACCAGGTGGATGATGTAAGTGACCTTTATTTTTTCTCTCATCGTATTGTTTCTGACTCTGTCTTTAAGGCTTATTCCTAACATGGCTCTTTCCATGACTCTTTGGGTCACTCGTAGTTTCTCGGCACTTTGTTTGGACAATGTAACATTTTCAAGACCATAAGTACCAACTGGCAGAACGCAGGCTTCATAGACTTTTCGTTTCAGGTTGATCGGTATTTTCCGGTTTTTAAGGATGTAACTCATGTTTTCGAAAGCTGCCTAGCTTAGTCCAATTCTTCTTTTTAGCTCTGCGGTTTGGTTATCTCGGCCCAATCGAATATTGTTTCCCAGGTATATATATTCTTGGACATTCTCAATTTTGCTTATATTGATTTAAATATATTGTACAATAAAGCACGTATAAAAAAATTCACCAAACAGCACAAACGTATTTTGTTATTATTTTGCTGCATATACCCTGGACGGCAAAAAGAACAAACCAGTCAATCATTGACCAGACTCTTGGTATCAAGGCAAGACTCTCGCGGATGTGCTCTCAGAGTGTTGAAATGTTTTAGACACAAAGCCCGGAGAGATCAGTACAACCTTGAAAAGCTCATCATCGTGGAGGGAAGGCGACCACAAGGACGACCATCTAACTGGTCTCTGAGACTATCTCAGGGATCTAACTGGTCTCTGGAGACTGACGGGTGCCAGGAATGCATGGCGTGTCATGGTCAATAGTTTACAGGATGGACACGACCCTCAATCATGAGGAATATGACTGAGAAGAAGAACCAAGTATTTCAATTTGGATTAATCAATTTTTTTTTGTTGTTGTTTATTTTCTCGTATATTTTATGTCATCTTATTAATTCTCATGTGCTCCCTTTGCCTTCCCATTACCCTCATTTAACACCCAATAACCACATTTACCTCGCTTCAACCCACCCCTCCGCATTTTTTCCTCTCTCTCTCTCCTCATGTAAAAAAACAAAAAGTTTGTCTTCACTGTGGTACCTAGGTTAAGTTCACTAAATATTAGCTATAAGATTTTAGTGTAAGTTTACATGTGTAAGTGAGTGAGCGGGACATAGAAGGGGGAAAAAATATTAGATTAAATGCGGTCTGGCATCCCCTTGCGATTGGTTTATATTAAATGTAAGTCCCGGATGGATGGGGAACATGCATAGGAAGTGCATGAGCGAGGCTGACGAAAGGGAGCCCGCTTCTCTGTATCTTTAGTTGTTTGTAACACCTGATGATGGTTGGCGAAACAGCTGTCGTGACAAATATTAACAATATATGTGATATCATAACAGTGTTTCAAATATTAACTGTTAATAATGTTGAAGTATCATAGTGTTTCGGCCAAAATAATGGACATACTCGTATAGAAATCATAAAATTAGTGTATTGATTTAAATTTATTCTTTATCTATATGTTCTTCTTCTTCTTCACTTTTGGTAGACTCGAGAGTCTGTTATTTCAGGCGGGTCCTCTTGAGACGCTGAACTCCAGGTTTCTCTCCACCGTTTCGGGGGTCTACCTGGTCGGCGTTGTCCGTTTGGCGTTCCATGGAGAGCTATGTATGGTATTCTATTTGAGGTCATTCTTTCTACATGTTGATGCCAGTATCGCCGTCTTTGACGTCCCCACCTGATCACATCTTCGACCTTGCAGATTTCTCGGATTGCTGTATTCCTAACTCGATCTATATGTTATGGGTATTAATTTGAATTTAAGAGTATTCCTCAATCTCAAGTTTTGCAAATATCCTATTGTTGGTGGTGATGATGACTAAAACATGTATTGGATATATCATGCGCTGTGACCTATACTATAATGTACCCCTAATCTCAGTAGGAAAAAATAGTAAAACGACTTCAGACACCTAGGTTATTGGAAACAGATGCTTGGGATGTTTAGATATACGATTGTATTGACTATTTATTTGTTTATAGAAAGTCATTATTTGTGCAGAAAAAATGTCTGAGAATATATGGGAAAATTTATTTTCCAGATTTATTTTGAGACGATCAATGGTTTTACTGAAATCTCCTGATTGAAGTTCATTTGAAATAATAATGAGAAAAAAAACTATGTTGTTCAACTACTTCCACGTTTGTCTTTATTTCGACGGCGAACGGTTTCGCCTGGGTCACTGGCATCGACAGACTGGTTATATTGGTTTCTGGCGAGCAAAAATTCCACGATATATTTTTTTAAAACATCTGACTTCTTGATGTAAAAGAATTCGAAATAGTAATGAGATATATATATTTTTTTATTTAAGAAACAGTAAAAAGTTTACGTATAAAAAATTTTATAATATAATATTATTGTATAAAAGTTTTAATATAATACGCGAAATGTCACAGAATATTGTTAATTAAATTTTCAAGCATTGAGCATACCCTTATGTATGGAAACGAAACATGGAACTAGCAGGAGAAGGATGAAAAGAGAGAAGGATGAGATCCCCTAGACAGAGCTTCAAATGCTGATATTAGAAAGGAATGTAGAGCGGAAGAAAGTATTATGAATAAAATTATTAAAGGATCGCTGCGTTGGTTTGGTCACATGGAATGCATGTATGAAGAAAAAATGGTTAAGAAAGTATACGTCAACGATGTGAATGGAGTACGGAATCGAGGAAGACCAAGGAAAACATGGCATGACCAAATCAATCAAATTTTAAAAGTCGGCCATATTAGAAGTCGGAAAATCGACGAATGTGGAGGAAGCTAGGGAGGTGTGTCAGGATAGAGTAGTATGGTGGTCAATTTTCTCAGCCTATCCTTTCAGGGAAATGGCGTGATGGTTACTATTTCAGGCATTAAGCCTTTATGTCTGTTCGACGAGTGTGTCATGTTAATGATGAAATGCGATTTACCATTATGTTGCCCTACAATAAAAGTATTTATTTAATCACGTGTTTTTTTCACGTTTTTAAATCCAAAAATATATTAATTAAAAATATTCAATGATGATTTGGAAAATTTAAATGTTATATTCTAAAACTCTGCATGGGCGATTAGTTAGCCGTTAAAGTAATTATCTTCAAAAATTTCTTACCAGTTCTTTTGCTAATAATTTATTACAAAAGAAATTCTAGAATCGCTACCCTGACCCACTGAAGAAATAAAGGGTAGTTTTTTGTAGAGCGATGTAGGATATTGTAACACATATTTGACCGTGTGAAAAACAGTAATAAATTATGTAGGCGCGTCGTAAATTTTCAATGTCAAATAGATTGAGGAGCTTTTATAAATATTAGATGCGAGTGGTGGGCGAATAGCGATATGATGGATGATCTTATCTGTCGCCGAGTTTGACAAACTCTATAATATAATAACGACAAAAATTCACATATTTTTATGCATATTTAATATATACAAACAGGTTAAGCAATTCGATTGGAAACATAGATTTAAAATATCTATATAATAATTTAATACCTCTCTAAAGCAAAGCTTGCGATGGTCTGTAAGCCAATCACATACCTACGTGTTTTTCCTCTTCTTTGTTTGTTTTCCGTGTCAAGGTTTCCGATGTCTGCGATCACTGTGTTGTATGCTACCCTGTCCTGCTTTATCCAGAATAGTTCTTCCGTACCTTTCCGGGCCAATATATTTTATTGAGCAGCCAGGACGTTTGCCTACTGCCGACTCCTCGGTGATCATTTATTTTGCCCGTTACGATCATTTTAAGATGAAGATGTTTCTCTACGCGTAGCAGATGTCCCAAATGAAATAAAAAACGCACATTTCCGCATTATAAAATATGAAATATCAAGTTTTACATCGTTATTTTAGCAACAATAAATAATGCATATTTTCTTCTATGTTCGCCATACTTTGTGTTGTAGGTATTTTATTTGTCTTTTTCTTTTTTATGTACTTTGTATAAAATTACGTATTATCATTTATTTTAAAAAAAAATACATATTAGACATGTTTCGGACAACCGGTCCTTCTTCAGTGATACATATTATAAAGATACGTATTTAAAATATTATGAAATTTTAATATTTGAAATATAAAGATACATATTTTAAATATGTATCTTTTTAATATGTATCACTGAAGAAGGACCGGTTGTCCGAAACATGTTTTATATGTAATTTTGATTTGTTTTAAAGTTAGTGTTGTATTTACAAAGTATGTAAAAAGCAAAAGGACAAATAACGCTATTTTATTTTTAAAAACATATTTGATAAGGCGTTAATACTGTGGTGATTAATACACTGTTGTTTTTTCCCTCAACGTCTTTTTTGTACGTTTGCATTCATTTTGTCTTCAATGTTTAATTATGTGGAAATACGAGCCTAATGCATTTGAACGCAACACTTTATATAAATTTAAACTAATATAACAACTTTTTAATGGTTGTTATCGTTTTATTATTATTATATAACAAAGCGTAGATTTCAAAACAATATATTTTTTTGGAAATTAATACTATTCATTTTAAAGCATGTCGAGAACAATAAACATAAAATAATGTTTCTATTAATTTAAAATACAGTTTATTTGATTCATTTTATTGAATTTTGCATTGAATCAAAGGTTAAACAAAAGACATCCTTTGATTAAAAAAAAAACACAAGTAGTGTACATTTTTTTTGGGTGTTATGTGGTTATTAAATTTTATTAGTAGAAATCAATGTACTTAAAAATGCAGAATTTATTATATGATAATTGGACTTGGACTTGGATCTTCTGGCTTACAGAGGTTCAGCTCATGTTGCTATTCCTCTTACGTCTGATGGGAACATTGTTCGAAGGTGATTTGGTGGGTTCTTAGTTTATGCGGGGGCATGATTTGTGTGGCCCGGATATATGATAATATAATACAATAATTAGTTTTACTGTAATTGTTTGGCATATATATCTAGCTGCCATGTTCCCTCGATTAACTAAATATTTATCATCTTCTTTAGTAGCATTCCTCGTTTCCATCCCAAAAACTATCCATCACTGCTCGCCATGCGTTCCTATTACCGATCCATCTCCAGACTGCAGTAATCGAGAGGCGACTGGCCTCTGATTTGATCAGAACAGCGGCTCGGTGGTCGTACTTGTGAACACTTTCCCTTTACTTTTCCCATTATTATGAGCTTTTCAAGGTTGTCCTGATCTCTCCAGGCTATGTAAGCAAAATATGTTAACACTCTCTGAGAGAACACTCACCAGAGTCTTGCTCTGAAGCCCAACTGGTCAAGGATCGACTGGTACGTTTATGCTAATAGACGAATCATTAGAATATTACAATATAAAATCTTCAAAAAATTATGTTTTATAAAAAAGAATTAGGGTGACATGCTGAATCTAATCTTCATCAATTTTGAAGACAAATATTATGATAAATTGTAAATACGACAATATAGATTATCAATAGGAAAATTAAGTAAGTATTTCTATAGTCTATTGTTTTGGCCGAAACACTATGATTCTTCAACATTATTACTGTGAAAATTTAAAACCCTGTTATAATATCACAATTTATTTTTATTCACCGAGAGTATCACGACAGCTGTTTCGCCAACCGATGTTGGCATCATCAGGTGTTACAATAAACTTTCTTATTTATTGTAACACCTGATTTGTTTATTGTAACACCTGATGATGCCAACATCGGTTGGCGAAACAGCTGTCGCGACACTCTCAGTGAATAAACAGTAATTGTGATATTCTAACAGTGTTTTACAAATTAAGAGTAATAGAAAGAATTTCTGATTGGGATAATTCGTACCTTTCATCGAACAAATGCGAAAAAAATATGTAAATGCTTATTATATTTAATCTGATTATAAATGCAGATATCTTAACAACACGTCCTATCGATTCGTTAAGTTTTCAAGTTTTGCTCAAAGTATTTTTTTACATATTAAAATACGTGTGACCTATTTTGATCAAGTATTTTCCACATTCGTCCTTTTGTCTGTTCCAACAGTTTCAATGTTTTATTAGGCTTTGTTACTTAGAAATTTTTGACTTAATTTTGATTAATGACGAAGGTGAGATACCGAAAGATAACTTGAACGACCTTATCCTTATATTTCAATTTATGGAATAAGCCGACGTTGAGTTTCTGTATAACTTGCTGAATGAGTGAAATATTTTTTAACTCCCTAATTACATGTTGGTATCATTCTCTTGACATACATCTGGGCAGTTTCACGGTCACCCTATTCTACGGTGACCAAATGTGACCCAATTCCTCAACGTGGTATTGGTCAGCACACGAAAATTTTCCTAGATCTTTAGATGTGTCATGGAAAGAGGAAACATCGAAAAGTTTTTGAGAACATTCCAGAAATTAAATGGATATACGTAATTTATCTGGAAAGCAAGATTGCTATGCTGAACTGCCACAGCGTAGCGGAGCTTCCCCAGGTGGCGGAAAGGGGAACAACCTTCTTCTTCTTCTTTTAATAGATCTGACGATCTGAGACACAGAAATCAGGATGAGGTCCAGCTGACCCTACATCTCTTAGGCGGTCTTGCAGATGGGCGGTGTCCAGAGAGGATTTCATAAGTGACTGTATATGCGAGTCTGTCACTATCCATTCGCGCTACATGGTCCCTCCAGTATCTTCTTCTGGTTCTACTCCACCGAACGATTTTCCCTATTTCACAAGTTTTTCTTATGTCTGCGTTACGGACATAATCTCGGATAGTTTTTCCAGTAAGTGATCTTGGGGCCTTCTTCTCAGATGTTCTTAGCAGACCCTTGGTTCGCACAGTGTCGGCTTGCGTCTCTACAACGTAAGTCATAATAGGTCGCACGCATGTCTTTTAGATTCTGACGTTGCTGTCGGTACGCAAGTGCTTGTTCTTCTAAAACCAGATTCTTCAGATACCCTGACACGGCAGAGGCACTATTGACTTGTTCTCGTACTTCTGTATATAGGTCATTATGGCTGCCGATCTCTACTCCCAAATATCAAAAACTCATTACTTGCTTCACAGGTATATCATCAACAGTCAGCTTACATCTTGTAGGTTGTCTAGATATAGTGAGACTTTTTATTTTGCCGTGGATGCATATTATATAGATAAATATACCAGTCCTCTTGGATAAGTTAGATGGATCCGCTCAGATACATGCGGCCCTCCATTCATATTGGGGACTGTACGTTGGACTTAGTATCCAACCACATTAAAAAAAGCTTACGTAACGAGGCCTAGTGATAAAATAGCTGGATCGATCGACGGACGTTTTATCCACACACGACATCTGCGAGGGAAATGGCGTAAAGATCTAGGAGCTTAGAATAACACTATCAAAAAGGGTTCAAATTATATATGTATTTGTATATTAACTCTTAAGGATAAAGTGAAAATCATTATTTTGGACGCCTTACAATATTACGTTAATATTAAAAGCGTGTATTTTAAATATAAGGAAAAAATGTTTTAGATTTGAACTGTTTAAAGTAGTTAAACCCGCTGATTTTAAAATATAAGTTTAGGCTTCCGTAATCGAAAAAAGGTTATGAAATAAGTATTAAAAACAAATTAAATAAAACTTTAAAGCGGTGTTCGAATCATTGAACATTCAACTGATTTTGTTGAAAATAATCATTTTTAAATAATAAATTTTTAAGAGTGCATCAACTTTTCAGCACCCCCTCTTTAATCGTTAATTCCTTGTAGTTTTGTTGAACGAAATAAAATGGCCACCGGACAATCGCGAGTCACAGTTATCCACCGCCTTCCCTCGTGAGCGGACGTAAGCCGCCGCCTATAGAGCTTTTTAAAAGTTTCTTCCAATACCATATACCTACATAGTACCTTTACTTTCATACTTTTTTTTTAAATATAAATGGTTATTTAATGTAAGTGATTATAATAAAGTGACTCAACCAAAATCCGTTACCGTTTAGTTAATTAAATAAATATTTTATTTTATAAAAAAAGTATTTGTTTTTTTCAATTTGTGACAATTTTCTTCTATGTGTGAAGAGTTAAATTGTTTTCACTAAAGAAGGCATGAAATTAATAAAGTATTCCTGATTTTAATCTAGAATTCAAAATACAGAGAGTATGTATAAAATGTAACAAAGTGAATGTGTTCATTGTAATTAATGTAAAGTGATTTTTATATACATTTCAAAGAAGAAATAGTGAATACAAAGTGTTATTAAATTAAATACTTATCTGAAGTGCAAATAAGATATTTTTAACCGCATAAATGATTTACGTTATTTTTTAATATTTGAACTTACCGATAGAAGATAACAAATGAAGTCAGAATGCGCCACGAAGAAATCGTTCGAGAACACATGGAATTCAGGAGTGGGGGCCTTTTACTTCCTCCAGTCGTGTAAGATTTTATTTTTTAATTTTTTGTTAGTAACTAGACCAGTGTTTCCCAATTAGTGGTACGCGCACCCCCAGGGGTACGCGAAGTTGCATCAATGGGTACGCGCGGCAATCTCTTGACTAAAATAATTTAATCAGATAAAAAAAATTGCTGTTGGAGTTGTTTTGTAGAGCAATCGCTGGGTAATTTTTAGGCTGATCTAAAAGACATTTATCGTGTCAGCGATGCAGCAATTAAATATTTACTGCCATTTTGCATGACGTACCTTTGTGAGAGTGAATTTTCGGTTATGACAAACTAAACATCGTCACAGACTTGAAGACGACCTGAGACTGAAGCTGACCAAAAAGTAACCATAGTTATGCAAGTAAAAACGTGTATATTTGTCACATTAACCTGATTTCTGTAAACCGTATTTTGATGGTAATTGCGCAATTTATTTTCTAATGCAAATATCTGCACAGAAGTACTTTAAAACTGGCACGTGTTAATGGCAAGCCATTCTTAATATCGTAGAGAGGTCCCGAAAAGACATAATCTCTCTTCTTTCTCTTGTCATTGTGGTGGAAGGTTTGTCCGATTTTGTGTCGCTTTTGGGCGCCGAGTGTTATATTATAATTTTAGTAACACTGCATACATAGTTACCTTCCTCACCCGCTTCAAAACTCTCCTGTATCGATGGCGATTCATCATCTAAACGAATTGGCATCGGAAGTTAATTTATTCACCTTTAGAAATAGTGAATCCAAGAACTCTTTTCCTTGAATTCACTTACTTCTACTACCTCGACGTTGATGTTGCTTGTACTCTAATGATTTGTTTAACTAATTGATATGAACAATATTAAATCATCGAATGAAGATTATTTCAGATATTAAAAAATAATTATTAATGAAAACTTAATTTATTAAAATGATAAATGTTTTGGATTAAAATATTTTACTGATATAATATTTCATTATTTTAACACAAATTTGTTTAAGAAAATTCAGTTCTTTATGTAATATGTTAAAGACTAATTTATGTTTTTGTAGAACTATATATTTTCGAGTTTCAACTGATATGCAACATATCTGTAATATTTATCGTTGGCGTTGTAACAATCGCAGATAATTATTAGTCAATTTTTAACAGGTGATTAACTTAACAAGTCAATGATTAAAATTGAATTTATCAGATGATAAGAGGTCAGATCTCCTGTATCGGCATATTATAATAAACGAAGACATATTTTTCAAAAAACATGATTTTAGGGATCATTTTAACATTGCTTACCAGATGCTGAAATAATATTTTTTAGTAATGAATCAATGGTTAAAACTGGATATAATATATAATATAATAAATTTATATTACACTTTATATTCGCTCAAAATATTTGCTAATGTTTGTGTGATGAAAATAACAAATTAAAACAAACATTAAATTAAAATAGAAAAATCTGTGTACAGAGAGTGAAACTACCAAAGAGTGAACGATTGCTAACTAAATGAAAAGACGAAGAGATGAAGATAGGTTTAGAAAGAAATGAAATAATGAAAAGAATAATAATATTGTGAAAAATTAAATGATGACGTAACTGGGATGCGAAATCGAGGAATACCAAGAGAAATTCATCAATAAATTTTAAAACTAACTAATTAACTTCGTGACACAGCTTATGGTTGGAAAAAAATTTACGATTCGTACTTTTCACGCATCGTTTAAATATTCGGGTGGTGGTCAGAACGCTTGTCTCCTGATCCAGACTTAAATCCTGGACACACCCCAGTGCCTTAATCATATTATAATAATGGTTAGTAAATTCTTATAAAATTAAATAGTCCATTGTTTTGGCCGAAACAACAGTTTAACATTTTAAACTGTTAATGAACCAATATTTTTAATCTTATAAAATTGATTAAAAATATTGGTACAAAAATGTTTATAATATAATACATATATGGATAATAAATAATATCAATAAGTAATATCAACCGCTTGTTAATTCTACGGTCTACGTGGAATTCGTAATTTCTAGATACTTCCCAAAAAACATTGATATGCAAAATACGTGTCGGAAACACATTAGGTATAAAAAGTTCCTTTAATATTCTTACGTACCTCCGAGTCGTTAAAGAAACCATCGGGTCACATTTGGTCAGCTCATAGTTCCTAGGGTAGCTTTAATCACGTGGCAGTCACCATACTTGCGTGCGACCCACTTCTGGGGAACTATACTCACCGCCGCCCTGTAGTCAGATAAGGGGTGGATTGGATATTTGCCCCGATCATTTGCATTTTAGGACAATTAGGCAGTTTTTAAGTAAATTATGAAGGTGGTGTAAAGATTACGCGTATTAAGTTTAGAGGGGCTGGTTCTCTGTTCTGTTTTACTGTACTCCTTTTGAGTACATTTTGAAGAGTTGTGAAATGAATTCAGGCTAATGCGAGTGAAATAATTAAAAACAACTAATGAATATAAAAAAAATACAAATGCTTGTCTTTTGATTTTTTTAAATACTTTTGTTTACTTACCTTCCATAAAGCATTTCTATGTCTTGTGGAGAAAATAGAAGATTATCACAATAAACTATGATAATGAACCTGTACTGGAATATTGATAAATAACAAGTATTTTATTAATTTAATTGATTTATAGATTCTTGAAAAATGACGTATATGGCCGTATACTTTCACTCAACTTATTATTTAATCTCCTCATGAAGGTTATTAGTTCTATTGGTATCAGCTCTAACCTCTATTCCATACGTCATGGTGGGGCGAACACATGCCTTGTATACAACAGTATAAAGTATTAATAAATACGAATGAAAACGTCTGTTTTCTACAAGTTGTATGATACTTTAGGATATACATAACATATTTCGCCTTGCTAAGGCATTATAAATGACAAACATTTGATAATTCCTTAGCAATGCGAAACATTACATTTCCATAAAATATAATAAAACTTCTGTAAAATAGATGTTTTCATTCAAATAAATTATTTAATATGGAGTTTTACATCATTGTTCAAGAAACAATAAATAATTTCAAACGAAATTCTCTATCGCCGATTCCGTGCCTGGCTATACAAAGTACCTACAACATCAATTTCCTCTTGAATAATAAACCATAAAGCAAGAAGTATAAAGAGGAATGACTCCATGTTGAATATTGGACTACCTGCAGGTGTTCTCCGGTACTTACCAAAATTATTTAATTACTAATGACGTATTGTTTCCTCTATGGTCATCTATATAAATAGAATTAATTCATTAATTGATGAACAAGTACACAAACAAAGGTAACAAAGGTGAAAGAAAAAGTTATTGTGATTATTGTTCCCATTGAATGACGGTTATTACAATATAATACTCGTGTATTGCTTAATGGTGTAACAACAAAAAACGTGGAACATAAAATAAATAGACAATACGAGTATGTGCACCATCTAAAAAGAATATTTTGTGTTAAATTATTTTTATTTTGTTATTTTATTTTATATCATTGTATTTTATATTATTTGTTTTAGATTTATTTTGAGGGTGTTGGACCTTCGAAGTGTGCGCGGGAGATGCCTATTGGTGGCAATGAGGTTCGCAACCCATCACACCGCGTCTCCTGCGGGGCGAAAAGAGAAGGATGAAGTGCCGCATCAGTAAAAGTGTGACAGTTCATTCATTCTGCCTACCCTTTCGGGGAGACGGCGTGATGGTTAGTTTGTTAGTTAGTTAACAAAAAAAATTATACCATCTTTTTGGGTGTAAAAAATATGTCGAATATGTCACATTATTAAATGATAATGAAATAGAAGAGTTTTTTTTAAAGAAATACATCCGCTTTTGTCTTTATTTCGACCGGTTTCGTCAGGCTCTCAGACCTTCTTGTCGATCCCAGCCAGCCTGGTGAAACCGGTCGCCGTCGAAATAAGTCAAAAGTGGAAGTAGTTCTTAAAAAAACGTCGTTTTATTTAATAGTCATATTATTGTTACTTTTTTGATAATTGTAAAAAAATAATTATCTGGTTTACGAGCACATATTATGTGTTTTAAATGGGTCTCTAAGATCTTCTCGTTACTTGATATATTGAAAGGAAGATAACACAATAGTGATCTTAAAGAAATAAAAACATTCTACAAACCTTCATTTCATTAGAAAAAAATATTTCCTATAAACAGTTGTTGATTTTTTCTTAGTTTCATTAAACGATTTTCGTTTTTTTTTTCAAACAATAGCTTGTCAAATTCCGAACTTAAAATAAGCTATGAACGAAAGCATTTTGAATAAATTAATAAGAGGCGAAGATGAAAAATGTTTTAATATAATGCAATACTAGAGAGACCAAAGAAAATATATCATTACCATATTACGAGTAATATTTTTTTCAAAATTTGCTTTGTCATAAATGTTGTGTGATTGTGAAGAAGTCTATAAAAGTGTAGTTGATGGAATATTGTAGCGACCTATCCTCTCTTCCCGTTAAAGCCTGAGCGATGATGTACAACAAGAGTGTTCTTATCACATATAATGAAATTTAACTTTAAAATGTGGATGATTTTGGTTTTTGCCATTAATTTGTTCCGTGTTATCGGGGAATTATCAAAAAAAATGTTATAGTCATAAATGCACTGATTTGTATATAATGAGTAGCCAAATTTACGAAGCCTGAAGATAAAACAAATTATTTATTATATACAAGATTGAAGACATTTAAAATGATGGGGTGAACACAAAAGTAGCTCATGTTTGAGCTGAAGAGGACTGCAGATCCAAGCGTAATGGAGGACGAGATTCAAGATTTTGCTGCTCCCTAGAATTGAAACAGCAAAGACGAAAAATATATACAAATCAATTAAAAGCAAAAAACTGATAGATAAATTACTCATAAAAGCGATAAAAATATTTTAAAAATTTACAACTTTCAAGATTAAGATTACATATTTTTTCTATAGAACAGGTTACTAATTTTCACTGTACACGTATAATCATATAAAAAGTGTATTGACGTCACACGAGTTTAACCATAAATAAGTTGAATAGAGTGTTCTGGTCATGCAAGAACCTTAAATTATTACATGCTCGCTCTAGATTCTCAAAAGCATGTTTTCTTGTAGTCGTTGGCACATTTTGCAGGTCCCTTTCTAAGGATAATGTTTACTTCTTTCTCCGTGTTTTTCCAACACGTCAAGTGGCGATTTTCTTTTCGTATGGCATGCATAGGTATCAAAATGGGGACAAAGAAAAACAAAAGTAGTGCACTTTTACTAATATATTGTATAACAGTATTATATATGTAGAAGTGTGATT
Organism: Lepidostoma basale; assembly: GCA_022606425.2. Taxonomy (NCBI): domain Eukaryota; kingdom Metazoa; phylum Arthropoda; class Insecta; order Trichoptera; family Lepidostomatidae; genus Lepidostoma; species Lepidostoma basale. The sequence goes on along the minus strand of JAHDVF020001203.1, from coordinate 162,905 downwards.
TTAAAACGAAGCTAACCTAACCTTAATTTATTAAATATCTATTTATTATTCTACGGTCTCAATCTAAATATGGGTTTGCAGCAAGGCCACGCATTTTTTCTTCCACTCCGCTCGGTCCTCGGCAACTCTCTTCAACTCCGCAGAGGACGTGTAGCCATATCTTGGCAAATCTGGTCTAGGTACTCCTGGCGAGTTCATCCTCTGCCAATCGATCCTTCTACCATACCCTCCAATATATCATGCAGCAAACATTCGTGTTGCAACACATGACCAATCCATCTCACGCGCCTCTCCGCTATGGTGTTCAATATGTGCCTGTTCTCACCTAACCTCCTAATTTGTAACATGGTCTCTCCATGAAACATGGGCAATTCGTCGGTAGGTCTACATTTCAAACGTCTCGAGCATTTTGTGATCTCTTTCGCCCAGGCACCAAGTCTCGCAGCCGTATAAAAAGACACTCCACACCAATGTTTTTATTAGTTGTTTTCGGAGGTTTCGGTCTATGTTATTGGACTCGAATATTTTAGCTTTTTTGTTAAAGGCAAGTTTAGCCTGGTGGATACGACTATCGACGTCTTTCTTTGATCGAACATCCTATGTAATGCTGCTTCCTAGGTAAACAAAAGTCTTTACGTTCTTGATCGCAGTTCCAGCCATCTCTATATTTATTTGGCGCTCATCTCTACCCACGGTCATTATCTTAGTTTAACCTTTGTTTATTTTCATGTTGTATGTTGTATATAATATTCTTTCCATAGTATCTAAGGCATCTTTTAGTTCCTATTCATCATTGACAACAATGGCGATATCGTCTGTAAATCTTATTATATCCACTTTCCGTCCGTGAATTCTTACACCTCTTCAATGAATTATCTATTTAGGAAAACTATATTTAGGAACCAAACCAATTTTGAGAACTTCCGAGATGAAGACACTGTAGATAATATCAGGCAAGACACTAAGATATCGCTTTAGACATACCGGAATAAGATAGATATGTGAGGCTAAGGATTTTATAAGATGGAGTAGACAGTGAAGCGAGGACTGGTAATGTCATGCTAAAATAATGGACACCACCAGACTCCCCTATATTGCACCACTTAATCTCAAGACTCGTCCTCGTAGAAGAGAAATATGGATAGCTGGGAATCCACCTCACAGGAAGAGAAACCTACTGGAGAACAGATCATATAAAGCAAGGACGAAGAAGAAGAAGATATTTGTCATACAGTCACATAATTGTTTATCTTGTGGAGAAATTAAATAATATTTTTATATTATAATGAGTTCTTAGGATAATCATTCATCAATTTCAGTATAAGCTAATTGTTTACAAATGTTAGTACTCAAAAATAGAACGAAACTTTTCTTAACACAAAAAATAAGCATCCTAGCATATATACATCTTCCAAAATTTTGTCAGACGTGGTGGTCGTAAGAAGGATGGAATGGGGAATGTTGTTAAATATAAAGCGATCGCTCAACCCAACCAATGACAGGTCGTAAGTCCTGTAAGCGCCTCGGCCACTATATTCTGTTCCCAGAAAACAATTTACATCTTCGTCTCTATTGAGATACAATTAATCCTTATACAAAAAATAAACCTAAAACAATGTTTTTTTCGAATGAAGTAGAATTTTCCATCATATTAATAAATAAAATAACAATATAAAAATAACCATCCCGCCGTCTCCATGAAGGGGTAGGCAGAATAGAGCACCACACACTGTTCTTCCTAACATATATATCTTGCTTCCTCAACATTCATACATCGTGTCATGCACGTACGTCAGTAATAAATCATATTTTATAGAATAAACAAATATTATATTAATATATAATAATAATATTATAATAATATAATATTAAGAATTTAATCCATAATATGTGAATTTGAAATATCGCAAAATTTTCGTGATATTCTATAAAGTTTTAATTCTAGGACATCCTGAGTAAAAGAGTTTGAGAATCACATATTTTTTCCCATGTCATAGGAGTTAAATTTTGTAACTTAAGGTTGTTCACTTTGTCCTTCTTTCGCAAACGATAAGTATTCAAGTGTGAATCATTCATTATAAATGTATTATTGTACGGTTTGTAATAATTACTCACCATCAACGGTAACTAAGGGGCACATTGGTTAGTTAGTTAAAAATTCATTGTCCGCCTTTGATTTGTATACGAAAAATGGTATGCAAATTCTTGTAGTTTTCCTGAAAACTTGAACGTAGTTTGATATAAATCCGCTAGAGTGTACTCGTGTCGTGCGGTCAGCACTGACCCCTAATTGAATTGGTCGATAGGGCAAAGAACTGTGAGGTGACCAGACGATTTCACTTTTAAAACTCTTTCGTTGTATTGGGGCCAACTCATCTTGATAAATGTACAAACGTATTTGCTTTAGAACTTAAAGGTTCAAAAAGATTCATTAATCAATTTTATAATTGTGTCACAGTGAACCCTTTCCTTCTCAGTTCAATAGAAATCTGTGCAGAACACCCAAAAGATATGCAATTGGACCCGGTCAAGGCTTTGCATTATTTTAGGTCAATGGTTCAAGTGAATATTATTATATTAGAGGATATAGAGCCCCATGCATACTCCAAACAATGGCCCCCACCTCAAACCTGCTTCCGACTAAGCAGTTAAACAGAATTCTTAAGACTCGGTTGTCTCCAAAATGCATAACTGTTCGTTGAACTACGATTTTTTTTTCTATTACATATACAATTTATTTAATACCTAATCTAAAATTTCCACTGCTATAGTAGAGTAAATTAAAATGTTTACTTAAGTAGTTGTTTTAACATTGCTTGTTTAAAATAAATAAATAAAAACTTTATAATATGCAATAAGTTTTATTCCACTTGATTTTTAGCTTCGAAAATAACAATTATTTACACGTGGAAAGTATAATAGTATCCCAAGAAGCGGCAAAGATGTTAATATACTTTGCTGCAAACCCATCCCTAGGATTGAAACTTGTATGTGTTCGTAAAATAAACGTCTACCAAGAAATTTCAATTAACAACACAAATAATTAAAAATATTCAATATAGAATTTATTCACGTGAATTTAATGAATATTATCTTTACTGTTTCTTTAACAAGGATGTAAATCCATAAAAAAATAATAATATAATAATAATATTAATGAAAACGTCTGTCTTCTGGGAGTTTAATTATATTATAGATGAAATGACATGTTTTGTCCATCTAAGGCATTATCAAATAATATTATCATTTGATAATGCCTTAGAAGGGTGAAACATGTCATTCCATTTAAAATATAATAAAACTCCTAGAAGACAGACGTTTTCATTCTTATTAGTATTATCTTTAGTTAAACTTCTTATAGAAAAAAATCCGCAATATATTTCAAAGAACCTTCATTGAAGAAACATTTCTTGTTAAGATGAAGCAGTTTTTTTTGGCAATTTGAAAAAATCACGTACTCCATTTCGACTGCGATTTATTTACACATGGTCACCCTGGGTATCGCCCCGGCCGTGGCATTGGTCAAGCGTTCCTCCTGTGGTCAGTACAAGTGCCGGCGCCGTAGCCATGGGTCCTCCGGCTAGCGGGACCCCCGCCACCACCCCCAAAGCGACCCCCGACGAAGGGCAAACTCTACAATTGGATCTTAGACTCACCGTACCCCTCAACTCGGGGCCCCCCTTCCAGTCCTTGTGGGATCTCTCTTGGTAAGATTTCATTTAAAATTTTCATGGCAATATGAAAAAAGGCTCATTCATTTATTTGAAATGATAAAGCATAATATTATTTTTATATCAAATTGACATACTTTTAAAATCAAACAAAAACGTTTTTATAACTTATAACGCACCTAAGAAGTTGTGGTTTTTTGGCGTATCAAAACAAAAATTAATTAATTAATCATTGATAGTTAACTTTATCATGTCACTTCAAAATGTCTGATTTGTATAACTAATATATTTGGTTAATCAAATGATTTTACTGAAATCTCTTGATTCGTCATAAATAATTCTCTTGTTCATTATAAATAATAATTAAATAAAACGATGTTTTTAACTACTTCCACTTTTGTCTTTATTTCGACAGCGTCCGATTTCACCAGACTCGCTGGCATCGACACACTAGAAATGTACTGGACAAACTGGACATGACCAGTCTGTCGATGCCAGCGATCCTGACGAAACCGGTCGAAATAAAGAAAAAAGTGGAAATAGTTAAAGAATATCGTTTTATATCATTATTATTTCATGTCTCATTTCATGACATGTTTTCGCATTTCGTGAGTTGGCATGCGTAAAATGTCCGGCCGTTATTTATCATTGATGGCTGACTTAATCATGTCATATTCTGTAACAGAGTGCGCGCGCAGCTATCTCTTAATTGTATCAATATAGCTCTCAATTGTACCCTCTACTGAATGCCTCAAAAGAAGTATAATTTCAAAAATATAGTCCAAGTAGGGACCTGCTAATAATTCAAACAATTCGAAACTCTTTTGTTAATCGTCTTTTGTTAATAAATCTGTTAATCGTCAAATCATCATCTTAAATTGATATTTTCTTCAAATCTTAAATTTGTATTTTCCATGACTGAATTCATACTTGTTTCAATCAAAAATGTTTGCTTATGTACAATATTGTATGTTAAATCCAAATAACACACTTGTTGTAGTTTGGTTGGTAAAGCACTGCCCCCGAATTGGGATCGTTACGAGTTTGAATTTTTAAACGATTATTTTAATCACTGAATATAAAATGAAGAAAATACGCCATTTCTTTCCTAATATTGCTCAAAAGCTCCCGGTGTCCATTGTCGGTTTCATTCCACCAAATATCTAGGTCTTTCCATTAGTTATTTTAGTAATAATGTGGACAGACGATTGTGAATAGAACTGAGTTACAACATTTCTATTTATAATATTGTTCACACAACTATCGATTTATACGTTAAATTTAATTAGATTTGAAGAGATTATTGTTATCACTAAAATATAATATTAATTTGATTGTTGTATTTTATTTAGTATCTGGTATTTTATTGGTATTTTATTGGTATTTTGTTGGTATTTTGTTGGTATTTTATTGGTTGTTTATTGGTATTTTATTGGTTTTTATTGGTATTTTATTGGTATTTTATTGGTATTTTATTGGGTTTTTTATTGGTATTTTATTGGTATTTTATTGGTATTTTATTGGTATTTAAGTGGTGTTTTATTCAGAATCTGGATTGTGGTATTTAATTCAGTATCTGTATTGTGGTAGTTTATTCAGTATCTGGTATTTTCTTTGTATTTTATTCAGTATCTGGATTGTGGTATATTATACAGTATCAGTATCTCTTTGAGTAAGACTCGGCACTCATTAATTTATGATTCATTTGGAACACTTTTCTATTGTGAGCTAACACTTGTTTTAATGTCCACAAATATTGATCGAATTTCTCAGTATGATTGCTGATATACATATACACTACCCATGACTAAATCTACAATAGAAATAAATAAAATAACATTTTATACATAATTCAAAATAAAATGTTTTTTTTACAGTGTTCACTCGTATAAAATCTATTTAAATTTGGTCGTAACTAATCTTAAACATCAGAAGAATTACTAAAAATTCAAGCGTGAGTTACATCTTTTTCTTCTTCTGCTTTATTTAGGACTGTGTCCTGTTATTTCTCGGAGCCTGTTCCTGGGATGCAGATGTCCAACTGTCTTGCCATATTTTATGTGGTCTTCCTGCAGGTCGATTTCCTGTTGGTACTTTATTTGCGGCTATATTTATCACTCTTTCAGAACATGCTCTTTCCACATGATCTCTCCAGTAGCGTCTTCTCAGTCTTCCCCATCGCACGACATCTTCTACATTGTAGATCTTTCTTATTTTAGAATTTCATATTCTGTCTCGGAGTGTCGTACCCGCAAAGGATCGGAGAGTCTTCATTTCTGTGGTTCTTAGGAGACTTTTTGTTCTGATGGTGTCATCTCTCGTTTCTATTCCATATTTCATTATAGGAGTTACATCTATATAAACATTATTTCAATTGAAATATCGTACCAAAAAGGTGTTACTTCATATCCAAAAATATTTATAATTCTAATAAACGTATTGTTTAACTCCTAATCCAACGTGCTAGAGATTTGATTATATTCACAAATCTCTTATTTCTTCAAAATATACGAAATCTCAGATAATTACACTAAATAAGTAAACTAAACTTGAGAAGCATTTTTAAATTACATAAAATAATTTGTCAGTCACAATATAATAGTGGGATAGAGAGAACACAGAAAATTCTAACGTTTTGTTGTTTTAAATCACCTTGGACTTATAATGTTCATCATTATATATTTTCCTCAGATACCTCATGCATTGTTTATAGCAAAAGCGCGATACCTACTAGTTTCCCTTGTGAAAAATAAAGGAAGCATGCTTTCACGATATCCTTGAAGAGCTGAAAGGGGGTTTGAAGGTTTATGGGGAAGGAAAACTCGTGTTCTACATAACATACCTACGTAATTATATTATTTTTGTTCCACCAGAAAAAGCACTTATCTGATTGCTTCCAGGGTAGTTTGTCCAAGCAAAACACCCCCAAGTTTTGTAAATATTTGATGTTTGGGAGAAACCAAAAACACCCAAAGGAGAATCAATTTCTTCTCGTCGTAATCTTTTTCAATGATATTAGAATACGTTTGTATGTGATAGATACAATATTCAAGTTTTCTACTAAAAAGTGATACTCGTATTGTGAACGATATAATAATAATCGTGATATACTTAGAGTGACGTCATTGTTCATTTCGATTATGAACAGAAGTAGGTACTGATTTACTAAAAATATTTTAAAAATGGTTTTGAATATTTAAAGTTGTTATCACAAATTTGATTCTAATATCTTTAAACATTTAGCTTACCCAGAACGTTTATTTTCTTTTCACAAGATAATCCAACAACATTAAAACACTTTTAGATATTTATCATGAATCTTATTGATTTAACACGTTGACCGCAATATGTTTCACACTAGATACAGTTAAGGGAATAATTGTTTAAATATAATAGTCCATTGTTTTGGCCGAAACACTATGATAATTTAACATTATAAACTGTTAAATTAAAAATACTCTGTTTTATGTTTCACAATTGTATTTTATTTTTCGCGACAGCTGTTTCGTCAACTTATGTTGACATCATCAGGTGTTACAATAATATATCAAATGTAAAATTTTCGTGATTTTTCGAACCTCTATGTGTATTTGTTCCTATTGAATAATTTCTTTGATATAATTTTGAAGGAGTTGAGTTCAGATTATTGTTTCATTTGTTGCATTGCACGTATCATATAATATTTGGTTCATACATATACGGGCTAGTGTAAATTTTAAATCACTTGCGCACTACTCGACCTAATCACTAAAGATTGCCTTATTAAAATAATGGTTATTTTGACTGCATCCAGTTATTCCGACATATCTGTTCAGATCATCCTTCCACCGTAATTGCGTTCGCCCTGCACTTCTCTTTGCCGTCCACGGTCTCCAAGTCAGCAGTCTTCTTGTCAATTTTTCATCTAAGCTTCTGGCTACGTGACCTGCCCATTGCCATTTTAGAGTCGCCACCCGGTGGATGATGTCGGTGACCTTTGTTTTTTCTCTCACCGTATCGTTTCTGACTCTGTCTCTTAGGCTTATTCCTAACATGGCTCTTTGGGTCACTCGTAGTTTTTCGGCACTTTATTTGGACAATGTTATAGTTACAAGACCATAAGTACCAACTGGCAGAACACAGGCTTCATAGACTTTTCGTTTCAGGTTGATCGGTATTTTCCGTTTTCTAAGGATGTAACCCATGTTTCCGAAAGCTGCCCAGCTTAGTCCAATTATTCTTCTCTTGAGTTCCGCGGTTTAGTTATCTCGCCCAATCGAATATTGTGTCCCAGGTATGTATATTATTGGACATTCTCGAAACCACCATCACTAATACGCGCTCAGAGTGTCAGAAATGAAGACACTCGGGAACATATCTGGCATGACACTACGTGACAGATTAAGGAATTCAAGGATAAGAGAAATATGTGAGGTCGAAGATGTCGTTAAGAGGGAAAGCAAAATAAAAAAATATAGATATGAACACGTGAGAATAACGGATCCATCTAGACTCCCTCTCATTGTGTTGCACTGCCAATCTCAAGGTAGACGAAAAAGGCCACCAAAAATATGAATCGATAACTGGGAATCGACTTCACTGGAGGCCAACCCCTTAAGAAACAGGCTACAAGGTCTAGACTAAGAAGAAAAAGTAGAAGAATATTTTGGTGACATATTTGAAACGCCTAATCGGTGTGACTGAACGGAAATTTTCCGAATTTTGTAGGCGGCTCTTGTTCTAAAAATCTTTGTCTCAAACGCAACGATCCTTTTCACTTAAGGTGTCACGGTGTCAGACGGGTCAATTATCCACTTGAGTCAATGTCTTTTGTGTCTAGTTTGCGCTAACAAATGAAGGCGAAAATTAAATAATTATTCGTGTGGGAATACAATGATCTTTCATTCGTGTATCATCTAAGCTATTTTAGCTTTAATAATTTGATACGTCACAATCAAACAATTTATTTTAATAACAATTCCGACGTATCATTTCGAAGAGTTTAATATATTTTCCAATTCAGGTCTTCTTCTTTCTTCTTCTTATTATTCCATATCATTGATCCGTTCTTGAACGGAAGTCATCCTCTGGGGAAGTTTAACACCAGTTTCTTTTCACACTACATAATTTCTTAAAATAAACGTGGTAATCCAAATTTTTGATCTATGAGTAGAAATGAGATCACTGAGAATAATGTGCGAGAAAACTATGTACGATGGAACACCGAACGACGAACTAAGGCAGAAATGTAAGACAGATAATTGCATCCTAAGTAAATTTAAAAAAAGAATCACTTAGATGGTTTGGATGTATGGAAAAAATAGATAAGAGAAGAATGGTTAAAAATTGTATACAAGCAATGTGAATGGAAAAAGAAGCCGAGGACGGCCGAGAAAATCATGACATGATCAAATTTATCAATTACTAAAAGGCGGCCTATTCGAAGTCGGAAAAATCGACGAGTGTGTGAGTATAGTGTATGAATGTAGATGAATCTCGAGAGATGTATCAGGACAGAACAGTGTGGCGATCCTTCCTCTCCGTAATGGTTATTTAGTTAAACAATAATAAATTATTCATTAACATTTGATTATGCCGTTACAGGACAGAGTGGTAAGAGCTATGACTGCCATACCGAAGGCCCCGAGTTCGATTCCCGGCGATGGCAGTGTGATTTTCAAACTGTCTTTGGTCTGGTGTAGTATTCACGTGACAATAAAATAGCAATAGATTGGCTACCTATCACACGTCATGAGAATCAATATAACTAACACAAATAAGACCTTTTGTATGCAAGATAAAAAAAGCCACTCTCATGGAATATCATCTTCTAGTAAACTGACGTTTTCTAATAATAATAATAATAATAATAATAGGTACAACATACATGTGCATGACACGATGTATTAATGTTGAGGAAGCGAGAGAAATATGTCAGGAAAGAAAAGTGTGGCAGTCCATTATTTCTGCCTACCCCTTCGGAGAGACGGCGTGATGGTTAGTTAGTTAGTTAGTTAGTTAGTTACAACATACACAAGCAAAGAAGACTATTTCATGTATTTCGATTCATTAACCCATCAAGTTACTGGAATTTTTTTCTGATAAATGGCGTGATGATTAGATTTTTTTAGTTATTATTGTATTGTATAATCTTTGCTCTATTAAATAATAATTAACCACACCGTGTATCAAAAGAAAATATCGATCGTTAAGGGTCACTGCACTGTGCACTCTGCGATTGTAGAGTGCTCAATTATGTACGCGGTATACTCGGAAATTCCACGTGTCCACAACACGCGGGGGCGGTGCCGATGGATAGTGCAGTTGATGCGATACACACGTGGCGTTGACCTATCTATATCCGCGGCGAAAGGACAACGGACGAATGTCTATGAATAAAATAAAAGAACCACCCTTATAACACGTGTGTCTGCCAGTAAAATGTGATATTTTATACCCCATTTAAAAATATATTGTGTACAATTTAGATAGATTTTTCTTTATGTTTTCAAATACCAAGATTTATTAGTGACAATACAATAAATTTATTATATGGGGTATTTATTTATTATACTGAAGAATATTATATTATATTTAGATATATTTGAAATAAAATGACAGCTATTTACGTGACGTTATTTAGTATTTAATTTTAAGGATAATGTATTATAAATAACACAATGGAGTTCTTGGGCCAACCCTCATGTATGGAAGTGAAGCTTGGAGCTGGCAAAAGAAGGATGAAAGCAGGATAAACGCCGTAGAAATGAGATCACTAAGAATAATGTTCGGGAAAACGTTGTATGATAGAATACCGAACGATGAAATAAGAAAGAAATGTAAGGCAGATGACTGCATCATGGGTAAAATTATAAAAGGATCCCTGAGATGGTTTGGACATATGAAACGAATGGATGAGAGTAGAAAAGTTAAAAAGTTGTACACAAGCAGCGTGAGTGGAAAAAGAAGCCGAGGACGACCGAGGAAAACCGAATGTGACCGCCTTTTAATAATGAATCAATTACTGAAAGACGGCCACATTCGAAGTTGAAATAATCGACGAGCGTACATGGTACGATGTACGAATGTAGAGGAATCCCGAGAGGTATGCCAGGCCAGAGCATTGTGGCGATCCATCCTCTCTGCCAACCCCTCCGGGGAAATGTCGTGATGGTTAGTTAGTATTAAACGTATATTAATACTTAATATGTTAGGTAAATTTTAAGTTATATTAAATTAATAAATCAAACAATCTCAACAAAAAAACAGATTTATTAAAAAGGAGAATATTGTAGTCAGATTTTTAATTAAGTGTCAGTTTAACTACTAACCGGTTTCGATACTGTTCGTTACTTAATTAGAATGAATAGTGGTTGAAACATAACAAAGTATGGATCTACGTGTTATTAAATATACCTATCATATATTGTAATATCTGGAATTATTATTTTCTATAAGATTGTAATAGTTGCTTTATTACATACTCGGAATTGTAATAACATAAATAATAATAAGTATAAATTAATGTGTAAACAGAAAATCGCCTTAAATTTTAAATAAAATTTTCCAAGCTGAAAAAATCAATTTAAAATTATAAATTCCAGGCATTGCCCTCATTAGATCACGGAATAGATAAGCACCCACCCACACAATTATTACGCCAGTCGAGATAGTCAGGTACCTATCTAGACATTTTAGCATTGACCACCACCGCGCAGTCACAACGAAACAAAAAAACAAAAGCTCCCCACAGACGACTGTCGGCATGACAACAAGCAGTAAACAAAGATTTTCACCACGAACAATGGGCGGAGGTAGAGGGACCTACTGTGTGTGTTAATTTTCACATTTCCCGCGCCAAAGTAGGTCTCCAGATACGTTTCCATTGTGGAAAAGAATTAAGAACCATGGATGATTGGTTATTTCCGAGATTTTCCGGGTTTTTTGAACCCAATTTCTCAAGGTACCTACTGCAAATTTATATTTGTCAATAAATATTATTTGTTTGGTATTTTGTGATATATGCATTTGGTATTTTTATTGAATAATTATATTATCTCAATCGTTACTTTAATTGAGGTAGTTACGTATAAAAATGTATTGATAAATTATTCAGCTTGAAGATATATTTGATTCCCATGAGGGAGCCGTTTTCTCGAAATCAGAACTGCATTTTGAAGTCCTCTTCTTCTTGTTTCTCTCCTATTGGAGGTTGGACGACATCATAACTCGGTACTTATAAGGTCCCAGATGCGTTTTTTTGTGAAATTGAGTTAAATATACCATCAATATTATTTTTGCACACTTTATGTTTTGGCAAAACGTTAGAGCTGTACTTTTTTTTATTACATTTTTTTTATATATTTTTTTTTATGTACAATTTCATTCAACCCCTATTTTTTTAAATATGTATGCATATATTATATACTTATTTATTTAGTTACTGGTATAGGTATCTTGTAGATAACGTTATGCTGCGTAAATTAACATTTGAAATAAACAATTTGGAACAAAAATAACATTTTTATAAATAATCAAAATAATGTAAAAATCTTATTTTTGCTCTCCTGTAAAATTCATAAAAAAGCAGTTGGGACCTTTTGCCAAATAGTTACCGAACTATTTTGCTTTAGATACATCGGCTCTATACAAAGATGTTGTGCTGCAACTGAACCATTCTTGGGGTTTTTATCATGGATTTTCCCTTCTTCCGACACTTCGTTTTCCTTTAAAGTTACCTTGGGTAATCAATTACAGCACTGTGTTTTTCTCGTTTCTGTATTTTGATTCGTATATAATATTATGATCACGCTCAATATTATTATTTGTGTTATGATCCACATTCAAAGGAGAAAACAATCGAGAACATTCATAACCTACATTAATTTACATAAATTATCAAAAATGGACCCTTAACGTAATTTCATAATCCAAATTACGTAAAGAAATCATGAACTCTAAATATGTAAAACCTTGTTTAAATCGATCTAGGGCGATTAGTATGCGGATATTGCTATTAAGGGTGGCTATTTCTGGTGGACAGGGGGTGCGGGCGGCGCGTGGGGTATCGAGGCTGTTTTTTGGCACACTTTGCCAGGTCCGAAGGCCTTTTTCTATATCGGACATATGTTGACTGATTAATAGGTTTCCTCATCCGGGCTTCCGTTTAAGAACCCTTCAGTATGCTAAAGTAACAATATTTAGGTAATGAATAATCGAAAGCACTTTCATTTACTTGTTATTAGAATCCGTTAATTTCAGGAAGAATGTTTTCAATAAGATGAGTGACAGTGCGTTTACAAAAAAACTAGACACAAAAAAAAATTTACACAAGACACAGTTTTTATGAATATAAAAACAGAAAAAAAATTGCACTAAGCACAGTTTTTATTTTATTTATTTGAAAAAGCAAAAAAATTAAAAAATTAGACCCAAAAAAAAACTCCCACTAGTAATCTTATTATTATTATTATTATTATTATGTTGAATCGCTCTTTACATCATTACAGCGCAAGTCAAATCGATTTGAAGGGTATAGCTATCATATTGTTTCTCGTGACATGTGATAGGTAGCTAATCTATCGCAATTTTATTGTCACGTGAATTCCTCACCAGACCAAAGACAGTGTAACAATCACACTGCCATTGCCGGGAATCGAACTCGGGACCTCCGGGTTGGCAGTCAAAGCACTTACCACTCAGCCACGAGGGTCGTCTCAAGTCACTTAATAGAAAAAGTAACAAAAATATTTCAATAATGTTTTATATTCAAACATTGAAATAAACAAACACTTTTATTTAAATAAAAATGCTGTCAGCTTCAATGGTCAACTCATAATCCAAAAACTAAAGTTCATTAAAATGTTTATGTTGTTTACGGTTTATCTTGGAAATAGAATTAATGTGGTGACTAATATTTATAATCAAATCAAATCAGTTAGTTTCATCAACAGACATTACAAAATTTATTTTTAAGGCATCTATTGAGAACAGGTAAAATAATATATTATACGATAAGAGATGGTTCAACATTAGGAAGACAAGATACTCTCCAGAATTAAGAGTATTTGCCTTCTGAACGTACTTTCACCAACATGAAAGACGTCAATCTCCGAGGAGACCGCGTTCAGCAGACTAATTTGCCTTCCCACCGGTGTCACCAGAGGCAGATTGGTTCTGGCGGCCGGTAGGTAAAACAATCTGTGCTGTCGCTGTCGGAGATATCTATCGGGGACAAAAATCCGAACACCCTCCAGTACGGCGGAGTTCTCGAAGTATCCCCTAATTAATCTAAAGAAATGGGTAATTAGATATTCATCTCTTCGAAGCTGTAGAGAATTGGTTCCGAGCATTCCCAAAAGAAATGCCGTGGGATAGAGCCAAGGATAGCTACCATACTCCCTCAGTAGAGATACCTCAGAAATTTTTTCTGAACCCTCTCCAGCATAACGGAATATCTCGCCTCGTGAGCACTCCATATCACAGAACCACTTTCGAGTCTGCTCCGAACCAATGCGTTGTATAGGACTCTGAGCACATTGGGATCCCTGAAAACTCTTCCGGTCCGGACGATGAAGCCCAACATCTTCAGTGCAGTACCACAAATCCTCTCAACATGTGCACGAAAAGTCAGCCTTCTCTCATATAATGATACTGTACAATGTTAAAGTTCAAAAGAATTCGTTTTTTTTATTTAATTATTTCGAATATCTGGTGTCCCTGCTAATGGTGTCTGGAAGTAAGTACAGTAAGTTGCTAATAACCAAGTTCTCAACTCAGTTGGAGACCATGGGAAAATAGGCGAAATGTCGGAAGGCCACCGATGAGATGGACCGATGATATTCTCAAAAGGGTTGGAAAATCTTGGATACAAAGGGGGCAGGATAGAGACGAGTGGAGGAAATTGGAAGAGGCCTATATCCAGCAGTGAAGGGAAGAAGGCTAGCAAAGAAGAAGAATAACCAAGTATTTTAGGTTTAATGTCGTGCCTACTAACACCCAGGAACCAATCAATTAATCGTTATCACAGATAACTTTTTGCTAGATAATTGAAGGCTGGTTATTACAAAAATGCTTAGTAGACATAAAACAAAGAAAAGGAAGAAAAAAACTGTTTATTAACATGTGTCATGTAGCAAGGGTGCCATCTTTAGGGTGAAGTTTGAACTACATAATATCATTCAATCACTGTGTAAATTTTCTCAATATTGACTATCTTGATACTTGGCACCTTTGTAAAGATCAGCCCTCAATCTATAAATGCCGACACAATATTTGGTTTAAAAATTGTAAGTAAAATGAGTACATTGATAAATAATTGAATGTTAGTAACAAGAGCCATTCACAATGAAGTTCTGGTTCCACCCATTATGTATGGAAGAAAAACATGGAACTAGCAAAAAAGCATTAGAGCAGAATAAATGCGGTAAAGATAAGATCCTTTAGTCGTTTATACAGTAAAACAATTTCAAATGCTGATATCAAGAAGGAATGATAATGAATAACTCAAAAATAAATAAAAATGCAGAATTTTCTTATTAATTAATTGATTCATTTGTATTTATTGCTTCTTGAACAATAATGTAAAACTTCATATTTATTAATTAATACTAATGAAAATGTTTGATTTTGGGAATTTTTATTATAATTTATGCGAATGACATGTCTCGCCTTTCTAAGACATTATCAAATGCCATGATGGCATTTGGTAATGCCTTAGAAAGGCGAAATAAACAATACATATCCACCAGGCTAAACTTGCCTTCAGCAAGAAAGCTAAATTATTTGAGTCCAATAACATAGACCTAAACCTCTGAAAAAAAATAATAAAAACATTGGTGTGGAGTGTTTTACTATACGGCTGCGAGACTTGATGCCTGGGGGAAAGAGAGCGCAAAAGGCTGGAGGCGTTTGAAATGTGGACCTACCGACGAATTGCCCATGTTTCATGGAGGGACCACGTTACAATTAAGGAGGTTCTGAGCAGAGTTAAAGAGAATAGGCACATGTTGAACACCATAGCGGAGAGGCGCGCGAGATGGATTGGTCATGTGTTGCGACACGAATGTTTCCTGCATGATGTATTGGAAGGATTGGTTGAGGGATCGATTGGCAGAAGACGACCTCGCCAGGAGTACCTAGACCAGATTTGCCGAGATATGGGCTGCACCTCTTATGCGGAGTTGAAGAAAGAAGCTGGGGACCAAGCAGAGTGAAAGAGGAGATGCATCGCCTTGCTGCAGACCAATCTTTAGATTGAGACCGGAGAAGAAGATCATTCCCATAAATTAGAATAAAACTTTTAGAAAACAGATATTTTCATTCCTATTAATTATTGATTTGTCTTACACAGCCCTTCCCCTGGACACGGGCTGCACCACATGGCGCGCATGATGGACTCGCTGATTCTGGACAGCTTCCAGCCATTTTCATTCACCAAGATCACAACAACTCACCGCGGGGCTCCAAGAGGCTCCACCAGCAAGCGCCAACAGACTGCGAACAAGCAACCACCGCCCCCGCAAACACACAAACAATTCAAGAACGTCACTAAAGGTACTAAATATGCACTTATCTCCCAACAGAACCAACCTGTCCATTTTAATGCCAGTAAGAAGAGCTTTGTAAATCATATTTTTTACTATAATTAAACATATGAGATGCTCGCCACACACTCGAAACTGCTTTAGGACGTAGCCATGCCCTTTCGTTAGTTTCATTTTGCATTTCCACATTATGCACATTAAATCTCTACTGACTTTAAAGAAAACTCTATATATAATATCTCACAACATTGATACAAGACATTGTAAATACATAATACAGAATGCATACATACATATACCAACCAAAAAAATAACATCTATGTCAGGGTAAAAGCTAATGAAACAATTAATATGATTGAAAATGTCTGTTCTAACACATTCATTGTACATATTTTATGGGCATTATCAAATGTCTGAGCATGGCCAAACATGTTATTCCCATAAACTGTAATAAAACTTCTAAGAAAAAGGCATGTTAATTTGAGTTTAATGTGGAGTTTTACATCCATTGTTCAAGATACAATACACTATACATATAGCAAGCCATCCTCTAGCAAGAATATTTCTGCAAGTACTTTTCGCTGTCCAAATAGCCCCTGCAATTCATCACTACAACTAACTATACATAACTTTATGCTAAAAATGTGTTATTTATGAGTATTGAATATTGAATATTCAGGAATACATGTCCTTTAGGAGTTTCATAGTATGTTTCATCTTACTATGGCATTTCAATGTGTGGCAAGAATCAAGAGCTTTCACTTATAAAATGAAAAATAAATATAGTCAAATACCTTTGATAATCCCGAAAAAGTAAGTGAAACATGTCATACTCCTACATCATAAAACTTCCTGAAAATGTGTATTTCATTTTACATCTTTGTTTAAGTAATAACTGAAAAATATAGATTGAGTATTATTTTAGCCCCCACGAAAGATAATTAAGATAAAGGTATATTGTGAATAATGAAAATAAATCAAAAATAAGATAATTCCAAGAACAAATTCTTAAAATGGTTTACCAAAGTGACACCTTTCAATGTAAAAAAAATAATTGGAATTTATTACCCCGTGAATAAGATTAGTCCATTACATACTTTGTTACAAATTATTATTATTTTTTTTTTTGCAGAAACCAGACCCATCCATGTGCCTCAAGAGACGCATGTTGAGCCGCCCCCAAAACCGGTTGTGACACCCCAAACTGACACAGTAACAGATAAATGGATAGCCTCTCTCCGGAAGAGGGATCCGGAAATACAACCAACTTTACCATCAATATTTCCCCGCGGTAGAACAACCTCCTCTAACCTCTCAAGGAAATCTAGATCCGTTGAAAGACTACCGAAAGCGTTCAAAGACCGCAAAATTGGAGCGTTATTACCCATCAGACAGCATGGTGTAAAAAAAGCATCTTCAGGTGATGATTCCGGAATATCTGATGATAGTATTCCCGAGAACGTTAAAGAGGAAAGGGTCTTTAATCCAGTTGGGTTCGACATCCACTTAGTAGAGACCCTTGAAAAAGAAATATTGCAGAAAAATCCCAATGTCCAATGGAACGATGTCGCTGGTTCTACAGAAGCAAAGGCAATTCTTCAAGAAGCGATGGTTCTTCCTACTATTATGCCCAATTTCTTCAAGGTTTATACATTTCATTTCTTATTTTAGCACATTAACTTTATCGTGAATATTTATCAAAACAAGTTTTATTACATTTTATAGAATAACATGTTTCATCTTGCTAAGGGCATAATCAACAAATGTTGATAATGCCCTAGCATGATGAAACATATCACTTCCATATAAATAAATAAAATTTCAAGACAACAATAATTTTCATTAAATCAAATCAGTTTATTAACTCAATAGACATTACAAACAGGAAAATGTTTAAGGCAACAACATTTAGTATTTAAATTTTATATGATCACAAACAATGCAAATAATGTGAATCATATCTGAATTATGAAAAATACAATATGGAGGAAATCAAAATACAATTCAAAAGAAAAGAAGAAGAGTATTAAAGGGAAACGATGATAAAAGATCTAAAAATGATGACATTTAAAGAAATAATTGTTTGTAAGGTCTATTTCGGATTCATAAAATTATCATTGAGCACACATCTCAAGAATTCTTACGGAAGCTCAAAGACAATCTGCATCAACATTCTTACGAATCAGGAAAGAAGAAAAATCAAATCCTAAAATTAAAATTAAAATATATATAAGGGAATTTTAGGATTTATTATCTGGAGGAACTCGGAAATAAGAAATATATTAAGAGATTAAAAATTAAATTGTATTTTTTATTCTTGTACCATGGTACATGAGGACTCAGAGATCCTTCTCTACCTGACTCTATTATACTCCTGGTGGTGGGGTAGTATATTAACCCCACTGTGCAGCTGACTTCATTTGCAGCTCAGACAGATAATCTCAGTTCATCGTAATATTAACATACAATTTAGTAGCATCAAATATGAGCGGCAAATGTAATCTGTCACTGTTTGAAACCATTTTTTTTTTACTGCAAATATAGCTAGCCCCACTATATGGGTAAAAAATGATATTGCATTAACTTTTTTGTTGTGGTTTTAGGGCATAAGGCGGCCGTGGAAGGGCATCTTGATGGTGGGTCCCCCGGGAACAGGAAAGACCATGCTCGCTAAAGCTGTAGCCACAGAATGCCGGACTACTTTCTTTAACGTTTCATCGAGCACCCTCACTTCCAAGTACAGGGGGGAGTCTGAAAAACTTGTTAGACTTCTATTTGAAATGGTATTTACAACAATTTATTTAACCTGTTCAAACTTAAAAAGGCAATATTGATTGGATATTTATTGAAAAATATAAAATAAATAAATAAAACTTTGTATTTCACCATGGTATGCCATATCGTGGTTAAGTACAAAGTTTTTTTCTTTATTTAAGTGAAAATAAATATATTAATTTATTATTGAAAATTTCAATAATGTTTCATGTAAAACTAAAGTCTTCAACCAGTGCGTCTTGCCAGTCATGACGTACGGAGCCGAGACGTGGACACTGACAAAAAGTCTAGTCTACAGATTCAAGGTCACCCAACGCGCCAAGTCAAGAGCCACGCTTGGAATAACCTTGAGGGACAGATTTAGAAACTAATTTATTTAACAACGTCAACAAACCAAGGTGACTGAGGTGGCTCTGAGGATAGGCGGGCTGAAGTGGCGATGGGCTGGCCATATCTGTCGGAGAACCGACGGCCGATGGGAGAGACGGGTTCTGGAGTGGAGACCGCGTACAGGATTCTACAGAGTTGGACGTCCCCCTGCCCGATGTACCGACAATCTGAAGAGAATTGCTGGACATAGATGGATGGGAGCGGCAATGGATAGGGGACGGTGGCATGCTTTGGGAGAGGCCTACATTCAGCAGTGGATGACAGACGACTGATGATGATGATGATGATGTTTCATTATTTATAACCAACATTGATATTTTAATCTTGGATTTGTCCATGTTTAACTATTATTTTTTCTTAAGGGCACTCTTAACACTTGCATGCATCCTATGGCCATACAACTCTTGAAGAGTTTTAGCCTTCTTGATGATTTTATTCCAAGGTCCTCGATCCTGCGTCTTTTGCTCCCAGCAGTCTATTTTGCTCAACCTAGCCAGATCTTACAACCATTTTGTTATGTCGCAGAGGTAGTTTTAAAATAAATTTAATTTCAATTATATTAATAATATATTAATAACAATTATATGAAAGAACTTAAAGGTATAAATGCTGGTGCTAAGATGAGAGATTTGTCTGTAAATTTTCTGCTTTACGCGGACGAATTACAAGTCTTGGTGTCGAGAATATATGAGGTATGCAAGTCAAACGATTTAATGATGAATGTCGGGAAGTCAAAGGTTAGGTTAGTTTTTGAAAGGGAAGAGCAAATGACAGTTTATAATAATTGGAATAGGTGAGGGAATTTGTGTATTTAGGTAGCATGTTCACAGCGGATGGCCGAACAGATAGTGACGTCGAAAGAAGGGTTGATGCGGGTAACAAAGTGAATGGAGCTTTAAAAATGGTTATTGGAAACAAGGATTTATTAAGGAAAGCGAAAATGGCCATTCACACAGGAGTTCTGGTCCCAACCCTTATGTATGGAAGCGAAGCATGGAACTGGCAAAAGAAGGATGAGAGCAGAATAAATGCGGTAGAGATGAGGTCCCTAAGACGTATGTGTGGTAGAACGATGTACGACAGAATCTCAAATGCTGATATTAGAAAGGAATGAAGAGCAGAAGAAGGTATTATGAACAAAATTATGAAAGGATCGCTGCTTTGGTTCAGACATATGGAGCGCATGGGTGAAGAAAGAATATATGTAAATGGAGTACGGAGTCGAGGTAGACTGAGGAAAACATGGCATGACCAAATTAATCAAATTTTAAAGGTTGGTCATGTTAGAAGCCTGAAGAATCGATGTGGGTGTATGACTTGCTGTATGAATGTGGAGAAAGCTAGAGAGGTATGTCAGGATAGAATAGTGTCCATTCTCGGTCATGGCAGTCCATTCTCTCTGCCTACCCCTGCGTTGAAACGCCATGATGGTTTGTTGTTGTTTTGTTAATTCATTAATTGATCACTAACAGTTATTAGATGATATCAAATACTCCACTGTAGCATTTTACAGAGTTACAAGATTTACACCTGTGAATTATTTCATTAACAAATAAATCATTTTTCTTTTGCATCATTACAGTAATTTTTATGACCTATGTGATTTGGATTCTATTCCAAATATCAATAACAGTGCTATCTCATATATCTATGTAATATCTTTCCAGGCAAGGTTTCACGCTCCCAGTACAATATTCATAGACGAAGTAGACTCGTTATGTGCTGCCCGTGGAACAGATACAGAACACGAAGCTAGTCGGAGGTTCAAAGCTGAATTGCTCATACAGATGGATGGACTAGGAGCCTCAATGTAAGTGTAACTTCAGGAACATTTGATAACGTGGGATAATCTTAAGTCAGAAATATGATTCATGAAGCTTTAAAATTGACTAATATTAACAACTATTCAGATTAATCAGATCAACAAATTTTCTCACATTATAAATATCTTATTGTTTATTTTAATATTACAGGAATGATAATAAAGTGATTATGGTATTGGCCGCAACGAATCATCCCTGGGATATTGATGATGCTTTTAGAAGAAGATTTGAAAAACGTGTTTATCTCGGACTTCCTGATGGTACGTCAAAAGCATAAACATCAGAAACACAATTCATCTACTTGTATACAATATAAATTTATTTTGCGTTTTTCTTTTCTATACTTTTGTATGAAGCATTTAATTTCTGGTGACACATTTTAAAAATTAACATTTTTATTTTGTTTTTACACCAAACACTTTTTATTAACGATTATACCAACCAGAACTTTATCAGGGTCAATCAATTCAAATTTTTATGAATTAAAACACTGTTTTTTCCACTTTTGAGTTTATTTTTCTCGACATGTTTCGAAGGCTTACACCTTCATCATGGAGAACAATATAAATGAGAACGAAAGAACGATATAAGTTTATATCGTTCTCCCGATGATGAAGGTGTAAACCATCGATACATGTCGAGAAAAATAAACTCAAAAGTGGAAAAAACAGTGTTTTAATTCATAAAAATTCATCATTATGGAATTCCACAGTGTTAACACCTTAAGTTTATTTATTAATCAATGCATTTAAAAAATATTTTTTCTATTTGGGTTTTATTCTCTTGATATTATGCCGAATACAACATTTGACATTCCATGAAACTTGACTTTTTCTTTTAATATTCACTTGTTTAGTTCAGTTTCGAATATAGAAATAAAAATGTGCATTAATACATGTTTCAAATTTTCATTAATTTTTTTTTTTTAAACAAAATATAATTTACCTTGTAGTTAGACATATGTCAATACACATCTGTTTTCTTAAAACCTGACTGTGCATATAGCACCATCTATCAATTAACAATCAAATAAATTGACTCTTATTTCAGATGAAACAAGAACTGCCTTGCTCAAATTATGCATGCAGGATGTGACTGTGGAAGAGGGGCTAGATACCCAGAGCTTAGTAAAGCAGCTCGAAGGTTATACTGGATCTGATATCAGTAATGTTTGCAGGTAATATTCAAATATGGTGTTTTGTAGCCACTGTAAAAATATTACATGTTATGCATAAATTTCCGATTATTTAATGCGGGGAAAAGTTTAATATAATAGTTATATCTTACCTTTATTCCTTTAATAAATAAAAATTATCATATTTATTGATTCTTGAGCAATGATGTAAAACTCCATATTAAATAATTAATACGAATGAAAACGTCAGTTTTCTAGAAGTTTTATTATATTTTATGGGAATGACATGTTTTGCCCTTCTAAAGCATTATCAAATGTGATAATGCCTTAGAAGGGTGAAACATGTCATTCCAATAAAATATAATAAAAATTCTGGAAACCTGACCTTTTCATTAATATTAATTATAAAAATTATCATAATTAATATGAATGAAAACATCTGTTTTCTAGAAGTATTATTATATTTTATGAGAATGACATGTTTCACCTTTCTAAGGTATTATGAAATGCCTTATAAACAGATATAAACCTTCTAGAAAACAGACCTTTTCATTCATATTAATTATTTAATATGAAGTTTAATCTCATGGTTCAAAAAACAATAAATAAAAATTACCATATTTTATTATAAGCAGGTATTTTATTTACAAAAATTACTCATTATGAAGTTTAGAACCTTCCTAGAATGTTAATTATGGCATCTCTCATTTTACCTCAATGTTAGATAACATCGATGTTTAATCTATTCAAATGAATAATGCTTCAGGCTAATATAAATTCATATACAAATATTTCAGAGATGCAGCAATGATGTCCATGAGAAGAAAGATCACCGGTCGGACGGCAGAAGAAATAAAGAGGATCAAAATAGAAGAAATAGATCTTCCTGTTACAGCTTTAGATTTTCAAGAGGCCATGTCAAAATGTCGTAAAACGGTTTCAGTGAATGACGTGTCCCGATACACTTCTTGGATGGAGGATTTCGGCTCTTCCTAGTATGAGAAGCGTTTCCAGCAAAAAACAAAAAGAGACTTTTTCAACTTCTTAAAAACCATTTTAAAATGAAGTGTAAATTCATGAATATAGTGGATCGTGTAGAATTATCATCGTATTGCAATGGGAAATTTATCATATTAAATTTAACTTCGGCGAAAAGGATTTTAGAAAATGGAATTTGTGACACATTTATAAGTGATATTCAGAAATAAATCTAAATGATTAAACTAAACAAAACTTGCTGGAAACGCTGCCATGAGCACATCATTAAGTCTAGAATAATAATAAATATATAACCATTGTAGAAATATAGAATAAACATACTTAGAATTAGATCACAAAATTTTTGACACATTTTACTAAAGAAAAGATTTTGTTTTGATTCATTAAAGAAATCATTTTATATGTGACTGTTTTATTTCCATCAAACTTCTGGAGTATGCTAGGCTGACAATGCTACAATACTGGCAGAAAGTGAAGACGATCTACAAAGAACGCTTTAAAGATTCCATCTTGCGTCTGAGAGGTATAATATGATGGTATCCATCGCAAAAACAAATTGTCTAACAATAACCAGACAGCCTCTCAGATGCAAATTGTCATGAAGTTCAGATATATAGTTAGTACATACTGATAAAGCTGCAGTTATCTCCGGATGTCTAAGGGACACTGTCTGGCAGCATATGCTAGTGGAAAGCAAAATATTGTGAATCAGAAATCTGTCAGAACCAAACATCTCTTAAGAGTAGCAGAAATGAGAACATTGCGACCTATTGTGGGGAGAACCCTTAGAGATAGGATACCCAATGAAGAAATTTGCAAATCCTGCAAAATTGAAGACATAGTGAAATGGTGTAGGCAGAGAAGACGATTCTGGGGGAACCACATCGAGGAACACTTCACAGGAAGAAAGTTGATATCCTGCATAAACAGATCGCAAGATCTACAATCAAAAGAAGAAGAAGAAACTTCTGGAGGAAGATATTAAAAGTTTTTATGGAAAGATTTAAAAGTAGTTTATAAAAACCTACATGTGATATTCAACCAAAACAACAAAGGTTTGCGATATCTGGCATATTGCACAAGTTATTAAAATACTTCAGGTGACATCTGCCAGTGCCATAATACGTCAATACAGCATTTTTTCTTTTCTTATTTTTTTTTTTTACGCAACTTGTAATTGAGGACCGTTTTCACAATGTGAAATTTCTACGAAAAAAAAATAGTTTTTTTATGGAAATGGGTTCTTCCATGTGAGCTCTATCGATTATTTTTACATGAAAAAACCTTCTCCTGAAAAATTTACATTTTGTAGATATTTCGCTTTGTGAAAACGGTCCTCAATTGCTTGCCAGTATAAATTTACTATTTATACACACCAAAAAGCAGCTAACACTTGTAATTTTTGTTATCAATTTTTCAAAACATCTAATTTTTTTTTTTAATTTACATAATAATTAATCGTGGAAGATTAGTATGGCAGTCAAAGTTCGTGTGTACCATACTAAATAAGTTAATTTGACTAATAATATAATTTTTAGTACATTGTTTTGGTGGTTTTTCTATGAAACATTAACATTAACTGTTAAATTAAAAAAACTTTGTTTTATGTTTCACCATTGTATTTTTATTTTTCGCGACAGCTGTTTCGTCAACCTATGTCGACATCATCAGGTGTTACAATAATATATCAAATGTCATTTTTCAAACCTTTACGTGTATTATTTATTCCTATGTCAATTTGAATAATTTCTTTGATATAATTTTGAAGTTCTTGCTGGACCTTCAAATTTAAACTCAAAATTACAAAATTAAAAACCTAACTCAACTCCAGCAAGAACTTTAAAATTATATCAAAGAAATTATTCAAATTGATATAGGAACAAATACACATAAAGGTTTGAAAAATCACGAAAATTTTACATTTGATATATTATTGTAACACCTGATGATGTCAACATAGGTTGACGAAATTGCTGTCACTTAAAATAAAAATATAATTGTGATACATAAAATAAAGTTTTTTAATTAAACAGTTTACAATATAATTTCTACCGACTGGCAAAAGAAGGATGAAAGCTGAATTAATGCAGTAGAAATGAGATCTCTTAGACGAATGTGTTGATACTCTGTGTATGATAGTGTCGAATGAAAATATAAGAAGTGAATGCAGTGCGAATGATGGTGTTATGAACAAAATAATTAAAGGATCATTAAGATGGTTTGGACATGTGGAAATAATGAATGAAAAAAGAATGGTAAAACAATTATATGTTAACGATGTAAATGGAACCAAAAATAGAGAAAGACTGAGGAAAACGTGGCACGATCAAATAAATCAAATATTGAATGTTGGCCATGTGATGAGTCAGAGAAATCGACGCACATGCATGACACATTGTATGAATGTTGAGGAATCGAGAGAAATATGTCAGGAAAGAAAAGTGTGGCTGTCCATTCTTTCTACCTACCCCTTCGGAAAAGACGGCGTGATGGTTAGTTAGTTAGTTAAAATAATTTTTAAAGATAATGGTTTTCTATCTAAAAAATGAAACAACAGGTGGGGTTTATAATTCGTAACATTTAATGTCTTCTTTCTAGATAAAAATACAGCAATTTTTGGTGAAAATGTAAACCACAATATTACAAAGGTATATTTAATATAATATAGACAGAGGCACAACATCCACGTCAGGATAACTTGGGGGTCACGTCTACTAGTCTCCTCGCTACGGTTAATATTCACGGTGTATAATAAATTATTCTTCATAAGACTAGCATGCATCGGAAGGTTCACTATTTTACCCTTTTCCCATTCAATAGTTCTAGTAACTCTTTCACAACCAATTTATAAGTATCCATTTTGTGTTAATCCTAATCCTACACCGCCCCTTACTAATACGGGTGAACATTGCTTTTGTGAATACAGGAATTTTTGACAAGCCAACATATGTACCTAAATACCTACAAACATAATATGTGAACATTCAAGATACGACACAGGCTTCCAACAATGGAAATAGAGGCAACTTGACAATCAACTATTAACTGTGTCTATAAATAACTACTTTTACAATGAAAATATTTACCCTATTTTACGTACTATAAGATGCGCTTTTTTCTTCAAAAAGTTGCCTCCAAAATTCAGATGCAACTTATACTCGAAATTAATATAAAAATGTCCAGTGTTTGATTTAAAATTCCCGCCAGTCTTAAGAATGGCCAACAGTTTAATATTATTTTTTTTGTCTGGCTTTGCAATCTATAAAAATGGTAAAAACGTTTTTTTTTTTTAAATTGCTTAAAAATTAAGGTGCATCTTATAGTCCGTAAAATACAGTACGCAAGCAAATGGATACAAATGCTAATCAATAAAATTGCAAGAACGTAATCTGTCACGTCCTGTTCACACTAACACATTACAACACCAATAGATGATAGTTGCTAAGAAGTATAGAGTATTATAGATCACAGCCGAGATAAATCAGCCACTCCGGTGAATAAACACGGGGACCGACCTCCTCGGATTGCGAGAGATATAGTTGCGAAAGGATGGCTGCCCGTCCGACGCCGGCAAAGTTTTTCGCCTAAAACGAAAAACTAAGCACGCAAAACTGAACAGCTCTCTATGAGCCTACGAGCCTAAATTACTATTCAACTGATTGTTTCAACAATTCTTGACAATGCGGGACATTGCCCTGTAAAGAGAAAGAAGTAAGATAAGAGAAAGAAATCACGACAGCGAACATCTAAGTGGCAAAAATACAGACAAAAACATTTATATAGCATAGCTCGAGACAGTTTAAGTCATGTGTGGCAACTTATTTGGGCAAGAGAGCATTCATATCAGTTTTTCAAGTCTGCAATATGGTTGGTACAATCTAACAAAACTCAAATTATTCCATACTATAAAATATTGAAATTATATTTAAATAAGAGTAAAAAAAAACAATTTTAAAGTATTTTTGCCACTATGAAAATACAATAAATATTATTATACATCACATCTAATTATAAATTAATTATTCCCAAATTTATAATTTAAACATTGCCTCTCCACCTAAACATTAAATACACAAAATACATGTTTTTATTTATTTATATAATATTGACAGACAAAATTCAATAGCAATGTATCAAAACATTTATAATAAGTTAATTATGACTGTTCGTTTTGACTTCATTTTCACAAAAGTATTTGAATATGAAATTATATTAGAAAATGTTATATACAAAATATTTTGTTACAAATATACTTCTAAAAGTCTTGTCTATCTTATGAATATTTATAAAGACAATTTTCTGGGTACACAAAGAATTTATTATAACAAATGATATTTTATAAAATAATAGCTTCATCCTTCAGAAAATAACTAAATATAACCCATTATTCTCGAGATTAAGGAATACTTGTGAAATTTGGAAGCCGTCCAAATGCAAAAATCAAGAATACAATATTAATTTGTAAGTTAAAACTGTCTTCAAACAAGATTTAATTAATTTAGTGCTATTTCAAATATGTATAACATATGTTTTGTTTTTTTAAATACAATATAATATTGTGTACCCGTAGAGAAATTGAACGGATATATGAACTCCAATACACTATTCTAATTATCAACATTTTTAACCCTCGTACAATTTTTTTTATATGTTTAAAGTCATGTTTCAAGCAGACATTATTGTCATTCTATTTCACATGTGAAGAAAAATGCCAACATAATTTTTTTAAAGATGTTACACTTGTATATATTGAAACTTATTCAAACCTCTTTAATAATAAAATTTGTCCATGAACCTAAAATAAATTAATTTAAATATTGTGATTCAATCTAGGAAGTTCAAGAAAATCTGCTGGTCAAGAAAGAAAGGTCATAAAAAGTTTGAGGGTTAATAAGAAACCAAGTTAATTTTAAATTAGGCGTTAATATTCATCTCAAAATATTCACAATCTTTATATCCCAATATATTTTATATTTATAATAAATAAGTTAATTTACAACTTTTAATAAAAATCTACGTACAAAACTACAGATGATATAAATTTTACAAAATATAAAAACAATATTTTAACACTTTAAGCACATCCATAGCCGTTTTATGCACCTACATTATCATATTCAAAGTCAATGTTTATAATTTGCAACATCTTATAATTTACAATATAGAATAATCTATTCGTTATAAAAATTTAGGTCTCGTACCAACCTACGTACAATTTCACAAAAATCGTCATTTAACAATTTTAGTATGAAGCAACGCACTACACATTTTTCCTTGGTGGAAATAAGACTATGAATAAATTGTTGAAAATGAGATGGCTAGAATTGAATGAACAGTCTTTATTATTGCTAGTCGAATATTATAAACTTAGTAGCTACATAATTCATTGAGAAAAAAAAGCATTTGAAACACGTGTAAATATAAATTTAATACATTAACATATAACTGATTTAAATTAGAAAACTCGCTCTTTGAATGTGGTGAAACATATAACAATTGTAATAAACTTATAAGTTTACTCATAAATACAATGATAATGTGAAATGAAAAACCAATATTAGAAACTATTGGTTGTGAAAAAGTATGCCTAAAGGAATTTATTTACCAGACAACCTAAATTATCATAAAATATTGAGAAAACTGAGGTAGGGGAATAAACTGAGTTTAAATAATTAAACTATTATATACTCATATTAGGAAGATCTATCAAATATTGCTACGCTTAATTCGATGAACGTAAAAATAAATTAGGCTACCGTCATACATTGCGTTAATTATAGAGCCGTACGGTTTCATTATTTACACATTACAAAGTGGTTTACGTTCACAAATATTTACAAAAGGTGACGAGTTTAAAAATATGCCACACACAAAAGGTGACTCCAGACTCCGAAGTTATGTACACAAAAAAGTGTGTGAAGAATTGACGCTGATGCCTATACTGTAATAATAATGACCCCCTGTTTAAAATGTTGAGATAATAAGCTCGAAAATCGGGTAACGTCAAAATACTTGTGCAACATTTTTTATGAAAAAAAAATTACTGCTCTTTTCTGAGGGCGCCGCGCGCTCTCCAAGCGTTGACGAGATTCCACGCAAAGCCCAGCGAGAAACCGTGCACCTGGGAGGCTAGGAGTACGAAACCCATCCACAGCATGCCGTATGGGTAGCCCTGTAGAAAAAATACATCATAAGAATTGTATGGAAACTTTTTGTTTCACCATAAACCGAAAACAATAAAAAATTTAAATAACTTGGATAGATTATAAAAATATTTAAATATGAAAAATAGAACCATCTTCAGAGAGACACATTATTAATTAATATTATTCATCCATATTATTTGGTTGAAGACTATTAACACGTATCACAGCAGCCATATGTGATTTGTTTTTTGAATGTATACAAATACTTGTAGACAAATACTGGATTTTACCCATTGCATTAATTGTATCTCAATAGTCGAGGCGTTTACAGGACTTATGACTTGTCATTGGTTGGGTTAAGCGATCGCTTTATGTTAACAACATTCCCCATTCCTGTAAACGCCTCAACTACCATATTCTGTTCCAAAAAAAAACAATAACAATTTACATCTTCGTCTCTATTGAGATACAATTAATCCTTAGTCATATGTGACTGCCAATGGTTGAATTAATAATAAAAAAATTGTTATAATTTAACATTCCTATAAAAAAATACATAATATACAGAAAAATGTGTATGGCGGCACAGCGGGTCTTTTTTTAAAAACTTATATGTGGCACAATATGTGTTAATTTACTGGAACTAATAAAATGGCAAACTGAAAAATTCTGCATAACTGTTTTGCTAGATCTTAGAATGCCACTCGGGCCTCTTATGTGGTAGTTTCCCATCGATTTCCACGTTTGTAGTGCACCAATCACTTTGTTGCCTACCCCAACCCTTTTTTAAATATCCCTCTCCACTCGCTCATCTTTTGTAAACATACTACCCAAATACACAAACTCATCTACTTGCTCCAGATTTTTACCATTCACGCTAATGTTGCAGACTGTCATGATTTCTTATTTTTCAAAAATCATTACCTTGGACTTATTCACATTCATCATCAGATCATTTCACATGTATACCTCATGCATACATTCACCAGGACTTGTAGTTCATGCTCGTTGTCTGCAAGTAGGACAGCGTTATCCGCATGCAATAGACAACTTACTGACACACCGCTCATTTTGGCACCTACATCCATCACTTTCAGCTCTTTCATACACTTGTCCATATATAGATAAAATAACCACGGGAACATTACGCAACACCTTTATTTATATCAAACCAGGCTGTAAGATCTCCATTTACTCTGACACTCATTGCTTTGATAGCAATAAATCCTCTGCCATTCATAAAGGCACCTTGCACATCCCAAACTTTGTCACTTGTCATTGGACTTGGACTTTGTCATCTTTCTTACTCTTTCTATTAAAATTCTGCCATAGATTTTACCAACAACACTCAAAAGACTAACAGCTCTGTTGTTTCCACATTCCATATGCGATCCTTTTCCTTTGTACAGGGGCATAATTCTCCTCTAGTCTAGCGGCGTATATCCCTCCTCCAAGCACTGGTTAAATAGTTTAATTCTACACTAGTAAACCGAGAAAACAGTAGAATAGTTGCTGAAATAGGTTAAGATTTTTGTTTTTGTTATTTTAGAATAAAACTAAAAATATTATAAACCTTTTTTAAAAGGATTCAAATTATTAGTATGATTTATTAATATTTTAAATACTACTAACCTGCCATAACTGTATTGAATTTTCATCGGAGGTATCTTCATCAGAAGAGTCTTCATCCTCGACATAATCACCAGTGAGGTAGCGCCAGCAGTCAGAGAAGTAGTAGACGAGACAAAAGAGGATGGGCAAATAACCAAAGACAACTATTCCCATCATGTAGTGGCGCATGGTGACTACTCGGTTACGTTTGATGGCGGCGAGCCCCAGATACGAAGAGAGCAGAGACAAACACCAAACATATTCCCATAACAGAGGCTGAAACATTAATATAATGTTATTTCATTCGCAAACAATTCCACTTAAAATTGAACATAATATTTCGAACCATATTCAAATGAAGTGTTATTTTTATAATTGAAAGTATCCAATATTTAAAACTCATTAAATTGTACACAATTTTATGCTTCTATACATCTCTCTTCTGTTAATTTCTAGTATTTTGTTTAAAATACTTTGGTTGATTTATATCGCTCTCCTGATGATGTAGATGTAAAAATTTAAAAGAATGTCAACCAAAATAAACTCAAAAGTGAAAAAAAAAGTTGTTTTTATTTATAAAACATTCGCGCCTTAAGTTTATCAACAATTTTATAAATCAAAAATCTATAATTTAAATTATATTTTTCCGACTTAAAGAGGTAAATTATAGAAGAAGAAAAAATCACATTTCAAATGTAGAAAATATTTGTACATTTATTTATTCTCAATGTTAGTCAAAATATCAGAGTGGTTTAATCAGTTAAAGCCAAGTACAAAAAACACTGGTTGTGGCAGCTCAGTGGCAAGAGAAGAAAGAATTAACTTATAAAATAAAATGTTTATTATTATTGGAGTTAATGCAATTTTTTTCATAATTTCATAGATTGTTATTGTATCCTCATCTGTCTGGACATCTCATAAAATGAACAAGTCACATTTACGTTTAATAATCTTTGGGGTAAAATAAATAATTTATAGATCAATATATTAAAAAACACTTTCACTGTAACATAAATTGTGACCCTTGTAAGAACGGTAGAATATATATATTTTTAATAGTATTATACATTGTTACTCAATAATAAATGGTCACGCTTATTCATTTTTACCTGTCACAAATAGAGAATAAATATTATATTATCAATTATACCGATTAACCCATCGGTTCACCCTAATCCTGGATCGGATACCTGGCTATAATACAAAGAGAAAACATATAAAAAAAAGTAAGTAAGTTCCGAGTAAGCCGATGGGTTAATGAATCGAAACATATAAAATAGTCTTCTATGGCTTGTGCATGTGTTCTTTTTTTAAATATTATGAAAACCTCAGTTTCCTGAAAGTTTTATTATATTCCAGTGTGTTAGTCCTGCTAGGATATTATTAAATGTTTTTTATAATTTAGAAATGGATAAGTATAGTTAATAATTAATGACATGCCAAAAAGCCTTTAACCGCCCTACCTACAGGTTATTTTCCGAGAAACATGCAAAAAATAAGCAGGTTTTTTATTAATTAAATTTAATTATACATTAGTTTTATTTTTTTAAATTACGAAACGTCGAAGACACACTTCGCCTGCCCCTAGTAAAATTATCATATTTGTGATGACTTGTACTCAAGTGTTGTTGGCACACGCACGTATCCCTAACAGTTGGTACATTTTAAGTACATAACTTTTTCTCAAGCACGTACGTGATACGGGATAGCACAGAATGGTACAGTCAAAGTGAACGTATCACGTACGTTTTAATACGTAGGGTGGTTAAACACTTTTAGTAAGATATTTAAATACATACTACCATTAAAATAAAACTCATCGGCATTCAAATGTACACAATACATAAATCAATAGATTTATTTACATAATATAATATAACTGTTGAATTTCAAATACAATGTATGTAAGGAATGGATTTAGAATCAAACTACAAAAATACAAACTTACTACAATTGTCATCAAAATACTTTTAAACTAACTTTGTCTAAAAAAGTTTTTGGTAGCCATGAAAAAGTTTAATAAAATTAGAAAATAGATTAATGTTAATATATATACACAGTATAGCCACACTTTGAATTGCCAGATTAAAGTCCTCAGTACCAATTTTATTTTAAAAATATATATATATATGGAATCAAAAATTTAAAAGAACATTGTCTGGTAATTGAAAGTTTTACTGATACACTCAACAATATATGGGCAGTGATTAGTATCCATTATAACCTTAGTCTAGTCAGTAATGTTAGAATAAAGTCAAGATGATAAAAAATGGATAAATAAACACAAATAATATAAGAATGGATTTAAGAAAATAATTATATTCTATGTCTGTTTACCTGAGGTATTTGTAGCTCTTCAATGTCTAATACAAATATATCTAATCTGTCTAGTATATCGGCAGACAGTTTAGCAAGCATAACAAAAAATAGAAGGTGGTGAAAAAATATGCAATATTTTAGTCGGGACTTGTTGAGTGCACTGAAACAAGATGACATTTTCACATTACATCTACATTATGTTCTTTACACAGGTAAATATGCCTAATGTCAAAATAAGAATAGGAAAGCTGATATAAAAGAAGCCATAAATATATTCTATAAATTACATAAACTAGTTAATTCTTTTTACAGTTTTTGGAGTACGTTGTATTCATGACAACTGTCAAACACGTTTACAAAAATCCATATTTTAGTCTGGTGTCTGCGGGATAAGAACATATGATTTAATATCTTACCTGATTTGATACTGGGCTGCCACTTTCTGCCGATGCTCAAAATCGGCACCGTCTGTCCCGATAATCATCGGTCCACCTCGTGTCGCCATTTTTTCGTAATATTTAACTTATAAACCGTAAAGGAGTTCGCACATTTAAAACTATTTTAAAACACCAGCCCAGCTTCAGCTACATAATTATTATTCGACGTACGCCAACGACACCCTTCAAGAGCAAGTGGCTAGGTTCTCACCAGCAATCTGTATTACGATAAAAGCTTGGTTAGTATTTAGTCGTAATGTGAAATACTCTTCTATGATTGGTTAAAAAAATATCATTAGCCAATCAAAATTCCCGGATTCATCTGTATGTTATTACAAATAATTATAAAATGAAATATTTCACAAAAAATATATAATATTAAATAAATTGTCACTAAAACATTATGCAAGATTGTAAAAAAAAAACACTGTTGGTACCTACCTATTGACGAAATTTTTTCTTCGAGTTAAAAATTAAAACCTAAATCTGTTTGGCTACTAAAATTAAACTAAAACAATATTTTCTAATAATAAATTATTCAATTTGGAAATAATCTGCCGTCTAAATTGATTTTAATATGTTTTGAAATCGTAAAGTGGTAGGAATTTTTTTTTTATATCACTCGAAATGTAGTTGCCTATAAATCATATTTTAGGGTTTTTCTACGAGTGTCTCTATGTCTGCCTTATTTTTTGTTTTACCCAGTAGAGTATAAGTCTGAATGATAATGAATTAAAAATTCAAAGCCAATTAAATCTGACCTTTTGCCTGCTATGGACCAGATAACACAATATAAAATATTAACTGATGAGTTATGGCAAGATACAACTGGTGAAAGTTTTCCCAAAATAAACCTCTTTAAAAAAAAGTTACTTTCCACCGATTAAACTTTAGCCAGTGTAAGGAAAATTATGGATTAGTTTCTACAAAGATTTAAATTTTTATAGAAGTTTAAGGGGGTAATCTAGCGTAAAAAAATATTTTCGAAGTTACAACAATTTTTGTGACGCACCGACTGAATCGGTCCAAACGGGACCTATGAACTATAGACGACAGGAAAATTGTGATTACCTGGGAAGAGCCCAAATTATGAAAACCTTTTTGTACTCAATAAATTATTAGAAATCGACTTCATTGAAGGGCAAAATTTTTATGAGGCTGGGATCGCTGGCTGAGAAAATGTAAGTATAAAACACCATTAAACGACTTAGATCGCGCGAAACTCGACTCCAAACTTTAAACGCGTTTTTCCGAAACTGACATTTTTCTTTTACGGTTGACATGATATTTCAAGTTCTAATGTACCGATTTACTTGTAATTTTGCACAAAGCTTCTTTATATATCTGATTATCGCATGACGTAGGATTGTTTTTGAAAATTTTGTATTTTTCTATAAAAAAAAAATCGAAAGTTGAAAAAAATAGACCCAAAGAGATTTTTTTTCAAATCACGGCCATTTTGCGTTTTGTTTTCTTCCAAATTTCCCTACGTAGTGCAATAACTACATTCTTTTTCAAAATTTTAAATAATTCTTTTTTCTCAAATCACTGGAAGGACTGGAATTCTACTGACCAGGACATGCTATTTTTTTGTAGCCCCCACTTTGCCGGCCTGCATCTTTTTGGATTATGTTTTTTTTTTTATATATATAATTGTACTCCTGAAAAAATACCTAAAATTCGGGCGTCTAAACTAGAATACCCCCTTAAAGGGAAGACAGTGTCATTAATACAATGTCTTGCTATCAAATGTTGCCTTCTGGATAAAACAGGAAAAGGGAAACACTGTTTAATGACTTCTTAAAAAAAAGTCTAACGAGAAAGAACCTACCACATCACAAACATAATTTCTTTCCTTTAACTTGAAGTGGGGTCTTAATAAGGTTTGATTCCATTTTA
This sequence comes from Lepidostoma basale, assembly GCA_022606425.2. Lineage (NCBI taxonomy): Eukaryota > Metazoa > Arthropoda > Insecta > Trichoptera > Lepidostomatidae > Lepidostoma > Lepidostoma basale. Next base: position 127,176 of record JAHDVF020001203.1, on the reverse strand, counting down.
TATATTATATTTTTTTAAATATGTTTCAAACTGAGATAGCTAATAAGGGGTAAATGTCATGATTATAGAAAAATTAAATAAAAACAAAAGTAAATTAATTAATTAATTTATTTTTAAAGCATATTACAGAAACATTAACATCTTAGTAAATTATTACAATATGGAATAAAAAATATATTTATTTATGTAAGTACAGTGATGTACTAAAATAAATAAATAAATATACAGTTATACATTAAATGAATGCAGGTACAATGTAAACACTCTAATAATATGTAACCAAAAACATAAACATATAATCTCTCTCTTTTTGTCCTGTCACACCTCCGTGGTGCATAGGGCCTCAAGGAATCTTCTCCACCCGACTCTATCGCATGCCTGATGCTTAACATATAATATTGATGATAAATATAAAAACCCAAGGTTCTAATTAATAGTAAAAAATACTTTTTATTGAAAAATAAACATTTTCAAAAAGCGTAAAGGTAGGTAGGTGTATATACACAGATAATATAAAATATTTTTAAATAGGGACACACAATTAAATGTTTAAATATGGATGTCATATTAAACATGGAGTTTTACATCACTGTTCATATATATGGAACAATAAATAAAATTTAATATGTAGTATATTTATTATATGCCATGACACAACAGTACCATGATAATATAAGGTTATACTAACAAAATAGTACATTTTTAAATAGTTAAACTAAAGGTGTAGAATATTTTACACGACAAAATTTTAATTACAGATGTTAGCAAAACTTAATGTACAGTCGATCTTGATTATTACGATCACAGAAATAGTGAGATCTCGGATGTAACGAGGAAACATTCATTGACATTTAAGTTTATGATTTTCTCCATAATTACATTTATCCACTTTAATAACGAGATATTTTTCTTTGATGGTACATTTTTGTTTGAATTGCAACTTTTTGTAATATGTGACCGCTCCAGATAATTCATGTCTTCATGTGATGGGTATGTTTGTAAGCATTTAACAATACATATTCTCTGATATAACGAGTAACGGTCATAACGAACAAATTCAGTTGGCCCCTCATAATAACCAAGTTCGACTGTATTTGATTTTAAAACATTATATTGTTGACATTTTATAATCAGCCATATATAGTACATATTTCCAGTAGCCTTAGCCTTCTCTTGGGGGAACTTTAAACCTAGAGAGTCAGTGCACAGGGTAGCATATCGGGGAATATAATATTTCAGTGGACCAAAAATGCTGGAGAGAAAACTGTTATAAAAAACTTTGACATATTTAGAGCAGAGGCTCGTGGTTGTGATGGGGATTTAGGTAAGAATGCACAATAGAGATGGCAACGGATGAACCTCTGATGGTCAATGGTGGTGCTCAAGTTTTCCAAGATCACGACCTTGGTGTCGGGTGGCAATTGACTGTAAAATTAATAAGCCAAATCATTAAATACAATTAGCAAAACACCTGCCAACTGATAAAAAAGCTGACCCTGAGTAACAGGAAGAGGCGAGAAGAAAGAAGATGATTTTGTTAATCTAATCACTGCTTATATAAAAATGCATGAAAAGCTGTCAACCATAGGTTATCATGCAGTTTTATAGCTATATAAAACTTATATTACGTGTTTTTGTGAAATACAAAAATATTGAGAGTGCCATAATACTGTTTTTTTGTATAAAACAATATTGAAGTATAGACATGTCACGCAGATTCCGAACAGAAAGTACATAGATGTTTACACGGACTAGGCAGGCATATTCTCAGTAAAATCGATGTGTTATACCATATAAATGTTAAATTTTATTTGACTTTTTACAATAAAGAGGTTAATATTAACTAACTATAAAAGTGCAAAAAGCCGACAAAAATATGATTGCGATATTTTCATCAATTTAATTTTAGATAAACTTAAGGCGTTAACACTATGGAATTCCATAATCAAAAGTGGAAAAAACAATGTTTTAATTCATAAAAAATTCGTCATCAATTTAATATTACATGTATAAATTCACGAACACAATGAAAAATATGAATAACAGATGGAATGAAATATAGACAAAAGATTTCATCACAGCTCAACCAAAAGAAATTCATATATAAATATGTCAAAAATGACATTTTGTACATTGCTGTTGGAATAACTGTTCAAAATGTGTAATCGTAATTAGAAATAGTCATAGAGATTAAATATCTGGGTCCTTTCGTATTAAAATTAAAATAATTAATCTATATTTATTTTATTTATACATAATTTCTGGTTGTTAAATTCTTTTTCCATATTCTTAGAAGGGATTATAAATAAGGCAGTTTTAGTAATTTAACAATCTTAGAAGTTAAAAAATCGTGAATTATTAATCTCAAAAAACTGAATGAGAAAAATTAATATAAAAATTATATTAGAGTCTGAAAGATCTTCGATATTCAAAATAATTTAAGTACATTATCGTTAACATTGTATTTAATAAAATATTAAACGATATACCTTAATATACAACATTATCTTAGTAAACAAAAACTTCAATAAATAATAGCAATTACAATTTATTAGCTTTGGTTAGATATTTCATTAGCCTTCATAAGGGCAAGAAATGATTAACATGAATCAAAACCACAATTTAAAAATTCTAGATGAGAACATATCACATAGAAAGAAAATGTTTAAAAAATACACATGTCTGCATTACTTTTCCATGAATTAAAATAACATATTTTTAACACACAACTAAATTTATGTTCGTAATAATAAGGTCTTAGTTGCATATACTAAATACAATTGAAAGTCCATGGAAACAAGTATTCATTGAATTTAAAGAATAAAGTATAGAAGACAACAAAAATGAACTTTAATTCAAGGTAACCTTAATATTTGAATAAATATTAGTCTACTAATAGCTAAAATGTCACTTCATGGTTCAATGTAAAAGATATTTGAAGATAAAGTAACATATTTGAGTCTAGTGTGATAGGTTAAATTTTGGTTAAAAGTATAATCAGATCATTTTTTATTAATTGTTTAATACTGTAGAGAAAATATATAAAATGGACGTTATTATTCCTGTAAGCCAGATAAATTGGTCATAAAAACAACTAGACATGGTTGTAATAACAATGTGTTATTGTGGATGCAAGTGTTTGAGTTAATTTCTACTACAGATCCCAGGAGAAGAGATGGTGTTTCACCAGCATATCTCTCACTCCATCCTTCAGGGGCTGGCTTTGGGTTTCCTTCTTGGCGGGAAGTTCCCAATCGGGATTCAGGTTGAAGGCGAACTGCGATAGTATTCTGAGCTCACACTTGATCTGGACCCATCCAGGGGAATTCATGAAGGACCACGGGTGATACCTGAAGAGGAACAGATTATTACAAACGCAGTGTTGAACAAAAAATAAAATACGTAATTATTTTCTGTTAGAAATTATTATAAACACATTTTAAGTTTAATTCAGAATAGATGAGATCTCTTAAACAAATGTTTGGTAAATCTGTATATGATAATGTCAAATGCAAATATAAGAAGTGACCAAGGCCACAGTACCTTGCTGATTAACATTCATAAGTTATTTGATTCCTGGAAAGATATCATTTTATAATACCAGTTAACTAAGAGGTAAAAGAACAACAACAACAACAACAAACCATCACGCCGTTTCCCCGCAGGGGTAGGCAGAGAGAATGGACCGCCACACTACTCTATCCTGGCAAGCCTCTCTAGCTTCCTCCACATTCATACAACGAGTCATACACGCACGTCGATTCCTCCGACTTCTAACATGACCAACCTTTAAAATTTGATTAATTTGGTCATGCCATGTTTTCCTCGGTCTGCCTCGACTTCGTACCCCATTTACAACATTAACGTATACTTTCTTAACCATTCTTTCTCCATCCATGCGTTCCATATGTACGAACCAACGCAGCGATCCTTTCATAATTTTCTTCATTATACCTTCTTCCGCTCTACATTTCTTTCTTATATCAGCATTTGAGATTCTGTCGTATATCGTTCTACCACACATACGTCTTAGGGACCTCATCTCTATCGCATTTATTCTACTCTCATCCTTCTTCTGCCAGTTCCATGCTTCGCTTCCATACATTAGGGTTGGGACCAGAACTCCATTGTGAACGGCCGTTTTCGCTTTCATTGATAAATTCTTGTTTCCAATAACTATTTTTAAAGCTCCATTCACTTTGTTACCCGCACCAACCCTTCTTTCGACGTCACTATCCGTTCGGGCATCTGCTGTGAACATGCTACCTAAATACACAAATTCCCTCACCTGTTCCAAGTTCTCTTCGTTCACACTTATATTACAAACTGTCATTTGCTCTTCCCTTTCGAAAACCATCACCTTTGACTTTCCGACATTCATCATTAAATCATTTGACTTGCATACCTCATACATTCTCGACACCAAGACTTGTAATTCGTCCGCACTATCCGCAACGAGAACGGCATCGTCCGCGTAAAGCAGACAGTTTACAGATAAATCACTCATCTTAGCACCAGCATTTATACCTTTAAGTTCTTTCATACACTTGTCCATATACAGATTGAACAACCATGGAGACATCACGCAGCCCTGCTTAACACCCTTCGTGATATCAAACCAAGGCGTGATGTTTCCATTTACCCTAACACTGGCAGTGCTCCCTTCGCAGAGAGAAGCAACCGCCCGTATCAGTTTTGTGCTCACTCCGTATTCGGACAAGATTGACCACAGTTTATCTCTGTTCACTCGATCATAGGCTTTTTGCAAATCGACAAACGCACAGAAAAGCTTACGGTTTTTGGCCATAAACTTCTCCGCAAGCGTTCGAAGTGCAAAAATCTGATCCATACATCCTCTTCCGGTCATAAAAGCGCCTTGAACATCCCATACTCTTTCAGTCGTCGTCTTTTTTACTCTTTCCATTAAAAGAAAATTATACATATTTCAGTGCAAACCTTAAAACAAGAACACAACACTACATTACAATTGAAGGCTGGTTATTACAATGGTGCCAAGTGGCCAATAAAGAAAAAGAGAAAAAAAACTGTTTATTGTAACATGTGTCATAAAGCACGGGTGGTATTTATGTTTAATACCAATTGGGATCAAAAACTCATTTTTAACATTATTGATACTTGTCACATTTGCAATGATCAGCCTTCAATTTAATCGGTGCGAATGAAAGTGTAATGAACAAAATAATGAAAGGAAATTTAAGATGATTTGGACACATGGAAATAATGAACGATAAAGAAATCATATGTAAATGACATAAATGTAACTAGAAATATAGGAAGATCGAAGAAAACGTGGCATGATCAAATAAATTAAATATTAAATGTCGGCCACGTGTGGAGTCAGAGAAATCAATGTTGAGGAAGCTAGAGAAGTGTGTCAGGAAAGAACAGTATGGCGGTCCATTCTTTCTGCCTACCCCTTTGGGGAGACAGCATGATGGTTAGTCATTTAGTTAGTTTATATACTCGTATATGAAGTGATTAAAAAAATTATACGTTAATGATGTAAATGGAACCAGAAATAGAGGAAGACCGAGGAAAATGTGGCATGATCAAATAAATCAAATATTGAATGTCAGCCATGCGAGGAGTCAGAGAAATCGACGCGCGTGCATGACACGATGTATGAATTTTGAGGAAGCGAGAGAAATATGTCAGGAAAGAAAAGTGTGGCAGTCCATTCTTTCTGCCTACCCCTTCGGGGAGACGGCGTGATGGTTAGTTAGTTGGTTAAGTTATTTCAAATGAAATATTGTAAAGATTCCTTTTAGGTACATGACAAAAACAGAAGAGAAACATAAGAGGTTTAAAAAAATGTATACCATTTAGTAGATAATGAAAAAATGTACATAAAAATTTCTTCATACATAATAATTATTTAGTTTCATTCCACTTTTTCTTCTAGCTTTGACCAGTTCCAGCAGCTCGCTGCAGTCTTCTTGTACCATTTAGTAGATAAGGATCTTAGAGATATACCAATTGTTCTTTTTTGTAAATTGTATTTAAAAAAAAGTAAATATAATGAAATTGCATGAAAGCAAAGATGCACAAACCATTTTTGAACAACGTCTACACTGGAACACAGAACTTCCAGCCACAAGTGCAAGGCTTGCTCATTGAGACCGAGACACACGAGAGATCTAAGCTTAACATCCATCTGGGCATGGGCATTGTCGTGTGACAGGTTGATGGACTGCACACATCTGTACAGCAACTGGAAAACAATAAACATAAAATCATTATTACGAATTTGCAATTGTCAAAGCGGTGGTTTAAAATTCTAATCCTAATAGATATTGTTACTAAAATACTTAAATCAGAATAAGCTAAAAGCCACTAAATTATGAGATACATACACGTTTCTAGTAGTTTAAGTAGTTTTTTAATGATTTTAAAAATTGTAAACTAAACTTTTGTTTCCCATGCTGTTTCACATACCTTATTACAGTAATCTATCTGATATGAAAGGACTGGTTTTGATACATACTCGTATAGTATCAAAACCAGTCCGCAAAGTAACCAATGATTTAAATAAATAAAAATATACATAAATGCATGAAGCAAGCTGCAATCTCTGGGGCTCTAAAATCCACAAGATGGAAAAAAAGACATGGCCATTAAGAGTAAGATGAGAATCTATAAAGCACGCGTAAGACCAATAATAACATATGGCGTCGAAGCAAGGGCAGACACAGTAAGGACCAAACAAGTTTTGAGGACTTCCGAAATGAAGACACTGAGGACGATAGCAGGCAAGACACTGAGGGATCGCGTGAGGAACACCAGAATAAGAGAGATATGTGAGGTTGAGGATATTATAAGATGGAGCAGACAGTGAAAAAGTGACTGGTACAGTCATGTTCAAAGAATGGACTCCACCAGACTCCCCTATATTGAATTGTATAATCAACCTCATGGGACTCGTCCTCGTGGAAGACCTCCTAAAAGATGGAAGGACAGCTGGGAATCTACCTCACAGGAGGAGCAAGCCTCTGGAGAACAGACCACATAGGTCTACAATAAGAAAGAAGAAGCAGATAAATGCATGAAGTTGTGGATGTATCAGTGTGCATTGACTCTTTGCTCGCTATGATTGACTTTAGTCAGATTAAGATGTCGTGTACATCAGGATAAAGAGTGTGTGTTTATTGATTCGAAGAAGATACTATTATAATCAGTTATATTTGGTTTGTAAGAAAACATAGTTTTAAAAGTGACAAATTTTGTACATACCTCTTCTGGAGTAAGAACTTTTCCATCTTCATCCAAGCGGTAAGTTTTGCACAGCACCAAGCGGCTATATACAGAGTTGAAGTCCTTTTCCACTTCCCTTGAAGCTGCTTCTTCAATAAACAACCAAGGATGGCATGGACCTCCTAAAACCATAAAAATCAAATTCAGAAATAGATAACTGAATGTCGATTTAAATATCCATCATCTTCTTTCCCTTTGCCATTTCTTATCATCCGGAGTCAGCCCTCCTCGTACGAAGATGCCAAACTTTACTTTAATTATTTAGAATTAAGAAAGTTAATCTCATATTTAGAATGATATATTTCGCAGTTTCAATCTTAGATACGGTTTTGCAGCAAAGTCTTGCATCTTGTCCTCCACTGCGTCCCTAAACCATCTCCTCTGTTATGACTTAGAGGAGTCCCACTGCTTTCCCGAAGCTGTTATTGGCTTCTATCAATCCCTAGGACATAATACAGAAAAATAAAAAACAGAGCTACTGGAAACTATCTCATGGGTAGATAACAGCAGAAGGTCAGGTGAGCAGTGGCGGTATTTCTATAGAAGCCCAGAAGCCCGGCTTGCGTATGAAATTTTGAATCAAAACCTCTTCTGGCTAACAGAGGTTCAGCTCTTGTGGCTATTCCTCTTACGTCTGATGGGAATATTGTTGGAAGGTGATTTGGTGGATTGTTGGTTTATGCGGAGGCATGATTACTTAGATTTGGGGGGTTTGATTCCAAATTTCTTACGCAAGCCAGGCTTCTGGGCTTCTATGGGAGTACCGCCACTGCAGGTGAGGATCAGAGGAGGCAAATATGGGCAGGGGAGGTTAGGAAGGCAATTTTACGTTTAGAACACGGGATGGGTTTAAGGAAGCAGAAACATAATAAAAGCTTATAAATAAATATAATATCGTCGTGAGAGAGAAGAACGAGGCCCAGCTCAGCAGGAAACCCCCACCCCAGCGCGACAGTCAGCACCCCCTCAGAGGGGTCAACGACGGCGACTTCCGGTGAGATAGTCAAACATTTATTAGAATTATAACGACTAAAAATTAACTTACCTAAGAAACTAGGTCTTCGTATACCATGCAGCAGAACCTTTCTGAAGGCGGGGGCCAGGGCACCGCGGGCGAGGTGAGTGACGCGCTGCGAGACAGCGTCGTCCCCAGCCGTGCAGTAGCGCTTGCTGCGCTCGTCTAGGGGCTGCACAAAGCGGGCCGGGAACCAGCCCCGTAGACCATTCAACTCCCCCACCCAGCAGTGCTCATCCCGGTGGGAGAGGACAGTGATTACGTCGTTCTTTCGGAATCCCAGTTCATCGTCATCATGCCGTTCAAAATCTAAATTAATGAAAATAATTTTAATCTTGTGATGTGGCTAACGTATTATTTAACCGGTTAACCGGGCAAGACAAAAATATTATGTCATACCAAGAAAGCAACAGTAGCGTCTATAATGAAATATTCCTCTAATAGGGGTGACGATAGGGATTATATCTAGGGACCAAGTTTCATGGACTCACCGCGTGTTTTAACTGCATTTGATTTAATATTTTTGCAAAATAAAATTACTCAGTTAATGGTTTAAATATGAGCAAAAAAATTCAGCTCTAATGTGATATTTAAAATTCACATTTAAAATCAAATTTTATATCAATTTACCCAAAAAATATATATATCACGCCGTCTTTTCGAAGCAGCAAGAAGAAATAATGGACTGCCATAGTGTTCTTTCTTGACATACTTCTCTTGCTTCCTCAAAATTCATACTTCGTGTCATGCATGCACGTTGATTTCTCTGACTCATCAGGTGGCCGACATTTAATATATGATTGATTTGATCGTGGTACGTTATCATGTATTTCTTGTTGTGTTTTAAAAAATACAAATATATAAATATATTATAAATCGCATTTCTAGTACATTAACTTACCGAGAAGGGCTTTGGCTCGTCGCTTTCTGTTCCGTGAAACATTGATGAAGTTGTCGTGATCCTTGGCATGGCTGTGCATGTTATAGTCTGCTACCAGCGACACCTGACTCGACAGCTGTGGTTCTACTGTCAGGAAATGACGAGACACCTGGAATAACAAGCAGCTCAATGTCACAAGCCAAAAAATCTCGGATATCATAAGTAGTAATGCAACCATGAAAAATTTAAGTAAAAATAATATTACATAATATTTTTGGAATTTTCATATGTTTATTTTATCACATTTTAATCATCAATCAATATATAGCTGGCTCTGGAGGTACTAAAGAGAATGTAGCCAGCAAACTAGGGAAGCTTTCACAATGCTTCATCCTATATGGCATTCCAGTATTATTTCGAGAAAGCTCAAGCTCCAAATATTTAACAGTAGCGTTAAAAATGTACTGGTGTACAGATGTAGGACTTGGAAATCTACCACTGACATCATTGGAAAACTGTAGGTGTTATAAAGAGGTGCCTTCGCTCAATATTTTGGGACCATGGCAGACGAAAAGCCAATAAGAGAAAAAGTCGCTACACACAAATGGCTGTGGATAGGTCACACCCTGAGACGGAACCCAACCTGCATTGCTCAGGGTCCCCCGCGGATGGAAAGAGGAAGCGAGGCAGACCTAGTGCCACCTAGAATAGAACCCTGCGGGACGAGGTTAAAGCAGCAGGCCTCGCTTGGGATGATGTTGAGAGATCAGGCGTGCGATAGAGTCAGGTGGAGAAGGTTCCTTGAGGCCCTATGCACCACGGAGGTGTGACAGAACATGAAGAAGTATCATCAATCAATAATAACAATTAACAAAATTTGATAATGCCTTTCCAACCAAGTCATTCCTAAAAAATATAATAAAACTTCTAGAAAATAGATGTTTTCATTCATATTGCCAATTTAAAATATTATTAATTCTTCTTCTTCTACTGGTGCCGTGATAGGTTCCCCCAATGTTGGCGGTCACTGCAGCGATTTATTAATTAGTAGGTATTATTTAAAAAATATTTTAATTGATGCCTATTGGTGGTGATGAGGTTCGCAACCCATCACACCGTATCTCTCGCAAGGGCGAAAAGAGAAGGATGGAGTGCCGCATCGTTTAAAGTGTGGCAGTCCATTCTTTCTGCCTACCTTTTCAGAGAGACGGCGTGATGGTTAGTTAGTTATTTTAATTGACTTATGGAAAAAAAAATCTATTAAATTAACAAATTATGTGCCATGGTGTGGATTGATGTACGACACATAAGATTACCGTTGCTTTGGTGGGTGCCAAAAATGATAAGTATTATCGTTCTTGTGATGTGATTTAACATACAATTTGCCTGACATTATTCAGTTGCATATAACAAAAGCTAGGATGCTATGTGGCACCAAACATGTAATACAAACTTCATTGAAATTTATTGAAAGGATATTGTCAATATTTTTCTGTAGCATCACATCTCAAAGGTCTCTAATATGTTTCTATTTCTTTTGATTAGGCACCATGTCTGACAGCCATCAAGATGCCCATAGATTTTGGGCATTTGCTTCGGAACCTCAAAAAACTCAGATTTTGCTGATGTAAGCGGCTGTCTTGGAGAGACCACATCACAAATGAACACATTATGCATCATGAGGGTCTCTTGCATGACATAATAGAGGGGATAGTTGTGGGGACAAATTACAGGGGGTGGCCCTGATGAGAGTATAAGAAACATTTGTACAATGATTGTGTCTTATATTTTGAGCTGAAGAGGGCTGCAGAAGACCAATCTCTAGAATTGAAACTGTGAAAGAGCAAATTGTCAAAATACAAATTATATTTACCTGTAAAATTGCTTCCCTGAGATCGACGAGAACTTCAGTCTGTTTGACATTTTTACACTTGGCATCATCGTCTCCATCTTCATCTCCAAACAAAAGCATCTGAATCATAGATTTACTTTTCTTAACTTGTCTCCTGGAAATATAAATACACATATTTGTACTTAATTCTTGTAAAGCATATTAGAATGATGTATGTACTACATAAATATTAACAGTGAGAGTAGGTCACCCCAATTGTTTAAAAGAAAAGAAAACTAATCACAAATTTATTATATTAAGATGGAAGAAATCAGCCATGAAAAACATGAATAATTGTTTAAATTGTTTTATTAATATTAATGAAAACTTTGATGGGAATGACATGTTTCGATTTGCTAAGGCATTATCAAATGTTATGACATTTGATAATGCCTTAAATATAATAAAATTTCAGGAAACAGATGTTTTCATTTGTTAACCCATGTTGATTGGCTGGCTTCATCTGCAGTAAAAATAAATTGGTCTCGAACTGTGGCTGACTACATTTACAACTCAGATAGTCCCGGTTCATCATAACAATTTAGTAGTAAGGAACTAAAGTACACAGGTTGTACAATGTTACTTTTAAATATGAGCTGCAAATGTATTCTCCCGCAGTTCGAAACCACTTCAAATGTAGCTAGCCGCACTATAGCGGTTAATTATGGAGTTTTACATCATTGTTCAAGAAACAATAAATATAATTTAAATTGGTCTTTATTTGGGCCTGCCGCTAACTTTCACACTGATATGAAGAAGCTAATACATATTATTAAATAAAAGATTTATATTCAAAAGACACTAAAATGTTTCTACCTAGCCAGATGCTGTTTAGGCAAATTAGCCGCATTCCCTGGGTCTCCTCCAAGCAGGGCGCCCTGATCTGCCATGAGATATGCGAGGTGTCGGCGGCGCTGCGTGTCGATGAGCAGCTGCGTGAGCGTTCCTGCGCCCATCTCTTCCGCGGCTTCTACCAGCTGTTCCACATCATCCAGACGTCCCGGTAGGTCGGACAAAGCGTTGAATATCTGTGCGGAATTGGTCAGCTCTTCAAGGCTTGGTTCCTGGAATGCGATAATGCATAAATGAATTAACCTCCTGGAGGAATTATTAACATTCTAAATATCATTCTGTAGTAATTCATTATCTTTTAATTATTTAATATATATATTTTTTGTATGCAACAGGTCGTTTGAACCATATAACTGAAAAGGGTTCAATTAGTTTTATAGCTATTATATTGATTCTCATGACATGTGATAGGTAGCTAATCTATCATAATTTTATTATCATGCGAATTCTACACCAGACAAAAGACAGTGTGAAAATCACATTGGCATCGTCGTATGGTTAAAATAAGTTATTAAATACATATTAAAAATGGTATCCATTGAACTATTAACAAATAATTATTAAAACGACTTTCACACTTTCACACAGATTAAATTTTCGCAGATAACATTATAGTGTAAACTTAATTAAGACGAGGGACGCACTGCTTTCAGTTTTGGCCCGCAATGTACAAGCAAAAAAAACCAATCCATTCTTAAAGCAAACATATATGTATACACTAAAGATAACAAATGTATTGAAATTCAACACTCGGTGTTATGCGGTGAATCAATAGTGGGATACCTCCATACCCACATGCGGCTGTGGTGGTATGTATGTCCTCCCACCTTGTCTCTATGATCTATATCTCCCAAAAAATATTTCTTAAAATTAAACTTCCGAGTATAAAAAATAATTTATTAATGGCAACATAAATTTCTAGGAGCGATTATTTACTTTTAATAATTCAAAAGCAAATACACCGTTTCCAGACAGCGAAAAAGTATTTGTACAAATAAAACTAAAATTATACCTAACTAACGGTCCTATAGAAGACTATTAGGAATTTCCTGGAGAGACCACATCACGAATGAGGAGGTTCTTCAAAGAATCGAAGGAGGAAGGCACCTGCTCAGGACCTTGTCCGAAAGGTGTGCAAGATGGATCGGCCATGTAATACGTCAAGAAGGCCTCTTGCATGCCATAATGGAGGGTATAACCGAGGGGACAAACTCTAGGGGATGCCCACGTCGAGAGTACCTGGAGGACCTGTTGGTGGACGTGCGCTGCTCATCATATGCAGATTTCAAAAGAGCCGCACAAGACAGGAAAGAATGAAAGAGAAGAATAGAAGAAATTGCTGCAAACCAATCCCAGGATTGAAACATTCTAACTAATTAACCTAACTATAACTAATCACTGATCAAATAAATAATATGTGGATGGGTCCATCACAATCTATAAACTTGTACAGACACAATAATTAATTGTATAAACTTTTGAAAAATGAATTCAAGCAATAAAAAATGTAATCAGCGCATAGATAGACAAGGTACCTATTAATTTACCTTTATTTTCAGCATAGCTAACGTAATTTGGAACAGCACAATGGAGCCATCTAAGAAAAAGAGATCCCAAATCCTTAGCAGAATCTTCATGTGGACTACGTTGGCAAAGAGAGTGAGAAACCAGTGCAGAGTAATAAGGGATAATTCTATGTCATGGTTGCTCAGCACTTGGTCCACAGTAGGAAGGTAACTTGTGATCAATGTTCGAAGTACTCTTTGGTCAGCTTGAATACCTGAATGATACAAAAGACATTTTATTACATAAACTTTAAACAAATACTTCATATCGCACTGCTCCCGCATTTTAAACTTGTTACATAAGATAAACAAACAAACTGAGTATGCCTCGATTTTTTTATGCAATTTATAATTTTTTTTATTATTACAGTTATAACAATTCTATTTTGTATCATTATAGTTAGATTTGTTTTATTATTTTCAATAAAAAAAATTATACTAGGTAAAGTTTTTTTACAATTTTATTACTTCTGTTTTGCTTTTTTAAACTTTATTTGAACTGGACAACTTTTAAGTCATGTAAATTCTTTAAAACAAAAAAAAATAACCTGATATTTTTGGATCTATTTTGTGAAAAAAAAAACCAAGCATTAATTAAGTGGTTAATATTTGATTTTGATTTTATTTTTCTCGAAATATTTTGAAGGTATTACCTTCTGCATCGGAAGAACGATATAAACTAACCAAAATATTTTAAACAAAATACAAGAACCTAAGAATATAATGTAACATGTGCTTGTTATAATTATACAGACTACCAGGGACATAACACCAACAAGAGTTTAATGGGTTAATGTTTTTATGCAAAAACTCTAAAATTCCCAAACTATAAATGTTTTTTCAAAATTTACGAATCTAACAGCCCAATCCCTCCAGTGGTCTCGTGTTTTTAATTCCACAGATTTTATATTATCTTCGTATATAACCAATATGCTTAATGTTATAAGTTTGAAAGGGATTTTTTTAAATGGAAGTTAATGATTAGTTATTTATTACACTAAAGCTATTGATTTAGCAAAGCAACTGTGAATATTTTAAGACATGTAGAATCAATTAGTATTATAAATTATGAATGATAACAATTATTGAACTCCCCTGTCCGCCACTAAAATCTGAATTAGAAATTCTCCATAATTTTTCTTTAATGAGCATGACTCACCATTCTAACATTCTATTCGTCCTCACGCACACTTTCTCCTACCCCTCTTTCTCCCTTCCATTTTATATTTAGTTTCCTCTCTCACACTGACAAAGCTCCGGCGGGAGCGAAACCGATTGGTGTTACCAAATAAAGTCGTTTAGATACTATTACTAAAAGTGTATTATTATTTTATTTAATAATAACATTACCTATAAGGGTAGATGAATAATACGATGCAGGTAATAAATCTTCTACAATTGTTGCCATCATCCAGAATGCATCCTCTTCTTCCATAAGCAGTAAAAGAGATGCAGCTATCATACCAGTACCTTGGCAATATCTAAAAAATGACAACAACAAAAAATTATTTGTGTACAACATATATTGTTTGTAGAATAAACATGTAAAACTCCATATTTACAATAATATTGGTGAAAACATCAGTTTTCTAGAAGTTTTATTATATTTTGTGGGTGCGACATTTTCACCTTGTTAAGGCATTATCAAATATAACTTGCACATACGTTTACAAACCTGTACTGCTATAAATGAATGCGTACACCGAAAAAAACATTTAGACAAAATTATTTGCAATTGAAAGCAAAGAATGTAAATATTTATTATAGTATTGAGAGTAAAATCAGACTCTAATTATATAACTAAAGAAGTAATAAAATAGGGATGCATTGTGTAATACTATTCATTAGATAAGAATTTAATGTAACAATTTGTTTGTAATTATATTCCAGATAATCAAGATTGTACTACAGTAATATTGAAATCCACTTACAATTAGACGATAAGATCAGTATAGTAAAATAAAATAAAAGTAACATCTTATCAAAGTTTTTGTTATGCCGCCTAATCTAAAGTAAATCTGATTGTTAATTATATTCAAATATACTTTTAAAAGAATGATAGTTAAACCAAAGAGAAGTCTTACCCAATTTCTGGATAGAGCCAAGCCAATCCTCTGAGTACCCTCCTCAAACGTGGAACTCCTGTACTTGTTAGATGAGAGAAACAGGCATTTGTCGGTAATGTTCTTACGAGATCCTTCTCAATCTGTTTGGATGTCATAAGACCATCGTCGCTTGATGCCTTCTCGATGTCTTTATATGTAACGTCAGACTGATGTTTCTTTTGGAGAGCACCTGCATTAAAAAGTTTTAATTAAGTAAACAAGAAAACATGGAACCTAAAAGTGAAAACAATGATGAAACATTTATTTTGTAAATAATATAAATTAACCATGACTAGTTTCATTTCGTTTCGAGACCTGTTTATTTCTCCTAATTTTGTTTGACTCATCGATATTGAATTTCTGTTGTTACCTAATTACTGTTTTTTCCTTCATAATTGCTTACAATATTGTGTGTAGTTTCTTCCCCTTCTTTCTATTTTCCACCCCATTTTGTATCCTATATAAACTAAGTCCTTCTGTTGTATTTTTAGTTGATTGAACACCTGACAATGCTAACATCGGTTAGCGAAACAGCTGTCGCGACAATTTCGAAAGAAACATAATCAATTGTGATATTCTATAACAGTGTTTTTATTTGAACAGTTAATACCTAGTTTCAGATAACAAATCTTCTCATGATGGGAACTACTCCACCGGAATGCACAGATTTATGACGGTTGGTAGCAATATGTTCTTTGGGATCTTGGGTATATCCGTGTACCTTGTTATCTTCTTCGATCAACGTTTCGGAAATTGTTGAATTGCTGTCCGCGAGCCAGCTGGCGCTGCCTGTAACATCGGAGAGCGTGGGTATTTTTATCTCACTTTAAACTGCCAGTGACATTGCACAGCATAGAAGGTAAGCATGCATTTTTTCCTGCAGATGGAGACTGCAACGATCTACAATACCTCATTCGAAGAAGATAACATAACCAAGATCCCAGAAATAAAAAACATACATTTATTGTTATCGTACAAGCTTCTGTAAAAATCTACGTGACTTTAAAAAAAATCGTAATGTGAAGTGAAAGCATCAAGGACAGTACCCGAGAGCCTCATCCATATCTGGGGCCGGAGTGAATGTGGGATACCCTGCTTGACCATGCTCCTCAACTTTTCTGTTCTGGGTAAGCGGCCGTCAGCACTCTCTGAGGTTATGTCAATTTCTTTGTTGGAAAACTCCACATGTGCTACCCATTGCAATCTGAAAAAATACATTAATAATAAATTAATTCATTAAATTATAAAGTTCATAAAAAGGCACAGATAATTAAAATACCATAATATCTGAAATGCAGGATACAAATATGTTGTAATGGATCCCCAATCTTTAAAAAGTAAAGAAATGTAGTTATTATTGTGGTGAAGCCTTAATATTGATTATCTATTAACATATGCGGTAGAGATGAGGTCCCTAAGACGTATGTGTGGTAGAACGATATACGACAGAATCTCAAATGCTGACATAAGAAAGGAATGTAGAGCGGAAGAAGGTATAATGAACAAAATTATGAAAGGATCGCTGCGTTGGTTCGGACATATGGAACGCATGGATGGAGAAAGAATGGTTAAGAAAGTATACGTTAATGATGTAAATGGGGTACGAAGTCGAGGCAGACCGAGGAAAACATGGCATGACCAAATTAATCAAATTTTAAAGGTTGGTCATGTTAGAAGTCGGAGGAATCGACGTGCGTGTATGACTCGTTGTATGAATGTGGAGGAAGCTAAAGAGGTTTGCCAGGATAGAGTAGTGTGGCGGTCCATTCTCTCTGCCTACCCCTGCGGGGAAACGGCGTGATGGTTTTGTTGTTGTTGTTGTATAATGGTAAATAACATATTAATATTACATTTTCCTAATTAAAGAAAGACATTAACGAAATAAGTTACCAATCTGCTTTAATTAACACTTACATTGTGCAACATTTTTAAATAATCTGGTAAGATGCTCAAATTATGTCTTAATTCAATATATAACAAAAACGACATGACTTAAAAATGTTCCTAATAAATAATTACAATTTCTTCTTGTATATTATAAACGTTGGTGAGCATTCACAAAAATACGCACCTACTAGGCGCGTATTGAGTAATAACGAGATTTCAGCAGTACGCGCCTAGCGTACTCAGCAATCAACATGTTAATAATAGCATTACAAATTAAGTGAATTTCACTGTTTGAATGTATAAAGTTAATAAAAATATATAAAACTAACCTGTGTTGATCGTCCTCTACAAAAGAATTTGCTAATAATTTTCTAGAATTTTGTTCCGGACCGTCTTCTTCTTCAACACGGAAACCAAACTCATCAAACTGATAGTCAGGTTGGTCATTAGCTCCTTCCGACTACAAAAGAAATATTATAAAAATGTATAAATCTTATACGCATAGTGGATAGGGAGGGGGTATAATATCAAAGGCTTATTTCCGTATATGTAGTTGCAGATAGTTTGTGAGTCCTGCTAAATGAAAGTCACGGATTGTGATCGTAATATGTATTACGTATGCACTGACACAATGTTAAAGAGAGAAAATATGTGGTTGCAGATGTCCTTGCATGAGAGTGTGTCTGTGTCGAGAGCGTCCTGAGCGGGTCGAGGAGCCATGTTAGGAGTAGGCCTTAGAGACAGAGTCAGAAACAATACGGTGAGAGAAAAAACAAAGGTCACTGACATCATCCACCGGGTGGCGACTCTAAAATGGCAATGGGCGGGTCATGTAGCCAGAAGCCCAGATGAAAAGTGGACAAGACTGCTGACTTGGAGACCGTGGACGGCGAAGAGAAGTGCAGGGCGACCGCAACTACGGTGGAAGGATGATCTAAACAGACACGTCGGAATAACCTGGATGCAGTCTGCACAGGACAGAATGACATGGAAGCAAATGGACGAGCCCTTTGTCCAGGAGTGGACGGGAATAGGCTGAGGAAAAAGAAGAAGAAGAAGAGAGCGTGTCTGAGGCAAGAGGGCGCGTGCACGGCGACGTCCATGCACGAGGACGTGGGAGCGAATTATGGCGGGACTTCTACCTATATCGTAATGCATATGAAAATATTCCTTTTACGCTGTGCAGGCGCAAATTGTTGATTTGTGGTGCGTAGATATCCCCACATATATAAAACAATAAAATTTCAACCACCCTATCTGTGGGTAATTTTCTGAGAAATATGCAAAAAAAATAATCACCTTATTATTTAAATCAAATTACTTATTAATTATATTTTAAAAAATCCGCCAAAGACCCGACCGCACACATTGCCTGCCCTTGTAAAAATACTTGTGAAGTCTTATACTCAAGTGTTGCTGGACACTTGCGTATCCCTAACGATTTATAAATTTTAGGTGTATTATTTTTTCTCAAGAGCGTACGTGATACGGTATAGCGCAAAATGGTACAGTCAAAGTGTGCGTATCACATACATTCATATGCGTAGGGCGGTTAATCAATTAACGCTGACAAGAGAAATCATATTTCATTTCTACATTAAAAAAAGTGATAAGGCTCCATATTTTTTCGAATGGATGAAATGTTCGTAACTTTTCCATTTAGTAATAGATGTTTAAAACAACATGATATACATTTTTTTTTAAATACTGTGAAAATATAAGTAACAAAGAAAACTAAAGCGATCATAAAATAATATTAGAAACGGCGTTTTTTAAGGTAAAAAAGGTTGGTATTGACCCACTTTCCACGTTTAAACGACTTGAAAAAACAACTGCAAAATACGGAAGTTGCATTAACCTCCGGTTGGCCAAGTTTAGCGAGAAGATTTTGAGGCCACATGCTCGGGGTGAGCGCCGAGAACGGTCCGCCAGGAGCGGGATGAATTCTCTCTGATATTTGAAGTCCTTCCACCATATCTGCGAAGTCTTCCGGATCATCTTCACTCATAGCCGCATTTATCTTCCGCTGCAAACATTAATAAACGCATTATATAATAACAAAAACAAAAAATTACGCAATATTATGAAAAACAGCATAAAAACATTGAAAATGCAAGAAAACAAGGCAATACAATTTATCCATATTGATTAAAATCTTACATCGTGATCCAATTTCCCGACATAACCTTCGTGATCTCGGGATGCGAACAGCGATTTTACGGAATCCATGGTTGGTTTTAAATATTTAATAATTATATCACAATTCAGAGAGCCATTATGTTTACCAAAACACTAATATAACTATCAGATCACTCATCCATTGCGAAAATCTGACAGCTGACATTTATGGTGAACGTCATGAAATAATGTTACCACACTTAAAAATAGTTGTGCGTTGCGCTAAAATAATATAATCAAATACAGAACGTACTTAATTATTCAGAATAACTACCTTTCAAAATTATAATTATAATTTTTTTCTGGTATAATTTATTAGCTAATCATGTTTTGACATAATTACTATTCAGGCGTATTGCTTTATGTTCTTTTTAATAAAATATATTATACAATATATGCAACTTCTTTGCATATTCTTTGGGAATCGGCATAATGATTATTATTTAATCAATTCAGAAAAATAAGTTAGTTGAATATATAATTTTTTTTGTAAAAAGTATTAATACGTTGAAAGTTAAAATATTTTAAAAGTAACAAATAATTTTCTTTTAAATTAGATTACCGACCGCGTCACCACATACCATATATTATATATTGTTTTATATCAATATGCAGAACCAACCTGTCTCTAGTGATCCTGGTGAGAGGAGCAATCAAACTGCTGAACGACGCGTAATACGCCACTTAAATGTGGATTGTGCATTATTCAGTGTTTCTAATGTATAATGAAAACAGTAAAAATATTACTTTCAAGAAAGTTTACATAGATTTTTTGGTAAAATACGTCATCAAAGCTTTGTGTTTTAAATGAACTCATTTTTATAGACCAATATTAAAATTTGTATTATATGAATATTAAAATTTGGGTAGGTAATTTTTCTAGCGTCTATACCATATTGGTGATTCTTCCACTAATCTTCCACCCGGTCTGTATCATCGTATTTTTTTGTTTTTTCCACCTGGTCTGTATGTATTTGACATTCTATCATACAGATAAATATGTATTTTTTTTACATATCTTATTTCAACCACATGTATTTTGCTAGTTTAATGCTTCTCTTTCACACACAAGGGTTTAAAAACACTATTTTGCATTGCCATTTTAGGTTTTAAGTATAGGCTTTTGTTTGCAATGACAACATTTAGATAACTATTCTGTTTCTAGTACTAACCTGTTTTTGAACATTCTTTTCTATGCAATATAAAACGCTATTTTCTATATATTTTTAGTGAGTTTTATATTATTGCACAAGCAATAATAAAAATATATTTATTCATTTATTTTTCTATTAAAATGCAAAGTAATTATTTCTCTAAAAAGCTAAAAAAATAGCTCTTAATTGAAAAAGGACACAAATCTTATTTAATACTTATGTTATATAGTAGGTATATTTAATGCTTATATTATGAACTAACTAACTAACTAACCATCACGCCGTCTCCCCGAAGGGGTACGATGTCAACTTTAAGTGTACCATTCACATTGTTGCTTGCCCCAACCCTTCTTTCAATATCCCTCTCCACTCGCCCATCTTTTATAAACATACTACCTAAATACACGAACTTATCTACTAGCTCCAAATTTTCATCATTCACTGTTGTTGTTGCAGGCAATGTTGCAGGCTGTCGTGATTTCTTATTTTTCAAAAATCATTACCTTGGACTAATTAACATTCATCATCAGATCATTTCGCATGCATACCTCATAAATACTATTCACCAGGACTTGTAGTTCATGCTCGTTGTCTGCAAATAGGACAGCGTCATCCTTATATTATGAAGAAAAAAAAACTAACCATCACGCCGTCTCCCCGAAGGGGTAGGCAGGAAGAATGGACTGCCACACTTTTCTTTCCTGACATATAATATTTCTCTCGCTTCCTCAACATTCATACATCGTGTCATGTACGCGCGTCGATTTCTCTGACTCCTCACATGGTCGACATTCAATATTTGATTTATTTGATCGTGCCACGTTTTCCTCGGTCTTCCTCTATTTCTGGTTCCATTTACATCGTTAGCATATTACATAATTTTTTACCATTCTTTCTTCATTCATTCTTTCTATACGTCCAAACCATCTTAATGATCCTTTCATTATTTTGTTCATAACACCATCATTCGCACCGCATTCACTTATTATATTTTCATTCGACACTATCATACACAGAGTATCCACACATTCGTCTAAGAATATGAATGTATGTATTAATGCTACAACAGCTTGCCTCCTACATGCTGCGTTCAACAATTGGTACCATATTAAAATAAATCGTTATTTTAAATCTCGAGTCAAATTTACTACCAATTAGTAATATTTATGTTGTCCCTAATAGAGTGTAGGTACACGAAGGGTATTGGAGGGTCACCAGTCACAGACTTTGTGTACATACAGTGTGTAATCCGTTCAGACTCAAATAAATTACACATAAGTACACCCGCGACAATCATCTTATGTTTACAGAGCATGTCTGAATGAGAGTAGGGTCAAAGCACCAATGAATGACCGTTTAAGGTTCAGCTTGTACTGAAATCCACATTAAAGGCATTAATTTCATTATTTCAGTGTACAAAATAAAAGAAAACAATAAAAAACACATTGACTTCTCTAAATTCTCTAACTTTTTTTATTGAAATATGAGTATTACTATTAAAATTAATATTTCTCTAAAAAAATAGCACAATCACCAGTAATTGACCACTTCAGGTTATATTGATACAATACATAGATTTTGTTACATTGTTACATTATGAAACACCCTAACATATAAAAATATGTAAATATTCAAAGAATTGAAATTGTAATTGTATCTCAATAGAGACGAAGATGCAAACTGGAAACTGAATATGGATGATCAAGGTGTTTACAGGACTTATGACCTGTCATTGGTTGGGTTAAGCGCACGCTTTATGTAATTACAACATTCCCCATTCCACTTTTGTTTATGACCATTCATGACAAATTTTTGGATAATACAAGATTTTTGGACAGGTCATAAGTCCTGTAAACACCTTGATCATCCGTATTCAGTTTCCAGTTTGCATCTTCGTCTCTATTGAGATACAATTATAATTTCATGAATTAATCCAGGATTCGTATACAAAGTATACATTCACAAAAAATATTCAAAGAATTGCATAAGAAATAACATTAAAAAAACACTTTTCCTTATAAAAAACTACTAACAATCTCAAAACAACAACGGGAAGACGTACTTTTACCGTTTGACAAGGCACAGTACAAAACTGATAGTTTTGTTTCTTACCAACAGTTGTCTCTGCCTACCTCTTTTGTCATAGTTTCTTGGGATTAAAGTTTTTTGACTGGACACAGAGCAATTCTTATTATATTTTGTTTTATTAACCAAAGGTCATTTACTGGGGGCGGTCAATCACTGGTGCTTCGACCCTACTAACGCTGTAATTGGACACTGAAAGGTATAACATCTCATCCGCCCGCCTCTGGGTCTCCGAACAATATTGGTTGAATTGCTTAACGACATCAAATTGAAATTAACCCCGTTTATCTTTAAGCGGTTGTTGATCTGACCAGACGATTTAGATTTTATTTGATCCTAAATGATAATATATAAAGAGATCCTGTTCGGAGATCCTCATTTGCCGTTTGTGTCAGTGAAGTGAAACGCATACAAGATGAAGGCAGTTTTGTTTGTTGTTGCTGTGTGCTCTTTCATTGCAGTGCAGGTATCTTTTGTGAAGGTTTTATTAAAAAATTACAAATACATGGGACTGTAAAATAATCCTGTATATTCAAGATTCCTCAGAAATTATCTTTCCAAGCTTTATGTACTCGACGTCAGTGGCGGTACTTCCATAGAAGCCCAGAAGCCCGGCTTGCGTAACATATTTTGAATTCAAGCACCCAAATCTAAGAAATCGTGTCTCCGCATAAACCAACATCCCACAAATCACCTTCCAACAATGTCCCCATCAGACGTAAGAGGAATAGTCACAAGAGCTGAACCTCTGTAAGATAGAAAAGGTTTTGATTCAAATATTCTTACGTAAGCCGGGCTTCTGGGCTTCTATGGGAGTAACGCCACTGCGAGATGCAAGAATTTGACTCATCGTATTCTCCAATCTTGGAGAGAGAGGATTCAAAAGAAATTCTTGAGAACTCTCAACCTAAGAGAGTACGTATCCTTGGCTGTATCCAACGGTATTTCTCTTGGGTATGCTAGGGTGAAATTCCCTTGAACTGAGGAGGAAAGGGTTTACAGCGACGTATTTTTTCAACTGATTCGGGGCTCTATTGAGAAACCCTATGTTCTGGAACAAATTGGTATTTTTGTTCCTGGTGGTTATCTGCTACAACGCCAACATCAATTATTCTTTGCTCCGTCACGCAGAATCAACCTGTCTTTGGTGATGCTAGTAGGAAGAGATATTCGGACGTTGAATTTAATCGTCTCGGATTTGGACATGTAAAGTGTCAGTTAGGCAGTGTTCATAAACAAATATATTATCAATTTTGGAAAGAGTAATGCCTCACTGACGTCGACATATTTGGGATCCTTCTGAGATATGTTGTCTCTTAGTTTCATATCAATGTTGTATCATATTTTTGTTAAACCGTTTTGTGTCGAAATGAGTCGCCTAAATATTTTTCGGTTGTTATACCTCTTTTGTGTAAAATAAAATAAACAAATAAAAGTCGTTTGGATACCAAGTAAATAATGTCGTTGAGGATTTAACTAAATAACCATTACGCCGTCTCATCGAAGGCGTTGGCAGAAAGAATGGACCACCACATTGTTCCATCTCGATATACCTCAAAATTCATACATAATGTCATGCACGCATTTCTATTTCTCCGATTCCTTACGTTGCAGACATTTAATATTTGATTGATTTATTCGTGCCACGTTTTCCTCGGCTTTCCTCTATTTTTAGTTCCGTTAACGTCGTTTAAATATACTTTCTATATAATTCTGTCTTCTTAATGACCCTTCCATTATTTTGTTCATAACACTTTCATTCGCACTGCATTCGTCATCATTACACATTCGTCTAAGTGATCTCATTTTCACTGCATTCATTCTATTTTCATCCTTCTTTTGCCATTTCCGTGTTTCACTTCCATACATAAGGGTTGGCACAAGAACACCATTGTGCACTGCCATTTTAACGTTGAGGATATTGATTTTTGATATTTTGTATGCACGGCGTTATCTAGAGCGCTATCTAAAAGTCGAATCAAGGTGATTTAAATTATGAAACAGATTTTTTTATTACATATATAATTATATATTATGTATGTAATCAAATAGGCATTTATCCCCTCGGGAAAATTATTGATGGATATACGAGTATGCTATATTTGTATAAAAAATGCTCTTAATTTATATTATAATAGTTTCAGTTGTAAAATGTTAAGCAATGGGTATATAATGAAAACGCGACTGCTTTTCGTTTTATATTTATTTATTATTTATACGAGTATATACAAATATATAAACCCTAGTTACAAATTTGTTTCGCCTTGCGAGGGCATTCTCAAACTAAACCACCTTGGCAAGGCAAAACAAATTTGTAACTAGTGTTTGTATATTTTTATATGTATATAAAAAAATAAATCTAAAACCGAAAAAGCAATCGCGTTTTCATTATATCCTATTGTATAATGGAGATTTACAAAATCAAAACCACAACCATCACGTTATTCAGTTTACACTCCTGTAATAATTCGTTATACCTACATATTATATTACCCAGTATTTTTATGTGTCCTTTGAATTCATACCGGTTGAATTAATCGAATAAAAAAAATACCAGTTCGATAAGTTTTTAACACAAAACCATAATTAGAAATATGAAATTTGGATCCAAACGATTTATATTAATGCATTTGGTGTTATTCACTCATTTGTACTAGAGAAACGACGTTTTTTTTAATGATTTTAAGAATTTAAAATATTCTCTTCGTTTATAGTATCATGTTTCAACCATTAATGTGTACCCACTAAATTAATATTTAATTAATTAAAATTAATATTTAAACTAACTAACCATTATGTTGTCTCTCCGAAGTGGTAGGCAGAAAGAATGGACTGCCACACCGCTGTTTCCTAAGATACGTCCCTCGTTCCTTGAACATTGAAACATCGTGTCATTAACGCACGTCGTTTTCTCCGACTCCTCACGCGACCGACAATTAATATTTGATTGATTTGATCGTGTCAAGTTTATGAAATTATTACTAATATGATCAAATGTATTTCAAGTCGTAAAATTTCAACCTGATATATAATTGCTGCGTTTTAAAACTAAATAACTAATTAATTATCACGCATCTTTCCGAAGGGGTAGGCAGAAATAATGGACTGCCACACTTTTATTTCCTGGCATACTTTTGTCGCTTCTTTAATATTCATTCACTGTATCATGCACACACTTTGATTCCTCCGACTACTTACGTTTTTCGATATTTGATAGGTATTAAGATAGTGAACATGTAGAATTTTTTTTTTATGAATTAAGCACAATGTATGTATCTGTAGGCCATTTCTGTTTCTCATGTCATTTCGTATTTTCAGGGTCTCACAGACGAACAAATCGAGAAATTAAAGAGACACCAAGCGGAATGCATATCTGAAACAAACGTGGAAATTGCGAGCATTCACAAGCTGAAATCGGGCGACTATAAAGTGGAGAATGATTCCCTGAAGAAGTTCGCCCTTTGCATGCTGATCAAGTCTGAGCTGATGACCAAAGAAGGGAAATTCAAGAAGGATGTTGCTCTTGCCAAGATCCCGGTGGAAGCCGACAGAGGCCAGGTAGAGAAGCTGATCGACTTCTGCCTGACCAACAAAGGCAACAACCCAGAACAGTCTGCTTGGAACTACGTCAAATGCTTCCACGAGAAGAACCCCAAGCACTCTCTGATCTAAAGAAGACTTATCTTCCGTAGTTTCTAAGTCATCCAAGAGTGAACCTTTGTCATGAAACATCTTGTATCGAACGTAATAAAAGGCATTTTTAAAACGATTTTTACTTTATTTTAAACTATGCAAATACAAATACATAATTAGCTATAATACTACACCAAATCCAAAGCTCTATAAAATGCACACCTTATATTGCTTTTACAACCCCTTTGTTGCCCAACCACCCTCACCCGCACCGCTGAACAGCTGCCAGGTGCCCGGACCAAGATTGATTTTCAAGTATCATATTATAGTATTTATATATCAAAGTCTTACAGCTCGTTCCCACTTGTCGGGTGTCGGATCCGTTTATTTATCGGATGTCGGCGCCTTCTGTTCACACTTACCGATTATTAATCGGTTGTCGGCCACGGTCGAAGCTGGACACTACGCGAGACGACTATGCACGATGGACGTCGACGAAGTTGTTGTGATGTATTATTATTTAAGAAGAAAACAAATAAAGACAGCTAAGGAAAGAAAATATCGGGTGCATCCAATGCTGAGGGAAAGATTTAGTTTGCGTACATTTCAGAACTTAATAACAGAATTGAGAAGTGACGAAATTAAGTTTTTCAATTATTTTAGTATGTCATTAACTACATTCAACGATCTACTGACTCGAATATCAGTGAGCATGAACTACCAAAATACAAGATTTAGAGTTTGCATTTTTACTGAAGAAAGGTTGTCGATATTTCTATGGTAAGATAATTATACCAATTAATTTGTTTAGGAAAATATAAAAAAGTCACTTTTAGTTTACACGTATTTATTTAAAGAAATAACTTAATAAGAAATAACGCACGCACGGGCGGAACAAGGGGTGGCGGGGAGAGGGTTGTCGGACCCGACATCCGGCAAGTGTGAACAGCTCCATACTTACTCATAGGCGAGCGAGATCCGACACGATTTTTTTCCGGACGTAGAGGGCTGGCAAAACACCCGACATTTCTTGTCGGCGCCTACAAAAAATCAGTTTCCGACAAGTGTGAATAGCTTCATATAAAATGTTCTGCCACTGGAACATCCGATTAAAAAGTGCCCGGCCACGCCGAAGTGCCAGGGTCGGAGGCTAGGTTGGCGTCTTTACGCAGGTGGCTTGTGATCACCCGCTTGGCGCGAAGCGTATAGTGTGGCCGGTCCCATAGTACGCCATACGTTGGTGCGCCAGGTTTCCCCCTAGCCTCCGACCCAGGCACTTCGGTGTGGCTGTATCCTTACACATTCGTATTTAGATAAGTCGTTCCTGAATACGAATATGCATTTTCTCTCAACAAACCATCACGCCGTTTCGAGAGAATGGACCGCCACACTACTCTATCCTGGCAAACCTCTCTAGCTTCCTCCACATTCATACAACGAGTCATACACGCACGTCGATTCCTCCGACTTCTAACATGTCCAACCTTTAAAATTTGATTAATTTGGTCATGCCATGTTTTCCTCGGTCTGCCTCGACTTCGCACCCCATTTACATCATTAACGTATACTTTCTTAACCATTCTTTCTCCATCCATGCGTTCCATATGTCCGAACCAACGCAGCGATTCTTTCATAATTTTGTTCATAATACCTTCTTCCGCTCTACATTCCTTTCTTATATCAGCATTTGAGATTCTGTCGTATATCGTTCTACCACACATACGTCTTAGGGACCTCATCTCTACCGCATTTATTCTACTCTCATCCTTCTTTTGCCAGTTCCATGCTTCGCTTCCATACATTAAGGTTGGGACCAGAACTCCATTGTGAACGGCCGTTTTCGCTTTCATTGATAAATTCTTGTTTCCAATAACTATTTTTAAAGCTCCATTCACTTTGTTACCCGCACCAACCCTTCTTTCGACGTCACTATCCGTTCGGGCATCTTCTGTGAACATACTACCTAAATACACAAATTCCCTCACCTGTTCCAAGTTCTCTTTTTTCTCTCATATATGTATACGAGTATATGCATTGTGTAGAGAACTAAATAAATGTTACAGTTTTTATTTAAAAAAATGTTAACATAATGACATGTATCCACGATAACAAAACGTTTCAGTGATTCATATGCTCACGATTTATTTTTTTACTGCATAGATTAATGAATGCATGTGAACAAAAAGTAAATATCTAAACATGTGATTGCTTGCATCCTGTAAATTAATAAATTATACGTATGACTCGCATTGGAACAAATAACGCAAGAATAAATCAAAATAATTAAAACTTGAGTCAACATTTCAAATGCTCGCCGATAGTCAATAAACCCAAAGTAAACTGATATTGACTATAGAGCAGTGGTTTTTAATCTTGTTGGAGGTACTGAACCCCACCAGTTTCATATGCGCGTTCACCGAACCCTTAATTGGAAAAATAAAATATTTAATTTTAAATTCACAACATAGGTAACTAACTAACTAACTAACCATCACGCCGTCTCTCCGAAGGGGTAGGCAGAAAGAATGGACTGCCACACCTTTCTTTCCTGACATATTTCTGTCGCTTCCTCAACATTCATATTTTTCTTGTTTCTGATTTCTCTGACTCCTCACATGGCCGACATTCAATATTTGATTTATTTTATCGTGCCACGTTTTCCTCGGTCTTCCTCTATTTATGGTACCATTTACATCATTAACATATAATTTTTTTACCATTCTTTCTTCATTCATTCTTTCCATATGTCCAAACCATCTTAATGATCCTTTCATTATTTTGTTCATGACACCATCATTCGCACCGCATTCACTTCTTATATTTTCATTCGACACTCTATCATACACAGAATATCCACACATTCGTCTAAGAGATCTCATTTCTACTGCATTTATTCTACTTTCATCCTTCCTTTGCCAGTTCCATGCTTCGCTTCCATACATAAGGGTCGGTAGAAGAACACCATTGTGCACTGCTATTCTAGCTTTTTTGGATAGGTTTTTGTTTGCGATGACAACTTTAAGTGCACCATTCACTTTGTTGCCTATGTATATATAAAATGAACAAAACCATTAAAAACAAAGAACAAAACCATTAAAACATGATTTTTACACAAAAACAAAAACATAATAATGAACATTTACTGCAAATCAGTGTGACTTCTGTTCAAATCAAATCAAATCAAATAAATTTATTTTCTCAAAAGATATTACAAACAACAATTTTAGTTTAAGGTATCTATTAAGAACGCATGAGAGATGGTTAGAGATTAGGAATACAAGATATTCTCCAAAGTCAAGAGTATTTGTTTTCTGAACGTACTTTCACGAATATGAAATACGTTGTTATTGCCTTTCAGAGACCAGTTCAGAAATGCACGACTTTACCTTGGCAAGTGCCACTCTCATGACATTTTCGCAACAAAGTATGTTCCTTTTCTTTGTTTTTATGTCCAGCATTCTCGAAAAGGATTGCTCGCAAATATATGTTGTAACAAACGGTACGAAAATCTCCAGAGCTTTCTTAGTAATAACAGGGTACGTTACCATTTGTTGACACCAAAACGTTGAGAGCATTGTTGTTCAATCACATTTCGAAATGACGACACGTTATGACAATAGATCTAGTACATTTGTTATGACTTATTTGAAGTCCCATCTCACTAAAAAACATGTACGATGCGGAGTATGTGCATTGTTTTAGCGTTTGAGCTCTTGTATTATTTTTATTACTAGATTGATATTATATATTCCTTTCAAATAATATACTAGATCTATTGGATAGCTGAATATATCGTACGTCATTTCATTTTTTATAATATCATACAATAAGTCGGGTGTGTGTTTAGACCTCCGCCGAACCCGGGAGACTGACCCACCGAACCCCTGGGGTTCGATCGAACCCAGGTTAAGAACCACTGGTAGGAGGCTCGGAGAAGTTTTCGGGAGGTGAAATTATTATATCTGTTCGTCTATCATCTCGATCTTTGGTCTCTGTTAACATTCTCCCTCAACTCCCCCTGTCATCCGCGTCTATTAGAAGATAATATTATTAAAATTTCTATCTTTAATATTTGTTTGGGTACAATTTTTAATGGATTACAAATTTTATTAAGGATTGGTTTTTGCAACAGTTTGTTCAATTTACTTTATGTAGATGTTCTATTGATGATATAAATTCGAAGTTTAAATTTTAAAAAGTTGCAAATAGAAGTGTTTTAAATATTAAGAATATTTCAGAAGACTGGTGATTGGAATGACTTTCACACTTTATCCAGGGGACAAGGGTTTGATTTCGGGTATAACCCTTATCTGCCTTTATAACAATGATTCTATTATATTAAACCTAATTTGAATATTCCAAAACCGTTTAACGGTTGAAATGATATGAACAATTGTTATTAAATATTTACAGATTTGAGCACTCTACTGTAGTTTTAAATGTTTCGTTTGTGGGCCTTGAGCCCACAATCCTCGATATCCTGTCCAGGGTTCTTTTCTGTTAAGCTTACCGAGGGCTGAGATGGGGTATGCTCTGCCGGGAAGTATACCTCTATAAAAAGTCGTAATATTGCAGTAACACCAGCGACACTACTGCCAAGTCCAACTCTCTAGCGTCCACGAGGGGTCTCTTAGACACCGCGAACCCCGGGCAAATTGACTATAGATATTACCACCAGTGTCATAGCAAACAGAGAGTGGACAGATGGAAAATTTCCAGCGCCATAAAACTGGATTCACCCGACTAAGCCAAGGCAATTTCAACAGAAAATTTTCCAGAGAAGGCAAGGGGAAACCACTCTAGATATCATTCCCAAGGTCATCACTATGAAAATTGTATGGTATATTTATTTTATTAATTTTTCATGCATCTTATGTTTCTCGCTCTTCTTATTAATCTATTAACAACACTACTCTATCCTGGCAAACCTCTCTAGTTCCTCCACATTCATACAACGAGTCATACACGCACGTCGATTCCTCCGACTTCTAAATGACCAACCTTTAAAATTTGATTAATTTGGTCATGCCATGTTTTCCTCGGTCTGCCTCGACTTCGTACCCCATTTACATCATTAACGTATACTTTCTTAACCATATTTTCTCCATCCAAGCGTTCCATATGTCCGAACCAACGCGCAACGGAGCGATCCTTTCATAATTTTGTTCATTATACCTTCTTCCGCTCTACATTCCTTTCTTATATCAGCATTTGAGATTCTGTCGTATATCGTTCTACCACACATACGTCTTAGGGACCTCATCTCTACCGCATTTATTCTACTCTCATCCTTCTTTTGCCAGTTCCATGCTTCGCTTCCATACATTAAGGTTGGGACCAGAACTCCATTGTGAACGGCCGTTTTCGCTTTCATTGATAAATTCTTGTTTCCAATAACTATTTTTAAAGCTCCATTCACTTTGTTACCCGCACCAACCCTTCTTTCGACGTCACTATCCGTTCGGGCATCTGCTGTGAACATGCTACCTAAATACACAAATTATGTATTACTTATTTAATTTAATTATGTATTACTTATTTAATTTAATTATGTATTACTTATTATGTATTACTTATTATTGTGTATCTCTAACTTGTATCTTTAGTGTATTGGAAAAAAAAATCTGTAATGCTTTAGATATGTTTAAAATAAATAAATAAATGAAAAATAATCAATTACTTTCAAGTGACAGTCAACGTCGCCGTCGGGGGGATCTGACATGACATGAAAAGAAGAAGAAATATTATTGACAACTTTCGGCCCGGGTTCGATTCCCGACGATGATAGTGTGTTTGTCACATTGTCTTTGGTCTGGTGCAAAATTCATGTGACAAGAAAATGGCTATCTACATATCACGTGTCACGAGAATAAACATAATAGCTAAATAAAAAGAGGAGATATTTTAATTCAATTTCTAATATTTTCGATTGTTTTTTTACATAGTAAATGCACAATTAATTATTGGTCCTTAATATTAGTTAAACGATGTTAAAATCAATTATTTTATCTGCATTTTTAGAGTTCAAGGAAATCGTTAATCGGATATTTTCGGAATATCAAGGTCGCTATTTCAGATTTTTTTTACGATAATACCATCATCATTACTTATGTAATAATAATTATTATTGTTTACTCAGCGCGTAACGACTAAATAATACTAGACATCCATGAATAATTTATTATGCATTAGGCTCTTAAACTCGCTGTTTATTTAAAAAAAAATCGGTTCGACTAAAAATATTCTAGAAAAGTTTTTTTTTGCACAAATTTCAAATAGCATTTATAACCTTGATTTTATATTAATAACTGAGCAATTGTATGGCCAAAATTATTTTGAATTACACTAGCATTTACTATATTAAGTACGGCAGAATAATTAACAAAACTGCACTGTGTTTCTTGAACAATCTCTTTATTAAATAATTAATACGAATAAAAAATGTTTTTTTTTGAAGTTTTATTATATTTGAATAATTTCTTTGATAAAGTTCTTGAAGTTGGGACTAGGCGTTTTATATATACTTGAAACTCCGCCAGAGAATGATCAAATGCTATGTGTGGGCTGTTTTATTGTACGGATGTGAAACGTGGACCTTGAAAGTTAACTCAATTGAACAGACTGGAAGCATTTGAAATGTGGCTCCATCACTGAATGCTCAAAGTTCCCTGGACAGACATGGTTACCAATACCGAAGTCCTGAGGCGAGCTAGAGTTGACAGGGAACTATTATCAACTATCAAGGTTCGAAAGATCTCACATCTGGGTCATACTATACTGCGTGGGGAAAAGTACCACCTTCTCCAACTGATATTGGAGGGGTAAATTGAGGGACGCCGAGGGCCCGGAAGGAGACAAAGTTCTGGCTCCAAAACGTGAGGGAGTGGACCGGCATCCGAAGCGTGGAGGAGCTGTTCCGAGCGGCGCAGGACAGGGACAGGTTCGCCGAGGTGATCGACAACGTTGGGGGGACCCGACAGGGCACTTGAAGAAGAAGAAGGTGAAGTTGGATTGTTTTAAGTGCCTAATTACAGTTAATTAAAAGAACGGTGGATGCGTGGTAAATAAATTAAATAAACACAAAAGTCTGGATCGTCCAGCTGACATGTGCACCATAAAAAAGAACATTATGTATTATGTTATTTTTATTTTGTTATTTTATTTTATATTATTTGTTTTAGATTTATTTTGTGGACGTTGAACGATCGAAATGTGCGTGGGAGATGCCTATTGGTAGCGATGAGGTTCGCAACCCATCACACCGCGTCTCCCGCGGGGGCGAAAACAGAGGGATGGAGTGCCGCATCGGTTAAAGTGTGGCAATCCATTCTTTCTGCCTACCTCTTCGGGAGACGGTCGAGTGGTTAGTTAGTAAGTTAGTTATTATATTTTATCGGAAAGACATGTCCGCCTTACCAAGGAATTCTCAAAATAAATGTCAATAATCCTACGCGTCCCTAAAAAAATCAATAATCCTACGCGTCAATACGCTATTTGTTCCTTTAAGTATTATTTGTTTTGTATAAAAATCATACATAGTAAATTTGTTGTTGTACATAGTGGTTTCCATGTAGTACTTTTGACCTGCACTCGACCCAAAGAAGGTCATGCAATCAGGTGATCAGAGAAGATGTTTTGATGATGTGCTGATTAAGGTCACCGAGAATATTTTCTACTGGCGATACAACAAAAAGCATTTAATTTTTTTTATTTTTAAATTTTCTGCATACATTAATAGCATCGCAGACTTCGACTTTTCAATACAATTAAGATACGGATTAAGAGTACCTTCTTATATAATAACGAATAACACATTTACACAAAATAAAGAAATAAGAAAAAATTATAAAATAAAATAATTATTTCTCTTTTTCTTTTTTATATACTTTGTATATACAACACTTATATTAAAAAAATAAAATTACATTGACATGTTTTGGACAACCAGTCCTTCTTCAGTAATATCACTGAAGAAGGACTGGTTGTCCGAAACATGTCTATGTCTTCTTCTTCTTCACCTTTGGTAGACTCAGGAGTCTGTTATTTCAGGCGGGTTCTCTTGAGATGCTGAACTCCAGCTTACTCTCCACTGTTTCGGGGGTCTTCCTGGTCGGCGTTGTCCATATCTATGTAATTTTATATTTTTAATATAAGTGTTACATAATTTTATATTTATATATATACAAAGTACCTATATAAAAAAGAAAAAGAGAAATAAATCATCATAACAGCACAAAGTATGTCGTATATAGAAGAAATAAAATAATTATTCCATTTTTCAAAAATTGTGCCACTGTGATGTGATCTTGACCTCCGAAATGACATTTTTGAACAATTGATTGATCATTGGCAGGTTGGTTCTGCATAGACAAACCGGCATTAATAAATTCGGCTTCATATGAGAGTACAGCTATACTTAATACGAATAAAAAGTCTTTTTTCTAAAAGTTTTATTATAATTTATGGGAATTACAAGTTTTGCCTTTCTAACGCAATATCAAAAGACATTTAACAAGAATTCTAGAAAACATACGTTTTTCTTCGTATTAATGATTTAATATGGAGTTTTACAACATTGCTCAAGAAACAATAAATAAGTTTTATTCTATTTCATGGGAATGACGTGCTTCACCTTACGTTATCAAATATCATAGAAAACTGCCATTCCCATAAAATATAATAAAACTTCTAGAAAACCGAAGTTTTTATTCGTATTATTATTAAATATTGAGTTTTGCATCAACGTTCAAGAAACAATAAATACCAGTATGTCATTAAAATATAATCATTCAAATTGCAAATAATATTTTATATATATATTTTTTACTGATTATTTAAATAATGACTTGAATCACGAATAAATAATAAGGAAAACATATTCTTAAATTTGTTATAAGCGCTGGATAGACGAGATAAAAAGTTCTTTGATGCGCCCTTATTAATCATTAAAACATTATTTCATATTTCGCATTGAAAAAATAAATGATTAAACGCTTAATTATATTATAATTATATATTTATCTCACATAGGTTCAACGCACTAAATGCTTGATGAAATACGTGGGGAGTTACTGATACAAAAAAGTTACATTTATAATAATTTATAATAATGACCTCCTTACAGTACAAGGGCTATTCAAATTTTAAATTTTATACATAAATTAATAATTCAACACTTAATATTTATATTATATAAATAATTCTTCTGTACAATAGATGTCTTAAACATTTATGCTGTTTGTAATGTATGTAGTTGAACTCCTCATAAACATACAGCCGCCCGAACTAACCTGCCTCTGGTGACATGGGTGGGAAGAGCAATTAATCTGCTGAACGCGGTCTCCTCGGAGATCGACGTCTTTCATATTAGTGAAAGTACGTTCACAAGGCAAATACTCTTGATTTTGGAGAGTATCTTGTCTTCCTAATGTCGAACCATCTCTCGTGCGCGTCTGGTAGTATACTATATACATTATATTATTTTACCTGTTCTCAATAGATGCCTAAAACCTTAATTTTGTAATGTCTATTGGTGAAATAAAATAATTTGATTTGATAAAGAGCTAGACCGATTTTAGTGAATTTTTTTTAGTGGGATGGTTTTGATTCACAATCAAACCCGATGGGTGTCCATTGAAACCTTCTGGGAATTTCATGACTAATTAACCTTCAGAGTATAATTCATAGTTATGTTTGTTTATCATAGATGGCGCTGATGCCGAATTCTTATTTGATTAGCATGCCTAAATCACGTGATTTGTAGCGTGGCGTAGATTAAAAATTTGTTCGCTGTGTTTTGATATTACATGTTTGGCAAGTATCACATTTGCGTGCATAAATGGTGTGTAATTAAAGACATACATAGTGGAAATGTGTAAGGTGCAGTGTTGAAGTGAATATCTTTCATGATCTTCCAGAATTTTAATTATATACATTTGCATTTAATTTGTCATTTAGTATATAGTTTATCGAAAAAACAATAGCAGGCAAGCCAAATTTTATTATTGGCTTTAAGCCTTCATCATAGAGAGAACGATATAAAGTATTTTTCCACTTTTGAGTTTATTTTTCTTAAGGTTTCTTCATTATCGGGACCAACTTTATTATCGGGAAAACGATATAAAACTTTTTATATAGTTTTCCGGATGATAAAGTTGTAAATTTTTCGAAACATGCCAAGAAAATTAAACTGGAAAGTAAAATTTTCAGAATTTTAAATCATAAAAAATCATCATAATGGAATTTCACTGTGTTAACGCCTTGAGTTTAAAAAAAAATCATAATTTGTGTATGGTATAAGGCAGTATATAATTATAAGGCATTATCAATAGTAAAACTTTTAGAAAACAAATGTTTTCATAATCATTAATTATTTAATACATATGGTTAAAAACAATGAGTCTGAATTTAGGGTTAAGAGTAAGATTGTCATTATTAAATAATAATTTATTTATTTATTGTTATGTTCTGTAAAAATCCGTGCTACTTGTATACTGAAAAGAAAAAAAGAGAATTGGTATTATTAACAAATGTACAATTTGGATGTATTTTATCACGTCGGTTTTTAGGTTTTTATTGTATAGTGATAAACTCTCTACACTTGTAATTAGTTGACAACGCATGCGCTTGTCGAGATAAATCTGCCATAAGTATGATGAGCTAGTTTTAAAACAAATCACTATCACTAGGCAGCGAATATAAAAGTCGGTTTGAGTAACATCAATCCTGGCAGTGTGGTTCTGTATTCGCAGTTAGTTGATTCTACAAAATAACAACATGAAGAAGTTCATTGTATTAATCGCCCTTTTTGTTGTCGCTCAGGTAAGTGATAAGATATTAATTAAGAAAATTAAGCTACGAATAAAACGTAATTACGATATATTTATTGTTCCTTTTTTTCCTTGTTTTCCCGAATTCATATTTTATTTTATGGGAATAGCATGTTTTGTATTGATGAATACATGCAGAAACTTGTCAAACATTTTACAAAGGACATCCTTCACATCCTAATCCCAAGATAAACGTCCTTTCAGATTGCAACCCAAACACCCCTAGCCGCCGCTCAAAAATCGATCTTCCTTCAGAGGAACACTCCGGGTCACATTTAAGCCCCCGCATAAGCCATTATCACCAAATCACCTTTCCAGCAAAGTTCCCGTCAGACCTAAGGGGTACAAGCACAAGAGCTCA
Organism: Lepidostoma basale; assembly: GCA_022606425.2. Classification (NCBI taxonomy): domain Eukaryota; kingdom Metazoa; phylum Arthropoda; class Insecta; order Trichoptera; family Lepidostomatidae; genus Lepidostoma; species Lepidostoma basale. The sequence continues at coordinate 89,469 of JAHDVF020001203.1, read as the reverse complement.
ACCTTCGCAAGCATGAAGATTCAAGTCCAAATCTTTCTTCTTTTTTTGGTGCCGTGTCAGGTCCCTCCAAGGTTGGCGATAAGGGCAGCGAGAGCTTCTTTGTCCTGCGATATTTGGAACGGGTTCTCAGATTTTCTCATTTTTGTTCAATCCCTTATATTTCACAGTCAGGACAAATTCCTTCTGCCAAATCCTCGTCGCCCCTTCTTCTTGCTCATGCATATCAGTTGGAGGAGTTGATATTTTTCTCCCCTTAGCACATGTCCAAGTCCAAGTCTTGCTAAGACATTAACCCCTGAACGTCTTTCATATTAGTGACTTTAGAAAGTATCTTGTCTCCCTAATATCGTGTGCGTTCCTGGTATTATGTTGTATGTGTATAATATTTTACTTGTACTCAATAGATGCCTTAAACATTTATGCTGTTTGTAATGTCTTTTGAGTAAATACACTGATTTGATTTGATTTGGTTTGATTTATCAAATGGCTCAACATTTCATAATGTATTAGTGAGGCGAAGCATCTCATTCTAGAAAACAGACGCTTTCATTCGTATTAATTAGGTATTAAGACAGGTTGAAAACCTACAAAATAAAATGATTTTCTGTTAGAAAATCTTCCCATGGACATACTTTTATACGTATAGAAACATTCTTGAACATTAATTCGTTCTAATGCAATGTTGAAGCTCCGATAAACTTTTAAGTAAAACAATGTTGTGATTTTTGACAGCACTATGTTTTTATGGACAACGCAGTTACCTTGGAGCAAATAACTGAAATGCTCTTTAAAAAAATTAAATACTCATTACAATAAATAATTATTTTAGGGAAGGATTGAAGTAATAAGAAAAAATAAAATTATTTGGGTATAGCCTTTAAAACAATATTCTAGTTTTACGTAGTAGATGCATAAGTACAAATTTAATCTCTTCTATATACGCCATACTTTGTGATGTAATTGCATTTTCTTGCTTTATACACTTTGTTTATACAATACTCCCTTAAAAAAAAAAATTACATAGACATGTTTCGGACAACCAGTCCTTCTCAGTGATACAATCTTTATAAATCTTTATAACATCTGTCAGATCATGTAAACAATTTTATATTATTTTAAATATGTATCTTCATAATACTCGTATGTATCACTGGTTGTCCGAAACATGTCTATGTAATTAAAAAAAAATGTAAATGTTGTATAAACAAAGTGTATATAAAAAAGAAAAAGAGAAACAAATTTAATCTTTTGAATTTGCGCCTTTAGCACAATAAAATTGAGGTATTTAAGATTGTTATTATATGTTTTTAGGGGATATCAGACAAATTAAAGGAAACAATCCGAGGCTTTGGAAAAGATTGCGCTGACGAAAATGGCGTTGAGAAGGCTGACCTTGACAAGTTGAGGGCTGGAGATTGGAGCCCAGACAGCGACAACATCAAAAAGTTTGCCTCGTGTATGATGAAGAAGACGCTGGTAGACAAGGATGGAAAGTATCAAAAGAACTTGGCTCTTGACCACGTTGACGAGCCTGATAAGGTCAGAGCCTCGACAACTCTAGATAAGTGTGAGCAGGATGTTGGAACCGTGAACTTGGATACCGCATATTCTTTCGTCAAGTGTTATCATAAAGAGTTTCCAGGGCATGCTGTGTTTTAAGTATTAATAATTAATTTCAGTTTTACTCTTTCACATTTTAAAATATGACGTTTGGTAAATCTTTCACTGTCATAATATCACAACCACGTCCTTTTGCGTTAAATTATTATTATTTTCAGAATCATCAGAATAATGTTACATTTCTTCTTATAAAAAATATTAGACAACACTGATATAAGAACAATTATTTTCAAAAGAAAAGAAAAATTGTAAAAGTAAATAAATAATATTTTCATATGAAACACTCACCGTTTGTCGTAAGATATTTTAAATTAATAAATATACACCAATATATAATATGTATATAAAATAAAATATGCACTTGTATATTTATCACGAAATTGTAATTACATATGACGTCAAATAGATTTGCTTGTACCCAAACTTCATTAGAGCAATATACATATTTTTGACAAACGGACAAATGACACCACACTATCCCAGTGTCGAGACCATAGTTCGGAGACAACTGCGCTGGGCTAGTCATATCATAAGAATGATTGAGACTAGTCTCTCAAGAAAAGCTCTGTACTCTCATATGACCGAAGGGAAACGTTCTCACGGAGGTCAGGGGAAACGCTTCAAAGACTCCGTAAAAGCGAACCATCAAATGACTAACATTGATACTGAATGCTGGGAAAAGACTGCAGAAGACAAATCTAGGTGGAGAATAACAGTACATGCAGGCAACCAGGATTTCAAAGCACAGCGCTGAGACGACGCCGCAGATAGGAGAGAGGAAATGAGGAGAATAAAGGAGAGACCACCGGAAGACGGTGGTGGCTCCACTGCCAACATCTTCCCCTGATCTAGATGCCCCTGAGTGTGTGGGTCCAGGATTGGGCTCGTTAGCCATACGAGGACCTTCAACCGTGAAGGACTGTCTTCCTTAGATACGAGGGACCTCCGATTATGATAATGATGAATACTTCATATTGTTCTGGACTTAGACTTGGATCTTCTGGCTTACAGAAGTTCAGTTCTAATGGCTATTCCTCTTACGTCTGTAGGAAACATTGTTTGAATGTGATTTGGTAGTTGTTTTATGATAGGGCTCGATGAAGGCTGGATACAAGTGAAAATATTTGGCGTCAAATTAAATTACATTTCTGTGGTTAATAAACAAAGTGCTTATATGATTTCATAAATTTATTAATTTACTAATAAATATATAAATTATTTTTTGTTTAATTACAAACACGAACATGTACCTATTCTTATCATATAAATAAAAATGAGTTATGTTTCGAAATAATTAATGGTTCTTCATTAAAGATTATCGTGTGTGCTGGCACCAAGATGAAACTGTGATATTATCAACTTCAAATATATTTTTAAATACATCAATTTATAATACAATAATTTGAATAAACTTTGCAAGAGTTAAAAAGGGTGATTTTTTTCCTCTCATAAAATGTTTACCCTTTTAACCTAGTGGTCTGATATTTAAACATATAGTATTGTTTTTCAACCTATCGAGTAATATGCTTACCTATCTATTAATATTGTGTATACAATGATAGCAATCTGCGGTTGATCATATATAGCTATAAATCAAAATGAATTAAATATTTATCATACTATATTACATATACAAAGATTATATTTACGTGCAGATTATATTGAGGGTAAAATCCATAGTTCTCGTTTTGTGAAAAATGTGCTTAATACCTCAAAAATGAACATATATTTTTAAAGCTAGATTTATCTGATTACGTGTGTCTACTTTAGACAAAATAAAGATGAAAAAAAAATTGGTTATATTTTACAAGGAAGTGGCAAAGATGGTTCTTCTTCTGTCTGTGTCCTGTCAGGTCTCCCTAACGTTAACTATCACCCTTGAGTAGGTCTCCCTGTCCTGGGCAGCTCGGTCTCTTCATAGTGATGACCTGGGGAAAAATATCCAGAGTGGTATCCCCTTGCCTTCTCTGGAGGATTTTCTGTCGGGGTTACCTTCCCTAAGCTGGGTGTATCCAGTTTTATGGCGCTGGAAGCTCGCCATTCGTCCTCTTTCTATCTGCTATGGCACTAAGTAATATGTGACACATTGCTCGGGGTTCGCGGGGTCTTTAAAAATACCTCTCGTGGATGCTAGAGAGTTGGACTTGATAGTAGTGTTGCTGTTGTAAATGCAACATGGCGCCTTACGACATTTTGTAGAGGCATACTTTCCAGCAAAGCATACCCCATCGTAGCCTTACTACCCTTTTGAACCGCGAAGATGGTTGCTATAATTAATTAAGACAAAACAAGAAGAAAAATAATGATAGAAGATATATTTCTGTATATTTGGTGAACATTTATTTTATATATAATAAACAAATTTATCTATGCAGTTAATGTACCGATAAAATCTTTCATCTACAACGATGATGTCGTCATTCACGCCATTATGCGAAATTGAAAATATTTGATCTTTAAATAACTGTTTTAAGGTTGAATACACCTAGTAAAATGCTTAACATTTTTGTAATCAATAACTCATATTCAGCAAAAAATGACGTCATTAGTTTATAATTAGTAAAAATAAATTATTTGACTTAATCTCCCTATTGACGTCATTAGTTTATAATTAGTTAAAATAAATTATTTGACATAAGACGATTATTTTATTGGTGTCGTTTATTTAACCTATTCTTTTTCTTCTCTGAATTATAATTTTTTTGTTTAGAACGACGTGTACATTCGCTATTGGTAAACATTTTTTTGGAGTTGTTTTAAAATGGGGTCCCAAGGCGGCTGTCATTTGAAACTTCTCACAAATCTTCCCACAAAAAAACAAAATTTTCAGTTTTTGACCAATGTTTTGGTACTATTCGGAAGGGTACTGCATCATGGATGGATTGTTGTTTTTATGGTGCTTCAACAAGGAAGAAATACATATCAAATGGTGCACGCTCTCATATCTAAGTTGTACATCATTATGCACGCCTTCCCGTCAGCCAGCCAGCTAAAATAACAACCTCTACGTCAATAGGCTTCATGCCTTCGATGCCGCCACTACAGTTCCTGACCATCGTAATCGCTCACTATTCCATATTGCCATTGCTACCATCTTTCCGACCTGCTGCCATCTTTAAGTCTGTTGCCGTTCCTCGAACGCCTCTATCCTTAGCTTCTTCTGCTGCCGTCGACGCATGCACTGAAGCTTCTACCTGTCCTGCCACCTATTCCTGCCTCGCCGCCGCCGTCGCCGTCGACCAGCTGTTTACTTCAACGCCCCATGCCCTACCCCGTTCCTTTCCACCATCCTTATTCCCCATCCTGTATCTCAACCAATGACCCATCGGTCTCCACTCATGACCTTGACTTCTGTACAAGGCCACCCCCGACACCGCACATATGCTTATTAGCTAGTCCATGGAATATCTCGTATATAGGAACTCCACTTCTCTTATTTTCATTTCTCAATATTTTTCATTTCTCTTTCTTCTCACCCCTCTCACCTTTCTAACTTCCTTTCGACTTCTTTTTGGCCATCTCTGCTGCCCTAATAATAAAACCATATTACTTCGCAGAATTGCAAATCAAACATGTTCACACCGCCCTGAAAATTAAAACGCAGGGCATCAATTAATAGAGACAATTCAAGTAAAAAAAAAAACTCCTTCCTACCCGGGTAGTCAGGTCCAAATGTCGGACCCAACCTACCGCATCCAAGAAACCCTCCCCTTACTACCTAAGAGATAATTTTCTAACATATGGGGGAGCAACATCCTCCGGGCTGGTACTCCTGAAAAGACAATATTCTAGAAACATTTTTATATAAGTAGCGACTATTGAGATGATTCAAGTGAATAAAAATAACTAAGAGATAATGGACTGACCTCGGAGGAGGTGCACCCGATTGATTTTTACGGGGTTATCAAATGTTAATATTTTTACATACATATTTTTAAGCACACTGCGCAAGTTAGATTGCTGCATTAAATTGATACTTAATTAATTGATATATTCTATAAAGATATATAGTTCTAATTTTAAATTATGTCGTCAACTGCTGGACATAAGCCTCCAATATCTCCCAGCATGCAGAATCCCTGCCTCTGGTGATGCCGGTGGGGAGAGCAATCAAACTGCTGAACATGATCGCTTCGGAGATCGATGTCTTTTATATTCGTGAAAGTACGTTCAGAAGACAAATACTCTTGACTTTGGAGAGTATCTTGTATTCCTAATGTCGAACCATCTCTCATGCGTTCTTGGTATTGTATATTTATTATATTTTACCTGTTCTCAATAGATGTCTTAAACTATAAAAAATGTTTGTTATATCTTTTGAGAAAATAAACTGATTTGATAGAAGCTTCTCCATATATTCCTATATTGTGCCTTTCGTATCTAGTCACCAGCTATTTTTCTAATGTCATCAGACCATCGTGCGGAGGTCTCCCTCTTCTTCTTCTACCTCACGTAGTCTCCACTCCATCACCCTTCTGGTTCATCTTTGGTGTACCAGTCTGCCAACATTATCTCTTTTAAATTAAGTAAGCCGTAAATAAATTGTGTGATAATTTTTTAAATATCCCAACCCCCGCCTAAAAGAGCTTTTCCTCCTATGCCGTCGTCAGAATTGTCTCTGCACTAACTGCCTCATTCTTCTGTCGCTGCCACCCTCCCGACCAGCGCGGCAAACTCCTGCTCCATACCCACCTGCTTTTTGACATCCTAACCCCATCCCTATATAAAATCATTGCCACATCGGTCCCCATCTAAGACTACATGCGCATGGTCACTCCCTGTCACCGTTAAACTCTTATTTAATGTTTCTTGAACATTTATATTAGGTCCTTACATATGAAATTGGCGTTTTGTATGGGAGGAACATAAAGTAGATTTTTTTTTAAATATAATATATTTATTTAATCAAAGTATGTACCATTGCTATCTATGCACTTTTGCCATCTCATAGGTAGTTCATCGATCCCTTTACTAAAAAAACCATTCGGACGGGAATCAATAAAATCTTTGAAGTCGGTTTGGACTGCCCCATTGGAGTTGATTTTTTTCCCTTGCAAGAAGTTATCCAAATTTCGAAAAAAATAATAATCTGTTGGGGCAAGGTCCGGAGAGTACGGTGGATGTCTTAGACATTCCAATTGAAGTTCTTCTAATTTGGTAGCCGTCTGTTGTGCAGTGTGTGGTCTAGCGTTATCATATTATCGAATTTGGAATTCCTAACCAAAGAGAAGATATTTGAGATCAAAGTTGCCAGTACGGCAAAACGCCAATTTCATATGTAAGGACCTAATATAAAACCGAAATTAATAATTATAAGTATGATATTAACGAATAAAATGGTGTATTGTCCTATACAATGTTATTTGGAACAGAATAAATAATGGGTCACTGAGATGGTTTATACATATGAAACGAAAAGGTAAAATAAGTATGATTTGAAAAGATATACTAAAGCAATTGCAAATGCGAATAGATGTCAAAGAAGGCTGAGGAACATAATACGTGACAAACTATTTAAATACAAAAGGACGGCCATCTAAAAACATGGGACAATCGACAAGCGTACGTGACACATTTTATGGTTACATTTCAAATATAACACTTCGCGAATTTTGGGTATTACGTCATGCCAAAAGCACAAGGAGGTAGAATACTCCAAAAAATATAGAAAATATCCCCATTCCAATTTATTTGTAGAATACTGTTAGGAACATAGGGATATGTTCTAAGAATTCCATTAATAATCTCAAGAATTTGGGAGGAATACTAGAATTAGAGAGGGAGAAACAGCGTGATGGTTAGTTGTGAGGCTGGAGTAGACAGCGAAGGCCACGGGAGGAGTAGAAGAAATTGAGGTTCAGAGAATCCATTAATTCTGCTGACCCCTTCGGGAAGACGGTATGATGGTCAGTTAGTTGGTTTTTAATAGACAGCGAAGGAGAGATTGGTATGGTCATGTCCAAAGGATGGACACCACAAACTCCCCTATATTGCACTACATAATCAGCCTCACGGGACTCGTCCTCTAAGATGACATCCTAAAAGATTGAAGGAAAGCTGGGAATCTACCTCACAGGAAGAGCAACCGTGTCATTATTTGGATTTTTTTTAACATGTATTCGAACTGTGTTTCATATTTCATACCATCCGCAATAATTGTGTAAAATTAAAAACTGTATGATATGATGATTTAGTTTAATTGAATGGAAGTTGAGTAGTTCATATAAAATATATAATAAATATATTGTCACTTTTAAAATTAATTTCATTAACATGCAATTGCATAAAATTATTATTATATATCGTTTTTGCTTTTTTATTTTTATATGGTGAATACTATTAAGTTAATGGAATTCACTATTTAAATACGTTTATATAGCTCCTTAAATAGTGCAATTTATGATGTATTAAAATGATAAAATATTATAATTTAAAACAATTATATTAAGTCACAAAATATACATATTGTAAAATGTTTTAGTTTTAAGTAAATTTTTTCTATTTTCTGAATGTCCTATAATTATTTTATATGCAACTTATCCTTTTTGTCCCATAATGAGTTTTCTATCCATGGGAATACAATATGTTTATAAATAAATAAATAAAAACCTCTGGAAAACTGACAATATAGGTCCATAGCAAGAAAGAAGTATTAGAAAAATATTTGTTCTGTAATAATATTATATTATACATCATTTTTAATCTGCAAAGCGGAAAGGAGCTATTTGGACACTATTGCATTTTCTCTTGTTATTATACTATGAAGTAAATTTATGAAAATAATTGTAGATTCAACTTATCCATGGGATTACAAGTTAAACGTTTTTAAAGGGCATAGAAGCAAATACAAACAACATTTATATTAACGTGCTTAAAACTGTCCAATGACAAAGGAAGTGCTCATTACATAACAACGAACAAAGCCAAATGTTTAGTTATAAGTTTATTGTGAAGGTTGAAGACAGTTTTGTTGTTACATGACAGGAAATGATTTCACGACTAAATAAGTGAGAAAACAATAAAAGTTGTTTTATGTTTCATTTTATCTTAGTTCCCACATCAGAGGAAGAGGTCCGATGGGATTTATGTACAATTATTTTTCCTAGGTCGTGTCTGTACTTAAAACACTGTAAATGTTAAAATAATATGTTTATTTAGGTACTAGGTGATATCATACATATGTTATATGATATTGTACGGAGAGGTCCAATAAACAGACTCACACATCGTTATTATATTATTTATGATAATGTTAATGCATACGAATATATTTTTATAAAAACATTAACAATATACGTACATCTTTAAGTTTCAATCCTAGGGATTGGTTTGCAGCAAGTCAAAGATATTTGGTGATTCTTGGGTTCTTGGGATTCCACTTGGGCCCTTTCAATGTTATAGTTTCCACAACATTTTGAATGTATACAAATACTTGTGGACGAATACTAGATTTTACCCATTGCGGGTTATCAATTCAAGAATTAATTGTACAACAACAACAAACAACAAACCATCACGGCGTTTCCCCGCAGGGGTAGGCAGAGAGAATGGACCGCCACACTACTCTATCCTGGCAAACCTCTCTAGCTTCCTTCACATTCATACAACGAGTCATACACGCACGTCGATTCCTCCGACTTCTAACATGACCAACCTTTAAAATTTGATTAATAATATCTCAATAGAGACGAAGATGCAAATTGGTGATCGAGGTGTTTACAGGACTTATGACCTGTCATTGGTTGGGTTAAGCGCACGCTTTATTTAATACAACATTCCCCAATCCACCCTTCTTACGACCAACATGTCTGACAGATTTTTGGAAGTTATATATGTTCATATGTCACACCAAACTTCACATGTTAGTTTCAATCTACACACTAGCGCCATCTATGAAGATTGGATTTTAAGCATTAAGCAGAAGATCTTTTTATTAACGCAATGTGAAAGGCTACCGCCATTAACGTATTGCTAGATAACGCTTGGAGATGTCACTCCAATTTATATGCCATTTTTTAACTTGGACCAGTTTTTGTATTCCCAACATTTTGAATGTAGGTATACAAATGTTATAGTTTCCCGATGTTGTAGTTATAGTTTCTCGTTGCTTTCAACGATGTTAAAGTTTCCCGTTGCTTTCACCATTTTTGTATACAACAGGTTATTTGAACTCAATCACCATATATCTATTTTAAAACTATTGATTCTCATGGCATGTGATAGGTACCTAGTTTATCGCTATTTTTATTGTCACGGGAACTACATACGATTTAGTATTACATATAATATCTTTTTTTTTCTCCTTGTATACAACAGGTCGTTTGAACCCAATTACTGTATACAATTAATTTATTATCGCTATTATATTGATTCTTATGACATGTGATAGGTAGCCAATATATCGCCATTTTATTGTCACGAGAATTCTACACCAGACCAAAGACAGTGTGACAATCACACTGCCATCGCCGGGAATCGAACCCGGGACCTTCGGTATGGAAGTCAGAGCTCTTACCACTCCGATACGAAGGTCGACTTTCTTCTATGTCACTTCTAATGTGGACATTTACGAGGGGGGCAGGAAAGCACTTAAGAGCTTTGTCTGTGAATCTTCCTCGTCAACAATCCAGAGGAAGACCTAGGAACACATGGATGATTCAGTGCAATAGCGTCTTGCAGAGAAATGGCTTGAGTGAAGGCGATACTCAGAACCGTAAGAAGTACAGCCTGAGATCGATAAGACCCGACCCCAACAGTCTACACAGACAATGAGTTGCGATAGCACCAGGAAGAAGAAGAAGAAGAAAGTCTAAAGCGTGGTTTGTAAGTAATATCAAAAGAGTAATATTGAATGAGTTTGATAATTCTTTATTTAATACGTATATTTTTATTTTTTGAAATTATTGTTACATAGAACCTGGATAATTGGCATTCCAATAGACCAGGCCTACGATGGTCAATTAACCAGGTTTTCCAATTATCCAGTTTTTACATGTATCCAGGTCCAGATTGTGCTTTGGTTTTTTAACCAGGTTTTGTAACCACATAAACAGAAAAGCAATAAAAACAATTCATTAATTGATGCATAAAACAGTCAATAAATTGTAATTTTACATACGTGCATACACATACAATCAATAAATTTAATCATTGTGGCTTAAAAACATCGGTTATATAAGGCCTGTTTCACACGCTTAAAATGTTGTACAACTCTTCGCAAAATTTACCGGCGTCAAATTCCTGGATTAGTTTTAGTTTCGAGCTCAAATCAAGGCTGTTATATAAACGTTTGTGAAACGTTGAGATCTAAAATGAACCACCTTCGATGAGTACAGAATAAATACTGAGGAGATGTCAGTTGCCAGAGATCGAGAAGGCAGTGCTCTCCAATTACAGATATCGAGAAGGCAGTGCTCTACAATTATAGAGGTCGAGAAGGCAGTGATCTCCAATTACAGAGGTCGAGAAGGCAGTGCACTCCAATTACAGAGGTCGAGAAGGCAGTGCTCTCCAATTACAGAGGTCGAGAAAGCAGTGCTCTCCAATTACAGATATCGAGAAGGCAGTGCTCTCCAATTATAGAGGTCGAGAAGGCAGTGTTCTCCAATTACAGAGGTCGAGAAGGCAGTGCACTCCAATTACAGAGGTCGAGAAGGCAGTGCTCTCCAATTACAGAGGTCGAGAAGGCAGTGCTCTCCAATTACAGAAGTTTAGGGCCAGAATGTCGAGTTCAATCAAACAGGTTAATTTTTTTCCAATCAAAGAGGTTTTAGTGCTCCAAGGGGGTGGGACCGAAACTTTTCTGCCAATTATAGAGTTTTGCTAATTAACCAGGTTCCAATAATCCAGGTCTACTGTATAAACATATTTTTTTATTTCTATTTATTTTAACAAAATGTATTTATCTGTGTAATCCCTTACTGAAATCCCATTAGCAGATGAAATTACGATTCAATAATTATATAATTATGATTACACGAGGATAAATAACAAACTTCTATGTTATGTTGGAGAGAAATTATCACAAGTACTTCACATGTTGTTCAATAAAATCATTAACGCAAACAAAATACCAGAAAAGTGAGAACCAGTATTACAATATCAATATTTAAAAAGGCCAAATAAACAAACCAAAATTACAGAGGTATTACTGTTTTGTGCTATATGCAAAAACTATTCACAAATGTACAATACTTCATTCTAAATTGAAAGCCCAAATTAATCCCAGAGAAGAACAACGGGGCTTTAGGAAAATAGGTCTACTATAGATACAATTTTCACCATCAGACAAATTAAAGAAAATGAAATCGAATACCAAACCACTGCCTATGCCTGCTTTGTAGACATCATCAAAACCTTTGATTACCATCTCTGGTGCTCAATAATCTACAATATGAAAAAACAAAGACATGGCCATTAAGAATACGATGAGAATTTATAAACCATGATAAAATAAGGCGTTGAAGCAAGGGCAGACATTGTCAGAACCAAATAAGTTTTGAGGACTTCCGAGAAGATGACATTTAGGATAATAGCAGGCAAGACACTGAGAGTTCGCGTAAGGAACACATGAAAAAAAAAATATGTGAGGCTGATGATATTAAAATATAGAGTAAGCAGAGGAGAGACTGGTACGGTCATGAACAAAGAATGGAAACCACCAGACTCATCTATATTGCACTACATAATCAGCCTCACGGGTCTCTACCTCGTGGAAGATCTCCTAAAACATGAAAGGATACCTTCGAATCCACCTCACAAAAAGAACAACTCTATGGAGAACAGACCACATAGGTCTATAGCAAGAAAGAAGGAAAAGAAGATTAAATGTGAAGAAAGGTGGTGTCACCAAAAGAGGTGTGCTAGGAATCAGAATAGTGTGACGATCCATTCACTCTGCGTATCCTTCCAGGGAAACGGCGTAATGGTTTATCAATTTGTTTATTCAACTAATAATGTGCTTGTAAGGCGAAACACATGTTTTTGATTATTCGCTGAAACTATTTGGAGCGTTAACATGTAATTTGGAAGGAAAACTAAATCTAAACGAAATAACTAACTAACTTACCATCACGCCGTCTCTCCGAAGGGGTAGGCAGAAAGAATGGACTGCCACAATTTTCTTTTCTGACATATTTCTCTCGCTTCCTCAACATTCGTACATCGTGTCATGCACGCGCGTCGATTTCTATGACTCCTCACGTGGCCGACATTCAATATTTGATAAATTTGAGCGTCCCACGTTTTCCTCGGTCTTCCTTTTATTTCTAGTTCCATTTACATCGTTAACACATACTATTTTCTTACCATTCTTTCTTCATTCATTCTTATACATGTCTAAACTAAATCTAAAATTATTATTTTTTTGTTTCTTGAACAATGAAGTAAAACTCCACTTTAAATAATTATAACGAATGAAAACATATGTTTTTTTAGAAGTTTTATCATAGTTTATGGGAATGACATGTCTTGACTTTCTAAGGTATTAATCAAATGCTGTAAAACTTCTAGAAAACAGACTTTTTATTCGTATTACTTATTTAATATGTAGTTTAACACCATTGTTCAAGAAACAATTAAATAATGTATATAATATAAAACACTTTTTAAATATATTTTTTGTCAATAAACATATATAAAAATGGGTTTTGCACAAAGATATATTTCCCTCCCCAACTTGTGTTTTTCTTTTTAAAAATACAATATTAATCGTGGTATGAATATGATTATCTTCATTTCAAGGTAAAGGGTTATATTTATTATGATGACTTCTGCATACAAAACGCTCATATTTTAAATTGCAATATCACCACAAAATGGTGATTTACCACATATTAAATGGCGGCACTCGTCTCGTTAATTTCCATCTTTTAATTCAAGAGATCAGAAAGATCAATATTGATTCTACGACCAAACACGTCCACCAAGTCAATTACTGGATGCGTTCCTTCCTCTCGCTGAAGGGGGCAGTTGTCAATAGCTGTTTTTTACGACATATATTACTATATAAGGACGGTGTAAGAATACGATGTTTAGTGTATACGAATCTAAGGATAAGCAACATACCTAAATCAAAATGAAGATCTTTATTTTCGTGTTTGCTCTCTTCGTGGTGGTCCAGGTGAGAAAACTTTCAATAATTTTATCTTTCGTTGAATTCTACTTCTGTCTTTATTTCGACAGCTGTCGAATTATTTAAAATGAACTTCCATCGAGAAGTTTCAGTAAAATGATTAGATTATTATATGTATTTTTTATGACGAATTTGTATGAATTTAAACACTGTTTTTTCCACTTTTGAGTTTATTTTTCTCGAAATGTTTCGAAGACATCATCGGGAGAACGATATAAACGTGTCGAAACTTCGAAACATATCGAGAAAAATAAACTCGAAAGTGGAAAAAACAGTGTTTTAATTCATGAATATTCGTCATTATGGAATTCCACAGTGTTAACGACTTAAGTATTTAAAAAAAATATAGCGACACTTTTCAATTAATAATCACCATGAAATGGCAAGGTATAACATTATTTAACTCCCTTAAAATAGAATGAAGCTTATAGAAAACGAATGTTATTCTCAAAATTAATAAAAAATGCATTTCTTATACTACTTTTAGTGATCGATTAATTTTTTAATAATATTAATATATTGTTTATAATTTTTAAACATTCATATTTTGACGAATTTTTAAATGAATTAAAACACTGTTTTTCCAGTTTAGAGATTATTTTTCTAGACATGTTTCGAAGGATTTACACCAATAAAACCCTGGAATATAAATCTGTAAATAAAAAATCTCGTCTTTATGGAATTCCACAGTATTAACATCTTCATTTTATCATATTTTAGATGGGGGTCACTCTTCTTCCGTGTATTTTTTTATTTTAAAAGCGTCAGGGGTATTAACCTCTTTCAAATACTTAAATAAAATTTCTTTTGATCTCGAGTAAAGGTTTGAATATTAAAACACTTGTTTTCTGTTTTATGTGACATGTGTTCAATCCTGAACTTTGACATAATAATCTGTAAGAATAAAAATATATTGTTGAAAAAAAAACTCGAAATAAAGACAAAAAGTGGAATTAGTTATTAAAAAAGCTTCAACAATTACAATAGCGATAATTTAGAAAAAAATATAACCTATTGTGATATTCTATAAGAGTAATTTTTATTAAAAAAAAAACATCGTTTCAAATTAACTACCATCATGATATTTCAGTCAATTCATTTGATTATCTATAAATTTATTATAAACTAGTTTTATTTTTTTACTGATGAAAAAATTTTTTTTAACACAAGAGAGTTGTTTTAGTTTTACCGTTGATATGGTTTATTTTAAAAATAAATCAAATTTATAAAAACTTTAATAAATCTATTTGTAAACGTACAATAAAAAAAATATAACACCGTATTGTCAAATAGATACATTTTCATAAGTTAAAAAAAAATACCGTTTTAAAATGTTTTGGTATTATTGAAAATCAGTGCAAATTGCATTCCTAAAGACTTTTAGTGTCGTAACTTTAAATATTTATGTATTTAAAAAAGCATAAAAAATTGTTTCAGTTGGTACACTGTTTTATATTCTCGTACATAAAAAATACATAAATATTTTACAATTATTGTAGAAAACAAGTGCCATATTAAATTTATATTTATAACGATAAAAAATCAAGTGTTATTTTTTTGGAAATTCCAAAAAGAAAATATTATTATGAGTAAAATTTCGATTGAAATACTCGTATAATAAAACAATTTTTCTGGATTAAAAAACGTGATTAATTACCATATTCGAATAATCTAAGTAATTATTCGATATTAATGAATAAAACAGGATAATAAATTAGTGTTGCATTTCATAGATGTCAGTGTAGACGTATCTCGAATGGTCAAAACATTGCCGATTAATAAATTGATTTATTTATCATCTTGTATTTTACTTACTTGAATTCATATAAGTATATTTTGGTGGTATAAGTGAAAGTAGTTAAAATAAAAAATCACATCATTCAATATTTATATATCAAACGCTGTTTATGGTACCAAATTTTATAAATTTTATTTATTTTTCGCGACAGCTGCTTCGACCACCGATATTGACATCATCAGCAATAATTTCAACCGTTAAATAATTTTCTCGATTTTTCGAATCTTTTATGTGCATTTGTTATAATGTCAATTTGAATAATTTCTCTGATAGCATTTTTAAGTTCTCACCGGAGTTGAGTTAGGTACCTAATTACAGTTAAATAAAAAAAAAATTATAAAAATTATGATACCATAAACAACGATTTATATTTTAACATTTAATTATGTTTGAGACAAAACAATGGACTATTAAAATAACATTGTTTCATTAATTTTTATAATTTAAAATGAAGCTTTATTATTTAAAGAAAACACAAACACACACACATACACACACACACACACACAAAACTTTTGCTTCCCAATATTTTTGACTGTAAAAACTAATGTGTTAATATTTTATGCAGGGTTTAACTGATGAACAAAAAGAGAAACTGAGAGGCTATGGCAGGGCTTGTATCACCGAAACAGGAGCCCAGAAGGAAGTCGTCACCGCAATCCGCGCCGGGGATTACACCAATGACGCCATTGAAACTAAGAAGTTCGCTCTCTGCATGTTGAAGAAGACAGGAGTTGTAGGGGCCGACGGCAAGTTCAATAAGGAAGCTGCCGTTGGCAAGATCCCGGAGGCTGACAGGGCCAAGGTGGGAGCTGCCATTGACAAGTGCAACAAGGGGGATGTTTTGGATGAAAACAAAGCTTGGGAATACGTCAAATGTTACCATCTTGAGAAATCAAATCACGCAATCTTTTAAGTAACTGTGAAAAAAACCAATTCATCTTTTTTATACATTCTGCAATATCTTTATTATGTGGTGTTTGTTATCACTGTTGGAATCTTTTACAATGTTGAAATTTTACAATTTTCTCTTAAGACAATAAATTGAAAATGATTGGTTCACTCTAGAAAAAACATTTTTATATTCTGGCAAATCTTATAATTCTGTGTGTCTGATTATGATGTTTTCAAATATAATAAATCAGTACCATTTCAAACACATATTGTTTTATTTTAAATTTCCACAGCTTATCTCTACCTACTCTTAGAGAACAATCAGAATATCAACACAAAACACAAACAACAAAAAAACAAAACATCACGCCATTTTCCCGGAAGGGTAGACAGAGAAAATGAACCACTACTCTACTATATTTTAACACACCTCTCTAGATTCTTCCTCATTCTTACAGCGAGTCATACACGCACGTCAATTCTTCCGACGTCTAACATGGCCTAACCTTTATAATTTTATTAATATGTTAATGCTATGTTTTTCTCAGTCTTTTCAATAATTAACGTATACTTTCTTAATCATTCTTTCTTCATTCATGCGTTTCATATGTCTAAACCAGTGATTCCCAAAGTGGTCTACGTAGACCCCCAGGAGTCCGCGATAACTTGCAGGGGGTCTACGACAGGTGCTATTGAAACACAACATTAATTGAAATCTTCGGCGACCTTCCTTTTTTTTAGCTCATTTGGGGAAAATTGAGGACGATCGAAATCGTTGAGGACCTTTTTTTTTAGCAATCAGTTTGAAACATCAATTAAGAAAGCAGGGGGTCTACACGAATTAGAAAAAATCGGCAGGGGGTCTACGTGACAAAAAATGTTTGGGAACCTCTGGTCTAAGCCGTCGTAGTTATCCTTTCAATATTTTTATTTATTTATTATTATTTTTGTGTACAACAGGTCGTTTGAACTCAATTACTGTATACAATTGTTTTTTTAGCTATTTTATTTATTCTCATGACATGTTAGTTAATCTATCGCCATTTTATTGTCATGTGAATTCTTCATCAGACCAAAGACAGTGCTACAATCACATTGCCATCGCCGGGAATCGAACCCGGGACCTTTGATATAGCAGTCAGAGCTCGTACCACTCTCATTTTTATCTCTTTTTTTTCTTCTGCCTTTAACACAGTCTGCAGTTTGCTCTCATTTTTCTTCTGGCTATGTTACTTACTGAGAGAAGCTTGCAAATGATTATGTAAGTTCAGCGAGCTATGGAAAGACATGTTGGGCGTCTGGAAAGTATGATGGGCGTCTGTCTCGGTGATAATACATGTATTAGAAATGAGGAGATAAGACGTTGAACAAAGGTTACCGATATCGCAGAAATAACAGCAAAGCTAAAATGGCAGTGGACGGAGCATATGGCGAGATAGGACGAGCTCAGGTGGTCACCTAGAATCCTAACGTGGAAGTGGAACAATAGAAGAGAAATAGGAAGACTACAAAAAGGTGGGCGGATGATATTATCCAATTTGCGGGACGTAGGTGGCAACAGATAGCCCAAGATAGAAAATGTTGGAAGAGTTTAAAAGAGGGCTATATCCAGCAGTGGAGTAATATTGGTTGCGAAAAAGAAAAACAATTTGTTGTTTTTTTTGATGGGTGGAATAGCTGTCTGCTATACGTCTGAAAAACATAAATTAACATTTATTTTACTAACACAAAAAAATTCTCCTTAGTTTAAACATAATAGACCCAAATTCAAAATCTTAGCATTAGAATACAAAATAATACATTACATGCAAATCCTTATTCAACAAAATGTAAAAAAATCCTTTTTTAGAATAAAATATATTCTTGGCGCTTCGTTGACGAACATATACGAGTAGCCGATCACGGTTATTACGAGGACGATGGGACACACAGAATTTGCTCGTTACTCGATATATCAGAGAACAGGTATTTTTAAATGCTTACATACACACCCATCACATGAAGACATGAAATATCGAGTGGTCACATAACACGAAAAGTTGCAATTTAAACAAATCGATCGACACATTTTTAAGAACATTTTTGAAGGTAAATAAAATTGTGTGTAAAAGTGGAGAAGAAATAGAGTTTTAGTTCATAATATTGTATTTTCACAATACAATATTATGAACTAAAACTGGTAGAAGGGTAGAAGGAAATAAAGGTGGTAGAAGACCAATAGGACGACCAAGCCTGCGATGGGAGGATGAAGCTGGGAGAGATTAGAGGGTCTAAGCGGAGGACAGGAGGAGTTGGAGGCGAAGAATACTGGAGGCTAAGGCTCGATATGGGCTGTAGGGCCATCGAAGAAGAAGAAGAAGAAGATATTGTATTTTCACAGGTTATCTTCTTCTTCTTCTTCCTTTTTGTAGACCTATGTGGTCTGTTTTCCAGAGTGTTGCTCTTCCTGTGAGGTAGATTCCCAGCTGTCCTTCCATCTTTTAGGAGGTCTTCCACGAGGAGGAGTCCCATGAGGCTGATTATGCAATGCAATATAGGGGAGTCTGGTGGTGTCCATTCTTTGACCATGAACGTACCAGTCCCTTTTTCTCTGTCTGCTCCATCTCATAATATCCATAACCTCACATATCTCTCTTATTCTGGTGTTTCTCACGCGATCTCTCAGTGTCTTGCCTGCTATCGTCCTCAGTGTCTTCATTTCGGAAGTCCGCAAAACTTGTTTGGTCCTTACTGTGCCTGCCCTTGCAAATCAAATCAATTCAGTTTATTTTCTCAAAAGATATTACTAACAAAATTATCGAACATACTTTTCTCAATCATCAATATTCATACATCGTGTAATGCACGCATGTCGATTTCTCCGACTCCTCACGTTGCCAACATTTAATATTTGATTGATTTGATCGTGCCACATTTTCTACGGGTTTTCTCTAATATTGTACCGTTTACATCAAAAACTTAATTCTTTTTTTTTTCTTTTTCTTTTTTTTTATGTACACAACAGGTCGTTTGGACCCAATTACAGTATACAATTTTTATATTTTTAGCTATTATATTGATTCTCGTGACATGTGATAGGTAGCCAATCTATCGCCATTTCATTGTCACGTGAATTCTACACCAGACCAAAGACAGTGTGACAATCACACTGCCATCGCCGGGAATCGAACCCAGGACCTTCGACATGGAAGTCAGAGCTCGTTACCACTCTGCCACGAAGGTCGTCATGTGCTAAAACTATCATAAGGATCATACATATGATTACTTTGTTTAAAACACTATCATTCCCACTGGTATATTTTTGAAAACTACTGTTCCCAATGAAAGTCTTGTTATGATATTAATTCGTACTTTGGTCAGTACTCGTATATACAGAATTCTGAAGAAACAATACATTTTCTTAATTCAAAGATATTACTGTTAGTCTAGCTGTCGTCAAATACAATATTATATATATGTATTTAACATATTATATTTACTTTATCACTCGGATAACAGTTTTTTAAATAAACAATAAGAAAAAAAATAGTAAGTCTATTATAATCCTTACGCACTGGGTGTTGTTTATGATTTATCTCTTTTCTTTGGTTTAAAAACATGTAAGTATAAGTCACTACCGCAAATATACATATATCGACTGAAGCAAAGTGCACGATGGGGTTTTAGTGCCGATCCTTATGTATGGAAGTGAAGCTTGGAGTTGGCAGAATAAAGAGGAAAGTATAATAAATGCCGTTGAAATGAGGTCACTAAGAAGGATGTGCGGAAAAACAATGTATGATAGAATATCTAATATGGAAGTAAGAAAGGAATGTAAAGCGGATGAATGCGTGATAAATAAAATCAAGAAAGAATTACTAAGATGGTTTGGACATATGGAACGAATGAATGAGGGAAGAATGGTTAAAAAGATATATGCAAGTAGTGTGAATTGAAAAAGAAGTCGAGGAAAGCCAAGGAAGACATGGCATGACCAAATTAATCAATTACTGAAAGGCGGCCATGTTCGAAGTAGGAACAATCGACGAGCTTGCATGTCACGATGTGTGAA
Organism: Lepidostoma basale; assembly: GCA_022606425.2. Classification (NCBI taxonomy): domain Eukaryota; kingdom Metazoa; phylum Arthropoda; class Insecta; order Trichoptera; family Lepidostomatidae; genus Lepidostoma; species Lepidostoma basale. The sequence goes on along the minus strand of JAHDVF020001203.1, from coordinate 68,973 downwards.
TTTAGAAGAGGCGCGAGAGTTATGTCAGGATAGACCAATGTGGCGATCCTTCCGGGGAAACGGCGTAATGGTAAGTTAGTTAGTTAGTTAGTTAAAAACATATACTTATACAAATGTTTAATTATTCTAACAAGAGTAGGTATAGATTATACAAACGTATACATAACTATACAAAATAAAAGAGAGGAACAATAGATATGGTTAATAACAATAAATGAAATAACAATGAAATGAGTCCACTTGTAATATTATTTTTAGTTCTTCTTCTTCTTTTTAAATAGATCTGGCGATCTGTGGCACAGAAAATATTAGTGTTTCAGCATTAAAAAAAAATAACAATCACAACAAACCACCACGCTGTTTTTTTCCAGAAGGGTAGGCAGAGAGAATAGACCACCATGGTCTCTACCCTGACATACCTTTCTTACTTCTTCGACATTCATACAGCGAATTATACACGCACGTCGATTCTTCCGACTCATAATATGCCAACCTTTCAAATATGTTTAATTTGGTCATGCCAAGTTTTTCTTGGCCTTCCTCGACTGCGTATGCTCCATTCGTGCTCCATTCCTCGTGCTCCATTCACATCATCAATATATATTATTTATTTTATAACGCAGTGATCCTTTCATGATTTTGTTCATAATACTTTCTTTCGGTCTACATTACTTCCTGATATTAGCATTTGATTCCTGGTATCAGATTTTTTTTTAAATATTGTAAAATTATTTGTCATTTTATTCAAAACTAGCTGACCCGGCGAACTTTGTACCGCCTCAGAATCAATAAATGTTGTGTTAACTTATTAGTTGAATTAAATTAAGTTATTTATTAAGTTAAAATGAGTACCCAAAATTAATTAAGTTTAATAAATGTGCAAAAATAAAAATTAAAAGTATTTGAATTACATTGATATGAATGTAATTCACATGGCAGCAAGGCATTTGCTTTATTGAAGCGAATCGAGTTTATTCGCATAGCATTGTTGCACGACTAAACTATTATATTTGCTGGATGTGATGCACTCGGCTCGATTTTTTCGATTTTTTTATAGTTATTCTGCTATTCGGGACGGAGACAAATCCAACAAACCAAAGATCATCAAAATCGGTCCAGCCGTTCTTGAGTTATAAATTTATTATAACTCAAGAACTCTATTATACTCGTAGATGAGTCGACGAAGATTGTGCAGAGTAACGATGACAGATACAGTGTGGAAGATGTCATGCAATGGCGAAGATTGAGAAGACGTTATTGGAGAGAGCATGTTCTGAAAGAGTGATAAGTATAGCGTCAAATAAAGTACTAACAGGAAATCGACCTCCAAGAAGACCACCCAAAAGATAGCGAGACAGTTGGATTTCTACATCCCAGGAACAGGCTCCGAGAAATAACAGGTCACAGTCGTAAATAAAGCAGAAAACGACGAAGAAGAAACAAGATTTCGTTTTTGGTAATATTGATAAAAATAACAAACACCTATCAAAAAAGCTAGAATGGCAGTGCACAATGGTGTTCTTCTACCGACCCTTAAGTATGGAAGCGAAGCATGGAACTGGCAAAAGAAGGATGAAAGTAGAATAAATGCAGTTGAAATGAGATCTCTTAGAATAATGTGTAGATACTCTGTGTATGATAGAGTGTCGAATGAAAATATAAGAGGTGAATGCGGTGCGAATGATAGTTTCATGATCAAAATAATGAAAGGATCATTAAGATGGTTTGGACATATCGAAAGAATGAATGAAGAAAGAATGGTAAAAAAATTATATGTTAATGATGTAAATGGAACCAGAAATAGAGGAAGACCGAGGAAAACGTGGCATGATCAAATAAATCAAATATTGAATGTCGGCCATGTGAGGAGTCAGAGAAATCGACAAGGAAAGTCAAGAAAGAAAAGTGTGGCAGTCCATTCTTTCTGCCTACCCTTTCGGGGAGACGGCGTGATGGTTAGTTAGTTAGTTAGTTAGTTCTGAAAAAAATCTCTTTTTGAATTTGGAATCGCCTGCCTCTGAGGTACATATACGATATACAGGAACAATGTTCAAGTTTATCTCTAATCTGACACAAGTTTAAATAATATGATACCGATTACATTATAATCACCGCCGATTTAAAACAAATATTCGTACGACCCTAATGTTTACCCGGCATATAGACAGTTTCATTGTCTCCGTATATCCAACAGATAATACATTTGTATAAGTGCATAATTGTTGACTTTTTGTGAATATAAAACCACAGTGAGGCTGGCCTGGGAATCAGTGTGTGTTGAGTGCTCTTCAAGTGACGAATTTTGCCATTTAATATATACAAAATGAAGGTCTTCGTTGTTGCTTTTGCTCTCTTCGTGGTGGTCCAGGTAAGAAACTCATAATTTTTAAATATTAAACAAGTCACTGCCACAGTAAAATGTTGACTAAGTTAGCAATATTCACATAAATACTATTAATGCATTATATTTCTATACGTTTCTCTACGAAACAAATATATGTTTTTGTTCATTTATTAGAAAGAAAGGGGAAGTTAAGCCGAAAACCCGATAATACATAATATATATTTAATTTCAAAATTGGTTGACTAGATAAATTATTTGTAACTTACAACTATTTAATGAACAATAATGAAATAAAACGATGTTTTTTTAACTACTTCCTCTTTTGTCTTTATTTCGACAGCGACCGGTTTCGCCAGGCTCGCTGGCATCGACAGATTAGTGTACTCAAATCTCTCGATGCCAGCGAGCCTGGCGAAACCGGTCGCTGTCGAAATAAAGATAAAAGTGGAAGTAGTTAAAAAACATCGTTTTATAAAATGAACTTCCATCAAGAGATTTCAGTAAAATCATTTGATTATTTTATGAATAACATGATTTCTCATAACTCAATAAATAACTATTTGAATAATGAAGTTGTATATCACACAATATTTAAAAGAAAAGTGTAGGTTTTCTGATAGTAATTTAGAAATCATTTCTGACATGAGTAAGCATTAAGTGGTTATGATGGTTTTCTTAAAATTAAATTTTTACATAAATTGTTAATTTAAATTAAGTCAACGTTCAAATTATAACTTATTTGAGCTAATCTCAACATTTTTTATTATATATTTCAGCAATCGGTTAAAAAAACTTATTACTTGTATACACTGCATTGCAGTGCACTATGAAATTGATTTTAATACTCTTTAAGAAGGGATTTAGTTCTATTTGAGACGATCTTAATAATTTTGTATCATATGTTGTTATATTACACAAGTAAATAGGACGAGAAAAATGTTTTGTTAATTTAATTGATTTCTATAAACTTCAAGATTATTAACTGTTTTATTTAGAACACTGTTATAATATCAGAATGTATTTATTAATATAGAAATTGTCGCAAAAGTGTCGACCTGGCAGATTTGCAAAAGCTATGACTGCCACACCGATGGTCCCGAGTTCAATTCTCGGCGATGGCATTGTGAACACCACTATCTTTGGCCTGGTGTAGAATTCACGTGACAATAAATGGTGATAGAATTACTACCTATAAAATGTTATGAGAATCAATATACCTGTAATAGGTAGAACCAAAATAATTGGGTTCAAACGACCTTTTGTATTAAAAATGAAAAGCTATTTCACTATCATCAGGAGTTACAATCAACTCAGTTGATGAATTCTTCTCCTGATGAAACAAGAGCGTTAGGCGAAACAATTACAAAGGAATTAAATAATTTTAAAAATATATTATAACAGTGTTTCTAATTAATAGATTTAAATATATAATTACGGCAACATCTGTTATAACTAGGAATATTGCAAGTAGTGGGCGACTGAGTATTTAATCAATTAAATTAGTTCTATAGAAATAATAAAACAAGATAGTTTAACAATCTTTCTCGTTATAAAACACGCTTAGCTTGTTAGTCACATACATACACATCTACATAAAACTTATTGTTTTATAAACTTTTTATTCTTTGCATCTCTTCATATGGTATCGATTAAACGAAGAAGGTGCATTTCATTATTTTTTCAAGACGATCAATGTAGTTATACAACAACAACAACAACAAACTATTACGCCGTTTCCCAGCAGGGGTAGGCAGAGAGAATGGACCGCCACACTACTCTATCCTGGCACACCTCTTTAGCTTCCTCCACATTCATACATCGAGTCATACACGCACGTCGATTCTTCCGGCTTCTGACATGACCAACTTTTAATATTTGATTAATCTGGTCATGCCATGTTTTCCTCGGTCTACCTCGACTTCTTACTCCATTTACATTGTTAACGTATATTTTTTTAACCATTCTTTCTTCACCCATGCGCTCTATATGTCCGAACCAACGCAGCGAACCTTTCATAATTTTGTTCATAATACCTTCTTTCGCCCTACATTCCTTCCTAATATCAGCATTTGAGATTCTGTCGTACATCGTTCTAACACACATATGTCTTAGGGATATCATCTCTACCGCATTTATTCTGCTCTCATCTTTCTTCTGCCAGTTCCATGCTTCGCTTCCATACATAAGGGTTGGAACGAGAACTCCATTGTGAACGGCCATTTTCGCTTTCATTGATAAATGCTGTAGTTATTGCATATATAAATGCGCCACGCTGTTTGAATAATAGAAATCTTGGGAAATAAACTCGATAGGAAAGTGTAATGGAAAATTTTTATCTTTTTTCCTCTTTGGAAACCGCCTCGAAGATGTATTGTTAAAACACGATTATTGTTATAATCGTGGTTGAGTCTTGGCTTTCTCAAGAATTTATTGAAGGTCAAGGCGTTAACATTGTGGACTTCCATTCCTGGATATCTAACTAACTAACTAACTAACCATCACGCCGTCTCCCCGAAAGGGTAGGCAGAAAGAATGGACTGTCACACTTTTACTGATGCGGCACTCCATCCTTCTCTTTTCGCCCCGCGGGAGACGCGGTGTGATGGGTTGGGAATATCATCGCCACCAATAGGCATCTCTCGCGTACACTTCGATCGTCCAACACCCACAAAACAAATCTAAAACAAATAATATAAAATACACTGACATAAAATAAAATAACAAAATATCCTGGATATCTTATTTGCAAAAATAGATTTGCATGTGATCCGAACAATGCAGTCTAATTTTAATCGAAAGAGCCGTTCTGGCGTCTTAATATTATTTTACAACAAGACTTAAATATTGAAATGTTTTTTTTTTTAACAAATATTCGTATTTTCAATGAGTTAATAAAAAAAAAAAAAAACATTATCCCCAATGCGATTGGCTAATTCACGGTGATGTATTATTTTTCATTTCGGAAAAATCACATCGCACGATGTATGAATATACAGGATTCTCAAGAGGTATGTCAGGATAGAACAGTATGGAGGTCCATCGTCTCTGCCTACCCCTTCGGGGAAACGGCTTGATATTTAGTTAGTTAGTTAGTAAGTTTAAGTTTATTTTTCAATTTAAATCTTTCGATTGTGAAATATATCGAATTTTTTTTTATTGCTTCAGGGTCTGACAGAGGAGCAGCAAGAGAAGCTAAGAAACCATGGAAAACTCTGCGTCCAGGAGACCGGCGTTGACAGGGCTCTTCTGCAGCCCATCAGGGCCGGAGACTACTCTTCGGAGGACCCCAAAGTCAAGTCGTTCTCGTTCTGCATGCTGAGGAAGGCGGAGCTGGTGGATGCCAACGGAAGATTCCGCAAGGACGTCGCTCTTGCCAAGGTCCCCGAAGCGGACAGGGCGAGAGTTGCCGCCGCTATCGAAAAGTGCAATACCGGAGAAGTCTTGACCGACGATTTGGCTTGGAGCTACGTCAAGTGCTACCACAAGGAGAAGCCCGATCATGCCATCTTCTAAATCAAACCGATGTTCCTCAAACGGCTGATCTTATATTAATAAATTAAATCAAAGTAAATAAATAAAATCATATGTGACACACTATCAACAAATGCATTGCAGAGTACATTATTTACATAAGCGTCATGTGTCCATACTCAATTTGGATATTTCAGGACACAGTAATCATTTGTTAACACTATTTTATTTTACATGGATTAGCTTGAATATAACTATATTGCTGTCACCATAAATTATGTATCACTGTCAGTATATTGCAATATGTAATTAATTGTTTTTCAATAAAGTATTCGCATTATACATTTCTTGTTTGATTTGCCTTGGTTGCATCTGTTGTATAATATATTGACCCTTTCCAAGGTCACACCGTTTATGTATTATATGGTAATAATTATTATTACGTTATTTGATATCTCACTTACCTTAAGACATAACCCTTGAGTACATAACTGGCGTTAGATAGCTGTGATATATAGTGTAACGTTATCCTACAAGAGTTATGAATAATGCAATTTTTAAATAATATGTGTTAAACCTAACACTTTGCAAGAACAAATTATTGTTCAATATTCTTCTTCTTCCTTATTGTAGACCTATGTGGTTTGTTCTCCAGAGTGTTGCTCCTTCTGTGAGGTAGACTCCCAGATGTCTTTCCATCTTTTAGGAGGTCTTCCACTAGGACGAGTTCCATGAGGTTGATTATGTAGAGCAATATCGGGAAGTCTGGTGGTGTCCATTCTTTGAACATGCCCGTACCATGATCACCTATGGCCTGGAAACCATAAGGTACGCTAACTGCCAATACGGTATATAAACTAAAATGTGTGCAAAGATCCATGGAAAGACAAATGTTAGGCGTATGTCTAAAAGACAAAATAAGAAATGAAGAAATAAGACGCCGAACAAAAGTCATAAACATAATGGATCTTGTCGCTAAGCAGAAATAGCAGTGGGTAGGTCATGTCGCCACACAGGGAACAGAGCGATGGGCACCCAGAGTCCTCAAATGGAGACCATAGGATAGACAAAGAGGAGTAGGCCGACCTCAACAAAGATGGGCCGACGATATTATCCCTGTCGCGGGTAGAATGTGATAAAGAAAATCCCAAGATAGAGTGGAGTGGAAGAAAATGGAGGATGCCTATATCCAGCAGTGGAGAGATGGCTGAGGAAGAAGAAGAAGACCGTACCAGTCTCTTCTTCGCTGTCTGCTTCATCTTATAACATCGTCAATCTCACATATCTCTCCAATTCTAGTGTTCCTCACGCGATCTTTCAGTGGCTTGCCTGCTATCGTCCTCAGTGTCTTCATCTCGGAAGTCATCAAAACTCGTTTGGTCCTTACTGTATCTGCCCTTGCTTCGACACCATACGTTATTATTGGTCTTACGCATGCTTTATAGATTCGATTCTCATCTTACTCTTAATCCATGTCTTTGTTTTTCCATATATTTTCCATTATATTGTGGATTTTAGAGCACCAGAGATTGTATCAATATTAATTAAAATAAATAAAAAGTTTCAAACCTAGGGATTGGTTTGCAACAAAGTATCTTTGCTGATTCATGGGATGCCACTTGGGCCTTTTTAACGTAGTAGTTTCCTGTTAGTTTTCACATTTTTATAAACAAAAGGTTATTTGAACCCAATTACTGTAAACTATTTTCAGCTATTGATTCTCATGACATTGGATAAGTAGCTAGTCTATCGCCATTTTTATTGTTGCGTGAATTATACGAGACCATAAACGGCGTGAGAATTAATTTTTAACGTAGTCCCCGCTGGGAATCGAATCCGAAACCTTTGCCGTGGCAACTCTAATCGCTCGATCTCCGAGGAGACCGCGTTCAGCAGATTAATTGCTCTTCCCACCGGTGTCACCAGAGGCATGAGGTGTCAGTTTTAATGAAGATAAGGATGATGAATTATGAAATTTTCCAATGAGTACCATAGTTACATTAAGTCATTATAAATAATTGAACAAAATATAGACTTCTTCCACAGGTACCGGATGCTGTTATATGTATGATACTCAATATTGGAATATGTTCACATGAATTAGAGCAGCTAATAACCAGCCGCTAGAGCCGGTAATGTGGTTGGACGGGTTTGCCAGAGATGCGGAAAATTGCGTTTCCCGTAAATGATTGATGGATATATAAACATTAGACCTATAAAATGAACATTTTTGAAACATTATATAAAAGATAAAAATAATGATACACCACAGGAATAATCAGCGGGAAGAACAGGAGAGGCAGAGACAAATGCGGGATGGGAAAAAAAATGTGGAGTACAGTTTTTGGCATGTAGGACAAAGGACGAGGTTTAGGAAGCATTTCATAATATTAAATTAAAAAAATGTTCCTCCCTAATGTTGAACCATCTCTAATGCGTTTCTGGTAGTATACTATACACAATATATTATTTTACCTGTTCTCAATAGATGCCTAAAAAATAAATTTTGTAATGTCTGTTGATGAATTAAACTGATTTGATTTGATTCGTTTCTCCGAAAGGGTAGGCAGAGAGAATAGACCGCCACACTACTCTATCCTGATACGCCTATCTACTTTCCTACATATTCATACAGTGAGTCATGCACGTACGGCTTCTTTCGACTCTAACATGACCGACCTGAAAATTTTCATTGATTTGGTCATGCCACATTTTCCTCGGTCTTTCTCGACTCCGTACTCCATTTACGTGGTTGAAGTATACTTTCTTAACCATTCTATCTTCATCCGTGCGCTGCATGTGACCAAATCAACGCAGAGATCCTTTCATAATTTTGTTTATAATACTTTCTTCCGCTCTATATTTCTTCCTAATATCAGCATTAGAAACTTACATCGTTTAATACACGTACATCTAAGGGGTCTCATCTCTAGCGCATTAATTCTGTTCTCATTCTTCTTCTACCAGTTCCATTATTCGCTTCCATACATAAGGGATGCAACTAGAACTAAATTTGATTTATGGTATTAATGATTTTTATTTTGTTTTAAGTCCAAGTTATGATTACAAAAAATAAAATAAAAATTGCTGCACTTAATCATTTAGGGTAAAATAAAGGGTCGAGGAGGTGTTGGCAGCTGGCGAATCTCCTGGCATAACGATGACAGAGATGCCTACTATCAATTGATAGTCAACGCTGCGGGAATCTGACATCAAGAGACCGAGAGAGATAAATGTATCAAAAAATTATGTATTGGTGTTCGAGAAATATGAGAATCTTTGAAATAATATTGAAGGAATTATTCAAATTGTCATTGGAACAATTGAAAAATTTATTTTTACACCTGTCAAAATCTTCTATCTATCTATCTATCTTCTATCTATCTATCTATATAAATCTATCTATCTATCTATCTATCTATCTATCTATCTATCTATCTATCTATCTATCTATCTATCTATCTATCTATCTATCTATCTATCTATCTATCTATCTATCTATCTATCTTCTATCTATCTATCTATCTATCTATCTATCTATCTATCTATCTATCTATCTATCTATCTATCTATCTATCTATCTATCTATATAAAATAAAAGGCAATCTTCCGTGTGTGTGTGGACTATTTCTGTATACGAGTATACTGCCTTTTATATGAAGAAAATCCACATTCATATTTGAAATTTCCCCACATAAGGTAAAGGCACCAGTGATGGACAGTTTAAGAAAATGTAGACTCAAGACCGTTTTAAAGATAATTTTAGGAAATTAAATCAGGTGATGTGAAAAAATAATAGAATGGTTTGTTGGGAATCGTTTTTAATAATGAAAATAATTAAAAGTTACAGGTTTAAATACAAAAAGTTAGATGACTACAGTCAATTCTAATCACCAGTGATGGACAGATTAAATTTAATTATGGACAATGGGTAATGAACAACGTCCGGTAATGGACATTTAGTATTGAACGTATTACAAAAACGTTTTTTTTTTTGGTTGAATTATTCTTAGCACCACCACTTTAGGGCACATAGATGTCAGGTAAATATTTTTCCATCTCCATTACTTTATTAAAGGTTCTTTAATCCTTTCCACAATGTCTTCCATTTTGTACCAAATCTAATCGGGACTTTCCGGCCATCTGAAGGTGTTTCCCATAGACAACTGGCCTCCTGACCTGGATGGTTAGTCTTCCACTTAGTAACTTCCTTCTTCCAGAATACTTTAAGCGGTCGGAAGACAGCAACATCCATCAGCTGCAATATATGTGTGCTATTTGGATACAAGGCAACTACTTCTATTCCATTCTCTGAACAGAAGTCGGAAAGATGGGTAGTTAAATGCGATCCATGGCCGTCCAAAAGGAAAAGGACTGGTAACTGGATTTTGCTCTCATAGAATGTATCACTATACTGATTCATCACCACCCTGATTCTGACCTCCTGATTCCCCAAGTCTCCGGTACTCTATCAGAAATTGGTTTTGGGATATGTTCATAAGCAAACACTATCATCGGTGGTGCTAAAAGACTTGCAGCATTGGCAGTGTGTAAAACCGTAAGGTTTTTTTTTTTCATAACCAGGTGTTGATCAACCAGATTTCGGTGACAAAAAAAAAGCACTTTCATCTGCATTAATATCCTGCTAGGGTCTTTCAGTAAATCATTTTTAGAAGAAACCTGACATTACAGATTTAAATTGTCATAAATTAACTTTAATTGCGATGTAAACAAGTATACTCGGTTCTGGACATTATTGTCCATCACTGGTTCGAATTGAAAATCGATAATCAGTAATGAACATTCAAATTTGACAAACTGTACAAGTAGCTACATATGAATTTAGTATGATTTCGTATCTACGATTTGTCTACGAAACCCATTATTCAATTTTATAATAAGTAATTACTAAGATTTCTACGAATTATTACAAAACATCTACTCACCTCACTAATGAATTCTGCAAGGAATTAGGAATTTTGCAAATGTCGTTCGCGTGGGGTCGTATAAATGTCCGTTATTTCGCAAACTAATGGCGGATTGGGATGAAATTTATGTCAGTTAACAGAGAAGAATCTATAGTTTATAGTTCAATGTTGAAAGTATGAATAATTTTTCAATATTTCTTATTTTTAAGATTTTTAAAAACTTTTGTCCATAACCGAAGGTCTGTCCATTACTGGTGCCGTTACCTTATTCGATGAAGACAAGTGAACAACATTTGTAATTCATTCATTGTATGGAAATTGAAAATTTGCCTTATGCGCCTCTTCCGTGTCCGCCTTATGGCAATTCTAATATTTTTCTTTTATTTCTAGGAACCAAACTAATGAATTAAATATCGGTCCAAAGCTGCCGATGCAGCGTGTAAAATAATTAATGTTTAAATGGAATGGGATCGGTCATAAAGCAAGGGCAACGGATGATAAGATCTTCTGGTCTGGAGTGGTGAAAGAGAAACAGCTACACAAATTCTGGCAGACCACAAGCAAGATGGTCTGATGACATTAAACGAGTGGCAGGAGGTCAATGGCGCAGAGCGGCGAGGGATAGCGAGTTGTGGAAGTCGGGAAGGGAGGCTTATGTATAATAGTATTATCATCTTTATTACTATTCCACGCCAACGGACTCGCAGTGCCGAAATCACGATCGTAGAAACTTACTTTATTGGCTCTGATGTGAATTTCATGGACAACAAAATCAAGAGTTTTGTTTCTCTAAACATATGAATGTTTTGTGCAAATGTGATGTAATATTGTTTATTTGATTATTAAATTTCATATAAAATATTCAAAAAATACTTTTTCAATTACATTAGTAATATGTATTCAAGTTTATAATTCACAGCGAGTTTGCTTGGATTGAAACATTGTTTTATAGATATAGACACACATTTTTGCAGCCATACACATGTCATTTAATCCAATAAATAAACTAATTGATATTGAACTTCAATTGTATTTGTTGAATATATATTGGATTTATTTATATACTCGAATTTAGCAATAGCGAAGCGTTGCCGGGTCAGCTAGTTCTTTATAAAAACGATAAAACTAATATAATTTTAACAGCAAAACAGTACAAACGTATTACGTGTCACAATTAACTATTATTAAGTGCGGCAACAGTTAAATTGACCAAAACAATTCACTTATACGCGAAATATCTCCAAATTAACAGGAGCACCACATGAACCAAACCAAATTTTCAAAAACAAAAGAATATGTTTATTAATTTATAAGTAGCTAAAAATACTCTGCGTTGAAGAAAATGTTCATGAAGTCAATAATTCTCATCTCAATGTCTACTATAAATGATGTCCTATGATGTATTCCATAATGACGCATCCTTACAAATGCGTCAATTGTCAAAAAATTCAAAAATTAGTTTTTGATCCCAATTGGCGTTAAAGCTAAAGGCCAATAACTGTGCAAAGGTGTAAAATGATTGAATACTCATCATTACCATCGGGGGGCTGTCCCTCGTGTCCGAGGAAGACTGTCCTTCCAATTGATTGAATAATACAGAGTTGATCAAACTTCACCCTAAAAATACCACCCATACTATGTACAATCAACAGTTTGATCTCAATTTCTTTGTTTTATCTTACTTAGCACCCTCGTACTAACCAGCCTTCAATTGTCGAAGTTATTAATTGTTCCAGGTAGAGGGTTTCAGGAACGTTAAGTTTTATTTTTCCCAAACATAAAAAATACGATAGTAGCAGAGTGGTAAGAGCTCTGACAACCATACCGATGGTCCCGAGTTAGGTTACCGGCGAAAGCAGCGTTATTGTCACACTGTCATTGGTCTGGTGTAGAATTCACGTGAAAATAAAATGGCGATAGATTAGCTACCTATCACATCATTATTAGTATTATTTTGTTGAATCGCTCTTTCCAACATTACAGCGATGTTAAGGGTATAGCTATCATATTGATTCTCGTGACATGTGAAAGGTTACTAAGTTATCATTATTTTGTTGTCACGTGAATTCTTCACCAGATCAAAGACAGTGTGACAATCACACTGCCATCGCCGGGAACCGAACCCGAGACCTTCGGCAGTTACCACTTGGTCATAAAGGTCATCAAAAAAACGTTTTTATTAGTTAACTTATTGAACGCGAAGGCATTAAACATACTATTTTTTTCTGAGATGGCTAACCATTGTATTTGAATTTGATCATAGATTCGATAGAAATGACACAAAATTTCTACACACAGTTAACAATAGCAATAAATTAAACAAATTTGAAAATTTAGAAATCCTCAAGTCGGTGAAATTGGGTGAAAACATAATTAATAATCAGATTCCTCCTTTTACTCCATTCTCCTTAAATACTATGTCTACTTTTAATCTCCCAAGCTCCCATTCCTAATCAAATGCAAATTAATCATTTATTTATTTCTATATAAATTATGTATTTTTTTCTGAATTAATTTTTTTTATATTGTCATGTATTATTACAATTTATTAGTTCTAACTGGTAAAAAATATTAGTTCTTATAACAAATAGTCCAGGTTAATTTAAAAAATTTGAATTATTGTATCGAATTTTAAATGCGTTTTTATATTAGTCTTTCTTTGTTTAGTTTTTATTATATTTTTATACCTGAAGATGGAGGTATGCTCCGAAAATATCGTGTTTTTAAATATATTTTTTAAATATTTTGTGGATTAAACAGAGTTATTTTAAATTTCCTAAGTATATTTATTAGTCGTTATTAATTTCCTCGCGTATTAAATATTTCAAGTGATAAACAGAGCTATTTATCGAAGCCAGTAATTAAAGTGAATACTTTTAGCAGCACTGGTTGTAATGAGCTGAGGTCAATTGAATAAAAATAGCTCCACAATATTCTTACAATCATGGAAATGAGTTTAATCCTTGAGGGAATCTTAACAACTCCATCTGAGTAGAAAAATTGCAAACCTACCAGTGGAGTCCGATAACTTTTTAAAACACATTTTCATAGATCTTTAGTAAACGTTGAATGTGTTTTTTAAATATTTTAAGGCAGTGAAATAATCTGTTTTTTTTTAAACTTGAAGTTACTAACTAACTAACTAACTAACCATCACGCCGTTTCCCCGGAGGGGTAGGCAGAGAGGATAAATCGCCACATTGTTCTATCCTGACATAATTCTCGCGTCTCTTCTAAATCCACACATCGTGACATGCACGCTCGTCGATTGTTCCTACTTCGAACATCGCCGCCTTTCAGTAATTGATTAATTTGGTCATGCCATACTTCCTTCTTGCCATGCCATACTTCTTTTCCCATTCACACTACTTGTATATATCTTTTTAACCATTCTTCCCTCATCCATTCGTTTCATATGTCCAAACCATTATAGTGACCTATTCTTAATTTTATTTATCATGCATTCATCCGCCTTTCATTCCTTTCTTACTTAATCATTAGATATTCTATCATACATTGTTTTTTATGCATATTTCTTTAGTAATTTACCGAAAGTTTTTTCGTGTCTTAAATTGCAATCTAGAGCGCTGAATTCTCTATTCATTTTAAATCGTTTGCGTCGTGGTTTAGGAATATGACCCGCTGTAAATATCTGTCAACCTGTCTAACAAGAAGCCTTTCCGTAGTGTCCCAGATACTAAATGTTTTTTTAAGTGCGTAGATATTGAACATTAAAATACAAATTAAAGGGATATCAAGCATTAAGGGATATCAAATGGCAAAAGCTGAGTTTTAAGCACTTCACTGGAACTACTCCTCAAACGGTTATGAACAAATAAATAACAATGAAGTAGTCCACCTTTATTGCAATAGCCGGTATAAACATTGAGAAATCATATAAAAAGCCTAGATATGTTCCTTAGACATGCTAGTGGACTTCTGACCATTCCCCGAGGAAACTGATCCAAGATGCAGCTTTCAGTGTATTTCTTAGTTCTCTCCGTGGTAGTGGCAACACACGTAAGTTAAATTAAATATTAATTTCAGTACCTAACAATCGATGACTCTATTAAAAAATATTTAAATTAAGATAGAGTTTCACGAAATCAGATTTTTTTTTTGAAAGCCTTACAAAAACGGGTGTTTATTCATATTTTGTAACAATCTTTTGAAAACAAACCATCACGCCGTTTCTCCGCAGGAGTTGACAGAGGGAATGGACTGCCACGCTATTCTATCCTGACACACCTCTCTAGCTTCCTCCACATTCATTCAACGAGTCATACACGCACGTCGATTCTTTCTAGTTCTAACATGACCAACCATAATTATTTTATTGATTTGGTCATACCATGTTTTCCTCGGTCTACACCGACTCCGTACTTCATTTACATCCTATTTATTGTTTCTTGGACAAAGATGTAAAACTTCATATTAAATAACTAATACGAATGAAAACGTCAGTTTTCTAGAAGTTTTATTATATTATATGGGAATGACATGTTTCGCCCTACATTTGACATTTGAATAACAAAACTTCTAGAAAACTGACGTTACCATTTACATCGTTAACGTATACTTTCTGAATCATTATTTCTCCGTCCATTTGCTCCGTATGTCCGAACGAACGCAGCGATCCTTTCATAATTTTGTTCATAATACTTTATTTTTAATAATGGTTAAAAAAGTATTCGTTAATGATGAAAATGGAGTACGGAGTCGAGGCAGACCGAGGAAAACATGGTATGACCAAATTAATCAAATTTTAAATGTTGGACATATTAGAAGTCGGAAGAATCGACGTGCGTGTATGACTCGCTGTATGAATGTGGAGGAAGCTAGAGAGGTGTGCCAGGATGGAGTAGTGTGGCGGTCCATTCTCTCTGCCTACCCCTATGGAGAAACGGCGTGATGGTTTGTTGTTGTTGTTTATTTTATTAAAAAAGACAACCTAAGGATTTAAATCATTGGTATTAGAATTTATTTTACAATCTTCAATATGAGAAATAAAAAATAATAGTTTATCATTATGGACTATTTTCTGATATAAATATAAAAATAGCTCATTATTATAATATAGATGCTGATTAGTTTTAGGTAATATAAATTATTTAAGGATTATCACGTATGCATTTATTTTAGAATTTCGGGACCAGGCATGTTTTTTGTATACTTTAATATCTGTATTTAATAGTTTGGATAACGCTAATCCATTTGATTTGCGTGATGGTAAGCTGTGAGTAGTTAGTTAAGGCGTCGTTGTAATGTTTGTTTCTGTTAAATAATAGCATTACAATCCATTGTCTCAATAAATTATAATAAAAAAGAACTTTATCGCAGTCATTCCAATCAAGACGGATGTTTAGAAAATTTAAATAAGTACCTGATCTGTTGTATTCATGCAAGTGTCCGATTACTGCATAAATTAATACTTACGCAAGAAAATGCAGTAATTAATTACTTTTAATATCATGGCAACACTGAAGTAATTTCAATTTACTTATCGAATATTTGCAATGTAAATCGTATTTCATACTTATCAGATTTAAACTATATTAACTAAACTTATAAATAAGATAATTACTGATCTTTTGGTATGATTTAATTATTATTTAATCTGTAAATTATTTCTCATTTCTCAGATTTTTTGAAGTCAAATTCAGAAAATTAGCTTTAAAAGTAGGATAGTTATTGAAGAATTTATCAATGAAAGCGAAAATGGCCGTTCACAATGGAGTTCTGGTCCCAACCCTTATGTATGGAAGCGAAGCATGGAACTGGCAGAAGAAAGATGAGAGGAGCATAAATGC
Organism: Lepidostoma basale; assembly: GCA_022606425.2. Lineage (NCBI taxonomy): Eukaryota > Metazoa > Arthropoda > Insecta > Trichoptera > Lepidostomatidae > Lepidostoma > Lepidostoma basale. The sequence continues at coordinate 52,420 of JAHDVF020001203.1, read as the reverse complement.
GGTAGAGATGATGTCCCTATGACGTATGTGTGTAGAACGATGTATGACAGAATATAAATGCTAACGAAATGCTAAAAAAAAAACAGAAAGGAATGTAGAGCAAAAGAAGGTATTATGAAAGGATCGTTGCGTTGATTCGGACATATGGAGCGCATGGGTGAAGAAAGAATGGTTAAAAAAGTATATGTTAATTATGTAAATGGAGTACGGAGTCGAGGCAGACCGAGGAAAACATGGCATGACCAAATTAATCAAATTTTAAAGGTTGGTCATGTCAGAAGCCGGAAGAATCGACGTGCGTGTATGAATCGCTGTATGAATGTGGAGGAAACTAGAGAGGTAGGTATGTCAGGATAGAGTAGTGTGGCGGTCCATTCTCTCTGAGTACCCGTTCGGTGAAACGGCGTGATGGTTTGTTGTTGTTGTTGTTGTAGTTATTGAAAACAAGAGTTTACTCATGAAAACGAAAATTGTCGTCCACAATGGAGTTATGATTCTATTCCTTATGTATGGAAGTGAAACATGGAACTGCCAGAAGAATGATGAAAGCAATTTAAAGACGATTGTGGTAAAACGATGTCTGTCAACCTTTTAATTGCTGTTATCCGGAAGGAATGAGAGCGAAGAAAATATTATGAACAAAATTATGAAAGGATTACTGCATTTTTGGAGTCTTCTACTGTCTTGATAAAACAAATAAACAATTAAAAAAAACATTATATAAAACTTTCAAATATTCAAATATATCAATTTATAATAAAAATAAATAACGGTTTAAGTGCAAGAAGATTTAAATACTCACTCAGGCAATATTAAATATACATAATAACTAACTAACCTTTTTTTTAACAGAAGACACATTTATTTGTCATGCATTCCTTTCTTATCTCCTCATTTGGTATTGCATTATATATTTTCTTTTTGTAAGTGACCTCATTTCTACGGCATTTATCCTGTTTCCACCATTCTTTTGCCAGCTCAAAGCATCCATACATCATCTTACAAACATTATAATTAGCAAGAGAACTCCTGTCATCCTTGCTCCAGTAGATACACTTCTATTGACAGTAATGACTTCGAATGCACCATTTATTTTAATGTAATTAGTGCTAATAAAAGTTAAAAAATTCAGTCAGGTGGATTATGAATCAAATAGATTAGTGCAGAGTTGTCATTCAAAACAAGTTTTAAAAATGAACAAAGTGCAAAGATCTTTCTTGAATTGACTTGTATTGAATGACAAAAGGTCAAATGATTGACAGTGTAAATCATATATTTGTCTTAAGTTCTTGATTTGTTGTTCTACATTGTGACCAAATACCCACCAATCTTATTTGGTGTGTGATTGGGATGAAATCCAAAGTATCTTAACGATGATATAACTCAATAAATAAAGATTGAAGTGATTGTTTGTTATCGACAGAGAACGTTATTCACTTTGAATGTTATTGTAATAAGCCTTACTCATGGAAATTAATAATAAAACTGACAAAAGAGGATGAAAGTGGAATAAATGTATGAAAGTGATATATCCGTATTATATGGTGGAAATGTGTTGTAAAAATATATGACAAAATACTTAATTTCAATATAAAAAGAGAATGAAAAATAGCGAAAGAACTATAAACAAAATCACTTGACTAATATCACTAAAATATATTGGGAATATGGATTTATCTTCTTCATGGCTACAATCCTAATGGATTGGTTTGCAACAAGCTTCACTCGTTTCCTCCACTCAGTCATTTCTCCAGCCAGTCTTTTCATATCTGTGTAGCTGACACAGCGCATGTCTCTTATCACCTGGTCCAAATAGGCGTCCCTTGGGCGGCCTCTGCAATTTCTGTTCTCAACCATTCCCTCAACTATAGTAGTAAACAGGCCCGGATGCCTAATGTTATGGCCTATCCAGTTTGCTCATTGCTGGGATATCCTTTTGAGCATTTGAGTGGTTTTTCCGGCCCTTCTCATTACTTTGCTGTTTTGGATGTGTTCCGACCGATGGATCCCCATCATGTGTCTGTAGCATCACATTTCAAAAGCAGCTAAGCGTCTGCACTCACTCCAGCTAATGCTCCATGTCTCGCAGTCAAACAGCAGCACACTCCAGACAACAGTCGTGATCAGATTTTTTCTAATCCTCATATTAATATTACCCGATTCAAGTATCTTTGTATTTTTTTTCTGGCTTGCCGTATCCTGATTATAATGCCTGCCTTTGAGCCCCCATCTCGTCACCTGAGAGTAAGAGGGTTCCAACTCACAAAATTTCACATTTGGCTTTTTTTTTCGCGAAAAGGGTTCTTACTAACCTTATCTATAGGTACAATAAAAAAAAACATGTAATAGTAATGTCATTTTGATGTTACGAAAAGAATCAAGTTCCATCTGATCACTCAAAACACACGATTCACTGAAGAAGGATTCATTTACACTTAGAACTTTATTATTTGTATCGCCAGAGAAAATTTACACGCTTCTCGGTAAAAGAGTTTCATCTGCTTCAGATGGAACCCTTCTATTCCAAGATACACATCCGAAACCAACAAAACTTAGACTTAATTATTCTCAGCTTTTTACTTTTGACAGTTGGAACCTTCTTACTCTCAGGTGACGATCTTGAGCCATCCCATATATGGATTTATAAGAAGAAAGAATGGTGAAGCAAGTGTATGTGAGCAGGAAATTTAGGTATTAGTTTGAAAAAATGGCAGAAATTCTATTATCGAGTTGATCGTAAAAAAAATATGTGCTTAATGAATGTTTAGGAGGCTGGATAAGTAGAGTTGTAGAATAATGGAATATTTGATACTCTCTACCTATCTCTTAAGAAAATGACACATTTGTTAGTCTGGATATTAAAAAGCATCAGAAGAATTATTGAAATAGTGAAATCTGCCAATATGTATTATGAAATTTGATATTTTGAGTAAAATCTAATTAATGAACCATCACATCTCTCCGGAAGGGTAGGCAGAAAAATGGACCCTCCTGATTATATCTCTCGATCCCTCAACATTCATAAATCAAATCACATACACACATACATTTTTTAGTAACTGTAGAAATTTAAATAACATTTAAGCTTCATCAATAAGCATTATGCTTATTTAAGAATATTAAAAATATACATAAATGACTCAAAGATGGTATTAGAAGTACAAAAATAATATTCTGAGAACTGGTTCAAAATAAAACACTATAAGTAAATTATGCTAATGCACCTGCTTGCAAAGCAAACATTACTCTGAGATAAACAAGTTTGAAAGATCAATTGATAATATTTGACACGGAGTGTACCATGAACTGAATACAAATATTAATTATGGGTCTTAACGCCCGCTTTTTGTGTTTTAAAACACAACATTCTTTTTAACACTTTTGTGCAACAAGAACAAGGCTAAGCCTCGTTCAATATACGATGTATGCAAAAAATTTACAAGTAGGCAGCACGAGGCATACCACATTAACACTCTTTGTTTAAATATTATTAAATGTATGTGTGGTAAAACGATGTACGAAAGAGTTTCAAATGCTGATATTAGGAAGGAATGTAGAGTGGAAGAAAGTATTATGAACAAAATTATGAAAGGATCACTGCGTTGGTTTGGTCACATGGAACGTATGGATGAGGAAAAAATGCTTAAGAAAGTATACGTTAACGATGTGAATGGAGTAGTGTTGTACAGTAAAAAATGGCATGATCAAGTCAATCAAATTTTAAAGGTCGGTCATGTTACCAGTCGAAAGAATCGACGTGCGTGTATTGACTCGCTGTATGAATGTGGATGAAGCTAGAGAGGTGTCAGGATAAAGTAATGTAGCCCATTCTCTCTGCCCACCCTTTCGGCGAAACAGCGTGATGGTTTGTCGTCGTTGTTGATTAAAATATATCATAAATATATTTATTTTCCTGTATTTCGAAAAGTACAAATTAATCACAATTATTCTTTGACAGAAAAGGTGAATTATCTGTTTAAGTTTAAAAAAGGAAGTACCTAAATTATTTTCTTTTTTGGAACTTGTGATTGTTCAATATTGTTTTTCTTCTTTGTTGGTTTAATCCTAGGGATTGGTTTGCAGTAAAAACTTTCACCTCATCCATCACTGTGCTTGGTCTTCTGCAACACTCGCAGTAGTTCACGCATACCTGTTTTAGATACACCCGTTGGGGGGGGGGGGGCCTCTTTAATTTCCCCTCAACCATACTCTATAATGTTGTCCTGGAGGCCCTCATGGCGTATAATGTGTCAATTCATAGAGCTCATCGCCCATAAGTTGCTTCCTTCCTTCGATTCTGCTGAGACTTGTTATTTGTGATGTGGTCTCTCTAGGAAATTCCTTATATTCTTCTGTAGCACTCCATCTCAAAGGCCTACAGTCTGTTTCTATTTCTTTCGGTTAAGCTATTGCCACAAGAGCCAAATGAAACCTTATGGCTACTTGAGTGCCGCTCTTTCAAGAAGGGAATTTTTTTAAGTACATTGTTTTACTTTAATTTAATAGTATTTCACACTAAATTCCATCAGTTTTATTGAAGAAAACCTGGAATCATCCATTAAATTAAAAACTGCAACTGACAATTCTGATTTTCCCAAACTTTCCAAGGAACTATAAAGATATAATAGATTAAACAAGACAATGTTTTAATTTTAGTAATTAAATTGTAATTTTTATGAATAAGATACTTTACAACAGCAAACAATCACGCCGTTTCCCCGAAAGGGTAAGCAGAGAGAATGGACTGTCTCACTACTCGATCCTGACACACCTCTGTAGTTTCCTTCAAGTTCATACAGCGAAACCTACTCAAGATAATTTACAATGTAGAAAATCTAGTTTTATTCAAAGAGTCTTCATTTAACAGTTTTAAAAAAAATTGTCTCTTAAAATAAATTGATATCTTTGGCTCTTTTAATGAAATAAGTTTGCCGACCACTGGGTTAGGTAACATGTGTCACGGCCAAACAAAAATGTTTTTATTAATCATTTTTCGTAATTTTCAGGCCATGAATCTCACACCAGAGCAGAAAGTCAAAGTGAAGCAATACCATGTCGCGTGTCTGGAAGAAACACACGTTAGTCCGGCGATCGTGAAGAAGGCCCGCAAGGGAGAATTTGTGAACGATGACGGTCTAAAGAACTACTGCTTCTGTTTCTTGAAGAAGGCAAACCTCGTGAACAACAGGGGAAAACTAAACGAGGAAGTCCTGATGGCAAAGTTACCCAAAGACACAAACATGATGGCAGCTAAAGTCATCACAGAGCTCTGCAAGAACCAAAGAGGAGTCAATGCGGCTGATACAGCATTCCAAATTTACAAGTGTTACTATGAAGCTACTCCTTCGCATGTGTCTTTGATATAAAACACATTACATATTAATATTTAATAATTGTTTTTTATACTATTTTTTGTTACATTTGCTGTTTTTATACATATTTATATAAAAAACAAAAAATAAATTAATATCTTCTTAAGTAAAAACTGTTATTGAAAAAAAAAATGAAAGCAAAAATGGCCGTTTACAATAGAGTATTAGTTCCAAGCCTTATGTATGGAAGCGAACCATGGAATTGACCGACCTTCGTGGCCGAGTGTAAGTGCATTGACTGCCACCCAGAAGATTCCGGGTTCGATACCCGGCGAGGGCAGTGTGATTGTCACACTGTCTTTGGTCTGGTCTAGAATTCACGTGACAATAAAATGGCGAGATATTAGCTATCACATGTCACAAGAATCACTATGGTAGCTATAATACCCTTTATGTCAATTTGGCTCATGCTGTCATGATGTAAAGAGTGATTTAACAAAATAATAATAATAACTGGCAGAAGAAGGATGAGAGCAGAATAAATGCAGTAGAGATGAGATTAGACGTATGTGTGATAAAACGATGTATGACAGAGTTTCAAATGCTGATACTGGGAAGGAATGTAGAGTTCCATATGTTGGTTTGGTCAAATGGAACTTATGGACGAAGAAAGAATGCTTATGAAAGTGTACGTTAACAATGTGAATGGAGTACAGTGTCGAGGACGACCGAGGAAAACATGGCATGACCGAGTCAATGAATTCAAAGGTCGGCCAGCTTAGCAGTCGAAAGAATCGACATCTGTGTATGACTCGTTGTATGAATGTGGGGGAATCTAGAGAGGTGCGTCTGTACCCTTTCGGGGAAACGGTCTGATGGTTTGTTGTTGTTGTCCTCCTAAGTACTCGAGTATTTTTAATTATTTAACATATAACAAAATATATTTTTTTATGATAAAATATAATCTCAAGTACATAGGAATATAGTGTATATAAATGTGATATTCTTGTTTTATTCATAAATATTAAATATCAATGTTGATAACATTGTAAGCAATTATCTATGTATGCACATTTTATTTGAATTACTTCAAATCACACACTTGCTATAAGACATTCGTATGAAAGTTCATGTTGAATAATACAAATATTTGGGGATGATTCAGAAAGAGATCTAATCTTCACTCATTATTATAAGTATTGTGACCTTTGGCTGTTTGTAAGTCATCTCCGTCGGTCTATGCCCAATACATCTATTGCCGTGCACTTCAATCAGGAGGAAGAAAATCAAAAACTCATTTTCAATAATATTTAATACTATGACAGAATAGTCAATATAAAATAGTAAAACAAATTAATGCATACACAATTGAGATAATAATGATATAGTTGCTTTGTCATTTTGGTATTTAAACATCTATATCTCACATTGTCCAACATTGAAGAATGGTGTATACAAAAAAAAAGAATTTTTAACTATTTAAAATTAAATACATGTTCTATTTATTGTATTGTCTAGATCGTGAAGATGGATAACACAATCTAAAACTCAATACAATAACTAGTAATTCAAAATTCTCTATTCTGAGAATATAGCATTCTAAGTTTTGGTATCGGTCACTCTTCTTTATTATGAGGCATTGTACAAATATTATTAATAGAACTTATAAATAAAGTTTCAATATTGAATGAGATGTAAAATGTGGATAACTTCAGATAAATGTATATAGAACATTTTTTTCCACATTATACCAGGTGTATGCATAAGTCTTTTCCGGTTTCACTAAAAGATAGTGCCACCAAACAGTACGGAGCGTATGAATGTGACACTACATCAGTTTGTTTGTCTGACATTAACCTACACACACAAGTTGAGTCCGCAAAACAATACCGTCTGTGTTGTATCGTTCAGTGATCATGTCGACTTTCGTACCTGAAAAATAACATTTGCAGCACGCATTGCTTTCTTATTTAATCAAAAGAAAAAGGCTGTGGAAAGTCATCGTTTACTGGTAGAAACATCTGGTGAACACGCTCCATCGATTAGAATAGGTGAATCATGGTTTTATCAAATTGCTACGGCAAGAAGACCATGCTTTGTGTCTGGTGGGACCAGAGCGGTATTGTGTATTATGAACTCTTGAAGCCCGGCAAAACCGTAAATGCACAACCCAACAAATGATTAATTTAAATCAAAAGACGACCAAAATGGGCCAGAAGACATGGCAAAGTGATTTTGTTGTACGACAACATGCCGCCTCACACACCAAAACCAGTGAAAGATATCTTGAAATCGCTTGGATGGGACATCGTTCCATACCCACTGTACTCCCTCGACTTCAGCAATTTTGAAGAAGTAGGAAAATGGCTCGACGAATGGTTTGCCTTAAAAGACAAACAGTTTTACAGGCATCGTATTCATAACTTACCTGAAAGATGGGTGAAGTGTGTAGAAGCATATGGCCAATATTTCAAATAAACAAAATATCAATTTCCCTTAAAAATTACGTGTTTTCTTCACCACAAAAATCGGCAAAAACTTATGCATACACTTGGTATATCCTATAAAAATTGCTGGTGACTGGATGCAAAAGGCACAAGATAGGAATACATGAAGAAGTATGGGGAAAGTCTTTGTTCAGCAATGGACCGGATCGGCTGTTTAAGTAAGTATCCCTAAATAACTCAGATGAGAAACAATATTTTAAAATAATTATTTAAATCTATTGATGTAAATAGCTCAAAATCAGCAAATTTCGAGTAACTCAATTTTAGTATTGAGCCCACAATATGATTTGTTTTGAAAAATTATGAATTGTAAATTTATTCCAAAAGAAAACATCTGAAAATATAAAAATAAACCGAGAGAATGAACAGCGAAGGATCCAAGATCCATTTAAACCTTTTAATTACGATCCATGAGAGTTTGATTTTTGTTTTGAGTACTGATTTTATACACTTTAATTGTTTATTCTTCTGGATTCAATTTGAGCTTCAACTGTTTCAGTTTTAAAATTGCATCGCAAGTGAATGTGAGTTGTTTTTGAATGTTAACAGATTCCACAATATAGCTTAAGGTGCGTTTGAACAGATTTTGTGCCTCTTGTAGGTTAGAAGTTACGAGGACGCCAAACCACCTCAACGGATTCACATATTCAGTATTGGGTTCACTATTTCTTGTGCTGAGGGTGAATTTATTACTTAAACTATCACTTTCAATGTCAGAATCAACTGTTGCGAGAGCTGAAAAATCAGGCGTATTCTCTGTAGGAAGTTGAACCGTTGAAACACTGTTTTGGCCCATTATATAGCGGGATTTAGCCAGATGTATGCTTCCATTGTTTGAGGTATTTTCAATATTAACCTGGCATTTAACTCGGTCTTCCATTAGTCTTAGCATTTCCAGCGTCAGCTTGTCCAGTAAAATGCAAACTTCGTGTCTTTCCATTGTGTTCTATGTCGATTGGCAAAATCTGGAAAACGAACATTTATCAATTATTGTTTAAAGCATATTCGATTGACAATACGTTAAAGAATTATCCACATGCAAAAATAATTACACGGCAATATTTTTTGGTACCTGCGTTATTGTAAGAAAAACTAATATTCCAGTCACATGACAGAAAATCTGTTGTCAAATTTGACAATTATTTAGCAGTGTTGCATTAAGAAAAAAATATTTGAATAAAAACATTTGTTGACAATACTGACATCTATTGATTTAATGTAAAAGATAAAAATGCTTTAAAATAAAATCAACAGATGGCTGAAGTGGTGTCATATTTGAGTAATTTGAGAAAACTGTAGTATTCATAAGTTTCAGTTCAGCAAGTTCGTTTGGTTAATTGTTAATTCATTATCAAGAATACAAGGTATTTCTAAAACGTAATGATCAACATTAAAAACAACAGATTATGTAAATATTGGAAGCAACTAAATTGGACTGGAAGTGCTTAAAAAATTTCGCGATCTGGTGAAATACTTATCAGGTGAATAACTTTTACTTTCGTAATTTTTAGTTTCAATGATGTGTGATTATTATCCATATAACGAAATATAACTACAGTTCTTACGAAATATAACGCACCATGTACCTATAAAATATGTAATCTCTCAATTCCGGGAAAGTTTAATTGGAAATATTGGGGTTTATCAGTCGAACTAATGTTTTCGAGACTCTGAAAGAAATCATTTTAATGTCAACTCACCTGGAGTGGGATTTAAACTTGTTGCAGTGATATTGAGTATGCATGTGGCGAGATGCTCGTGAAAAGGGTCCGGAGTTTTTTTTAGTAATTATAACTTCATAAATAACACAATAACAGTACTGCATATAAGAACTGTTATTGTCCGTGGCTATATTTGACTTTGTTTTCGGAAGTGCTGAAACCAACACAATGAAGTTTCTATAATATAAAATTTCTAGCTGTCGATTTCTTCTGATTTTTTTTTGAGTTTTCGATAACTTTGTCATATTTGATAAGATCCATTTAATATTCCTGAAGGGTATTTTAGATAACGTCAACACAGTTTGTTTTATCTCACAATTTACCTAAAGAAACTACCTGTCTCTCTTACAAAATATCGATTTTTTATAGCAGCAATTCTCAAACTTTTATGACGACGGAACCCGAAAATACAAAATATTTTATGGAACCCTAAAATAAGCAAAACCTGGTTTTCTGTTTTCTAAGTTGTTTTATTTGCTGTTTTTGATCATAGAATTATTGCAGATTTATTAGCCGAAACACTTTAATACCTTAACATTTTAAACTGTTCAATTAAATAACTTTGTTTTGTATCACAATTGTATTTTATTTTACGCGAGAGCTGTTTCATCAACCTATGTTGACATCATCAGGTGTTACAATAATATATCAAATGTCGAATTTTCGTGATTTTTCGAATTTTTATGTGTATTTGTTCCTATGTTAATTTGAAAAATATCGTACAATCTAGCTAAAAAATAATAATACTTTCAACTTTTGTCACCTTTCCTATTAATGTAATCTACTTCCCGTTATTGTCTATCTTTTTTTAAATTTATTATGTTTCATCGTGTAATTGTTTATTCTAATTACTGTTTTATTATTATTATTTTATTAATATATTTTCCACCTTTAATATTTTCTCCTATACATAGTAACTAACCGTTTTTTTAATTAAAATATTTAGTTACCTAACTCAATTTCAGCAAGAACTTCAAAATTATATATATATTTTTTCAAGTTAACATAGGAACATACACATAAATATTCGAAAAATCACAAAAATTTGACATTTAATAAAATACAATTGTGATACAAAAACAAACTTATTTAATTTAACAGTTTAATATCTTTATGTATTATATTTCAACAATTCCCTGCTGAGATTTGCTCTCATCAGATTGTTGATCAAATCCCTTCACGGTATACGTAGCATTCTTCTTTGAAGGTAGATTGTTAATTTCTCTATCCTGTTAATATAATGCATTTTCAGAGTCCAGATATTTGAACTATAAAACACAGACCAGACATAGTATAGTACTTATGTAAGATTGCACTATTATACCTACGCCGGTTGAATTAACTTTTTTTCTTTCTTTCAAAATTGACAAATAATTATATAGGGTGTTTTTTTAAAGGTTCGGTTTTTAAACTGACAACATTGTTTCTACAGACTGTCAATTTGACAGTTGATAGTTGATTTGTAGTCAGTACGTTTTGCCATTTCACCATGAATAGACTGACGTCAGAACAGCGCCTGCAAATTGTGCTAATTTATTTTGAAAATCATGGTTCGGTTCGCCAAACTTATCGTGCACTACGTCCATTTAACGGTTGACATAATCGTCTATCCGAGAAAGTTATTCGGAAGACCATGGATCGTTTTCGCACCACGGGATAATACGCATCCACAAAGACGACAATTGTCGAAAATTGGACCTCACGATTGTGTTTTATTCGAGCTAGCCGTGGCGCTCATATGTCCAAAATCATATTTAAACAAGAATGGCATAAAATTATCTATTAAATAAAGCCAATATCATAGACATTAACATTATTTTAATGTGTTTTTTTTTCATTTTGAATATGTATTGTATACCTCTAAAAAAGACACCCTTTACTTACGCCGCGCCGGTTGAATTTCCTTTTTTTTCTTTCTTTCAAAATTGACATATAATTATATAAATACCGGCAATGTGTACAAAACATACAAGTAAAATGGCATATATGAACTGTATTGAATGAGTTGTTAATATGATTCTGTAGAAAGGTAATACCCAAATTTTACCTCAGCTGGATTCCAATCTCCCGTGGATTTATCTCGTCTGAATTAGAGAATTACCATGGTTAAGAAAACTTTGTACTCAAAGGCAAGAGACACATTCAGAATTTTGAGTGGATAGGCTGAAATTAATCCGGACATTATTTCCAGTGAAGATCCCATAAAAATCAGTCCGTAAAACCATAAGAAATAAAATATAACAGTTTATCTTTATGCATACCAAATAATTCCATAACATTGTACGAGTATTTTCTTCTCTTCTTCTTCTTCCTCAGCCTATTCCCGTCCACTCCTGGACAAAGGCCTCCTCCATTCGCTTCCATGTCACTCTGTCCTGTGCAGACTCTCTTTGCCGTCCACGGTCTCCAAGTCAGCAGTCTTCTTGTCCATTTTTCATCTGAGCCACGTGACCTGCCCATTGCCATTTTAGAGTCGCCACCCGGTGGATGATGTCAGTGACCTTTGTTTTTTATCTCACCGTATCGTTTCTGACTCTGTCTCTTAGGCTTAGTTAACATGGCTCTTTCCATGGCTCTTTGGGTCACTCGTAGTTTCTCGGCACTTTGTTTGGACAATGTAATAGTTTCGAGACCATAAGTACCAACTGACAGAACGCAGGTTTCATAGACTTTTCGTTTCAGGTTGATCGGTATTTTCCGGTTTTTAAGGATGTAACTCATGTTTCCGAAAGCTGCCCAGCTTATTCCAATTCTTTTTACGAGTATTTTATAAGTTTTAATTCTAGGTATTGTTTTGTAGCAAGTCACAACTTTGCTGGTTCGTGGGATGCCACTTGGGCCTTTGATGAGATAGGTTCCCGTTGCTTATTTTTGTACTCAATAGGTTATTTAAACACAATTACTGCATATTATAATGAATCTTCTTCAGCCTATTCCCGTCCGCTCCTGGACAAAGGCCTCCTCCATTTGCTTCCACGACACTGTCTTGTGCAGACTGCATCCAGGTTATTCCGACATGTCTGTTTGGACATATGGAACAAATGGATGAGGGAAGAATGGTTAAAAATATATATACACGTAGTGTGAATGGAAAAAGAAGTCGAGGAAGGCCAAGGAAGACATGGCATGACCAAATTAATCAATTACTGAAAGGCGGCCATGTTCGAAGTAGGAACTATCGACGAGCGTGCATGTCACGATGTTTGAATGTAGAAGAGGTGCGAGAGTTTTCTCAGGATAGAACAATGTGGCGATCCATCCTCTCTGCCTACCCCTCCGAGGAAACGGCGTGATGTTTAGTTAGTTAGTCTGTTCAGGTCATCATTCCACCGTTATTGATGAAAACGAATAAAAATGTCTGTTTCGTAGAATTTTTATTATAGTTTATGGGAATGGCATGTTTCGCCTTTCTAAGGCATTATCAAATGCCTTAGAATGGCGAAACATGTTATTCCCATAAACTATAATAAAACTTATAGTAAACAAATGTTTTAATTCGCATTGTTCAAAAAACTATACAACTTTTTAGCTATTGATTTTCATGACACGTGATAGGTAGCTAGTCAATCACCATTTTTATTGTTATGTGAATTCTACCAGACCAAGTACAGCGTGATCTTTTCATCATCAACGGCGGGAATCGAACCCAGTACCTTCAATATGGCTGTTGTAGAGATTGCCACTTTGCCAGGAAGGCTGTCGTATTGTTTTATTTTGTATTATTTTCTTTTAAAACTGATTTGCCATTTGAAAGGCAGTACAGCGCCAGAATATTACATTGTTTACTAAGTTTCCATTCATGACTGAGTTAACATTATTTCGAACTTTATGAATGAAATAACCGTCTCAATTATTATTTGAATAGCTCTCCAAATTCAAGTTTTGCTTTATCAATACGCACCCCTCAGTAAACACGCACCGATGAATTAAGATCGCGAATTATACTACACCTTTGCACCTACACGGTTAAATAAACACCCTTGATTTGGACAGGGGATGAAGGTGCGCTGTGAGGTAGTTTGGCTGAATAGGGGAGGTTTTCCCAAAAGTGTCCTTAACGATATATTCAACCCCGGTCTATCGCCTTTATTGCTTCGTTACCGCGGCCTGTGTGTGCGCCCTGAACAAAGGAGGGAGGGAAGCTGCTACAAGACGTTGTATTGTAGTTCACATGACAGTACAGAGAACGGTTCGATTCTGATACATCTCACATCATAATTTTTTATGATTTACGTAGATTTTTAAACACTTGTCTTCATTTTTCTCAACACGTTTCATCGGTTGAGAAAATTAAATCTTTTAGAATTTTTTAGTTGAAGAAAAAAAAACGTTGCTAAAGATTAATTGTATCTCAATAGAGACGACGATGTATATTGTTTTTTTGGAAACATAATATGGTGGCTGAGGCGTTTACATATGTATATTCTTAATAGATGGCGCTAGTGAAGATTGACCTAAAAAACGTGAAGTGTGTCTCAACATAGTAGCATATATACATCTTTCAATAATTTGTCAGACGTGGTGGTCGTAAGAAGGACGGAATGGGGAATGTTGTTAACATAGAGCGATCGCTTAACCAAACCAATGACAGGTCATAAGTCCTGTAAACGCCTAGGCCACCATATTCTGTTTAAAAAAAAAAACAATTTACATCTTCGTCTCTATTAAATTAATCTTTAAAAATGATTAACCCGCAATGGGTAAAATCCAGTATTAGTCTACAAGTATTTGTATACATTAAAAAAAAAAACATTGTATTCGTAATTTTTTTGTTTTACATTTTTATAAATGAAGTTATGAAGTAGTCTTGTATCACAATAGTATCCATTAAATTGAAACAAATTGTAAATTTTGTTAGACACCAAATTGGAAAACAATTTGGAAAACCTTTGTAAATTCATACAAAAGGGTTAATAATTGTCTTTCTCGACTGACGTTTCAGGGTAGGCAGTATATATGTGTGGTGGGTTGTGTATGCTTAACTCCTACGCTGTGTCGTGTCGATGTTTATCGTCTTTGTGATCTTCTATTTGAATGGTGTTTATTGATTTATCTAAGCAACGAGATTGATAACTATTATAATAAATTTAATTGTATCTCAATAGAGACGAAGATGCAAACTGGAAACTGAATATGGTTGATCAAGGTATTTACAGGACTTATGACCTGTCATTGGTTAGGTTAAGCGCACGCTTTATGTAATTACAACATTCCCCATTCCACCTATTTCTTTATGACTATGTAAGACAAATTTTTGGAGGTTGTATATATGTTACAAATCTATGCTTATCTTCACATGTCAGTTTCAATACGCCATCTATGTAGATTTTGATTACATATGTTAATCTTTTTAAGATTAATCTATATAATCCACACATTTGCACGTTTGCATCTTCGTTTCTATTGAGATACAATTAAATTTAATGAATTAATCACCCACTATGGGTGAAATCCAGTATTCGTATACAAGTATAAGTATACATTCACAAAAAATATTATAATAAATGAATTTTGAATTAAAGCAGTGATTTTGTCACATCCGCCCCGCGTGATTTGTTCCCTGCGCGACCCTATATGTGTAGATCGAGGTTTTGCGGCTGTTCTGAATTCAAATTCAATTTCACCCTTCCAGAAACTTTCCATTCAGCCTTTTGTCGGACCCAGAAGGCGCCCTGTTCCCTGCCGCCGGTCCTGGTGCCGGTACACGCCTCCTAAAATTGTTCCCGTGAATGGTCTTGCCATAATTAAGACGGGCTTATTGTGTTCGAGCAATAGACTGCGAGAAGACCAGGAGCTTGTTTTCACAGGTAATAATTAGGATAATTGTTTATATACCATATGTATTTTCTGTACAACCCAAGATTTACGAGAATTTATAAATAAATATATAAAGTATTTTGCAAATATGCATTTAAAAGAAAAATCATTTTAAAAATTATCGAAATTTGATTTTGTGTGCGCGGTGTTGGAAGACCCTAGATGTCCTGGCTCGAGAATATCAAAGAGTGGACCGGAATTCGAATATGGTGAGGGAGTGGCTCCGTCTGGTACCACCACGTCTGAAAAACGTTTTTATTGCTTACATATTATCTTAATAGATAATGCAGATTGACCTAAAAGTGTTTCTTAACATAGAAGCATATATACATCTTTCAAAAAATTTGTCAGACGTGGTGGTCGTAAGAAGGGAGGAATGGGGAATGTTGTTAACATAAGGCGATCGCTCAAAGCACCCAGTCAATGACAGATCATAAGTCCTGTAAACGCCTCGACTACCATATTCTGTTTCCAAAAAACAATTTACAGCAGATATTTCTATACAATTTCGTCGATTTGTATGCTCGTATTTCGAAGCAGATAACAAAAATATGATAAAATTCGAAAACCAATTTTGTTTTAGAAAGCTATGCTTCGTTCATGTCGTCGGTTTAAAATTGGGAAAATTCTAACAATTTTCTATTGTACGCGCGCGGAAAACTCCGTTTTCTATTTATTAGTTACTTACGCGGAACAGAATTTATTCCGCCCTCCAGAGTTCATTTTTCACTTTGGGGGAAAATGTAAAAACAGGTTATTAAAATAGGCACTGTCTAATTTCCCTTAGAAAAACAACCTTCTCTCGCGATCCGGAGTTGCGATAGGTATCAAGTTTTTATTGTTTATCTTGAAACAAACGAAAAATAAACTTTTATTTAAAATGAGATGAAACACAGTACGATGAAAAATGGTCGATATTTAATGAATAATGCCCATGCAAAAGAAAGCGTATTAGAGTAGATATCTAATAATGTAAACAGCAATTTAAAACCATTTCAAAAAAAACTTTTCGCTCTATGTAATAATTTATTCTTGCCTACTTATAGCTAATATAACCCAATATAGGGATGGGTATGCTTGGATGTAGTAATCGATTAATAGTTCAAATAATCGAAACATTTGTAAACTTTCGTATGAAACTTGTTATTTGTGGTGTGACATTATTAAATAAAATACGCTTTTAATATTTGTATCTAAACCATTTTATTTGTTAACACCAACCGGTTTCGCTCCCGCCGGAGCTTCGTCAGGGTGAGAGAATCAATAAACATTTGTACTTTGTTACTCATTTTACTTACATTTACAAGTTTCAGAAAATTATTGAAATGTCCTATTTATTATTATTTCATGTTATTATACTTAACAATGGTAGAAAATAATAATTTGATAATGCTCTAGAAAGGAGAAATATATTACTCCATTTCAATAACTATAGGATATTGCGAAAAAGTTATATAGTTTTCATAACTTCTTCTCTTCTTTTTCTTCTTCTTTCTCAGCCTTTTTCCGTCCACTCCTGGACAAAGGCCTCCTCCATTCGCTTCCATGTCACTCTGTCCTGTGCAGACTGAATCCAGGTTATTCCGACGTGTCTGTTCAGATCATCCTTCCACCCTAGTTGCGGTCGCCCTGCACTTTTCTTTGCTGTCCACGGTCTCCAAGTCAACAGTCTTCTTGTCCACTTTTCATTTGAGCTTCTAGCTATGTGACCTGCCCATTGCCATTTTAGAGTCGCCACTCGGTGGATGATGTCAGTGACCTTTGTTTTTTCTCTCACCGTATCGTTTCTGACTCTGTCTCTTAGGCTTATTCCTAACATGGCTCTTTGGGTCACTCGTAGTTTCTCGGAACTTTGTTTGGACAATGTAACAGTTTCAAGACCATAATAACCAACTGGCAGAACGCAGGCTTCGTAGACTTTTCGTTTCAGGTTGATCGGTATTTTAAATAATTTAAATAATTTTAGGATATTGAAAAAAAGTCGTATCGTTTTATAACTTCTTCTCAATGTCCTTAAAATAAAATAAAATAAAATTTCTAGAAAACTGACTTTTTCATTCGTTTAAAATATATTATCATCACTTGTAAACGTTTCAATCAAATTTAAATATTTATTAAAGTTCTCAAAGTAAAATATTCCCAGAATACATTTCATTATCCAATTCCCTGATATATTTAAAGTTTACATTTCCATTCAGCAGTAAAAGCGAACTAACGTTTTTAAAAAAATTAATGGAGTTTTTAGTTTTTAAAGTTGAAATGGGAAGGGAGATCGTGTGTCTCATTGATTGGTTAAGGCCGTGCCACACTGTTTGAAACAAACTCTCCACAGGGGTGACCTTGGTGGAGAGCTGTGGAGCCCACGGTTGGTGTAGCGTTCACACACTGTTGTAAACAAGCTCTCCACGCGTGGAATGCGTGTTTAAACGCGCGTCCGTCCACAAAGTTTGTTGAAGGTCAAACGAATTTTGGTTTCAAACAAGTGTCTACACAGTTTTAAACCGCCGGTGGAGACCGATGTGGAGAGCTTGTTTAAAACAGTGTGGCCCGCCTTTAATGCTTTGAATCAAAATCTTTAACAATTTCGGCGATATTAAATTTTTGCGGAAATATAATACATACGAGTTTATATTATTTTTAGTATTTCATTTATCTGTTTTTGTTGTTCAAATCAAATCAAATCAAATCAGTTTACTAACTCAAAAGACATTACAAACAGGAAAATGTTTAAGGCATCTATTGAGTACACGATGCACGTTCATAAAACGATTTTAGAGAAAATATATAAATGTTTATTCTTTCGTTTGAAACACTTAATATGTAGTGTAGCATTTTTACATAAATGTATACACTTATTCTTCTTCTTCCTCAGCCTATTCCCGTCCACTCCTGGACAAAGGCCTCCTCCATTCGCTTCCATGGCACTCTGTCCTGTGCAGACTGCGTCCAGGTTATTCCGACGTGTCTGTTCAGATCACCCTTCCACCGTTGTTGCGATCGCCCTGCACCAATATTGTGTCCCAGGTATGTATATTCTTGCACATTCTCAATTCTGTTGCCGTCCACGTTGATTTCAAGCCTTTCCGTGCCCATCACCTTGGTCTTTGCCAGGTTCATATTCAAACCTACAGATTTGGATACATTGTTTACGAATACACTTACCATATATAAATATTTATTTTTTATTTTTATTATTATTATTTTTGATGACTTATATTTTAAGTGCGCCGTTTTGTAAAATCAAATACTCCAAGGGCGCACTAGGAAATGACTGACTGAACAGTACAATCTTTAGAAGAACAAAGTAGCTTTAGTTTCTTAAATTTAATACAAACATTAGAAAAACGACATATTTGGGACACTTTCTCCGCAAAAAATATACGGTTTGCTGTACCTCATCATGAAGGAAAAACTGAGGGTAGTTGCGGTGTTGGACGACCCCATATGTCCTGGCTGAGAAATTTCAGAGAGTGGTTCGTAATTCAGAGGGCGGGGGAGTTGTTCTGGCTAAAACAGGATATAAAAACCCCAAGCTAATAGCTAACGTCGGGAGGACCTGACATGGCACTTGAAGAAGAAGATATATTTTGTTGTTAAAGAAGCAGACGGCGCTTTTGGAGGTATCTTGAAGACCGCATGGAGGATACGAACATGCGAAAATTGCTTAAACTGAAAACTCTATCAGCAAAAGAATACCAAGAAGGCCGCAAAAGAAACGGAAGGACCGCTTGACGTCATCAGGACAGCTCACCCTTACAAACAGGTCATACGACCTTGATCAAGAGGACATAGAAGTAGAAGATCTCTTAACGATTAGAAGCCCCATTTCTGCAAGAGTCTTTCCAAGATGTGAATGAAGAATCAGATAAATCGATTAGGATTTTTATGGACTACCAGTCGCGGTTTCAGATTTCCCCTAAATCAAAACCGTAAATATATCTTTTGGTCCATAAAATTGTCTTTGACTTATTTTTGAAGCGTAAGATATTTAACAATGAAATAAGGGGTATGGAGTTGGCCAGTGCTTATTAATACCTTGCTAAAGTCAAGTAACGTTTTCTGAATAGGACAGAAGGAAAACTTAAATACCAATATTTTATTCAAAACGCAAAGCTCTAGATGTTTGCCTTCGTTATTTCATTCAAGGAATTTCGTCATAAAAAGCCCTTTGTCTCACGGGCGGAGATGTTTGAGGAAAGATACGATTCTGCAAGGCGAATAAAATAATAAATTCTACATTTTCATGAACTAAAGGAGGGCGAGCTGGGAGTATACCTCATTTTTTGGGTAATTTTCCGTCCGTTCGGGGAAATAAAACGTGTACGCTTGGTTTATGTTATGGCGGCAAGTATGCGTAAAAAGTAGGATACCCACAAGATGGCGCGGGAGGCCCCTAGCGTAAGTTTGGGGGCAATGCGACTTCGTCCTTTAAGGGCTCATTGGAATAGCCTGTATTGCTATCTATTATGGATGTGACTACTAATGTACTAATGGAAACGTGCGCGTTAAAAGAAAGTGTGCTCTCGCTGTTCGCTGGTGCCAGATGAGCGCCTTTAACTATAATATTTTTAAGAAATATAATACAATATATTACTGTAGAAAATAACAATTCTAAGTTTATCGTCGGGAATTATATTATTGCGTAAAAATACAATTCTTCGTCAAAAGTCAACCTTCGTGGCAGAGTGGTAAGAGCTCTGACTTCCATACCCGAAGGTCCCGTGATCGATTCCTGGCGATGGCAGTGTGATTGTCACATTGTCTTTGGTCTGGTGTAGAATTCACGTGACAATAAAATGACGATAGCTTGGCTACATATCACATGTCATGAGAATCAATATAATAGCTAAAATATATTGTATAGGTACATTCATTAGGTTCAAACGACCTGTTGTGCACAAGGAAAACAATATCTATTTGATGCTTTCGTATTTTATATGAGACAACCACTGTTCCCATCTTTATATGTTTAATAATACGTAATAATACGCTTAGTCCATTGTTTTGACCGAAACACTATGATACTTCAACATTTTAACTTATAAATTACAAATAGTCCATTGTTTTATGATACCTTAACATTTTAAACTGTTAAATTGAATAACCTTGTTTTTTTTTGTATCACAATTGTATTTTATTTTACGCAACAGCTGTTTCATCAACCTATGTTGACATCATCAGGTGTTACAATAATATATCAAATGTCAAATTTTCGTGATTTTTCGAATCTTTATGTGTAATTGTTCTTGTGTCAATTTGACAAAGGAACAAATACACACAAAGATTTTAAAAATCACGAAAATTTGACATCTGATAATACAATTGTGATACAAAAAGTTATTCAATTTAACAGTTTAAAAATGACAACACTGTTATAATATCACAATTTTTTATTATATATATTTTTAAGAATGTTGCGACAGCTGTTTCGCCAACCGATGTTGGCATCATCAGGTGTTACAAACAACTCTTGTTTTTTTCAATTCAACAATTTTAACAGTTAATAATATGCTTACTTTTAAAGTACCGTTTGCATGATGTAATCACCTCAAGGGCGCATTGAGACGTGTTTTAAATCTAAAAAAGAACCCTGCATCTGATATCTATTCGTGATTGGTTAGAAAATAATGTACAGTGAAGAGTTTTTTTATGATAGCTTTCTTAAATTAGACTACGCTTACATAATATAACGTTTCATATTCTTATTTTTACAAGTTTTTAAAATAACTGAATGTTACAAAGTTGAAGAATTTTTGATTAAATTTATAAGATTAATCATTTGTTTTATTTTTGAGAATATGTTTCTTTACGATTAATTGGATTTGAATACATTTTCTGTAATATATTCAAAACAAATGAAATATTTGGGTTTATTCTCAATATCTTTTAGCGGCTATATCGAAAACTTCTTCGTTGTTTTAGATTAATTTAGAATGTTTGATTTGATTATTTTCATTTGCTTCCCGGAAATCTGTTTATTCGAATTTAATTAACTACAGTATTGAAAAAATAAACAAACAAACAATTGCTTCCATAGAAAATAAACATCATACAGTCATTTTAATAATCGGTATGAAAACAAAAACAATGAAATAGTATTCATCTGGATTAGGCGGGTATTTTGATATATTTACTTAGTGAATTGAATATTTAACAAAATATATAAACGGATAGGGGGAGAAAACGTTTGTTATCTTGCGGGGGTTGGAACCCTTAAGATGTGCGAGGGACTAATTATACTATAAGTACGTTACCCAGTGCAACAGATGGCGAATATAAAATGATTTCAATCAATGGTATTATAATGTATTCTTCGTCAGCTTGTCTTCATCCACTGCCGGACGTCAGCCTCTCCACCTCCACGCTATCCTCCTTGGTCACTTGCCAGCGTTATCCAGGTCCTTCCCGCCGTCCACACAATATCATCACTCCACCTGGTTGGTTGTCTCCCGATGCTTCTCCGGATCAACCTTGACCTCCATTCAGTAACCCTCTGGCTCCATCTTTATATAATCATCATCATCCATCTGTCATCCACTGCTGAACGTAGGCCTCTCCCAAAGCACGCCACCGCCTACTATCCATTGCCACTCCCATCCATCCATGTCCAGCAATCCTTTTCAGATATGAATGCCTCACCGAATGTCCCGGGTTCAACTCGCAGCGATGAGTGTGAAAAAATCACGTGGTCTTTGGTATGGTAAAATTCACGTGACAAGAAAGTAACACAGTTGTTCTTGTAAACATAGTCGGTCCAGCGGGAAGGGGGACGTTCAACTCTGCGGAATCCTGTACGCGGTCTCCACTTCAGAACCCGTCTCCCCCATCGGCCGTCTTTCTCTAATGTTTAATTATTTTTCTCATCTCATCTTTTCTCATCTTTCACGTCTTTATATAATGTTTAATTATGATGTATAATATTATTTATGTATATTATAATGTATTAATCAATCTCAAATGCGGATAGAATTAACTCATTTTTACGAAGAAGGAACCGGGTCGTGTCCAGACTTGAACCAAGTCCCCTGAATCAGAAGCCAAACGTTTTTCGCAATAGAACACCACCTGAATAGAACGTGTTTTAAATTTAAATACGTTAATATTTAAGAGCAGTTGGATTGTATTATATATTCCAGTTTCTACAAACAGTTAGTCGTGAATCTACGGTGTCGTCATAAAACCATTGATGAAATATGGCATTAAGTAAAACACAGTCTGTTGAAAAACGGTAACTAGACTACTGGTTCGAAAATAAGTTCTGTGAATGATACTGGATTCAAAATGGGTCTAAGACACTGCAACAATTAAATATACGTCTCATAACGTAGCAAGCACTTCTTGGTTAGCTTGAGGTTGTCACTTGGCGTATATAAGTTATGTTTCCGAGTCGAAGAAGCTTAAGCCATTCATATACGCTACGAGGCCGATTTTCAAGACATTTGGGTATTTATTGTCAAGGACAGCATTATATAGACTATATATTGCATATTGAGCTTAAGTTTTGTATCCATTCTAATAATGCCGAATTTTTATGAATTCAAACACTGTTTTTTCCACTTTTGAGTTTATTTTTCTCGACATGTTTCGAAGGCTTACGCCTTCATCATCGCGAGAACGATATAAGCAAAGGTTCTTCAAATGCCCTTTAATGTGGTAGTTGGTTATTCGAACCCAATCACTGTATACATTTTTCTTAGCTGTAAATTCTCATGACATGTGATAAGTAGCCAGTCTATCGCCTTTTTGTCACGTGAATTTCATCACACTCATCGCTGCGAATTGAACCCGGGACATGCGGTGAGGCATTCATAGCTATCACTCTGGTAAGAAGGCTGTCAATATTCTAGTCAGGTCGGATGCTAGAGAAGGCTGGAATTATAAAGCATTATTACATTAAGTATAAAACGCCATGACCCAGGAGAGGAAGTTTCTGTAGGATATTTATGACAATTGGATAGTTACTATAACTATTTCTAACGAACCATCACGTCGTTTTCCGAAAGAGTAGGCAGAAATAATGGACTGCCACACTTTTCTCTCCTGATATATTTCTCTCGCTTTCTCAACATTCATACAAGTGTCATACACGCGCGTCGATTTCTGCGACTCCTCACGTGGCCGACATTCAATATTTGTAATTGCGTAGATTTTCACGGTTGGCAGCAATATGTTTGTTGTGTTTTTGGGTAACCCTGTGTGATAACTCCTTCTCGACCGACGTTTCGGAGATCGTTGCAGTCTCCATCTTCAGGGTAATGAATGTGATATGTGTTGCTCCGGAATGCCCCCTGTGCCAAGTGATTTCGGGGAAACTTTGTTTCACACTTACACACTGCCGGCGACACGGTACAACGGTGAAGTACCTTAGCAGACACAACACATATCACATTCATTACCCTGAAGATGGAGACTGCAACGATCTCCGAAACGTCGGTCGAGAAGGAGTTATCACACGGGGTTACCCAAAAACACAACAAATATATTCAGTATTTGATTTATTTGATCGTGACACGTTTGCCTCAGTCTTCCTCTATTTCGTATTCCATTTACATCATTAACATATACTTTTTTACCATTCTTTTAATGTGTCTAAACCATCTTCATTATGCTTTCATTATTTTGTTCATAACACTATCATTCGCACCACATTCATTTATTATATTTTCATTCGAAAATTAATTTTAAGAGTTGAAAATATTGTTGTCACACCTGATGATGTCAACACAAAAAAAGTTGTGATACCATAAACTTAGTTTTATATTTTAACAGTTAATAATGTAGAAGTATTATGTGTTTCGGCCAAAACAATGGATAATAACTATTCCTGGTTTTAAGCTAAACATTCTATTTCCAAAGTTTGCTATTACTCAAGAGTATTATTTAAATTTGATTTTGAGATGAAATGATATTACATTTGAAAGGATTTTCTATTTATATCTAGCCTCTGACGTAAATTTTCAATTCCATTCCGGAAAATGATGTTGTTAGTAATTATTTCGTCAGGATAAAGAAGAACATTTTCTACCTTCCCAAACGCGGCTCTGTTGTTATCACACACTTTAGGGTGACCATTGCGCATTTTCGTTTTGTACAATTTATAATATGACTACGTAATTCTTTTCTAATATCATTATTAAAAAATAATATCATCAATGGGAAATATGCATACAAATATTTAACGTCTGTTTTCTAGAAGTTTTACTATATTTTTTGAGAATGATATGTTTTGCCTTTCAATTCCATCTTCTTCTTCTTTCGGCGCCGTGTCAGGTCCCCCGAAAGTTGGCGATCACTGCAGCAAAGGCATCTCTATCCTGCGCCACTTGGAACAGGTTCTGAACTTGTTATTCCTGTCCACTCTTTGATGTTCCTCAGTCAAGACAGCTGCTTTCTACCAACTCCCCGACGCGCGACGTCTCTCCACTTAACCCATTAATATCAGTCGAAGGAGATGGTATTTTTCTCCCCTTAGCACATGACCCAAATATGAGACCTTTCTAATTTTCACACTCGACAACAGCTCTCTATTGGCTCTGGCTCTCTGTAGTACGTCTATATTAATGACCCTATCGGTCCACGGTATACGGAGCATTCTGCGGTATGTGCACATCTCGAACGCTTCCAACCGGTTCATTACATTCACTTTCAGAGTCCAGGTTTCGCAGCCATATAGTAGAACAGACCATATACTCGTATAACATTTAATCATTATTTGTCGGAGTTTCAAGATAAGATTATAGTTGCAAAATAATGATCTCATTTTGTTAAATGCAGCTCGTGCAACTTATATTCTGCAATTTATTTCAACGTCCGGGTCAAGCGCTTTAGTGATAATGCTGCCAAGGTATTTAATTCAATTCCATAAAAATATAATAATATGTCATAAAACTTATTGAAAACCGACGTTTTCATTTGTATTTATTATTTTATATGGAGTTTATATTATTTCATTAAATAGCTCTTTACATCATTGCATCGTGAGCCAAATCGATATACGAGTATGTTTAATAGTTTTTTCAAAGAAAATATGCATTAAACCAAGCGAATATAAATATAACAGTTATCTTTCTGTTGCTTTTATCGTTAGGGTGTTCACGAATAACTGCATTAAAGATAGTTGCAAATTCGTTCAGAAGACGAATCGTCTTCAATGGATGGGAACTTCCAAGCCCCTATGCACTTGCCGCAAGGCAAGGCATAACATAATATATGCCCCCTTGCTCCGCTATATCTATGGGAAACGTATAGATTTACTTCTCTCAGTATTCCCAGATTGTAAATATCCCTAGATAGTTAAAAAATGCTTACCTAGAAAGATCATTCATCGGGTTTTAAGATAAAAATATGTGTATGAATTAAGATTTCCTATTTTTTTATTCCGCTTTTAAAAAGTGTTATTAAATTCGCTAAAGCTTCATTTGAAGAGAAATCTTCTTAGAATGCCAACTTATTAAATTAATAATCGATTTCACAACAGGAGAGTTTAAAGCACGACGTGTGGTAATGCGAAATGTAAAATATAATAATTGGCATTGGTTGTATGAGGTATTTTGACTTGCGTTGTTGAGTACTCAAGGATAAACTAACTAACTAACCATCACGCCATTTCCCCGGAGGGGTAGGCAGAGAGGATGGATCGCCACACTGGCCTGTCCTGGCACACCTCTCGGGCTTCCTCCACATTCATACATCGCACCATGCACGCACGTCGATTATTCCGACTTCTAATTTGGCCGCCTTTTAGTAATTGGTTAATTTGGTCATGCCATGTTTTCCTCGGTCGTCCTCGGCTTCTTTTCCCACTCACACTGCTTGTGTACAACTTTTTAACCATTCTACTCTCATCCATTCGTTCCACATGTCCGAACCATCTCAGGGATCCTTTCTTAATTTTATTCATGATGCAGTCATCTGTCTTACATTTCTTTCTTATTTCATCGTTCGGTATTCTATCATACAACGTTTTTCCGCACATTCTTCTTAGTGATCTCATTTCTACGTCGTTTATCCTGCTTTCATCCTTCTTTTGCCAGCTCCAAGCTTCACTTCTATACATGTTTGAAGCAATAAAGTATATTACCGTACCTATTTGGCAAAACCACACATTAAATACACTTTTTCTATTTGATTATTCATTATTATTAGTATTTTTCTCTTAAAATATTACTTAATTCTTCTTATATATTTAGTCTTGTGTCAGTTGTTATTTAATAGCATTTGTGATAGCATGTAATTGGCCTCGTTTTGTTATCTTTATGTGTTTGTATATATATATATATATATATATATATATATATATATATATATATATATATATATATATATATATATATATATATATATATATATATATATATATATATATATATATATATATATATATATATATATATATATATATATATATATATATATATATATATATATATATATATATATATATATATATATATATATATATATATATATATATATATGCATGGAAATCGCTGTTTGTTACCCTTAATAAAAAAAAAACTAACTATATAGTATGGCAAAAGCTTATATTTCTAAAGTTTATAGATTTCGCACAAAACCCAGTGGCATATCATAAAATATCAAACTCCAAAACGTGAATAATACGTCAAAAGTCTGCCAAAATCATATATACCCATTTATTTTAACATATTGTTTTATTATAATATATTTTTTAATAAATAAGTGTTCGAAATATAATATTAATTGCATGATATTTTATTCTTTAAAACACAACACTTTTTTTTTAAATTTGTTTAAATATTTTATTTGTATTTATAATATTTTAATGACATTTTGAATGTATACAAATACTTGTAGACAAATACTTGATTTTACCCATTGCGGGTAATTTTTTTTTTATAAGGATTAATTGTATCTCAATAGAGACGAAAATGTAAATTGTTTTCTGGGAACAGAATATGGTAGTTGAGGCGCTTACAGGACTTATGACCTGTCATTGGTTGGGTTAAGCGATCGCTTTATCTTAACAACATTCCCAATTCCGCCCTTCTTACGACCACCACGTCTGACATATTTTTAGAAGATGTATATATGCTACAATGTTGAGGAACACTTCACATTTTTTATTTCAATCTACACTAGCGCCATCCATTAAGATTAGGTATAAGCATTAAGTAGAAATCTTCTGAAAGGCTATGCAATTATCGTACAGTACTAGACAACGCCTGGAGATGTCTCTCCAATTTTTATGCTTTTAACTTGGACCAATTTTTATTCTATATTTTAATGACACTGACACTATTTTAATGACACTATAGACTATATTTTAATGACACTGATGAAGTGCTTCTGTGTCCCGAAACATCCTTGAGTTTGAAAATATAGTATTTTGTTATTATAAAGAAAAAATATTCTTCAATTACGAATCCGCAATGCAAAGTTACGGTGAATATAGAAGAAATTCAAAATATTTTGTATAAAAATACATAATATTAACCAATTTTATACACGTATTTGTAAAATTTCTAGAAACTTTAAAAAATACTCACGTAAAATGCAATAAGATGAAGTATTTGCTTTTGCCAAATAGTTACGGATTTTATCTACGATTTTGACTTGCGTGGACGAATTGCGTGGACACCCCACGCAACACGTGAATATCCTCGTGTAATATGTTATGCCAGATAAATCTCTCTTACCTGCCGTTTCTAAAAAGGTATAACGCTTAACAAGATGGAAAATTCCGTGAGATATATTATTTGCGTCAATAAATTACCGAATCCTGATGCTGCGACGCGAGAATTTGGGGTTAAATGAATTTGTTTATGGAGAAATAATACTAAAAGACGAAAATGTAGGCGCTCCCGAAGCCGCCGGAGTGGAAGACATTCGGAATTTACTAAACAACGCCGGTATGTCTTTCAATGGGACTGATAAGGAACGGCACACGGCAGACGAGGATAAGAATTCCTTTAAATTCAATGTGTATTTGAAGTTGACATTTTATTTTGTAGGCAAATATTTTCCCCTCAAAGACGCTGTAGCATTTTCATATTGGGGCTTACTCCGGCCTCGAATTATTTCGTTATGTGCTTCGAATCCCACTTTCTGGAGCGTGTAATTGCTCTAAGAAAAACTTGTAATTCCAAATTATATTGTTTTACGATTCAATGTATGGGAAATGGTTTATGTTCATAGAATACTTTTTCATTCTTTCAACATAACTTTAATTTACTAATTAACATAGAATACAATACAAACCATCACGCCGTTTCTCCGCAGGGGTAGGCAGAGAGAATGGACCGCCACACTATTCTATCCTGGCAAACCTGTCTAGCTTCCTCCGCATTCATAAAACGAGTCATACACGCACGTCGATTCCTCCGACTTCTAACATGACCAACCTTTAAAATTTGATTAATTTGGTCATGCCATGTTTTCCTCGGTCTGCCTCGACTCCGTACCCCATTTACATCATTAACGTATACTTTCTTAATCATTCTTTCTCCATCCATGCGTTCCATATGTCCGAACCAACGCAGCGATCCTTTCATAATTTTGTTCATAATACTTTCTTCCGCTCTACATTCCTTTCTTATATCAGCATTTGAGATTCTGTCGTACATCGTTCTACCACACAAACGCTTAAGGACCTCATCTCTACCGCATTTATTCTGCTCTCATCCTTCTTCTGCCAGTTCCATGCTTTGCTTTCATACATAAGGGTTGGGACCAGATCTCCATTGTGAACGGCCATTTTCGCTTTCATTGATAAATTCTTGTTTCCAGTAACTACTTTTAAAGCTCCATTCACTTTGTTACCCGCACCAACCCTTCTTTCAACATCACTGTCCGTTCGGCCATCCGCTGTGAACATGCTTCCTAAATACACAAATTCCCTCACCTGTTCCAAGTTCTCTTCATTTACACTTATATTACAAACTGTCATATGCTCTTCCATTTCAAAAACTAACACCTTTGATTTTCCGACATTCATCATTAAATCGTTCGACTTGCATACCTCATACATTCTCGACACCAAGACTTGTAATTCGTCAGCACTATCCGCAA
This sequence comes from Lepidostoma basale, assembly GCA_022606425.2. NCBI lineage: Eukaryota > Metazoa > Arthropoda > Insecta > Trichoptera > Lepidostomatidae > Lepidostoma > Lepidostoma basale. The sequence goes on along the minus strand of JAHDVF020001203.1, from coordinate 23,014 downwards.
CGAGAACGGCATCGTCCGCGTAAAGCAGCCAATTTACCGACAGATCACTGATTTAAGCACCAGCATTTATACTTTTAAGTTCTTTCATACACTTGTCCATATACAGATTGAACATCCATGGAGATATCACGCAGCCCTGCTTAAAACCCTTCGTGATATCAAACCAGGGCATGATGACCCCATTTACCCTAACACTGGCTGTGCTTCCTTCGTAGAGAGAAGCGACCGCCTCTATCAGTTTTGTGCTCACTCCGTATTAGTACAAGATTGACCACAGTTTATCTCTGTTCACTCGATTCTTGCAAATCGACAAACGCACAGAAAAGCTTACGGTTTTTGGCAATAAACTTCTCCGCAAGCGTTCGAAGTGCAAAAATCTGATCCATACATCCTCTTCCGGTCATAAAAGCGCCTTGAACATTCCATACTCTTTCAGTCGTCGTCTTTTTTACTCTTTCTATTATAATCATACATTTGATAATTTTATCTTTATCATACATTTGATAATTTCATAGCTAGGCGAAACATATCTTATTCTTTAAAAATATAAAACTTCTTAAAAAAAAACAGATATTTTCATTCGTATACGTATACGTTAATGATGTAAATGGAGTACGGAGTCGAGGCAGACCGAGGAAAACATGGCATGACCAAATTAATCAAATTTTAAAGGTTGGTCATGTTAGAAGTCGGAAGAATCTCGTGCGTGTATGACTCGTATGAATGTGGAGGAAGCTTAAGAGGTGTGCCAGGATAGAGTAGTGTGGCGGTCCATTCTCTGCCTACCCCTGCGGAGAAACGGCGTGATGGTTTGTTTGTTTGTTCATTCGTATTGAAATCGAAGTTTTCATTGTATTGAAACATTTATTTTCTAGAAGTTTTATAATTTTTTTAAAGGAATTATTATAAAACTTAATAATTCCTTTAAAAATTATAAAACTTCTAGAAAATGTACATTTTCAATCGTATTTAGTTAATTATTAATTAAGTTATTTCTGTCTAAAGTATTGATGAAATATTTCTGCAATAAAATTTATGAATGCTCACAATACATTAAAATTATATTTCATTTCTGTTATTTGGAAAGGAATAATAGATTATATTGTCCTGCCCAGTAATAAATTCTGCTTTCCAAAAAAGCTAATAAATTTAAATAGATTTACAGGCATCAGGAAATTCTGTGTAAGAGGTAAATAATTATCCCGACCAACATCCAATCGAATACGGTGATTTCAGTGACCATTGTTCGTGAATTGTTTCTGGAACGTTAATTAAAATGGACTCGAACACGTCGGGAGTACAATGATTATCTGTGTCGGTGGGGCAGAGATTTATATTCACCCCAATCGTGACATATATCACCATAAATAATGTTACAACTTTTTAACGCTTTGACAAAATACGTCATCGCAAACAAAAGCTAAGATTGCAGTATATAGTAGTGTTCTTGGTCTAACACTTATACAAGGAATTGAAGCATGGAAGTTGCAAAATGACTATCTTCTTCTTCTTCAAATGCCCCGTCGGGTCCCCCCAATGTTGGCGATCATCTTGGCGAACCTGTACCTGTCCTGCGCCTCTCGGAACAGTTCCTCCACATTTCGGATGCCGGTACACTCCCTCACGTTTCGCAGCCAGGACATTTATCTCCTTCCGGGCCCTCGGCGTCCCTCAATTTTCCCCTCCAATATCAATTGGAGAATGTGGTACTTTTTCCCACGCGGTATATGACCCAGATGCGAGACCTTTCGAACCTTGATAGTTGATAACAGTTCCCTGTCAACTCTAGCTCGCCTCAGGACTTCGGTATTGGTAACCATGTCTGTCCAGGGAACTCTGAGCATTCGGCGATGGAGCCACATTTCAAATGCTTCCAGTCTGTTCATTGAGTTAACTTTCAAGGTCCAAGTTTCACATCCGTACAATAAAACAGACCACACATAGCATTTGATCATTCTCTGGCGGAGTTTCAAGTTTACGTTATCATTGCAGAAGAGTGCTTTCATTTTATTAAACGTAGCTCTTGCTGCCTCAATTCTGCATTTTATCTTTACATAAAAGGAATATGAAAGTATCTATTGTTTCATATTAAAACACCGTATTAAATAATTTATACGAATGAAAACATCTGTTTTCAGGAAGTTTTATTATAATTTATATGAATGACATGTTTCACGTCATTTTCATAAATTATAAAAAAGCATTTGAAAAACAGACGGTTTCATTCGTTTTTATTACAATGAAAGTAAAATAATGCGATGAAAATGAGATCACTTAGACGAACGTAGTAAAAATCAAGTTAAACAGAGGAAATTTGAAAGATCATAGGGAGGTGATTGAACATCAATATTGCTGGTCAACGACTGGTAAAACAATGATATTATTATAATATCTTTATTATGAATAATGAAAATAAAAAAAGAAAATAATTTTTATTTATTTACATACAGTATTTAAACAAAATTTTTGACTCAAAATACTTAATACGAATGTAAAACGTCAGTTTTCTAGAAGTTTTATTATATTTTATGGGAATGACATGTTTCGACCCCCTAAGGCATTATAAAATGAGATGAGATGAGACATATGATAATGCATTAGAAGGGCGAAACATGTCATTCCCATAAAATATAATAAAACTTCTAGAAAATTCATTATTTAAAATGGAGTTTTACACCATTGTAATAAATAAACAAATTGTATTTTCATTATTTACAATAAACCATGAAATTCAAATAAAAACAATAATTCATTCTTTATTATGGTTGAGATTGGAAATTATAAATAACATTTTCTTTTTGATGAATATGTAGCAAAAAAACAGTTTTTGTTTTGTAACTAAATTATAAAGTTATAGATTTGTTCTATCTAATATTTTACAACTGATCTTTATGATTATATGTTATTTTAGAGTTATATTAATAGTAAATGTATCGACGAACATGCAATATGCAGTTGATCAGTAAGGAATCAATATACCGGCGGAAGTTGTAGGGAAGGTTTATGCATATTATAACACCGCATTGTAGAGTCGATGCAAGACCTCTCCTCTCCGATGCAAGTGCATGAATATGCATCGAAACTAATAATAATTAATGCGAAGAAGGAACCCAGTGCCTGCCAGACGTGTTCCCACACTTTATAATACAAATTTGACAGTAGCGGCAGGCAAATGTTTCAATATACTTGCCGCCCTTACGGGAAAAGTAATGCATCATTTTTGTTTTATTTTTTTTCACGTGTATTCAATTTTAAAACCATAGGAAACAAATCATTTCAATATTTATGGATTTATTTTACACAAATGAAAAAAATTATGTATATGTTCTGGTGAAATCAATCGATCAAGAACAGTGATTCTCAAAGTGGTCCTAACGGACCCCCAGGGGTCCCTGGGATCTTTTAGGAGGTCCGCGGAAAATTAATATTGATTTGGGTGTCCCTGAACAACGTCAGGGGGTCCGCGGATATTTTTCGCTGTTGGTATTTTTTTTTAGCTCCTTCTGGAAAATCTAATATTGACCGGAAGTCGCTGATAAGCTAAAATAAAAACAGGTCGCCAACGAAAAATATCCGTTATTATTTATTACGTAACTTCCATAATAATAAAAATGTGTCACAATTTTTTTTAGGTGAATTTGTAAAAAATCAGGGTTTGCACAAAATTGAACAAAAAAAACAGCTAGGGGTCCACGGGAAATCCATTACTGGAAAAACTCTCAGAGATCGTGTCCTTAACGCAGATATAAGAAAAACTTGCGAAAAAGTTAAATCATTCGTTGGAGTAGATCTAGAAGAATATACTTGAGGAACCTAGAAGAATATACTACTTCTGTCGTTCCGCAACAATCATACATTGTATCATTCACGCACGTTGATTTCTTCGATTCCCCGCGAGGTCGACATTTAGTATTAGATTTATTTAATCGTGCCACATTTTTATTGGTCTTCCTCTATTTCTTGATCCGTTTACATTATTTAATATAATTACTTTATAATTATTTGGTCATTCATTCTTTCCATGTGTCCAAACCATCTTAGTGACCCTTTCATTACTTTATTCATAATACATAAAATACTATGTGTTGAGAAACAACTGTGTGACGATCAATTCTTTCTTCCTATAAGGGTCACATTCTTGGGGAGACGGCTTGATGGTTAGTTAGTTAGATACATTTTATTAGAAAAATCATCAAATTTATGTGACGTTATCTTTTTCTTCTTCCTTTTATAGAAGTTTTCTGCTCCTGTGTGGTGGATTCCCAGCTGTCCTTCCATCCTTTAGGTGTTCTTCTAGGAGGACGAGTCTCGTGAGGCTGATTATGTAGTGCAATATAGGGGAGTCTGGTAGTGTCCATTCTTTGGGCATGACCGTACCAGTCCCTCCTTCGCTGTCTATTTAATTTTATAATATCCTTAACCTCACAAATATCTCTTAATCTATTGTTCGTTATTGCTTACGTACTTGCTCGTTATCGTCCTCAGTATCTTCGTCTCGAAAGTCCTTGATAATAATAACAATTTAAATGGAGTCGTAACGACAGAAATAAATAAAGGAAGTTATTATTTTGAAATATGAAACCAAGTTAGTAACACCTACGACCACCGCTGACACGCCTTTACACAAATGAAATCCTCACCGTGTAGTTCCCGTGTCCGCCGCGGTCCAATAGTCGGCCGCGCCCGCGCCCATAAATATTTAAGCTCTACATAAGTCATAAGTCCTCCCGGAACGGCGCTGGTGTCGCGGCGCGGACTCATTACAATATTCATGGCTGCTTCGGCTGACGGAAGTGCCCACACCCCCTCGGTTGGGCTCACACTAAAACGGTGCTAAAATTCGGCGCTGAATTAAAAATAAATAAATGACAAATAAAACATCGAAAGGTGTAATTTTGAGGTCAGAACGTTTTATTGTAGCCGAGATATCCTTCTAGATGTACTTGTTTACGTAATCAGAATTTTTATAATATTACAGTTTTAGACTAACTAACTAACTAACTAACCATCACGCCGTCTCCCCGAAAGGGTAGGCAGAAACAATGGACTGTCACATTTTAACCGATGCGGCACTCCATCCTTCTCTTTTCGCCCCGCGGGAGACGCGGTGTGATGGGTTGCGAACCTCATCGCCACCAATAGGCATCTACCACGCACACTTCGATCGTCCAACATCTACAAAATAAATCTAAAACAAATCATATATTAGGTCCTTACATATGAAATTGGCGTTTTGCCGTACTGGCAACTTTGATCTCAAATATCTTTTCTTTGGTTAGGAATTCCAAATTCAAATTTATACAGCTATTTACTCAAGTATTTGTGTTCCGAAAATTATAATTCATTTGTTTTTTCCTCAATTGTTTTTTTTCTTTGCGTCACTCAGTTGACAAAATGAAAAACTTGAAATATCGCGTTATTTACGAGTACGAGTTCCACCGTGGCACCAGTGCTGCAGAAACGGCTCGAAGGATTAATGATGTGTATGGCGACGGTGCCGCAAAAGAAAACACAGTGCGTTTTTGGTTCCAACGTTTTCGTTCTGGAAATTTCGACCTGCAGAACTTGAGTGCCATGTTAGGTCACCCCGACGTCGGCTATCACTCTGGCGTAGGCCTCTCTGTCTTGTGCCAGCCCGAACAACTTCCCCACCCTCCGAATTCCGGTCCACTCTTTGATGTTCTTAAACCAGGACATCTGAGGTCTTCCCACACCGCGCCTACCCTTAATCTTCCCTTTCATGATGAGGTGCAGCAGACCGTATTTCTCCTTGAGGAGAATGTGACCTAAATATGCCATCATGGCTCTATTCCACGGCTTTTCTTTTCGGAATGCTTGGGACCAACTCTCTGCAGCTTGAAGAGATGGGCATCTCATAACCCATTTCTTTAGATTACTCAAGGGATATTTCGAGAACTCGGCCGTGCTGGAGGGTGTTCGGCTTTTTGTCCCTGATAGATATCTCCGACAGCGACAGCATAGATTGTTTTACCTACCGGCCGCCAGACCAACCTGCCTCTGGTGACACCGGTGGGAAGAGCAATTAATCTGCTGAACGCGGTCTCCTCGGAGATCGACGTCTTTCATATTAGTGAAAGTACGTTCAGAAGGCAAATACTCTTAATTCTGGAGAGTATCCTGTCTTCCTAATGTCGAACCATCTCTCATGCGTTTCTGGTAGTATACTATACACAATATATTATTTTACCTGTTCTCAATAGATGCCTTAAAAATAATTTTGTAATGTCTATTGATGAAATAAACTGATTTGATTTGATTTGATTTGATCTTTCTAGATATTACATCAGACAACAATTCTCTTCCTACTCTGGCTCTATGTAGCACCTCATTGTTGGTGACCTTGTCAGTCCTTGAGATCCGCAACATTCTGCGATTGAGTCATATTTCAAGTGCTTCTATAAGGTTAATTGTATTCACTCTGAGAGTCCAGGTCTCCATTCGTAAAGTAATTTGGCTCAAATTCAGCACTTGACTATTATTTTTATTATATACATCACTTTTAATGCCCACCGGTTTCGATACTATCCGTATCTTTGTATGAGCCATCACTGGAGTAATAATATTACTCAAACTTTCATTGTTTTGTTGTTGGTGTATTGATAGAGTATTCTAAGGGTTGGGGGTACAACTTTAAAGGCTGTATAACTGGGTGTAAACATAATGTAAGACAATAGAGTTGATGCTAAAAATGCTAATAAATAGAATTTTTTTTTATTTAATGATATTCAATTACAGTGTAATTGAAAATAAAACTAAATACTATATAACAATTTTATCACTTCATTTACATTTACAAACGACTAAAGAATATAACTTTGAGAATGGACAAAACCGGTAGGAACTTTTCATCAAGTCATTTACAACACAAATATGTTTTATTTTGTGTTCTACAATATCCGTTAAAATATCGTTTGAATAAAATATCATGCAATTAATATCTGTTAATTAAAACTTGTGTAGAATATCAGATCGAAACAGATGTAAAAGTTTAATGAAATAAACAAGAATAAAGTTTTCAAAATGAATTAAAAATATAAATTTTGTATATATTTTTATTGTTACTTGGAAAATGATTAAAACTCTATATTAAATATTCATGACAACGTTCGGTTTAAAATGCCCACATTTGATGATTTGCTAGCCAGGCAAGTTTGGTTTTTAAATTGTATTTGAATACAATTTTATATTTAAAGATAATTTAATATAATTTATTTATTAAGTATACCTATATCACATAAAATTACTGTATACATATTCTCACATATAAAAAATCTCACACTATCTTTGATCTGGTAGAATTCACGTGACAGTAAAAATGGCGATAGACTAGCTACCTATCACTTGTCATGAGAATCAATGTCTAAAAGTTATTTTACAGAATTTGGACTCAAATAACCTGTTGTATACAAACACGCTTAAAGCAACGGTATACTACCACATTCACCCCCTTTGTGTTGCTGTCTTCATTTCCAGTAAAAAAATCTCAGACTGCATTACTACATAAGCAGCCTAGACAGATAGACCCAGTTCATCATTATATTACGTATAATTCAGTAATGAGGAACTAAAGTAAGATTAATTTAAATGTAACCTCCAAATGTAGCGTTCTCCAGTTCATAACCAATTTTTTGTGCTGCTAATGTATAGAGGTTAAAGTCATGTGGCATCCTAAGGACCAGCAAAAATTTGAGACTTGCTGGAAATCAATCCCCAGGATTGAAACTTAAACAATATAATACATTTATACTATTTATACAGCCAATAGAAAAGATAAATGATATGGTAGAAACGTTTGTCAGTGAGTGCCTGCCATGCCATTATACTAAGATATTTATGTTACTAGCTCAACTGCGAAAAATATTACTGCGGTGTACCCAGAGAATCGTATGGTTTCGTTATAATATATCCGATATAAACATTAATCACCTTTAACAAGGTGAGAATTGTCTTTGAAAACACACTTTTCACGGGCCTCAAAATAACTTATGGTGTCATTTTCCTTGTATTTAAGAAATCCTCTCTTTGGCAAAAAGGTCTATTGGTAAAATCGGTTTGAATGTTTATGAAATATTCATAAGGAGTTTTGTTATCTTATAATCGTCTCGGGTAAACTCTAGGAAATACTCGTATTTCGCTTTTTCGCAAGTATTCAATCTCATGGTCATATAAGGGATTGGTTTGCACCAAAGTGTAATATTTTTTCTGGTTCTTGGGATGCCACTTGGGGTTTTAATGTAGTAGTTTCCTGTTGCTTTTCGTATTTTTGTTAACAATATGATGTTTGAATACAATTTCTGTATACAATAAATAATACGAATGAAAACGTATGTTTCCTAGAAGTTTTATTATTATTAATATTATTTTGTTGAATCGCTCTTTACATAATGACAGCATGAGCCAAATTGTTGTAAAGTGTAGTATAGCTATTATAGAGATTCTCGTGACATGTGATAGGTAACTAATCTATCGCCATTTTATTGTCACGTGAATTTTACACATGACCAAAGACAGTGTGACAGAAGACCTCGCCGGGAATCGAACTCGGTACTTTCGGGATGGCAGTCAATGCACTTACCACGAAGGTCGTAATAGAAGGTTATATATTATGGGAATGGCACGTTTCGATATTCTAAGGCATTATCAAATGGAATACAGGAAATACGTATTTACTTTATAATTCATTTTGTTTATTTTATCAAGATTATGTTATTTTTAGACTTCACTTATTCAGATTTATAATGTATAATGAAATACAATATCAGAATATTTTTACTATAAAATTTTGCAATGTCGAATACATTATTCGTATTTTTATGACGGACGCGTTGATCTTTCTTACAAATCTTCCAAATATTAACTGAAATATTCCTTTTACACCTTCATTTCCTCAGTTTTCATTATTTCCTACCAAATCCATGGATTACTTCAGGATGTAAGAGTTATTATTTGAAATCTCATGTCTGCTTCACTCGTTACTTTTCTATATCCGACAATGACTTTAATTGCACTGTTCACTTGATTTCTACCACCAACTCTTCTTGTCTTCCTTTATTTTCTTTTTTAAATTTGCGAAATTTGTAATCTGATTGATATTTTCCATTGACACTGCTTTCACTTTGAGAGTGATAGCCAGGGACAGGAGCCAATGAAGGACTGTTGCCCAATCCGGGATGTATTGCATAGAAGAAGAAGAACACTGCGTTTACTCACATTTCCTCGGAGATCGACGTCTTTCATAATAATGAAGGTACGTTCAGGGGACAAACACTCTCGACTTTAGAAAGTATCTTGTCTTCTTAATGTCGAACCATATTGAATGCGTTCCTGGTATTGTGTTGTATGTGTATAATACTTTACATGTACTCAATAGATAACAACAACAGCAAATTATCACGCCGTTTCCCCGCAGGGGTACGCAGAGAGAGTGGGCCGCTACACTACTCTATCCTGACATACCTCTCTAGCTTCCTCCACATTCATACTGCGAGTCATACACGCACGTCGATTCTTCCGGCTTCTGAAATGACCAACCTTTAAAATTTGATTAATTTGGTCATGCCATGTTTTCCTCGGTCTACCTTGACTCCGTTCTCCAGTTACATCGTTAACGTATACTTTTTAAACCATTTTTTATACACTGCGCTCCATATATCCGAACCAACGCAACGATCCTTTCATAATTTTGTTCATAATACCTTCTTTCGCTCTACATTCCTTTCTAATATCAGCATTTGAGATTCTGTCGTATATCGTTCTACCACACATACGTCTCTCTTACACATACGGAATCTCTAATGCGTTCCTGGTATTATGATGTATGTGTATAATATTTTACCTGTACTCAAGATGCCTTAAATATTTATGCTATTTGTAATGTTTTTTGAGTAAATAAACTGATTTGATTTGATTTTGTTCATATTGAAATCGTACAATTTTATCACATTTTTATAGACACTGTAAAATTTGTTTATTGAATCGTACAAACACTTTTATAATATGGAACAATATTATTTAAATTTCAAAGCGATTACGTGATATTTACAGAACGAGTGGGCAAATTAAATATTTGAATATGGAATTTCGAACGCACATAATTCTGTGCATTGTGACCATGTCAACAAACATATAATACAGAAAGCCAACTCCCAATTTAATGACGCGATTATATTTAACGTTTCGTAGGAGAGTGCACTAATGGGTCAATATATAACTATAATATTATATTTAAATACTCCACAGACTATGGAATAAATATGGTGAAACTGTGGGCAAATAATATTTGAACTGGTAGTGGTACTGTTTAATAATGAATGAAGTATTTGTATACATTAAAAAAACAAAATGTTGTATAAAAACTGGTCAAAGTTAAAATAAAAGCATATAAAAATTGGAGCGTTTTCGCCAGGCGTTGTCTAGTAATGTGTGATAATTGGGTTGATAGCCTTTCACATTACATTAATAAAGATTTTCTGCTTAATGCTTACATCTAGTCTCAATAGATGGCGCTAGTGTAGATTGAACTAAAATATGTGAAATGTTTCTCAACATGGTAATATATAATATACAATATACAACTTTCTAAAATAATTGTCAGACGTGGTGTTCGTAAAAAGGGAGGAATGGGGAATGTTGTATTACATAAAGCGATCGCTTAACCCAACCAATGACAGGTCATAAGTCCTGTAAACGCCTCGACCACCATGTTCTGTACATCTTCATCCCTATTGAATTACAATTAATTCGAAATGATTTCTATTTATTATCACACGATGCATAGTGAGTGATAAAAATACTTTAACTTACTAACTAACCATCACGCCGTCACCCCAAAAGGGTAGTCAGAAATAATGGACCACCACACTGTTATTTCTTGACATACTTCTCTCGCTTCCTCAACAGTCGTACGTCGTGTCATGCACGCACGTCGATTTCTCCGACTACTCACATGGACGAAATTTAATTTTTGACTTATTTGATCGTGCAACGTCACTCTCGGTCTTCCTTAATTCTTAGATCCGTTTACATTGTAAAACCTATAAAATTAAATATAACATCTAGAAAACAGACGTTTTCATTCCTATTAATTTAATCACTGTTCTAGAAATAATCAATACTATTTTTATTGAAGGTTAAGGCGTTAACGCTGCGGAACTACATTGTAATTTGGATTTGAACCAATAACACTGTTTTTAAACCACTTTTATTTATGAAATGTTTTAATAGAATAAACATATTAATCACAGCATGTTTTGAAGGTGACCTTCTCCATTCTCAGGTGTAAATATATGTATAAGATCACCTCCGAAACATGTTGTGATTAATATAATATATTTAATAAATAAAAGTAGTATAAAAGTGGAATAAAAGCAGTGTTATTAGTTATAATTTAAACTATATTTTTTAATGCAATACGATTCCTTTTGAATATTTTTTGAACGCTTTAGCGCACTATTTACAAACATGTTTTGATCCACAGATGTCCTTGATGCCTCAGTGTAGAATTATATATATATATATATATATATATATATATATTTTTTTTTTTCTTCCTAATTAACTCTTTGCCTTGAGGAAGAGCGTCTGTGGACCAAAACAAGTTTGTGAAAACTGCAAAAAAATATATATATAAATATATAAATAGACAAATATGCCCCATCTAAAAATAACATTTTGTATTAAATTATTTTTATTTTGTTATTTTATTTTATATCATTGTATTTTATATTATTTGTTTTAGATTTATTTTGTGGATGTTGAAAGATCGAAGTGTGCGCGGGAGATGCCTATTGGTGGCGATGAGGTTCGCAACCCATCACACCGTGTCTCCCGCGGGGCGAAAAGAGAAGGATGGAGTGCCGCATCGGTTAAAGTGTGACAGTCCATTCTTTCTGCCTACCCTTTCGGGGAGACGGCGTGATGGTTAGTTAGCTAGTTAGTTAGCAAAAAAATATCGTGAATATGCAATGTTTTAAAAAAATATTCAAATGTGAATCCAAAACACAAAGTGATGGCGAATATATTAAAGAACCAATGTGGTCAATTTGTATTGTTGATTTTGTTCATATATTATACTTTTTCATATTTATTAAAAAACACTTTTGTGCTGCCTGTATTCTGACATTTTGTTTTTGTTCCAATCTTAAAATTTTCTTTGTATTATTATTATATATATATCTTTTACCATTACTGCACAAATAAAATCGAACAGAATATAAACAAAGCATCGGAGATTATTGAAAACTTGTGTATGACATTTAATTTTTCTTCTTTGTTTTCCTCATCATTAGAGTCGATCTTTGAGTCTGTGTTTACAAATAAGCCGTATACCTTAATCAGAACCAAAAAATAATAACCATAACCGTTATTTTTTTTAGAGATGTGATATACCATAAAGCACCATACATATATTTGTTTTAATAAACTACGTATATGCATTACTTACTTCCTATGGCCATACATCTCTTGAAGAGTTTTAGCCTGCTTGATGATTTTCCGCCAAGCTCCTCGATCCTGCGCCTTTTGCTCCTAGCAGTCCGATTCGCCCAACCTAGCCAGATCAGCCAGAACATTGTCCGTTAGGCGCTTTCTAGCCCTTTCTTGAGGTCTTATTCCAGTTGGTCTAGATGCGTACAGGGTCTTGATTGCTCTGGTCTCTTCGGCTCGGCATACGTACCCAATCTATGCTAGGCGACCGGCTCTTAGGGTGCTCGTTAAAAGGGGCTGCTGGGTCATCGTACGGATCTCTTGGTAGGTCCTAAGCCTCCAAGTTCCCGCTGCAACACTGGGTCTGGGTTTCAGGATCATTCTAAGTATTCTATTCTCAAACCAGTATATTCTTTGTTGTTCTTTTAGAGTCATTGTCCACAACTCAAAACCATATATCACCACTGGCTTGATGATGGTGTTGTAAATACGCAGCTGGATGTTTTTGGATAGAAGCTTGATAATTAAGGTAAAAAATATTTAAAAAAAAGTTTTATAATATACGAGTACATTTAATTTATTCCACTTGTACTTTGGTTTCGGCCAGTTTCAGCAGCTCGCTGCCATCACGTCACCACTGGCTTGATGATGGTGTTATAACGTATAAGAATTATCAAACACAGGCGTGAACACTTCCACAATGACAATTTAACCCTTAACGTACCGTGTTCAAAACAAAACGCTCGCTCCCATGTGGTCAATTCAGTTTACCGCTAACTTTATCTTAATATCAAGCATATGACTCGATGAATCAAAATTTAACTTATGTCATCTTGTAGGGAATTTCATTAGGAATAGATCGATACCTATAACATACATGGATTATTTGAAAAACATATCATTATTAATTTTTTTCTGGAACCATGCGATTTCTGATATGGAATGCGTCACAGCATACGAGCAACTGGCACCAAGTATAAACTTGTCTCGCTCCGCGGCGCCGCGCCGCGGCCGGCGGGGCGAGACTTTACGAGATTTTACGTATGATAAAGGCACCTAGACAAAATGTATAGTACGTTCAAGACAACGAGTACGTATTAATATTTGTCCCTTTTGGTAAAGTGTTAATATTTTCACAGTTCTGATATTATTAAGTTGCGTGCTGCGTTTCCGTCCACAGTCGGTATTATTACGTACCTATGAAAAGGCCAAACATATAATTTATAATACGTTCAAAACAGCGAGTAAGTATTTGTCACTTTTGATAAAGTTGTAAATATTAGCAAAACAAATTCTACCTTAACACGAATGAAGGTGAGGGCAGTCTTAGAAAATATTTTTTTTGGGATGAAGGAAGTAATTTTTTGCTTTTTTTTTATTACGAAATATTGAGAACACTTCAATGGAGAATTACAATTTTTTTTATAATATTAGGGTCCATAGGTTTTAAGAAAATCAACTTTAAATTGGCAGTGGAAACTCAATTAACCACATGGCAACGCGACGGTTAAAAAAAATGTCACCGTGGAAGTGTTCACACCTTCAATTTATCTTTAATCAATATTATTTGATAATGCATATTTCATACGATGACAATTTTTTAATCGAATTAAATCTCCATTTTTCCACCTTTGAGTTTATTTTTCTTGTAATGTCTAGAAAAGTAAACTTAAAGGGAAAAACAAAAATTAATCATTGAAATTCCACAGTAATAATACCTCGACAAATACTAAGATAAAAAAATACTTAGAGTATTCATTTTTCAAATTCATTTCATGAGAAAAATTCTGATCATTACATTTTGTTATTTTAGCATTACTATACAAAATCTTCTTTATTCAACTTCTATTTAAGAAGTGAAAGGAAATTCAACATCTCCTCTAATGTCTTCATTTTTTAATATCTCAATTTTTAATTAAATGGGATTATTTGAATACAATTTCCTAAAATAGTATTTTAATCAAAGTGTTTCTAGTTCTTCTTATATTATAATTTGAATAGGATTAGTTTCGTTCAAGGAAGTTTTCTGAAGCGTTTTATAATATAATATTTATGTATAGAGAATGAAAAATCTAATGTTAATAGAGGCTTTCTGTACCTGACCTACCCGATAAAAAAATATTTATTAAATATTTTTTTTCTAATTTATACGAATGTAAACATGTGTTTTCTAGAAGTTTAATTTATTTAATGGAAATTTCATTTTTCGCCTTGCTGAGGCATTTGGTAATAATTTAGCATACAAAATTAATTAATATTGGATATTTGATTTGAAGTATTATAACATTGTTCAAGAAAAAATAACTTGTTAAAAATATATATTTTTAATTGAAATTTCTTGGTAGAAGTTCATTTTAAATAATGAAAAAAAAAAAAAAAAACTACACAAAATTTCTTTTTTATTATTCTAGTATATTTGGTGGGCTTCCACTTGTGTATAACGTCGACGGGTTTCTGGTCAGAAGATGGTAGCAAGCTGCCGAAACCGGTCGACGTTAAACACAAGTGGAAGCACAATAAATATACGAGTATAATAATAAAAAAATAAAGAAACAGCTGTCGCGACACTCAAAAAGTGAACAATATAAATTGTGATATCATAACAGTGTTATAAATTTTAGCAGTTAATATTCTTAATCGAAAGTTAAAGCGTTTACACTGTGGAATTCCATTGGGGGAACTTTGGAATTGAGAAACAAGGCTGTTTATTTTCCACATTTTAATTTACTAGTGGCGATGAGGTTCGCAACCCATCACACCGCGTCTCCCGCGGGGCGAAAAGAGAAGGATGGAGTGCCGCATCAGTAAAAGTGTGGCAGTCCATTCTTTCTGCCTACCCTTTCGGGGAGATGGTGTGATGGTTAGTTAGTTAGTTAATTTACTAAATATCTTTATACAAAAGACAATATTTCGGAGGTGACCCCTGTCCTCGGGTGTAAATATATAACTGATATATAAATAAATATTTTAAATATTTTTATTGTTTTAAAGATATTTAATAAATTAAAGTGAATAATAACAATCGTTGCTTTTAAATTCCAAAGTAAATATTCTGTTTATTAAAATATCAACGTAAATTCACAAAGCCCTTACGTAAATTCATAAGAGATTTCAAATTCTCAAAATCATAACTAAAATTTGTATATTTGCTAATCCAATAAAAGTAAATGTCCTAGAATTAAGCTGGCAGCATCATCGCAGGGCTGAAATTTAGCCGGCAATATCGTAAACGTGATCTTCGCAAACATCGTTCATTGCTCGGGGGCGCGCTGAAAACAATAAACCCTCTTGAATATTAACATGACCACCGCCCTTAGACTCCAGGCCCGCCGCGCCGCGAGGGATCGGCATAGAGGTGGGAATACGAGTATACTCAAACCTTTTAACTGTATTCGCTGTGAAATCGTAAATATCGTCCAACAGACAATTGCTAAATTTCTTTTACGAGAATTCTAATCTAAAAGGTATATACCACATTTATTTAAATCAAAAACATTTCTTGGTAAGGCCATACTTCTTATTCTTCTCTTCTTTTCCGTAAAGACCCTTGGTCTATTCCTCTTGTAAGGCTAGCCTCTCTTAGGAAGTTAACTTCCGGCTATAAAGGTCCCGGGATCGATTCTCCTCGAAAAAAAACTCTGGAAAAAAATTCTCACTACCTTTCGTCTGGTAAAAAAATTATGTGACAATAAACAAGGCTATAGACTAACTACCTATCATATTGTCATGAGAATCAATAGCTTAAAAAATGTATACATGAATTGGATTCAAATAACTATTTGTATCATCATCGGCTGTTCCTTGTGTCCGAGTAAGACTGTCCTTCACGGTTGTGGGTCCGCATGTGAAGAGCCCGATCCTGGACCCACAAATTCTGGGGCATCTGGGGCAGGGGAAAGCGCTTGTAATGGAGCCATCACCGTCTCCCAGTGGTCTCTGCTTTCTCCTCCTCCTCTCTGCGACATAGTCTCTGCGCTGTGCTTCAAAGTCTTGCGTGCCTTTATGTACTGTTGTTCTCCACCTAGGTATGTCTTCTGCAGTATTTTCCCAGCAATCACAGTCGATGCCAGTCTTTCGCAGGTTTCCTTTAAGGGAGTCTTAAAGCGTTTCCTCTGACCACCGTGTGAGCGTTTCCCTGGGTAAGCTGAGAGTACATAATCTTCCTTGGGAGTCTTGTCTCAGGCATTCTGACGACGTGACCACCTCAGCGCAGTTGTCTCTGAATAATGGCAGCCTCAATACTTAGCATATTGACTTCAGCAAGTAAGCTGTCATTTGTCCGTTTGTCCTGCCATTGTGTTTCTGGGAGAATGCTCTCCGCAAATGGGTTTAGTCGGTTTGATATTATCCTAGACAACTTACTTTACTTTGCGTATGGCGGCAATTTTTTTTTTTTCTGGGCCATTGGGCCGCGTCACAGGCGAAGATCCAGACCCTCCATCCACTTCACTGCTCCTGGCGTGGCTCTGTGAAGGTCATCAAGGCCAGGAGGGTATCTTCTGGTGGGGCAATCCTCCACAATGTGCCGGATAGTCTGGCTCTCCGCCCCGCAGTCACATCCAGGAGATGGAGTAAGTCCCCATCTATGCATGAGGAAGCCGCACCGTCCCTGCTCTGTTCGGATCCTATTTAGGGTCGTCCACAGCCCCCTTGGGAGACTGAAACCTGGCGCCTCCTGGTGTGGTACAGCAACTAGTTGGTGATTTTTCACGGCGTGCTCCTCCCATATGGACTTCCAATTTGCCTCAACATCCCTACAGCGATCATCAACCGTCCAGATGGGGTTTCTAGACTTGAGACGCTTATCAGGGTGTTGGAATATGTCCTTGAAAGCAGGAAGAAGCGGGTTGCTACGCACTCTATCAACCATCTTGATTGATGCCAGGGATCTACGCAGAGGTGGAGGAGTGATATTAGACAGGACTGGGAGCCACTGGACTGGTGTAGACCTAACGGTTCCTGTGATGGTGCGCATTGATTTGTTGAGCTCCACGTCCAGCTTCCTGCAGTGGTCACTGCGAGCCCAGACAGGTGCACAGTATTCCGCCGCACTGTACACTAGAGCCATTGCCGAAGTCTTCAAGGTCCTGGCGTCACTACCCCATGTAGTACCGGCTAGTTTTGAAATAATATTGTTCCGGGTTTTTACCTTTCCTTTTGTGGCTTCAATATGGCTTCTAAATGTCAGCGCTCGGTCCAGCTTAACGCCCAAATATTTGGGAGCAGGCTCAGGAGGAATAGTGTGACCGCACATTTCAACCTTCAAGTTCCTCTTAGCTTCCCGGTTGTTGAGGTGAAACGCAATTGAGGCTGACTTTGATGGATTCGGGGTGAGGTGCCATGTTTTGAAATACTCAGAGAGTATTTCAAGATCACCGTTGAGCGTTCCTTCCATTTTGCCAAAGCATCAATCTTGCGTCACCAGAGCAATGTCATCTGCGTAGATGAATTTGCGGGAGCTTGTTTGTGGAATGTCCGAGGTATAGAGGTTGAAAAGAGTGGGGGACAAAACCGATCCCTGCGGTAGTCCGTTCTGTAGGATGCGGTGTTTGCTTATCTTGTCGTTCAGGCAGACTTTGATTTTTCTGTTGGAAAGCATTTGTTCCAGGAGCTTGGTTGTTGCCTTGCACTGAATTACTTTAGCAAACTTCAGGAGTCCTTGCTTCCACACAGTGTCATACGCCGCTGACAGATCGAGAAGCACAACTCCACTCTTGTGTTGTGTCTGGAAACCGTTTTCGATATGTGTTGTCAGTGACAGAACCTGTTCACCTGTGTTTCTTCCCTCTCTAAACCCGGCCTGTTCAACGGGTAAAACTTTGTCGATTATAGGGTTTATTCTACATGCTATAACTCGTTCAAATAATTTATAAATCACAGAGAGTAAAGAGATGGGGCGGTAATTTTTAGGTTCATTTGATGGTTTTCCAGGTTTTAAGATCGCTATTACCCTAGCCTCTAGCCAAGCCTTTGGGAGTCTACCGTTATTGAGTATGTCAGTGAAAAAGTTTCCAAGCCATTCTTGTGCTTTCTTACCGAGATGAATTAGGAACTCGGGCATGACTCCGTCAGCACCAGTAGCTTTTCCAGCTTTTAGGGACTTAATGGCTGCGGTCATCTCATTTACTGTTACCCTATCACATAACGTTGATTTTTCAACACAGTTCTTGAGTACATCCTTGATTTGGTTTTGACTTTCATTTTCTATTCTTTTGGTGGTTTTATGTTTGAAGTTTTAAAAATCTGTGATGCTATTTGTTCGACTGATATATCTGAGCACTTTTTCGTAGGCTGTGCAGCTCCCAGTTTTCGGAGTAATGACCAGCTTTTCCTACTGGAGTGGGTGAAGTCCAGCTGCTCCACTGATTGTATCCATCTTGTCTTCCTTTCGTTATCAAGGGATTCAATCAGTTGGGTTGCAATGTTTTCATCTCCCGTTTGCTGGTACTGCTGTAGTAGGCCTTCACATTCCGGAGACCATCCCGGGATGTAGTTATGAGTGTGGCCACGAGGGATCGCCTTTTTTCCTGCTGTTTTCAGTAGTTTAACAAATCTCATGTAATTACTCTCAGTGGGCGGTATACGGGGGATTACATTTTCAACGTGCTCCTTGTATATGGTCCAGTTTGCCTTCTTCATGTTCCATCTTGGCAAGCGTGCTTGTATAATATTCGGTAAGCTAATACCGATGCTTACAATAATAAGTGCATGTTGGCTTTTCGGGAATTTGCGTAAGACATCTCGCTTTGCCGACAATGGGGCTCCACTGTCACTTGTACTAACAAAGCATAAATCTGGAGACGTATTTGTTCCCCATCTTCCCGAGAAGAAAGTGCCACCCTGTTTGGCATCATACAGAAGGTGCATATTGTGGATTGCTGCCCAGTCAGATAATGCCGAGCCATCGTTATCATCTTTATTGTAACCCCATTGTGTACTACTTGAGTTGAAATCACCAATGAAGATGGCTGGGTGTCTTGCCATTGGTAGTACGTTTGTGGGCCAATTTCGAGAGGGGGGTTTGTACACATTGAATATAGTGTATTCTCCGACTCGCACCCCACATGAGTTGGCATCCCCTTCGACCACCTCCACTTGATCTATGAGATGGTCTTTTACATATGTTGCCACACCATGTTTAGGGTGTCCAATAAAATTTATAAGTTGGAAGCCGGGAGTAATGAGTCGTCTTGTATCGGTTTCTGGCACATGTGTTTCTTGGAGTTAATATGTCGACTTCACTTGCTAGTTTTGTCAGGATATCTGCTTTAGCTCTAGTTAGACCTTCAACATTTAGTTGTGCTATTTTTATTGTTTTAAAGCATGGATGTGGTTTCTCATGAATCGTCTTATTATAAAAAGGTTTTTGTGTCCGGCGTTTTCTGCCTTCGTCATAGCCCCTCCAAGAGGAGCCTTTCTTGCCAAGGCCAAGAGGTCCAGGGACGTTTGGCCGCCGTTTTTGTGCCGATTGGTTTCGAGCTTGTGGTATTGGAAAGCTGTATTGCAATTTCATTTTCATTTACTTGTTCATTTGTTAATCTCTTTTTTGTGTTTTAGGTTTTTTGTGCGCATTTGATATATCTCTTAAAGTCTTTCCATAGCGCTACTCACAGGGGGGACCTCGGGAAGGTTCAGTACTTTCCCCCCCCCCCCTCAGCACTTTCCCCCCTTTCCCCCCCACTTCCCCCCTTTCCCCCCACTTTCCTAGACAAGATCTTTTTGTATAGAAACACGTGGAAAGCAACGGGAAACTACACAATTAAAAAAGGAAAGTGGCATCTCATGAACCAGGAATGATGTTCAAAAACTTTGCTACAAACCAATCCCTAAGATTAATACTTGAAAAAAATATACACAGCATCATATTTTATTCACGCTTCATTTGATGATGATGCAAGATGAAACATGTTATTCCCATAAAATATATAAAAATTAAAGATAACGGACCTTTTTTTAATTCACGTTATTTATCCGTACACAATATTATTTATTTATTTTATCACAAATTATTATAAATGCTTTTAAAAAATAAAGTA
Source organism: Lepidostoma basale (assembly GCA_022606425.2). Taxonomy (NCBI): domain Eukaryota; kingdom Metazoa; phylum Arthropoda; class Insecta; order Trichoptera; family Lepidostomatidae; genus Lepidostoma; species Lepidostoma basale. The sequence continues at coordinate 2,534 of JAHDVF020001203.1, read as the reverse complement.
TACTCGTATATGTTGATTTATATATTGTAACAGTATTTATTATTTTTGTTAAATCTCTAAATTATCATTATTTATTAAGTTTGATTTGTTTCACTTTAACCCTTAGAGTCAAATGTACGAAGTTTGGAAAGGCCCACATGCTACATCCTTCGTGAAGAAGTTCCTAAAGTCAAAGACTCTCTCCAGAAACATCATATATTGACATAAATGACTCAAAGTTATGGACAATTACACTCAAAGGGCACCAAAAATCTACTTGTTTGAGAAAAGGATCCTATGAATAAACTTGGGACCCAGACCTGGTGTTGCAGAACTTGGAGATATAAAGGAAACTATCTGAGGTAAGTAAGCATGTTTCTCCTTACTCTGATATTAGTTCTTAATTCTAAATAATAAAACATCAAGGAACCACACATTCCAGAAAACAAAAAGATCCTGCACGATTCCGTCATTCAGATTTGTGAAAGTACTTTCAGCAGACAAATACTCGTGACATTAGAAAGTATCTTGTCTTCTTAAAGTCAAACCATCTCTCATGCTTCCTGGTATTATACCTGTATTCAAATAGGTTGCTCTAACTGTAAAAATGTTTGTAAAGTCATTTGAAGCAAGGAACTGGCAAAAGAAAGATTAAAGTAGAATAAATGAAATCGAAATGAGATCTCTTAGACGAATGTGTAGGAAATCTGTGTATGATAGAGTATCGAATGAAAATATAAAAAGTGAATGCAAGTGTTATGAACAAAATAATGAAAGGAACATTAAGATGGTTTAGATGGTTAAGATGGTGATGGATACATGGAATAAATGAATGAAGAAAGAATGGTAAAAAAATGTATATATGAACTAGAAATAAAGGAAGACCGAAGAAAATGTGGGATGATCAAATAAATAAAATATTTAATGTAGACAAGTAGAAATCAACTTGCGTGCATGACATGATGTATGAATGTTGAGAAAGCGAGAAAAGTTTGCCAGGAAAGAAAAGTGTGGCAGTTCATTATTTCTGCCTACCCCTTCGGGGAGACGACGTGATGGTTAGTTAGTTAGTTAGTTTTTAAAACTCCATATTAAATAATTAATACGAATGAAAACGTCTGTTTGTTATAAGTTTTATTATAATTTGTGGGAATGTCCAAAATAAATGATTTGTTTTTTATAAATTTTGTTATTAATCAAATTGCTGTTTTTGCTCACAGAGAGTGTTAAAATATTTTGGACACAGCCTAGGGAGATCAGGACAACCATGAAAAGCTCATCATCATGGGCAAAGTGGAGGGAAGACGACCACAAAGACGACCACCGAGCCGTTGGTCCGATCAAATCAGGGAGCTGACTGGTCTCTCATTAGCTGTAGCCTGGAGACTGACGGGTGACAGAAACGCATAGCGTGGCATGGTCAACGGTTCACAGGATGGACACGACCCTCGATCATGAGGATACGACTGAGAAAAAGATAATTACTTACTTACTTCAACAGCCATTGTCGTACACTGTTGGACATAAGCCTCCACTATATTTCTTCACGTATTCATATCTTGTGCCTTTCGTATCCCATCACCAGCATATTTTCGAATATCATCCAACTCGGACTTCGGATGTTTCTTTTGTCCTCGCGGGGTCTCCATTTCACCACCATTCTGGTCCATCGTCTACCAATCTGGCAACATATCCCGCAAATGATAATTTGAGTTTACCCACCCTTTCGACGACAATTCTAGTAGTTATGTCGTATATAACATATTCTTCTTCTTCTTCTCCATCAGCCTATTCCCGTCCACTCCTGGACAGAGACCTCCTCCATTCGCTTCCATATCACTCTGTCTTGTGCAGACTGCATCCAGGTTATTCCGACATGTCTGTTCAGATCATCCTTCCACCGTAGTTGCGGTCGCTTTGCACTTCTCTTTGCCGTCTACGGTCTCCTAGTCAGCAGTCTTCTTGTCCATTTTTTATCTGGGCTTCTGGCTACGTGACCTGCTTACTGCCATTTTAGAGTCGCCACCCGGTGGATGTTGTCAGTGACCTTTGTTTTCTCTCTCACCCTATCGTTTCTGACTCCGTCTCTTAAGCTTATTCCTAACATGGCTCTTTCCATGGCTCTTTGGGTCACTCGTAGTTTCTCGGCTTATATTAGTTATTATATTTATATTTTTTTGTGAATGTATACTTATACTTGTATAAGAATACTGGATTTTACCCACCGTGGGTTTTCAATTCCTGATTTATTTGTATCTCAATAGAGACGAAATGCAAATTGGAAACTGAATATGGTGTTTACAGGACTTATGACCTGTCATTGTTTGGGTTAAGCGCACGCTTTATGTAATTACAACATTCCCTATTCCACCTTTTTCTTTATGACCATGTATGACAAATTTTTGGAACTTGTAAATATGTTAAAGTCCTATGTCAGATTTCGCATGTCAGTTTCAATGTGCCATCTATGAAGATTTTGATTACATATGTTAATCTTTTTAAGATTACTCTATATATAATCTACATACTAACGCCATCTATGGAGATGGCGTTAG